>JAUIMM010000200.1:30357500-31557500 GCA_031769625.1 Taudactylus pleione
AAACTTTTCACTATAGATAGATATCCTATCTCTCACTCTCTCAGCTACATAAATAGGGTAAGGTGCAATCAGGGACATTGCTGCTATGTCAGGGAGACTCCCTGACAATCAAGGAGAGTTGGCAAGTATGGTATAGAACTTATGTGGAACACGGACTGGTCTCATCATAGCCCACCTGACCCCCAAAGCCTTAGAATGAGCAGCATTAGGCTAGAACAGTGGTTCTCAAACTCTGTCCTCAGGACCCCACACAGGTCACATTTTCCAGGTCACTCATCAGCTGCACAGGTGTATTCATTACTCACTGACATTTTAAAAGAGCCACAGGTGGAGCCAATTTCAATTTTGATTCTGTGAGGAGAACTGGAAAACATGCACTGCTTGAGGTCCTGAGGGTCGAGTTTGAGAACCTGTGGGCTAGAACAGTGGTTTTCAAACTCTGTCCTCAGGACCCCACACAGGTCATGTTTTCCAGGTCACACAGAAGCACAGGTGTAGTCATTACTCACCGACACGTTTTAAAAGATCCACAGGTGGAGCTAATTATTTCACTTTTGATTCTGTGAGGAGACCTGGAAAATATGCACTGTTTGGGGTCCTGAGAAAAGAGTTTGAGAACCTGTGGGCTACAAACTTTGTTCAAACCTAGTGTACAAATAGGAGACATGGAACAAGTTTTAGAACTGTGTAAATATATTCAGCTTGTAAGTCGGATGTAAAACATCAATCTTGATGCATTAGTGTGACAGTTGGGAGATCCTGCTTCATCGTATAACTCTACTACTGCCATGATTACCAATTATACATATAGCCCCTTCATCTCGTGAGATGGTCAGAGCTACTATGGACATTCTGGTGTAACAGCATAGGGGACTTGGCAGGAAGAGAGCTTCAAGGTATGTTAATGTGGTGCACCAAGCTGACTGTACGAGAGACAATACGCCTCTGTATAACCCCTCAGATCGTACTGCAGCTTCCCTGTGCCTGCACTTTCCCGCTGTTGGTCAGTGTTTTTCACACCTTGGGGTATGTATGAAGCAGTGAAAAGTGCGCCAGTGAAGAAGTTGCCCATGGCAACCAGTCAGCTTCTACCTATCATTTTATAGATATGCACTTGATAAATGCAACCCCAAGGCAGATTGGTTGCCATGGGCAACCTCTCCACTCTTTTCACTGCTTTAACAATCTACCCCCCTTTCCCCAAGCTACTGGAGTGCTGCAGAGTTTTGTACAGTTACTTTTGTGGGGCATATTGAGTGGCATTAATTTAAAGATTTAAATATTACATATACATCATACAGTGGTAGCGACAGGTAATGTCTGAAATGTTGCCCTTCAAAATGAAAAGGTGAACACTAAAAGGCACATTACAAAATGGCGGGTGCATCATCTTACCTTGACAGCTTATCCTCAGCAAGCCTCTCTCGCACACACAGCTCTCTTTCACGCTCTGAAAATTACAAAATAAATTTTGTAGTCATATAGGAACATTTTAGTACAGTGCCTCTCTTTGGAATATCAGCTTTAAAGCAAACCAAAGCTATAGTTCTAGGATGTGACACTATGGGCCAAATGTATTAGGGTGAAAGCTTTTTGTGAGAGTCAAACCTGCACTTACAGAATGTGCAAGTTTGTCCTGCAACCCAACAGTGTGAATGAGTGAGGGCATGTGTAATAAAATTAAAAAAACCGAAGGACACAAACGCCAAAGGTTTTAACATTTAATTTGCAGGTGAACTAAAGAAGGTAGCTGCGGGCCCTTAATGCCATGCATGTAGGTAGTTGTAGTTCTCCAAGGACCAGCATGCGGGGGAGGCTTGCTGGGACCTCCTGTAATTTATTTGTGCACACAATCAACCTGGCACCCAGGAGTGCCACAGATAGCCCAGTGCCATCAGCCCAGGCATGGGGGTGCCCTGGAGAGGGCAGGGGCGGGGGGTGGGTCACCCCTTTATTGCAGGGGTCCCCACCTCCCCAGCCTCACTAACGTGGGGTGCCAATGCTTTGGCCAGGGGATCCCATTAAGCAGGTCCCATTTCTCTGGTATTACACCCCCGCTAAAAGTCCAGTGCTGGTTGTGGATAATAAGGGGACCCCTACTCATTTGTCACCCATATCTCCTCAACTCACTGAGCTTGGTGCTGGTTGATGAAAATTTGGGGGACCCCTATGTCTTTTACCCCACCATTTTCACAACCAGGACTGGCTCAAAAGCCTGATGCTTTTTAGTTTACGGTGGGACCCTACATTGTTTCTTTTATTTTAACATTTTTATAGGAGTTTTTAAACACAGATGAATGCACAGATCTCACTGATCTGTGCATGTCTCTAACTCGCACCTGCTCAGTTTTAAGTAGGTAATATGGGAGCGTTAAAAACTTGCACTCTTACATTGGCCGAGTTGTATGTTTTCCATGGGAAAACATCTGGATGAGAGTTTCGGCAGTGAAAGGTGTAGGGGTGTGAAAAACGTGATTTTGCATGTTCTTGCACCCTAGGGTGAGTTTTAAAAGTGTGCAGGTATAGCTCTATACTCACATTTTCAAAGCTCGGACCTTTATACATTTAGCTACGTATACTTAGGTCTTCAGAAAAGTTTCTGAAGACCTAACTATTGGTAAGTGAGGGTCTTATCATAAGAGTACAGCAATCTTACTGTGTTGTAGTACATTGGGAACTATATAAATGATCACAAAAAAGGCCATTAAGTACTTTAAAAAGCAATTGCGCACATACAGTGTTTGAAAGGGGCAGGGGTGTTTAGTGTTGCAGGAGGGGGGCATACCTAGCTTTGAGTAGCCAATGTGATGAATATATGAACCACTGACATGATTGCAGATTAAAGACAATAAGTAGCTCACATACAATATAGCAAATTTTATGAGTCACATTCAAGCCATGAACGGCAGATAAGAACAGATGCTGCACATGGGCCTTCTCTTGATCTGCCTCTAATGACAGGCCAATGGTCCGTGTATATAAAAAGATAGACATTCAGGTAAGAATAGGCAGTGGGGATCCTTTCTATTTGTGGTTTCTAGCAGGAAATCTGGATCTGCCGGCATGCTTTGGTAGGCCATAAGTAGCAGCTCATATCTATAGTTAAGGCAGTGGTTCCCAAACTGGGTGCCACAAGTTGGTGGTTCCTTGACTAAACCAAATTATTTATGGTCAATGTGATTGGCAGCTACTGACTCTGTGACTATCATAAAACGTAGACAAGCACAGCAAGGTCCTCCACCACATAACCTATGAATGACAGATAAGCACAATGTACTAAATGTAATAATTTTTGCTGAATTCTCAATAAGATACTTTTGTCTTGGTAAAAAACGCTGACACTCTAGGGCAGAGTCATTCAAGAAAGTTTGGGAACCACCGAATTAAGAAATTTCAGAATAATGGTTAGAAGTGGCTCTGGTTGGAGGGAGTGTGCAAGTTATCTGTGGGCTTTTTCTACATATAACATTGGTGAACATGCTTGGGCCCCAAAGGGGTCTAATGACCAGAGTTTCACTAAAGTACCAAGCATCCCTTCTGTCCAAGTTTTTTTTTTGGGGGGAACCCACCAACTCTGCATTACTTTTATTCCAGGTTCCATTGCCCTTGGTAAGGGGCGATGTCTCTAGTGTGCTCTGGGTATACTAGCTCTCTTACAAGTGCCTGGTTTGAGAGTTACTTCAACAAAGTTATAAGACGGTAGTTTGGTTTGGCCCAATAGGAGGAAAGTAGTTAAAAAAAAAAAAAAAAAAGGGGGGGGGGGGGGGAAAGGGGGTACTGATTACTGTGGACATTCCTTTTTATGAACCTTCACCATAATAATTTCTCATGACAGCATTGGAATCCCCTCCCCCCCCATCCTCTAGCACTAGTGTTAGCAGTAAACTTAGGTTCAGTTGTGTTTCCAGTGTGTACCCGGCTTTAGTCAATGGCTATAGTGACAACCCTGAGGGACCATATACTATGGCAAGTGTTTAAATCTCATGGGGGAAAAAAAATAAATAAAGCCGAACAGACAGACATGAGATTAGCTGGAGATGAAGAACTGGTTGTAGATCAGATCAATCCTCTAGGTTGAGCAAGATCATAATGTGGTTGTGAAACTTTTTATTTATCCAAATGCACAACGACTATATAATCTTTTCTCCCATTCTAAAATTCAAGTTAATAAATTGAACTTACGCTCAAGGCGTTCCTCCCTTTCCTTTAACGCCCCTTCCCGTGCCAGCAGTTGCTGTTCCTTTAACCGCATTTCAGCTGGCACAGTGTCTGGCTGGTGAGCCCGTTCCTGTTCTGCGGATCGCCGGGCGCGCTTCTCAGATATTCTGTCCTGCTCTTCTGCAACGCAATCAATTAATAGGGAGTGCTGCATAATATCCTCAATGGATGGTCGCAAATAATCCTATCAGAGAAACATAGGTCATATGAAAGTGCAACAGGTTAGAGACTTCTCTGCATAAACAGCTACCTCAGGCACACACACACACACACGTGGGTATATGAATAGCATGTACACTGCTAGAGAAGTAGCAGAACGGTTACCGCAGCAACGCAGTTCTCCTAAACAAGTTGTATTGTTCTTTTCTATTAATAAAGTCCAACATACTTTCTGAAAATCCACTAAGACCTATATACGTATGGGATTGTGTAACACCTATACAGTAATAAAGGTTACCACTAAATCCAAAGTTATACAGTAAATTTAACCAATTTAAAAGAGGCTCTGTTAGAGAAGCACCTCCCCAACAACATGGCAACCCTCTGCATGGGGGGGAATGCATGGTGCACATAGTAGATAGTAGATTAGCTACAAACCCGCAGGTTATTCCAGTTCAGTAAAAGAGTTTTGACTGTTTGATTCTTTGGCCATTATGGAAGTCGGACACTCACCTTAAGATTTAACATTTTTGTAATTATTAGGTTCAGTTCTTCAGAATAACGATATGGGATTCTCCGAAACTTTCCTATTCTTATCTTTTCTGCCAACTCTTTCTGATTATAAGCTGTGAAAGGTGGCCTTAAATGAAAACAGACCAATCAGGTCACGCAAGTAGTGTCACAGGGAGAAAAAAAAAAAAAAAAAAAAAGTCATACTTCAACTCAATTTCAGTGGCAATAATTAAACCCTGTGCTTAGAGAGATGGATATATATGTATCAATTGGATCCTTTCATCAGTTACACATGAAAGATAGAAAACATACCCTGTTATCAGCACAAGAGTCCCTAAACACCTCAATGGAATGATGGTAGTGCTAGGCACTTTTTAAAAATGGATTGAAGTAATAACAGATTTATTTAGTTCACTTACGAAAGTGCACAAAGCTCATACAGAAGGCAGCCGAGAGACCATATATCCGACTTCTCATTGTAGGACATCCTATTCATCTGCTCCTAGAAAATACAAACAGTGTCAGGGACAAGCAAGCCTCAAATGGGGAGTCTTCATACAAAACATGTAACCAGGTTACTGTAGGCCCTTCAATCAGCATTTCCACTGCTCGGTAGACTGAGGTAATGGTGTTCGGTGCAGCCTGTTCCATTGCCCAAACTGACTTCTGCACAACAGCCTAGTCTGTCTCCCTACGCTATGTCTGGGAGGGCGGAAAGCTAGGCAATGCTTAATAGCCACACCTGTACCTAGCACTTTCTAACTGCTGATAGAATACAGAGTGGACATTTTGGAGAGTATCTAAAAAGCTTCAAAGAGGCGAAGGAGACCTAAAAAACAAACAAAAAAAAAAAAAACAACCCACACAATTTTTAATAAAAGGCTTCAAATATACACAGGTTGGACTGCGCTAATAGTGTAAGATGTATATATCCGTATCACTTGACTGAGCATAATAATCGATCAAGGAGTCCTTCACTAAAAAATATACAATGTTTAACATATCCCACTTTACAACACACAAAAAATATTAATGTGTGTGCTATAAAGTGGGATAGGTTCTATGAAATAACAAGAGATATGGTAAGAACTTACCTTTGTTATCTCTGTTTCTACGAAGTCCATAGGGTCCACAGGGTTGACCTTGGGGTATAGGTTGGGAACCAAATCCGGGCACCACGCAGTTAAAGCTTTTAGCTCCCAGGATGCACTTGGGTCCACTCTCCCTATAACCCCGCCCCCCAGCCAGAGGCACCTCAGATTGTAAGTAGCCAAAGGCCGGAGGAGGAGAGAAAAAGAGAGAGAAAACTGGAACACTCTAGAACCATACTCACAGAAAAGGAGACGGGAAGCCGGTGACCAGTAACACAGCCCATATGAAGCCAGGTGCGTCAGGGCGGGCGCCCTGTGGACCCTATGGACTTCGTAGAAACAGAGATAACAAAGGTAAGTTCTTACCATATCTCTTGTTTTCTACTTCAGGGTCCATAGGGGGTCCACAGGGTTGACCTTGGGGATGTCCCAAAGCAGTTCAACCAAGGGTGGGGACGCTCCTGTGCTGAGAGGAGAATCCGTCGCCAAAAAGGAAGCATCCTGAGAGGCAAAGGAAACCAATGCCTAGAACCTTAAAAAGGTATGGACAGAAGACCACGTGGACACCTAGTAAGGCAAAACAGCCGAGGCGCCACGACGAGCCGCCCACGAGGGTTACACGGCCCGAGAAAAAAACAAGCCTCAACGACAGAAATGCCCACCCATGGGTAGGCCCCTGAGGAAGACATACGAGGCCATCCAGTCAACATTTCATTATAGGCCGGCCATCGTTTCCTGTTAAAACCAGAAACCGCAGACCACCAATAAGGAGTCCGCTTACCATAAGGAACTTGAACGGATCACATAAAGCCAAAGAGGCCGGACCACAGTCCATGAGGCCACAACAGCCGAGAGGACTGGGAACTGAATGGCCATACCATAAGTTCCAGAATAATATGGAACCTAAAAACCACTTTAAGAAGAAACACAGGGCGAGAGCAACTCACACCCTGACATGATGCCCTCCAGAAGAGGGAGCCACATGAGAACGCTCCCCATTCAGACACTCTCCTGGTTGATTTAAACACCCTGAGAGAGAGAGAGAGAGAGAGCTTAAACAATAGACCATGTAATGGCTATCACAACCAGCGGTTCCATGGACTGTCCCCGGAGGGAACAAAGAACCACTACTAACTCCCCAGGAGTCCCTAGGGAGGATAAGTGGAGACATAATCCAGAAAACACTCCAAAGGATGAACTGGATACCAGAGCGGAGCAATTCCATATCTTAACCATACCGACAGTGTAGAGATCCGCACTGTCAGGAAGGCCAGGCCAAGGGTGAAACCCAAGCCAGCTGGAAGGAATGCCAGAATATCTGGAAATCCTGGACACCGGAGGATCGTATCGACAGGTACGATACCATAAGAATTATGTATGCCACAGTCCGTGGCAGATCCCAGCAAAGTCTGGCCTATCTGCTCTAAACATCTCAATGAAGACAGAGCCAGGGAAGCCCGAGGACCACAGTAGGGTCGCAGTTAAAGACAAGCGATCCAGATCCAGGGAAAAACAAGGACCCTGAGACAACAGGTCCAGATAGTGAAGCAGTAGGAACGGAGCATCGAGGAGGAGACTCCGAAAATCTTAGTACCAGTGATGTCTGGGACGACCTGGAGCCCCCAGAAGGAAAGCCCCTCCGTCTCGAATTAAACTTCCGAAGACCTCGAGGAAGAAGGGAGACCGGAGGACACAGGTACACAAAGTGGAAGGACCACTTCACTGACAAAGAGTCACTGAAGGTAGCTTCAGTACTCCTAGAGCTGGACTGTAACACCGGTAATGTGTGATCGAGTCAGAAGGCCATGGGGATCAATCCCCTCAGGGAGGCCCCCTCTGCTCACCAGGAGTTGAAACCTCTCTTGGAGAAGAGACTAGTCCCCGGGATGCACGCCGTGACGGCTGAGGAAGCCCGCTTCCCAATGGAGAGCTCCGGGAATAAACACCGCAGAGTTGGCCAGGAGAAGACCCTTGGACTATGTCAGAATGGGTGACATTCCTAACATTGCCACCCAACTACCAGTGTTGCCTAGATGGAAGCCACTGTTGTGACACTGTCGGACTGAACCTATTCAGGTTAACCGTGACAAATGGGTTAGGCCAGAGTGAAAGTCCAAGACAGCTTAAAGTATCAACAAGGTAAGTGGCAGGGCAGAAGCGACAGACGTCCAACTGCCCCGAAATGAATGCGGACCAGACACTGTCTTTAGCAAAGAACACCCTGGACGAGATGGCCATAGCCACCCGGACAGAGACCAACTCGCCTCCGTAGAAAGTATCATCGTTCGAACAGTGATCCGATGGAAAAAACTCGATCCATCTGGAGGGGAGTCAATTATGGCAAGGCCTGGAATGGAACTGAGCACATTCCACCCTACCAAAAGGTAGACACTCTGGTAGACCGCGCATCACAAAAAGTAATGACATATGTCGACTGCGTAGATATCCGCACCCTCGAAGTTGAAGAGTGGAGATCTTGTCTTACGCCAGAAAAATTCTCAGATTCTGAGAATCCAGCAGTGCTCCCAGATGAAGAAAACCCTGTGAGGGATGCAGGGAGGACTTTTCTGTGACGAGAAGAAGCCCCGGTTATCCTGACCTGGCGGTAAAGTACCTTGGTGATCCTGCTAAAAGTAGGAGACCGTCCAGAGAAAGGAGCATTCGGATACACTGAACAGGTGAACTGTCAGAAAATCCATAAAGCTGGTAAACCCCGGTGGAGTTGAGGACAGCCCCAAAAGGCAGAGCCCGAAACTTACAAGTGTTGCTGTGGCACAGCAAACCTGAACCCATGCTGATGAGAGGGCTCTGTATGTACCCGTAGGTACGTATCCTGAATACTCGGATATACCATAAAATCCCCAGGTTCCAAACATCGGATGATGGAGCATGGACGATTCCACCTGAGTCAAGGCACCGTTGGAATCTGATTCAGGGATTTGAGACAGAGTATAGGCAAAGGAGGACCAGTCGGTCACCGCCCCAAAAAGAAAGTAGAACAACCAGTCCCTCACTGAGATAGTGAGGTTGGCCGAAATAGCTCTGCTTACCACAAAGACTGTATAGCTTTCTGGGATTGTAAGGCCCTGATCAGTTCTGAAGAAGGGCCCGTGTACCAATGCCTGTGAGGAGGCTGCATGAGCAATGAGAGGCCGTTGAGAATCAGTACCTCACTCTGGAAATTCCCCAGATGTAGACCTGTCCCGTCAGGCTGAGGGTATATCCTCAGGTGTAGAAACAGGGTCGTCCGGAAGTCCAGGACTGCTCGGTACTGGATATGGTGGCCCCCGTGGAGGCCGACAGCCTAGGAAAAAACAGGCCTTTAGGCTGACCCTGAGGACAAAAAGACTTAACAGAGTTAGTCCGAATGTAGTGGGAGCAGCTAAAGACGGTATCTCCCCATTAGTGATACTGCCAATGATGCAACGATCTTGTCAAGGTCAGGACCAAACAAGAACTTCCCCCTGGAAGGAGTGTGCACCTCTGCTTTCCCATAACGCAGCCATAGGGTACTGCGGCGGATACAGATGCCGCCGAAACCCTGAAAGTTAGAAGACCGGCATCCCATGAGGTAATCCCACATATGACCACTGCATATTTTGTGAGCGGCAAAAAGATATTTGAACCTCAGACGTGTTGGAGGGGAAAAACGTCACAAAAGCATCACCATGCGATGGCCATGGTAGGACGGGCAACAGGCCCTGAAAACGAGTACATTGATTTCAGGCAAAGTTACCACCTACGGATCCGTAAAATCCGTCCAGGCCGGGATGGGAGGCGTATTAATGCCTGTAACCCGATGATTAACATACAAATCCATCCCAGAAGGGGATTTCCATTACTTGTGAGGACCCTCAGGGAATGGGAAACAGGAGGCCTTTGTGACTCCTCGTATCTGGGGACAGCCAGACTCCCGCTATGAGATCCACCCGCTGGGCAGAAAACGGGAGATGTATGATACAGGTGCAGGATCGACATTCTCTATATCCAGAATGAGCCTGGCTACCAGCCCCAAAGCAGGGATAATAATACTTGAGATCGGCTCCCCCCCATGTGAGAGGGAAAGAGCCGAATATACCATCCAGTTCACGGCAGAGCCACTGGTCAGTAACCACAGGGCGTATATCACGCCAATTAGTATTTCGTATAAAACGACATCCACCAGGGTGGCCGTTGTGGTAATCCCTGCAAGGGGAATGACAGACCGATGTGGTATCGGAGGTAATTCATGTACTGTGAAAAACCCCGGCAGGGAGCGATAGTCTGTGACACAGGGGTAAATTGCAAGAAATTGCGAGATACCCCGAGTTCAAAAGGGCAGTATGGTGAAGTAACTCCCAGCGAGTGACGACAATGGGGCCCGCCCGGCGATCCTCAAAGGAGAGGATCCTGAGAAACAACGCCCTTTAAGGGGGTCGTGCAAGGGGCCCGGCACCAGATGGTGCCGCATACGTAAACCTTTCTGAGTTAAAATCCTCCGCACTAATTCCTGCAGGCTATGACTTGCAGGATAGCAATAATGGGTGCAGTATCGTGTGCAATCTCCTGGTCAGATATATCTGACTATCTTGACGGAAATATTAAGCAGCGCCATACCGGTCCTGACTGACGCTAAGATTAGCTGCAGGAACCCATTATCAGCGTACGCAACTCACAGTTCCATCTAAAATATGGCAACGTGCAGCACGCAACAGTATGTGACAAACCTCACAGATATTAACAAATATATATATGTGAGGTCTCAGAACCACCCCAGGTACACCTGTATTAGGGCAGATAAAGAAAAGGGATAGATATACACTGACAGGTGAGAGAAAAAGCAGACAGTCAGCACTAGCATAAGTCACATACAATGCAGAAAAATATATATACATACATAAGCATGACATATAATATACTGCACAATGTCGCTACATTCAACTGCCCAGATTCAGTGTCTGGGAAGGCTATAGCGCTGTGTACACTCACCCAAAATGGCCAGGTACGCAGGGGGACTGGGCTCACTGACATCCTAAGAGTTCTGCAGCACCACAGAGAGAAAATGGCCGCTGGAGACCTCAGAAGAAGCGTGGCCCGCGGAGGAAGCAGCTCAGCGACGCCAGACTGTATTATTGAAAGGCGCGCTGAGCTGAGGGGAGGAGCCGCTAGACAGGGAAGGCTTCCTCCCCTGGCTAGCAATTAACCCCCCGGGATGCCGGCTCCCGCTGCCGCTATAATCCCTGGTGGGCTGTGGACACGCGGGGTATGCCTCCATGGAGGGGGAGCCCGCCGCCACCGCTAGCGCCTCCGGTCTGTCCCCAGAGACCGGAGGCATAAGGCTGCATGTACACGCGGGTCACCGCAAGCGATGACCACGCGACTTACCTGTCCCCGTCGATCCGGCAGCAGCCCAGGGATTCCTCCAGAGCCCGGCTAGTACAGACTCTGGGGTCCCGCTGCGATCCCCAGATCTGTACTGGCGTCGCAGCGCCGGCGGGGTGTAGGAGCGGCAGCTCAGACGTCCATTGGACAGTCTGATGCTGCCGCTCTGAAGAGTAGTAAAAAAATAATAAAACAAAACTCTTTTAAGCTTAGAGGCTGCTAAGCAGCCCCCCTGCAGTAACGGTGACCCGACTCCGGCCGGGCACCAACTTAAACTGAGGTGCCTCTGGCTGGGGGGCGGGGTTATAGGGAGAGTGGACCCAAGTGCATCCTGGGAGCTAAAAGCTTTAACTGCGTGGTGCCCGGATTTGGTTCCCAACCTATACCCCAAGGTCAACCCTGTGGACCCCCTATGGACCCTGAAGTAGAAATTGTAAATTTTTAGTGAAAGAAGCCTTGATCAATTATTCTCAGTCAAGTGATACTGATAGAACATCTTACACTATTAGTGCAGTCCAACCTGGGTATATTTGGAGTTGTGTGTTTGAATTGGGCCAGCTATTTACTGGCTAATTGGACTAGCTGCATTTATGGTGAACAACAGTGAATTAAAATTTTTTTTAATTAAGGGCAAGGATATTAGTTGTTAGGTACTAACATACTATAGATATAGATTTTCCAATAAGAGAATCACTAAATGCCCTCCCCCGTCATCACCTCTTTTCCAGCTGCTCGTTGAAACGTATCTTACTGAAACAGTCTCAAAAAAATTAAAAACTGCTTTGTGGCCGTATAGCAGCAGTATTTTCCATCATGTGCAGCTATAACCCAGTCAGAGGACAGCATAGCTGTTAGTACCCCTGATCCAGCCATCCTCCCCCACACTCTAGTGCAGGGATGGGGAACCTCAGGCCCGGGGGCTGTATAAGGCCCGCGGAATAATTTGGTCTGGCCCTCTGAGCTTTTTTCTGCTATCCTCATTTGGCTAGCAGGGTGCCTAGACTGACATCCTGCAGCCAGAAACTATGCAGCAGTGCTGCCTGGATCATCCTTAGGAAGCTTCAGACTGTCACTCTGGTGCCCTTAGAGCTCCCCGGAAGATCCTCAGGATGCTCTGGGCATTGCTGTAATCACTGGCGATTGTGACCCCGCACTTGTGTGACGTCACATGGAGGGGGCATGGCCTGCACCGGGCCCGCAAATGTTCTATATCTCAAAATGGCCCCGGCAGAAAAAATGGTTCCCCACCCTTGCTCTAGTGCATGGTTAGCACAATAAAAAGTAACCTGGAATAAGGCATATTGGCAATGCTACTCTGCTGTATTCAGCTGCATGGTGAAAGCAACACCAGTATAATTTGGAGAAGGGATCAGTGATCTATCTATATAGAAATACATACAGCATTCATAATAAATATTGGAACTGACAATGATCACTATTTACTGTCATTTCTTGCACCAAATGAGGTTTTACAGCAATGTCAAATGCAGTAGGATAGCTTAGACAATTATGCCAATCCTAAATTAGGTTAATGGAGTCATCAGTACAGAGCCTGAATAGGGACAGAAATAAAAAGGTACCCAAATATGAAAATACTGAAAGTTTAACATACATAAAAAGAAGCTGGAAGAGAGCCCAAAACTAGCTTAATTTTCAGTGTGAGCTACTTAGGGGCGATGCAGATGCTGCAAACTAGCAATGTATGGGCTATTGTAGTTCAATACACATCTCTTTGGGGCTGCAAATTAGAGAAAAATAAAAAAAGTGAAATCTGTGCGATACAGGTGTTTCAGCACCATGCCAGCAGTACCTTGTGCCCCTTAATTCACCCCTAGTAGAGATGACTCCATATGGAGAATACATGAAAACCTGGCCTGATCCGTACAAGTGATAAAGCACTTTGGAAAGGATTGTGCTGGATTTCCACTAGTTTTCCCAATACAGTGGAAAAGCATAGTATTCTATGTAGTTCAGTTGTTACAGATCTTTAAGTCATTAAAAAAAGGGACAGCCATGCTACAGACAAGCTGATAACAGAAAATGGCACTTACAGGAGACATATAATAGGGCGTGCCAACAAACGTTTTAGCAAAACTGGTGTCATGGTGCAATATTCTGGCCAACCCGAAGTCACCAAGTTTCACATTCTTTTTAGCATCTAGAAATATGTTGGCCGGTTTGAGGTCTCTGTGGAGAACAGTATGACCCCCATCACTTCGCTTGTGACAGTCTTTAAGGGCTAAGGCAAGCTGGGCAAACACATGCAGGATGAAGTCTTCTTCTAAGTACTGCCTGAAAGGTACAGGAGAGAAGAAAAAGCCAACGAGTTAGTGTAGACATTACGGTCTTAGGACAAGTAATTATATATTCGCATATAATGTACAGTATATTTTATCAAGCCCATTATCCTTCATTCTCAGTTTTCCCCATTATACCATACATGAGATAAATAGGAACATACCTCTCCTTAGTGCATTTGGCAATAAGACTAGCCAGGTCCCCTCCCTCGCAGTACTCCATCACTATGTAGAGAGTAGTATTTGTTCGATCAATGATACGGTCGTAATAGCGGACAATGTTTGGGTGTTTCAGTTCCCGCAGCAGGTTCACTTCAGAGACCAACATCTGCTTCTCAGCCTCACTCATGGTTCCATAGTCCAATTCCTTCCATACCAACACCTAGCAGGCAGGGGGGGGGGGGGGGGGGGGGGGAAGAAATACACATTATAAAAGTACATTTCACAGTGAGAATGTGAATAGGTTTTCCACGTCTGTTTATGTAGATGAGGGAAAAGGCTGCAGCAGCAAATACCATTACCAATATATAGTTATTGATTAAAGTCACTGATTAATGCCAGCCACCCAGGTACACCCAGGCCACTCATCCCCAGCGTGTGGCCGAAGCACCAGAGGGGTCCCATAGGTACGATCAGAAAGGACCGATAGTAGCCGTACAGCACCACTATTACTGACATGGCTAACAATGAGTCACATGACTTCGATTGCATCATCATCAACAGGTACGGCAGCGATATTGTTGTGCTACATTCAGAAATATAAGGCCAGTTGCCTGATATCACTGCAGATAATACAGCATGTAGCCAGCACTAGGGAATGCACTTATGTAAAACACATTAAAAAAAAAAAAAAAATCACATCAAAATACAGCTGTTTACTATGCTGCAACACATCACCCTACTTTTTGGGGGGCATGAAATGTCTAACTTTGGGGTAATGTATCAAACGAGAGGCAACAGAACCTTGCATCCAGATACCATGTGTTAGGGGTTGGAGACCCTTGAGGAGCACGGCGAGGGTCACAAGGAAGATTGTTACCTCTCATGAGCAGGGACCTCTTCCCTTACTTATACCAACCCCTCTCCACTGCCTACAAAAGCACTAAACTTTTGGGTTCTGCCGCCCTGCCACTTATCTTATGGGTATTAGGACAGCTGATTCAGCAATCTTTATAAACCTTGTCCTGCAATATTCTGTACTAGAAGTCACTTTTTTTTTTTTTTGCTCATAGTTTCTGTACTTTATAGCAGAAAACAAGAGACAGAACAGTACTCCTAGGGGGAGGTAGTTAAAATCCCAGCTGTCCGGACGCCAGCGCTCAGAATGCCGGAATACTGACACCAGTCAGAATCCCGGCACCAGCATCCTGACCGCTGGCATCCCATACCCAACCCCTCCTAGGATGAGACACAGTTCCCAAACAAATATAAAGATGACCTTTTATCAGTTAGAATTAAAATAGGTTGTAAACACCACTTGCATTGATAATATGAACATAGTATAGTACAAATACAACCAAATATATATTCCAAAATGAGAGCAGCAACATATAAAGATAATAATAATCATCATCTCCTCAATAGCAGGGCCCACAGCTTTAAGAGGAGACCTTGCCTCCGGGCGACAGCAGTGAACCTCCACCACTGTATGGCATCATCCGATTTGGAGGCTTCCTTTATGCAAGCGGACTACAAACATACATAAAAAAGGTGACTGCAACCATCATGGATAAGTACAGCACTGCAACATGGCTCCTGCAATGCCTACTGGGGTGCAAGGTGAACAGGGCAATGTTGTGCCTACAATGTGCCACCATTTCTTCACTGTCCCGACAGAATATCGCAGGCTTCCTTTTAAATTGAATTAGCCCCATACTGTCCATTGTCACCATACACACTAGAAAACAAAGGTTGCTTTCCCAAACCTGGGGCTATTTGCATTATTCATTGGGGGAATGCCATTTTCCAACTGCGCACAGTACCACTGATTACAGGGAGGAATCTTCGTTCCTCCTCCTCCTGTGCACCTCTATGAGGCTAAATAAGCAAAGGACCCAAGTTCAGAAGTTGGGGTACATTAACACACACTATATATTTTACTTAAGTTAGGTTATATACACATATGTTCTGAACTTTTGCCATTAAGTCTTTGCACAATGTGCCACCAGCCACTGCCAGCACAAACACTGCAGGCCTGTCAGCCAATGTGTGCGGTCATGCTGGGACATATAGTGCTACAGCAGCTGGAAAGCCTGCCCCAGGTACTAATGGTTCCTCGACGCGTTCAGCAATAGCCCCCGTGCACACTGCCCCCTAGTGTCCTCAGTAAGTACAGCTAGTGGGACAGGCAACGCTCCAGGGACTTGTGCCAGTACCTGCCCCGCGTATCGCCGCTCACCTTCCCGTCCGCTCTCCTGCGAATTTTCTGGCACTTCCCATAGGAGCCGGAGCCTATCGTGTACATCACATCGTAATCCTCCACCCGCGACGGCATCCTCCGGCTAGCCACGTCCGGTCTCCAGCTCCACAGCTGTTCTCCGTCCACCGCGGCAGCAGCAACAGCAGAACCCGTCCTGACCAGAGACGGTTTAAACGTACAGCTTTCCTGGCTACCTGTGCGCCGATTGGTCGGAAGCCACACGATGGTTTCGTGCTAATTGGTTGAGGAGAACTGGCTTCTCGCTCGGTGATTGGCTCAGCACAGAATGCAGCGGCCATGCTGCTTCCCCGGCTGTTGTTGATCGCGTCGGTGGGGGGAGGGGAGCAGAGGAGCTGTTGCCAGGTGACTGACGCGGCGCGAAGTAGGCGCGCGCATTTTCGGACAGGCGCAGTGTGCGAGCCGGCAGCCCTACTGTATAATGACGTCAGCTGTGGGATCATGTGATGCTCCACAATAACGGGGCGCCTGGTATCTATGGCCACTATAACTCATTTCCAGCCAAACTGGGCTAGAGTGGTAACCCATGGCTGTATTTGGGAAGGCTGTCTTGTTTATTCCTTGGCACCATAGCTGGATTAACTATTAGGCATGCGGATGTCAGTCAATAGATCAACAATAATACGGTAGGGTAGGCACCAGGAGGGAGGGTTAGGGTGAGGATTAGGGTCAGGAAAAAACGTGTCGACCATTCCAGAGTCAACCTTTTGATCACGTTGACCCTTGTACCTGTCGATCTTCATCTATGTGGACATTTTCAGGGCCGACGAGAGCCGCGCCGGAACCAGGTGACGGATGTGACCTAATCGCGGGAGGCGTGGCCATGCCCCCTTAGAAGAAAAAAAAATTCAGCTGGGGAGGGGGCGCTGTGTGCCTCTCAGCTCGGCGCACAGCCAATGGGGGGGGGCGCGATCAGCGTGATTGCTCCCCACATAGGCATAGGAGACTGCTCCGGCTGCTACTTTAGCAGCCACGAGCAGTCTCCCAGTGCAGCCCACACACAACAGCATGTGCTGGGCTGCTGTGACTTAAGAGGGAGGGGGAGTGGTGCCGGACCCGGGACCCTGCAACAAGCCCAGGGCCTGGGTAATTTGTACCCGCTCCCTCCCGTCTCGGCATCCCTGGACATTTTGTGTGTCGACATTTTGTATCTGTTGACCTATTGCCTGTCTACGACTTGGTGTCTATCTTTTGGCTGTCTATCTAGTGTAGATCTTTTAAGCCACACCCTAGGCAAACTAGGCTATGTTGTGCAGTGGACGGGGTTGTATTGAGGGGTGTGTTAGCGGGGCCACCGCTAAGGCCATATGGGACTGAGCAAAATATTGTGAGCCTCCCGCATTTTCCGGGAGAGTAGGCAAGTATGATACAGCTACAAGGCTGAGCTTCCATGCTAAATGTTCATCGTCTGTTGCTCCGTCTGTCAGTCCCTCCATTGGTTACTTGTATTCTACTAAATTCTTATAAACTAATTTTACTTACACAAAGGTTATTAACAAAACTACACCAAAACGCCTTCACTTACCTCAAATATCTTCCAACCTCACCACTCCGCTCTGCACCAGATCTGTGTCTCTCATCCACACGCATCACCTGCTCCTATTCACGGTTACAGGGCGTTTATCTGGCAGCACCACTCCGCTCTGCACCAGATCTGTGTCTCTCATCCACACGCATCACCTGCTCCTATTCACGGTTACAGGGTGCTTATCTGGCGGCACCCATTTTGTGGAATGCTCTCCCTCGCGCAATAAGACTTTCCTCCAGTCTCCAAACCTTGAAGCGTCCCAGGAAAATTCCCCTCTTTAGACAAGCTTATCAGATTCCAGAACCACCTTCATAAGCTATCCTCTATATACAGTCCATACATAACTTTACATACTTTCTCTTTAATCACTTTCACATTCTCATGACCCCTAGGCCAACATTCCTGTGTGATTGGATCATACAACACACCAATCTGGCTGGACCAATATGCAATAGGTAGCACCTATCCTTGTGTAACAATGCCTATCTCTTTATAAAATGCAAGCTTGCGAGCAGGGCCCTTTTAACTCTATGACTGTTATTACCCAGTCTTGTTCTATTACTGATTGAAACAATAATAAACGTTGCGCTCCAACAAATGAATGCTGCCTACGGCCCTCAAAAAGTTGTTACCAAACACTCAAACATAAAATCACAAAATAATATACAAGGGTGCAGATGCCCATGAATTCTGTATATTCGCTTAAATATTTAACATGGATAGTGGTTTATATGTGTACAGTCAAAT
The DNA here is from genome assembly GCA_031769625.1 of Taudactylus pleione. Taxonomy (NCBI): domain Eukaryota; kingdom Metazoa; phylum Chordata; class Amphibia; order Anura; family Myobatrachidae; genus Taudactylus; species Taudactylus pleione. The sequence goes on from JAUIMM010000200.1 coordinate 30,375,852, forward strand.
GATGTTCTTTATCTGTTACAGTTTCCCGAGGTAAACTTTTACCAATAACATTTTTAAATTCCTTCATGTATTCCCTCATCTCTGCATTAGTTCACTCCATTCCTATATATATATATATATATATATATATATAAGAGAGGAAGACAGGATCGGAAATTAGTGTAACACAGTTTATTTATTCCAACCGAATAAACACAATCCAAGTAGAAATACAAACAATCCTTCACCAACAAATTAAAAGCAGAGTACAGCATGGGGTGGTGTACAATGCACACCTAGTCACACTTTGAAATGCCTCCCGGGATCAGGAATCTGGAACTACCCCATACGCTCCTGGAGTGCAATCCTTTCCCCAGATATCAAATAGAAACTGGTCTGCTTGCTGTTTTATTCCACTAGGCGACCTGAAAGACCTTCAGGTCGCCATGGTGCGGTGTCCGCACTGAACGGCGTTCACTGAACATCATTCAGTGAAGGAGCCCGACCTCCTATCTCTGAACATGCCGAATTTGACGAGCGTAGTCAGGTTGACGGGCATGTTCAGTAGATGGTCGGGGACGGCAAGGACCCAGCATGCACGCGCATCACTGGTCCTTGCCGACTATCCATTACCCGACTTTGTGAACAATGCGACCAAAACCAGGAGGTTTTAAGGGGCCCACCAGTTTGCTACCTACCAAGACACTATGGGATCTTAATCAGATGCTTCCATGGTACTATAACATTTTAAGTGAGGCAAAGGTACCTGGCTACATGGCAGGGGCTATTTATTCCCCAGCATCTGCCAGCCATGGGAAGAGAGTATAGCTCCTGGCTACTAGACTGAGACATTTTATAATTATTAGAACTGGCTAGTGCAGCAGAACCAATGCTAAGGATGGGTGCCTGTGCCTCGATCTCATACTCCCCCCTCGCGTCGCAGTTAGTAGTAAAATAAAGATAATTTTATGAGCTTCACTTTGTCAGCACTGCCCGAATTTTGTAATCGGCTCACATCTAGGATCTCTGTTCCCTGCCTGGTAGTGAATTGATTTGAGCCCTACTAAGCCTCCCCTGGCCTCCTTACCAGGCTTCCATTTAGTTGCATTTCAAGTTGCCAACAGTATAAGTTTTTTTGGTATCACTGTATCTCTCAGTGTTACCTTCTTTTATACTGCCGCTATTTACCATCACTTACTTGTCCAGGGAGGTCTAGTGGTATCTTCCTACTCCATGACATGTTCTGCTCAGTTGCCGCAGTCTAACTGCCAGGGACGAGCTATTGTCAAATGCGTATAGCGTTTCAACCAGGTGGGGCTGCAGCAAAGCTGGAAAGACTTTGTTGGGTCCAAATTACTGGCAAGTAGGACTGTACCACTAACAGCATCTATAGAAGTCTTAATGATTTCTACATAAACAGCAGTAAATTAAGCCTATTGCTGTTTGCTAAACAGTGGATTGCTGTCATAACCCATTTAAGTATCTGAAACTAGTGCTAAAGGGGTTATGACTTGTTAAATGGTGCCCTAAGTATCACACAGAGCACTGGTTCTATTAGAAATGAGTTGCGAACCATTAATAGCAGAGGCTGCAATAATGAATACAACTGCTATTGTGGCTAGATCACTATATTGGGGCACTAAAGAAATGGGGAAAAGTGAACATGAATATTCTAACAGTGCCACTCCTATAGCGGACAACTACAAAATTAGATTGGGCAAGCATTTTTTTTTTAAATAAAATGTTTCACTGCAAGTCACTATAGAGTCCCACAGTTTGTGACACCTGCAGTACAGTACCCCTGTATACTGCCCTCTATTCAGATCTGTCATTTTAATTTCAGGAATGTTACCATACCGGTCCACATGTCAGACTAAAAGAGGGACATCACACAGGGAGTTTACAGGATATGTGACAGTTACAGGGATTCTAATCTTCAGCAGGGAACGGGAAGCATACAGGTATTTCAGGAAAAGCATTAATTCCAACTAGAAATGGCAGCAATCGGCCAAAGATACTTATTCAAAAATAAAAGGGTAAATGCAGTCTATCAGCTCAGTTCTGAACTTCAATGAGAATCTATGGAATGGTTAGAAAATTGCATTCTATGAGAATTTAATTATCCATGATGTGTGGCAGCTGTACAGACGGATACTTACGGGAAAGCACTATTGCTCATTGTCCTATGCATCCACAAGGTAAAATAAGCAATGTTTCACTGTAGCCACGCCATTCTGACAGCACATTGCAAGCATAGTAGTCTAGCCCAATAAATTAACAGACAGCGTGATCAATGCTGCTGTAAAAATAAAGGTTACAAATAAAAAATCAGCTAACAACATAGTAAAGTTTTCAGACCCCCAAATTGACTTAAGGCCAGAGTTGACTGTTGATTCAGCAAGTGACACAGCAATAGCCTCACAGAAGCCTTTGTTTTTTAGGGGTCCTAGCTGTGACCATTATCTGCCTTCTCAGATGAAGAATACATTTTCTCTTTTCCTCCATGCACCAGAGAAAGTACCAGCAGTCATAGGGGACTTTCTATATTTAGGGCTGTGTACTGGCATCACCTCACAGTGTATTGGTTCAGCAGCCTCAAAGAAGGAAATCATGTTACTGGAATCAGTCATGAAAAATAGGGAATATACAGGTGGTAATGGAAGACCCAGACTGACAGCCTATTTCTGCTTTCTACCACAACCTCCAATAAGACCACTGATGTCAGTAAGAGCCCCAGTGATATTCAACAGGAGCCTGATTTTTTCCCAGTGGATGCTGTAGCTCAGTCTTGCCTGGTGCCGGTTACAGATTCTGCAGGGCGGGCTCACACTTTATCTCCGTGTGCTAACAGTTCCGACGAGATTATCGGAGACGAGTATGGTGAAGTTTTGACGTCAACTGGGAACATTTGGAGTTACATCCCTATTCATTTTGCTGGGCAAAAACGGACATACAGACATCTTGGTATTACAAACCAATGACATTATATGAGGTCAGGACTGTTATTTTCTCATTTTACCCTAGTGGAGGAGTGCTTGATACGTTTTGTTTTATGTCTATTTACGGATATATTTTGCGAATAAAAGTGCTATGTCCAATTCATGTCATATTTATCTTTAACTGTCAATATCTAAATTTCTTTCAAATGTAACATAACATCAGGTATACAATCGGGAAGCCGGCTGCCGGAATCCCGACAGCCGGGTTCCCGACTGCTTTATCCCAGCATGGGATAAATGACCGGCGCCTATATCTAGACGCCTGTCATTTCCCTGACGCCGGGAGACCGGTGCCCGGCGTCCCGATCAAAGGGATGCCGGGCACCACGATCGGACAGCCGCGCGGGGGGGGATGAGGGTTAGGTTTAGGGCACCCGGGGGGGACTTACGGTTAGGCAGCCCCGGGGGGGACTTAGGTTTAGGCAGCGGGAAAGGGGGGGATTAGGGTTAGACACTTGGAGGGGGAGGTTAGGGTTAGGCACCCCTAAGGAGGGTAGGTCAGTTTATACTTACCTAAGCGACGATCGGGATTTCCAGCGCTGTCGGGCTTCCGCTGCCGGGAACTCTGCTTTTGTCGGCCAGGCGCTGCCAGCAGTATTTCATAAAGATTCCCACTTTCATGCACTCGCCTCTTCAGTTCTCCTGAGGAATACAGTCAGTATCTTACAAATGATAGGGGTAACCGTAGGAGGGGCTGCTAAAAACTTTTCTAGTTCTGGAAAAGGATTTGCAAAAATTATTAGTGCCTTTATAATAATGCAATATGAAGCCTTTCTTGTAAAGTTCCATAATCACCTAGAATATCTGGAAGTCTTGCAGTGGTGCAGGCAATTGTCCAAGTAGAGCACTTACCTCCCTGCAAAGTTGGTGAGTACAGGCACTGAACCAAAATAACACATATACGTTAAGTGAATGAGGACGCAATTGAATGTCACCTCTTGCAGGGTTGAGTACTTTGCTGTAAATTCTGAGAACAATTACAATTTTTTTGATTACTATTGTAGTTGATTTGTAAGACAGTGCTTCCTAGCAGTGAGTAGTGAGGAAAACAGAGCATACAGTACATAAAACAGGTTCATGAAAGGCAGACAGAATAAATGCAAACTGGAAAATATGTGAAAGTACTTACAGTTTAGTGGGGAAAGAGCAGAAATGAGACAAGAGAAGAGAGCAGTGTGGCGTCACTAGGAGGCTACGGACTGTACCAGGTGTCACCCTCTGAAGGGGTGAGACCAAAATGCCAGCTCCTCCTTAGTGGCCAGGAGTCGGCCACTGAACTTGATGTTATTGTGCAGCACTTTGCTCCCGGTCACTGAGGAGGAGCTGGCATTTTGTTCTAGTCTCTGGGGGCAGCCCAACATCCCCGGTAGTGCCTGGCACGCCCCCGGAGTGATGAAACAGGCTGTGCTGCGAGGCCACACCCCTTCCCTACAAGACCACCTCCCCTATCGGGTGGGCAAGCAGGTAGTCTGTTTGGTGCACTGGGTGTCACTGACCTCAGTGATGGCACTGGGAGAGAGTCTGGCTCAGAGTGGAGATTGGCACAGTAGGATCCTTTCCTAAGGGGTCTCCCAGAGATGCTCATGGCCTCACACTACCCTAGTGGAGTTGGTGGCCCAAGTGGCTGATGACGAGATTCACCCTGAATTGTGTCATCATGGCCCCGCCCCCTGCTTTACAATGCTAATATCCGCAGCAAGAGTAGGGCCATGATGATGTGATCACGCTCACGCCCCCTCTACTGGCCACTATGATGTGCCACGCCCTCCCCTGCAGAGAGTGTGTGTGTGTGTGTATTATATATATATATATATATATATATATACATACACACACACACACACACACACACACACGAGTCAGGTGCATAAATATTGGGACATTGACAGAATTTTCATATTTTGGCCTCTATTCACCACCTCAATGGCTTTGAAATGAAACAAACAAGATGTGCTTTAACTGCAGACTTTCAGATTTAATTTGAGGGTAATTACATCCAAATCAGGTGAACGATGTAGGAATTACAACGGTTTCTATATGTGCCTCCCACTTTTTAAGAGGCCAAAAGTAATGGGACTATCAACTAAAAGCTATTTCATGGACAGATGTGGGCTATTCCCTCATTATTTCATTATCAATTAAGCAGGTAAAAGGTCTGGAGTTGATTCTAGGTGTGAAATCTGCATTTGGAATCAGTTGCTGTCGACTCTCAATATGAGATCCAAAGAGCTGTCACTATCAGGGAAGCAAGCCATCATTAGGCTGTAAAATCAAAACAAACCCATCAGAGAGATAGCAAAAACATTAGGTGTGGCCAAAATCAACTGTTTGGAACATTCTTAAAAAGAAAGAACGCACTGGAGAGCTCAGCAACACCAAAAGACCCGGAAGACCACGGAAAACAACTGTGGTGGATGACAGAATAATTATTTCCCTGGTGAAGAAAAAACCCTTCACAACAGTTGGCCAAATCAAGAACACTCTCCAGGAGGTAGGTTTATATGTGTCAAAGTCAACAATCAAGAGAAGACTTCACAAGAGTGAATATAGAGGGTTCACCACAAGATGTAAACCATTAGTGAGCCACAAAAACAGGAAGACCAGATTAGACTTTGCCAAACAACATCTAAAAAAGCCATTACAGCTCTGGAACAACATCCTATGGACAGATGAGACAAAGATCAACTTGTACCAGAGTGATGGGAAGAGAAGAGTATGGAGAAGGAAAGGAACTGCTCATGATCCAAAACATACCACCTCATCAGTGAAGCATGGTGGTCGTAGTGTCATGGCGTGGGCATGTATGGCTGCCAATGGAACTGGTTCCCTTGTATTTATTGATGATGTGATTGCTGACAAAAGCAGCAGAATGAATTCTGAAGTGTTTCGGGCAATATTATATGCTCATATTCAGTCAAATGCTTCTGAACTCATTGGACGGTGCTTCACAGTGCAGATGGACAATGACCCGAAGCATACTGCAAAAGTAACCAGAGAGTTTTTTAAGGCTAAAAAGTGGAATGTTATGCAATGGCCATGTCAATCCCCTGACCTGAATCCGATTGAGCATGCATTTCACTTGATGAAGACAAAACTGAAGGGAAAATTCCCCAAGAACAAGCAGGAACTGAAGACATTTGCAGTAGAGGCCTGGCAGAGCATCACCAGGGATGAAACTCAGTGTCTGGTGATGTCTATGCGTTCCAGACTTCAGGCTGTAATTGCCTGCAAAGGATTTGCAACAACGTATTAAAAAGTGAAAGTTAGATTTAGGATTGTTTTAGTTTGTCCCATTACTTTTGGCCCCTTAAAAAGTGGGAGTCACATATAGAAACCGTTGTAATTCCTACACCGTTCACCTGATTTGGATGTAATTACCCTCAAATTAAATCAGTGCGCTAATCAGGATTTTTACTAGAGTACCAGGAGTCAAAGCTCCGATTGCTGTTATTTTTTTATTTATAAGACCCTTTGTTCAAGAAATGAGATCATCCAATACACGGGCCAAATTAAGTTACTAGCCGGCGTCTTCCCCACAGTATTACCCGAATTCGAAATTAGAGCAAATAAAGGGGGCGCCACATCGTGCATCAAACAAATAAAAGTTTTATTCCAAGTCATATATTTAAATCCAATTGGCATGCATACCGAAGCTAGCGGTATAAACCACCGCAAGTATAACAAACACGAAACAGAATAATCCTGGTTAGTCACTCAAATGTCTCCCGGTTTATTTCCAGCAACTAGATCATCTAGGAAGGGTTACACCAGACCACGCCCCAACACGTTTCATCATCGTAACCCTTCCTAGATGAACTAGTAGCTGGAAAGAAACCCAGAGACATTTATGTGACTAACCAGGATTATTCTGTTTCATGTTTGTTATACTTGCGGTGGTTTATACAGCTAGCATGCCAATTGGATTTAAACATATAAATTGGAATAAAACGGTTTTACTTGTTTGATGCACAATGTGGCGCCCCCTTTCTTTGTTCTAATATATATATATCTATATATAAAAAGATTATAGAACGGCGCACTGGTTCAAGTCTCAAAGTATATTGTGCTTTAGTGCAAAATGTTATTGATGAATGTTTAAAATCCGTTTGGTGCTATCAACGTGACACTTTAATCCTTTTGGTGAAGGTGGCAGCAGTCTTCCCGCATTCCCGAGTAGCAATCAGGAGTTAGGTAATCTGGAAATGAGGGTTGAAAAAAACAAGCGCCTGATAGTGTAGTAATTTTTAAGTGAAGTGTACGTGCTCAATATATAAAATGTGCGTACCAAGTAAAAAAACTTTTAGGCTTATCTGTAGTGCTTTACAGGGATTCCACTTGGTGGGGTGGACCAGGAGTTCCAAACAGCTGGAAAACCTTAATGGGAAGGGCTCAATCAGAGCCAGATGAAAACACAAATATAGTGTAGTATTCCTTCAAATAGATATTAGCGTGATTTTAAGTATATTGCGTACCACAGCAATACTTGAGTAACTGCATATAATGCCGTGCGTCCTTTTCACTCCTTCAGAATCCCTTTTTGGCCCCAGTAGAATGTATGCAAGTAGATTCAGGTCAGTTACCACACTGTCACTGATGACACAGTCAGGTCTTGATCACAGTGCTTCCAGAGCCGCTGCCCTCAGCCCCTTCCTCCACAACCAGCCCCAGTCCACTCTGAAGGGGATCTCCACTTCCGTGCCTGACAGCGGATGTGTATGTGTATATACATACACTTACAGCAGCCATAACATTAAAACCAATGACAGGTGAAGTGAATAACATTGATTATCTCACTACAATGCCACTTGTCAAGGGGTGGGATATATATAAAGCTGGGTACACACTGATGGATGTATCGCCCGTTCCATTGAACGGACCATATATCTATAGGTCATCACCGGGTGAGTACAGCGTTGTATGATGTCGTTCACAAACATATCCGATCTGCTGTGCAGCACAGCTGATGGCAAATATATCTGATAGATATAACAGTCATCGCTGGTGTGTAGGGGCGACCCGCCGATCCCCCGTACACATGCTGCAGGGACCCGGCCATGATTGACAGCTCAACTGGGTGGCCAAATTTAAATGCCCGCCCAGCTGAGCTGCCAAGCCGGGACATCAGGCAGACAATTGGTAAGTGTGTATAGGTCGGCGGGACCCCTCGACCCAGTGTGTACCCAGCTTTAGGCAACAAGTAAGCAGTCAGTTCTTGAAGTGGATATGCTGGAAGCAGGAGAAACACGGCAATTGTAAAGAGCTGAGCAAATCTGATTAGGTACAAGTTGTGATGGCTAGACAACTGATACTGGTATTGTGAAAGACACAATAGCTAATTGAATGACTAAACCAAAGGATAATGGTAGAATATACAATGGCTAATTAGATTAACAGACACAGTGTCTAATGAGATGGATAAAAACACATTGGCTTTTATTCAAGTAATTCCTTTAAATACAGCTGTATGGTACGATAGATAGTATACTATAGACTGGGGATGGTAATCAACAATCAGCTAAGAATAATAGAGTTTGATTGTCCCCATATTCAGTTTATGTCAGAGGTATCCCAGCCAGGGTGTAAAACAATGATGTGAATAGAATGAGCATTCAACAGTAACAAAAGGTGAGCAGACAGGGACAGGTAAGTGTGGGGAAGTGGGAGTACTGGCAGTAGCAGGGGAAGGGGCTGCTGGCAGTAGTGGGAGATTGGGGTTTGATGCTGTATAGATGAGGGTCCTAGGCAGGCCTGGCCAACCTGTAGCGCATGACATCACGCGGCATTGAGATGGCACCTATTACTGTGCAGCGCTAGTGGGTGGTCGGGGGCGGGACCTTGGTTGGGCGGCAGCTGGCAGGCTGCTGTAACAGGAATTTGTTTTCCTGTCTACAGCAGATCCTATGGGTCTATTTTGATGAGGAGGACGGAAAATGCAGCTCCACCCACCCCATTGTTAATCCGGCCCTGGTCAGCACTATTTAAATAACTGTTAATAAATAATTCTCTGTGCTGCTGTGAGCAGTCTGGCTACAGATTCAAGGCTTCATTAACTGAGGACATGCAGGAGCCATAGAACGGAAAAACGGCCTCTGATTGATCACACACAACTTAAACCATTACAGCCAAAGTAAAATAGAGAAGAACCTGTTTACTAAGAATGTGGTTTTTCTTTTCTCTTTCATTAAAATTCACTAGTACACAATAAAGTGTTATCATTGCTATTATTTGTGTTGGTGACTTCAGAAGAACCGATGTTTGTTCTTTGTCTTTGAAATGCAAAAGTCTGGCCGAAGCACTGATTGTATTTGTGTCTACTGTCATTGAACGAGTAGTTTGTAGCCAATTAATAAATAGCTGCAGTGATGGGTCAAAAAACTTAATTGATAAATCAGATGTTGTAGCCACAGTAATGCTGGGTACACACTGGCCGATCAATTGAACTGCCGATATATGTCATTGCGTTGGCCAGTGTGAACAGACGATATGTCTGTGAACGACATCATTCACATACATATTGTGTCGGCTGTGCAGCACAGCCACTGGTAGATATATCTGCACATTGTGCTGTGTGTATGGGCAGTCAGCCTTTAGCCTGTAGACTTGCTGCAGAGGAAGCGACACAACCCCCAGCCAGCAGGACCCGCAGCCAGCGGCAGTGATGGTTGTTCAGTCTGTAATGTATGAACAACCATCATCTGCTGATTGATCTGCAGATATATCTTTCCAGTTTGTACCCACCTTAAAATATGCTTCTTCGGTCCATTATTATGATTTAATCAAATATAATTGGTTAGATTGCTCCTCCCAGGCCAGTGAGGTATTTTTGTTTGCTCCATGCGCTTCTCAAGCTGGGTACACACTGGCAGATATATTGGTCGATCAATTAGGGGCATCGTGCTGGGTGTACACTTGCAGCAGAGGCCATGGGGAGGAGGGAGTGACACGATGGCCTCTACTGCAAGTGTACAATGATGGTCGTTCAGTGTATATGAATAACCGTCATCTGCAGATATATCTGTTAGGTGTGTACCCAGCATTTCTGTTCCTTGAATAAGATGTATTACTAAGTACCACCCTTCTCTTTACGGTGGATTTTGCTGACAGATTATTACCCTCCATAGTTTACTTATATTGTTAACAGTAAATGACCAGTGAAATGACTCTGGGTGGCAAATGTAGCATTGTTGAAATCCAGGACTTAATTAGGGTAATTGAGAAGAGGAGGAAAGGAATGCTGATGTTTGGTGTATAAGGTTACATCAGCATTGTGTGTACTGTACTTGATGAGGAAGAAAAACTGCCTCTGCCCTGTACCACGTCTCAGTGACCCTTCTAGAGGTCAATGGATGTACAGCAGTGGGCATCTTAACGCGTGTGGAAACAAGTATTTATTGCTTTCTGTTTACAGTAGTGTTTAAGACAGAGGTTCCCAAACGCGGTCCTCAAGCCTCCCCAACAGTCCTGGTTTTAGAGATATCCATGGTTGAGCACAGGTGACTTAGGGGTCTATTTACTAAGCAGTGTTAGGACATAGAGTGAAAAGTGATAAGGTGCCAGAGAATCAGCTCCCAACTGTCATCTCACAGACTGTTTGAAAAATGACAGTTAGGAGCTGATTGGCTGGCACCTTATCACTTTTCACTCTGTCTCCTAACACTGCTTAGTAAATAGATCCCTTAATTAGTACCTCAGTCAATTCCATTTAACCATCTGTTCTCATCCATAGATATCTCTAAAACCAGAACTGTTGGGGAGCCTTGAGAACCGCATTTGGGAACCTCTGGTTTAAAAAATAAAAATGCATGGTAAAGAATATAGAGACTTATTTAGATTTGAAAGTAAACGCAAGTGTCTGCGATTCTCCGGCCGCAACTTGCCCTTTTCTTTCCGTGTGCATGTGCGTCAGGTGTGTTGGTTTCCAGTAATCTGGCTAGAACAGAGCTTACCAAACTCCACCATTACAGTCCACGTTTTAAAGGATATTCATGCATGAGTCCAGATAGTTAAATCAAATTGAATGAAGTACTAATTAAGTCACCTGTGCTCAAGTATGGATAGCCTTAAAATATGGACTGTACTGGTGGAGTTTGGGAACCTCTGGACTGGATTTTTAGACGAGTTACAAATTCCCAGCTGTGTTAAAGGCAAACTGGCCAGAACGCGGGTCGTGTGTTGATTTGTCGTGGGTCATGTTTGGTGTTTGCAAACATGACCCACAACATATCCACATTCTAACTTTTTACATTTTAAAAATTAACCTGAAAAACTAAAAATTGCAGCCATCTTGCCTACCATACTATAAAAAATAAAAAAAATAGAAACCCACATTGCCCCATTATTGTACCTATGCCCAGCCTGCATCAGAGACAAAAAGTGTGTTGTGTCCCAATAAAGGTTATTTCAGTATATACACATATATATATTCTGTATATAAAGGGTGTATCCCATTATAATAAAATAATGTGTCTACTTTTTTCTTTATAAATACTGTCCCTTTAGCGTTATAAATAATAGATGTTGACCCCTTTACTAACCAAAATAATATTTCACCGTATAGTGTAAATCCTTTTTCTTTTTTGTGCTTAGCGTGGGCGGAACCACAATCACTTAATTGCATGGCTACGCCCCTAATGTGTCATGTCGCTGTCATGCCCCCCTCTGTGTTGACCAGAATGTCAGGAAGTATGGTTTAAACCCTATTGCTCCTGTATATTCAATCATTTGAAATAAGTGATTTAAACATCTGGCACCTCCTTTATTCTCTATTTCAGGACAAAAAAAAAACAACTGAATATATCGGGCCCCGAGATTTCTGTTGCTGGGCCTGGGTTAGAGAGTCTTAAGCTAGGTACACACTAGAGCGACAATTTGCTGTTGCGGAACGACATATCGCCTATATCACTGTACGCAGCGATGGTCGCCAGGTTTAATGTGCTGCACATCAAACCTAGCAATATCGGTAGCAGCCAGTGTATTGTTAATGAATGATGGAAGAGTAATCGTTCCGTCGTTCATTAAAGTCGTCCAGTGTGGACCAGGGCCGCAACTAGGGGGGGGCTAGAGGTGCATGTGCACCGGGTGCCGGAATGCAGGGGGTGAAAAAGGGATGACTCACGGTGGCTTGGATGCTGGAGAGTCAGAAAACGGCCATCCAAAAATGGCCGCTGCCAAGGAGGAGACAGATGCTAGAGGTCCTTACTGGACCTCTAGTGTCTGTTAGGCCAGCTGAAGTGCTGGGAGAAGATGCTGAAAGCTGCATCTTCTCCCGTGAAACCCCCTGGCAACGAGCATGGAACCCCTGGCAATGAGCATAAAACCCCTGACAACGAGCAGGTAATTTTAAAGTAATTAGAAGTCTTACTGTGGGGCATAAAATAGTGTCTGCCAAATATGTAAGTGGCACTTTGGTAATAGGCATTACAGTGTGTGGCATAAGGTGTAATGGGCATTATTGTGTGTGGAATAATGTAAGTCACTATACCAGGGACGTTTGACTAGTGCACTGCCTTATGGAGGAGCAAGGACAAAATCCAGGTACGGTAAGGGAGGGGGCACAAAATTGCTACCTTGCACCGGGTGACAGATATCCTAGTTTCGGCCCTGGTGTGGACGCACAATCACTTTTCACGGGCATTCGTTCTTATGTTGGAAACGAATGGCCGTCGCTCCAGTGTGTACCCAGCTTAATGATTGGCTTTAGCTACTGCTGTTTAAAGCTGCATACACACACAACGATTTTGTTACCAACGATTTTATGAACGATTTTCTGTCAGATTATCTGTCAAATTTTTTAAAGTGTAATGAACGATTTTTATGAACTACAAACGATTTTTGCCTATTCCCTTAATGAAAATCGTTGAGTTGACAAGTCTGACTGAACTACAAACTACAAACGTGAACGCGCATGAACGATAATCGTTCATCATTTGATTCAGAAAGTGAACGATTTTTTCAAACGATTATCATTAAACGATATTGTTTAACGATAATCGTTCAAAAAATCGTTGTGTGTGTATGCAGCTTCACTCATACTTGCCGACTCACCCCGAATGTCCAGGAATATTGAGGTCATCTCCAAGAAAGTCTGGCAACCTCCATTATGCCCAACTAGAATGCGATATACAGGCTTTGGCCACCATGGTACATTTTGTGTCATTACATTGTAGTGGATGGAACACAATTACGCAAATTGTATTAATGTAGCAGTGGGTTTAGGGTGATGACACAAAGTGTTGATTGACCTGATTTCATAGGGCTCCCCTTTCTCAACTCCTGGAGGGGAGCTCATTAAACGTAGGCAACTATTATTTTAAAGCCGTTTTCTGCAATTGAATTAATTTAATTCTTTACTACTGTGCATCTTCAGTCAAAATGCAATGCAGGTCTACACTTGTATGGGTCACCAGTTTTCCACAAAATAAAATATATTTTACTGTTTTAAGCTATGTTTGTTTATGGATTCATTTTAGTTTCTGCCTTAGAAAGAAGAAATGTTAGGCCCACCTAGATTTTATGTTGCTCATCCCTGCATGAATGTATTTCTGTATATGCGCAAACCGTCCTGTAGGTGGCAGCATTGGCAAATAGTGTTAGTTTATTATGTACTGTACATGTATTCCTCAGGTTTGTCACACTCATATGACAACAGACAGCCAAATAAATGGGTGAAATATATGATTGCTGCACGTTATTTCAGGCGCACATTTCTAAACCCATATTTTATCCACATCTCTTATATATAGGATATAAACTGGACAAAATTCCTTCATGATTTCAATTCCAGTCATAATACTAACAGAGGGGCCCAATTATCAAAGTGAATTTGAGGTAAATTTCACAAAAACACCTGGTTTCGGGGTTTACCTCAAATACTTAGTATCCCCCGGATGTATGAAGGAGGGACCGCAGCAGCTATCTCCGATACCTGCTGCGATCCCTCCATTGCCGCCGGCAGCCGCATCCCCCATAGGTTTCTATGGGGGATGCGATGCTGCAAAATGTGTCAATATCGGGAATGCGAAGCATTCCCGATATTGGCCCCAGCAGTAGTAGTAGTAGCCGCTGTAATCTATGTGGACTCACCGCATATCAGCCGGCGGAGGGATCTGCCAGATCCCTCCGCCGGCAATGGGCGACGCTCATGTGCAGTCCGCGGGACTGCGCATATGCAGAAGCCCCGACTGCCCTCCGGAGACATCACAGGGACGGGCTCTTTTCGGAGCCCGTCTCCCTGCATGTCCCAGATAATACTTCCGGCAGATAGGATCGCATTTTGCAATGCGATCATGGGTGGTACTGCATGCCCTGATCGCATTGCAAAATGCGATTATTAATAAATGGACCCTAAAGCATACAATGAAACAAGTTTGTTTGCACCCTCCTCCCCTAAATAGACATCTCCCAAACAGTGATATAATACACCCACCACCACCACCACAGGTGTAACACCACATCGCAAGGCCTCATACTAATATGTGGAAGTGAGGCAGTTACGCTTTTATATTGGCTGCACTGCACTTTCTCTGTAATGATAGTCGCAGGGATCACTGGTGGTTCACCGTGTGCAGAGGCTACATGGCCCCACTCATCCTGCAGGCCCAGCAGATGCTGCTTCCCCTGAAGTAGTGACAGTTACGCTAATGCCCACCAAACCTCCACACATTTCATACTTGCCTACCCTCCCGATTCGGCCAGGAGCCTCCCGAAAAATCGGGTGCCACTCCTGGCCCCCTGGAAAGACAGGCAAGCCTCCCCGTGACCCTTCCGCCCACCCCGCGCTCACAATAGAAACCCATGCAGCAGGGGGGGGGGTGATGCAATTTGCAGATTCAAGTCATCGTGGCCCCGTTTCACAATGCCATTACTTTTGGCATTGTGAAGAGGGGGTGGGCCTCAATATCGCAGTCACGCCCCATACTCTGCCTCAAATAGGGCATCATCGTCGCGACATGCCCCCCAGCCGTTAAGTCTGACAGCTCCCTCCCGGAGCTGAAGGTAGGTAACCCTGACACATTTCATATGTAGCCCCTGACATTTTGAATTCCTGGGCACTGTGGGTTGTAAGATAAATTGGGCGTCTTTATATTGTGCTGCGATCGCAATGGATTAGCATACTATCGCAGTGAGACTGCGTGCATAAACGCTATTGCAATCGCAGTTTTGATCCGTATTGAATCAGGCCCACACTCCCTAAAAATATATATATCCCAAAATATATTTATATACACATCTAATCATTTTTGGCTTGAGAAGCATGCACGTGCCGTGTCAAGCATCTGTTTATTCTTTTATTGCTCCTCTCCCCGATGTCACATTGAGATAATACATACCTCAGTTTCTTCGTGGACATACACAGTCTGCTGGGCTCGCAATCCGGCTTACTTTTGAGGCTTACCCAGCTGGCCAGACCGCCCGGCACTGTCCACTATCACGACCATCGACCACAGATGGGCAGATGGTGAACCCAGCACTGCGACCTCCGGGATCGCAAATGCAGCAGGTGGTATCATACACCTCCTGCTGCATTTGCATTATTGCAAGGATCGAAATTGCAATGCTGCCTGCGTGCATATATCATACTGTATATCTATAGCCTGCGTGCAGCTTTGCAATCCTTGCTGAATTAGGCCCACTTACAGAAACCGAACATCTGCTTTTATTTACATAGTAGTATATGTTTAAGAATAAATGTATTCATCACGCGTTTTGTGATGTCACAATTGTCCTGGGTGATAAGAAAAACACAGTAGAACATAGCAATAACATTACTGCACCCAAATCGTTACCAGCAGCTATATAAAAGGGAAAGCGTGAAATCACAATCAGGACCATTGCACACGCTGGCTCACATCCAAGGCTAAAGATAAGGCATATGCACACTACTGTATGAAAGCTTTGTGTCCATATGGTCATTGTCTTCTGGAAGTTAATAATTACTGTACAGAATATCATAGAACTTTGAACAGTATCGTGGAAGCATTTTCCCATCAGAAATGCTAGTGGGACATTTAGCTCTGAACTTTCATAAAATGTTCTTTTCAGTATGTGAAAAGTAAAGGAATCGGCCTATTATAAATAGGTTTAGGGGTCAGCGTTATATAAGGAAATAATGAATCATACATATTCTAGTTGCAAAAGTCTAAATGAATGGTTTCTATAAATTTTATCAGTGCTGTTCCTAGCGGAGTCATCTATTAGCCAGACTAGGCTCCCTCTTGGAGCCCTGTGAGGCCCGGATTACCCTGTTTTTAGTCTTTTGTTTGACAAATGGGGATGTGAAGGGGCCCAAACCAATCTGTTGCCTAGGGCCTCATGGAGTCATATTCAGGGTATAATATTAGCAAATTAGTAACACACTAGATGACCTGCAAATGATGTGATGTTGTCAGTGATTTCCCCTTAAACTCCCAGGCACTCCAGGACACGATATGGTGCATAAACTGTACAATCTGACAAACGTTATATCGTGCACGATCTAACTATTTGCAAATCTTTAGATCGTGTGCCCAACCAGCCCCGGGCTTTTCAGAGCCAGTCCTGGTTGTGAAAATACAAGGGACAAAAGACATAGGGATCCCCTGTATTTAGCACAATCAGCACTGGGCTCAGCTGTGTCGATCCTGGTTTTGGAAATACAGGGGACAAAAAGAGACTCTAGCGGGGGTGTAATGCCACAGCCAGGGGAACTCTTGCCATGGGTTCCCCGGCCAATGCATTACCCCTGGCTGGTGGATCCCTGGGAAGGTGGGGTGCCCTGGAGAGAGGGATCCCCTTTATTAGGGGGCTACCCCACCTTCCCAGGAATCCCCCAGGCCTAGACTGATAGCATGGGGCTATCCCCGGCACCCCTGGGCTGCGGGTGCCCGGTTGATAGTGTAAAATGTAGTGTAAAAAAAATAGAAGTGATAATATTGTTTTTTGTAGGTGAACTACAGGTCCCAGCAAGCCTCCCCCGCATGCTGGTACTTGAAGAACCACCAGCATACGGGGCATTACGGGCCCGCTGGTACCTGTAGTTCACCTGCCAGGGTGCCATGAGGACAGAGTTTGAGCAACACCAGTATAGGCTTTAATGTTAAAACAAGTATTTCTTTTATCTCTTTACCTTTCTATGGAATCCTATAGGACAGAGGTGGGGAACCTTTTTTCTGCCGAGGGCCATTTTGATATATATATAACATTATTTGCGGGCCTGGTGCAGGCCACGCCCCCTCCATGTGATGTCACACGGGGTGGGCCACAATCGCAAGTGATTACAGCAATGCCTGGAGCATCCTGAGGATGCTTCGGGGAGCTGTAAGGGCAGTGGTGTGACCATCTGAAGCTTCCTAAGGACGCTCCAGGCGGCATCACTGCATAGATTCTGGCCGGAGGGTGCCATTATAGGCACCCTGCTATCCAGATGAGGCTAGCAGAAAAAAGCTCAGAGGGCCAGACCAAATGAGGTTTCCCATCCCTGCTATAGGAGATGAACATAATGTAATATTCAGATACAAGGCAGCCATCAAGAAGGTGCATGGGGGACCCATATGGTAGAAGAGTATGGTAGGGTGCAAAGCAGTCCCAAAAAGTCAATCCTGTTGCCTGGATATCCTTCTACTTGCTCATTGTTTTGAGGATGTGCTGCTGGGAGAGGTAATTAACCTCTAGAATCCTGACACTATTTTTAATTATCTGCTTTTTGCAGTGGATTCTGGCAGGTGATTGAGGTTAGGTGTAAAGTAGTCTCCTTTGTGGCACTTGTTCAGACAACCAGTAGCTGTCTGTTAGGTGTCAATGATAGATACTGGCAGTCTTCCCCCCATAAAGCAAACTCCACCATTACAGTACACTTTTTAAGGATATCCATGCTTGAACAAAGCTGCCTTAATTAGCACCTCAGACAATTTCATTTAACCAACTGGACTCAAGCATGGATATCCTTAAAACCTGGACTGTAATGGCGGAGCTTGGGAACCTCTGCCCTAACGAAAAGAGAATACACTAGATACAGGACCGCCTCCAGGGGGAGCCACTCCCTGTGCAGGATGGCTAATAGATGGCCTTAATCGGGCATGGCCTAATTACCATAGGCCATGACCCCTAAATTACGTTATTTGGGGGCGTGCCCACATGGCATGCCTCCCGATATCAGGCTGGGGACGAGCCCAGCACTACGTCAGTAGCTGGGGCTGCCCCCAGTTCTCTTCCGGCACTGAATGGATGCCACGCGCATGTGGGCGGCATCCATTCGTCTTCTCCGGGTCCGGCAGCGCTACGGCGGTGGAGGTGCCCAACCTCCCACGGGACACTTCGTCCCGCCGGTGGAACAGTGGGGCAGTGCCCAAAAAACATGAGTGTCCCGCTGAAATCGGGAATGGCTGGGAGGGGTGCAGCCCCTGTTTGACCGCACTGGTCGAACATGTCTTGAGCCGGCTCTGACTAGATAGGTCTGGTCTTCGCTAGGCATCAGGTTGCATTCATATTACCAGCCAATGCATTGGAGGCTGATGATCTGTAATGTGGCCCATCAGACTGGAGGTGTGCTGTGTGTTACAGATGGCTTGGGGTCACAGTCTAATTTATATACTTACAAAATGAGGTCTGATTATTACACTAACCACCAGATTGCAGTCAGCTTTGTACATTAGTAAAGGGCAAAAGAGATATTTACCCGATGTACTCCGCTAGACTTGTCAGAGCAAAATACAAACATACACCTTGCATACATTAATCATATTCCATACATCTCCGTAATATTAGTCATACATCTGAACCTATGATACAAATTATTATTCCCAGTCATAACCTTTGTCCAAGTTGTAATTATTCCCAAGTACTCACTATATTCATAGCTCAAGATCTGAAATGCCTAGTTTTGCCCCCTCCCAACAGTCTATAATACATGTCCCCCTTAGGCAGAATTACCTCACCAGAGCCTATAAAGACAATTAAATAATCAGCTCCCTAAGCCCCACCTCATATGCACTAGCCACACCTCTTTTACTGTCCTGTGCTCAGCCTGTTCTGTATGGTACTTTCTACACATCAGGTAGCGGATTGAATCAGTTTCTTAGCACAGCTCATATGTCAAAAAAGTGGCCTTTCAGAGTAGGACGGCTAAACCTGAGCCTGCTCATTATGCTACGTGTAGCAGTGCAAATAAGAATACTATATATTTTTCTTAGGATGCATTTTAAAATTACTGTACAGACTGAGATAAGAGCCCACTATAGTAATATTTGCTAGAAATCCACTACTGTCATGAAATAAGGGACTAAGGGGGAGATTTAATAAAGCTTGGAGAGAGATAAAATTGGAGATAAATAGCACCAACCAATCAGCTCCTAAATGTCACTTTACAGGCTGTGTTTGAAAAATGACAGTTAGGAGCTGATTGGTTTGTGCTATTTATCTTCAATTTTCTCTCTCCAAGCTTTATTAAGTCTCCTACACTGAAGTTATTAGTCAATTAAATCAGATTTTAATCATATTCATCATAAAAACAAAAGCTAGGCCCCTTAAACGTCACGCTATATAACTCAGCTACACTCTGTGTAGTGTCAAATCTAACAGCGATAGTGACAGAAATAGTGACGACTGTTCTCCACTGTGCCAAACAATCTTCATACCAGAGCTAGAACAGTTAGTTCAGTAACCTGATCAAAGCTGTAGTCCAACTTGATGCTTCAGACACACAAGCGGATTGTGGGTCTGAATATATATATATATATAGATAGAGAGAGAGAGAGAGAGAGAGAGAGAGAGAGAGAGAGAGAGAGAGAGAGAGAGTGTGTATATATATATATATATATATATATATATATATATATATATATATATATATATATATACTGTTCACCATGACTTTTCTTTATACCAACGTCTATATTGCGGACCCATAAAAGCTATTATAACGGCCCCATGCAGATCGCTGCAGAAACAGAGAAATTGTTCCCGAAACTTTTTTTTGTTTAACTTGTTCCTTTACTCACAGCTCAATAAAGCTAAATCGCGATATTTCCTACACACCTATCGCTTCTTATGTATTGTAGAGAAAAAGTTGGAAGTGGTTTAATCATAATAAAACATTTTTACAGAAAGTGTTTTTACTTAACTTTCCAATAAGCGAGAACCCTACAAGTAGTAGCTTAGAGAACTATAAAAACAACTGTTTTAGGAGCCTATTTGATCATTAACGATTTGCAGCATATTCCCTGAAAACACCCGTTTTCATGGGATAACCGCATATAATTAGTATCCCCCAGATGTATTATAAAGAGATCCTTTCGGAGCCCGTCTGTGCTCTGTAATACATTTGGCGCTAATATCTTGCCAGAACGCATTGCGTATGTGCCCAATGATAAATGGGCCCCTTAACAAAAAAGGACAGAAAGCACCCCCTTTTTTTCAGACAAAAAAAAAAAAAGGACAAAAAAAAAAAGTATAAAACTTTCAGTCTGTCCAAAAACATTAAGAACATTTTCATAGTGTAGTACTGTATAACAAGTAAACATTTTTTAAATTCAACTGCTAATTTTACTGAACAGCAATTTAAAGTATGTGGGGAAACCTTCCTGCCGACAGTCGGTACAGAGAACTTCCGAATATGAGAAGTAATCATAGATTTGTACATAGTCCATAAAAACACATCACATCAGTAGGAGATGGCATAACTATGGTGCTCAAACCTTGAGCTTGCTGAATGTGTACATTTCCAAATTTCCCAATTTATTGTTCAGCAATAATTTCAATAAAGTTGATTAACTATCATGTATGTGGTTTATTTGCATTTTATTACTATTTCAGTATAGTGCAAAGGGGTCCTGATCATTCTACTGGGATTCTCCATGTGGCAAAGTGGTCACTCTAGGGATCCCTATCCCCAGTTACACCGATGCCCATAAGCAAAGCCTTTTTAGTGTAGCACTTGTAGTGTTTGGGAGGGAGGCCATGCTATTGTTTTCCCAAGTAGTAGAGCAGCCTGGGATAGTTTGGCCAGGACGGGTTTCCTTGTTAACATTGGAGACCAAACCTTGAAGTCTTGCCTGAGGCTGCCTTTCACTCTAGCAGAAGGACTTGTCCATTTGATTTCATTAGATCCAGCCCAGGCCATGGTGGTTTCTTGTAAGTCCACTACACAACGAAAATAAAAAGGCGGATTAATGCACTTAGACGTGCCAGTTTTGCACAAACCAAACATGATTCAGACATCCAAAGAGCTAAAGTCCAGTACAAATGCTCACACTTGCACATGTACAGAAATATGCATTTTGACGCAAAGAATTCTGATGTCCTGTTACTCTCATGGTTACTTTGCCACACATATATAAAGCTAGAGGGCGCAGTATTTTAGAAGAGAAGGTGAAATTAATGATGGAGGTGGGGGCCTAGAGTGACTGTAGGCAGGACATTGAGGATACAATGTTACTATTTGCACCATGCACATCTTCATTTGCTCTAATTCGGAAGCAACTGCTTCAAAAGAATTAAGGATATCATCGCTTTACAGAGTCCTGATTTCACTGAAACCAGGACAGGACAGGACAGGACATCATGGGGATCCAAATGTCCAAGTAAAAAGAGTTGGAAAATGCCAGCCTTTCACCTCACTGACCCGGTCAATTAATAATCTATCTACATTCTAAGCTTAGGTTCTTTGTTAACTCTAAGTTGGTGGTATGAAGATAACATTTCAGTAAATCAAGAGACGAATAAATTAAAACATTAATTATGAGTCCTGAGAAGTAAAAATTTATTGATTTCTATCAGATCAGAATGAAGATATGGTCATACTCGCTCACACATCTGACATTTTCCAAAGCCAAAAAGATAACCCCCTTTAAAAATACATATTTTTTTGTACCAGGAAGAATAAACATTTGAAATACAAACTGGTGTTTATCAAGCAGGAATTAAAAACAATGGCTTTTTTTTTGTACAGGTCTATAGAGGGCTGGTCAGCACGGAATACTACTTTACACACTGGCCTCAGAAATACACCAAATCACATTTAGGATTTGTAAAAGGATAATGTAAAAGAAAACAAAGAGGTAATGTGTGAACTTTGGTTAGCATTGAAATCATGAGATCCAACCCCATAACCTCCCACCATTTAAAAGTGCAAGAATCAGAACTAAGTGCCCCCCCCCCAAAAAAAACCCTACATCTGAGACCACTCCCACTTTCTGTTTAAAAACAAATGTTTTTGGGATCCACAAATTGCAACTATTGGAGTTATGTAGTCCCCAATATTGTCATGAAATATGAAGCACTATATAAAGGGGGACCATATCTTTAGTGGATTCCTGCTTCCACGCAGATCTATTTAGGTTTCATGCCCTTGGTCACGACAACAAATCAGCTCCAGTCTTTGCATTGAATGCAAGGGATTTGTTGTTGTAAGGGTAATCAGTATAAGCAAATCTGCTTGGTACATGGTACACACAATGTAGTTCCAGTTAAACCATTCTACATCATAAGTTACATGAGACATTGTCTACATGCGGTTTGTACATAATCGTAGATCATTAAAAATAGCTAATTACAGGTCATAAATGATCAGGGAGTCTCTTGAGTGCATGTTAACAAACGAATCAAGAAACATGAGCTTTTCTTGCCTTTGACAAAGCACAACTACAAAGCAACCTATGGGTCACCAGGCATTGTTGAGAAACAACTCTCAGCCAAGTTTGCCATGTTATTTTGCTAAAGTCCAAATATTCTGCTGTCTAAGAAAAAGTTACATTTGAAACATTTATTCATATGGCGGAGAATCCAGCTGACCAGTATCAAAATAGATACTTAATCTAAGCTTTCATATCCTCCTTCCTTACCTATTTACTACAAAATTAAATATTGACCTAGCGGAAAGTAAAAAGGTAACCAGGTATGCCTCAGGGCACGCAAAAAGTGAGGTACACGTGTAGTTTTTTCACAATAAGAGACAATGGATTAGCAAATCAATTGGTGATCAATTATTTATCATTGTTTTCAGTGGCACATAGACTATTACTAGCACAACGCATGGTATGTTGGACTCATTTGAATATTTGCAATAGGAAAATATTCTGTCACCTAAAAAGTTGTGAACGGGAATCTTGAACGACTGTTTAGTATATGTTGAAGTTCACAAAAATGAAAGGCATTAAAAGAAAAAAAGTAAAAAATAGATCCACCCCCTTATTAGAGCAACCATCTGTGATATGCAAGGCAAGGTTTTACACAAGTCTTTTTAATTCGATAACCATTCATTACTCAACAGGTCAACAGAGAAGAGATGGATACTCACATAGTTATCAATGTAATCCATGAAGAGATGCAAGTACATTGCATATAACCCAGAGGTTTCCAAACTCAGTCCTCAAGGCAACCTAACGGTCCAGGTTTTAAAGGATATCCATGGTTGAGCACAGATGGGTAAATCAAAAGACTGAGGTACTAATTAAGTCACCTGTGCCCAAGCATGGTTATCCTTATAACCTGGACCGTTCGGGTGCCTTGAGGACAGAGGGCCTGATTCACTACGGAATGCAATATTGTGTACGCACGCAGTTCAACTGCGAAAGTATGCTAATCCATTGCGATCGCAATCTCAGCAAAACATTAGGTTGCCCACTTTACCTTTCACACATTCGTAATGTTTAGCAAGACTGCGAAAACATTGGTACAATCGAGAACCATCGCAGCCTCACGCACACTTGCACAAGCCCAGACCTTATTCAGAAATTGCTAAAAACCACGCACGCTATGAGACTTCAGGCTGCATAGGGCATCGGAGTGGATAATTTATGCACACCCCTGCAACGGCATTGAAACGCACTGGCACGCCTGCATTTGCCCGACCCCCCCCCCCCCGTTACCAGCCACAAACTGCACTCCCTGTCAATAACTCTCCGATGGGTCTGCGTCCCGCTCGCAATGGCCAATTCGCGCACTGCGATGCATACGCAGTACTCAATCGGCCGATTGCGTGCATATTAGCAACTGCGTTCCTTGCTGAATCAGGCTCACAGTTTGGAAGCTCTGATGTAACCTATTTACTAAAGCAGAGAAGAGTGATGGGGAGAGGTGGAACATGCCCTATTATTCTGTCCCTGCTCTGTCATAAGTATCTGGAATTTCACCATGAGAACATTAATGTCATCACTCTTTAAAGGTCAATGATACCTGTAAATGTCTCTTTTCCATTCACTGGTCTCAGCTCAGATGGTAGTTGAGGTGTATTGAAAGACACCACTGTGTACACTGCCCGGGTCATGTGCTTTGCGGATATCAGTCTTACAAATCGTATAACCATATTTTCATTATACACTTTCATTAAAATAAAGACTCATTACAACTGCAATTTCCAAACACAGACAGGACACACCTCTGTCATGATCCCAAGATGGATATGCTCCCAAATACATATTGGTTAATGGGTGAAACTTAAACAAATAACCCTTCACATTTGTCTTTAAGCATCTTTTATATGTAATTGTATATAATTATTCTTGATTGCTGAAATGATAACAATGGATCTATTGCTTTTCATTCTAGAGTTTGCTAGAATGTCACCAAAGGTTGGGAACGGTTGTGTTCTAAAACCAGGTTGGTGCCAGCACATAAATGAAATAGAACTAATTACCAGCCTAAACACACCAAGATTTTGGTTAATTTGGTAGCTTTAGAAAGCTCATAAAACAGGAAAATATTCTTGGGCTAGACCAGTGGTTCTCAAACTGTGCGCCGCGGCACCCTGGGGTGCATCGGGACACTTGCCAGGGTGAATCAGGTTGGTGGTCCAGCACCAAATCAAATAATTTATGGTCAATGTAATATAAATATGTGGACAAACAGAAGTACAAACCTGACCACACCACATAACTGACCCTAAGGATGACAAGTAAGCACAATTCACTTTACCTACATTTTTTCTGAATTTCTCAATATTAAACTTTTGGCTTAGGGGTGCCGTGAAAACAATGCTAATACCCTAGGGCGCTGTGATTCAAAAAAGTTGGGGAACCACTGGGCTAGATCCATTTAACATACTCAAAGTATAGTTTACACCACAAGAGATGTAAGTTTGGTACACATTATATAATGCATCGTACGAAATATTGTTCCGACGTGGATCAGAATGGTATATCGTACACATCGTAGAGTGTACACCTGATCAGTCGTTCACGGCAGATGGGACGGTTTAATGAATGCCGCCGTGCTGTTATGCCCGATCATGCAGTGTGTATGGGGTTGCACGACATCGTCACTTGGTCGCACCATCGTATGGTGTATACCAAATTTAAATCTAAGGCAGCCCTGCTACCCTTTAAAATGTTGCAACATGTTCTATTTCATGGACCTTCATCAGTGGAGGGTCCATGGTCTTGGAGTCTATATCATAAATTGGAGAAGTCTCTTCTTAGGAATTAGATGCCCTATACTGTTCTCCATGACTCTTAACATTCCTGAAGGGAAAATTGGGACATATAAAGGAAAGGGGTAGCCAACCTGTGGCTCGCCAGCTGCTGTGGAACTACACATGACAGCATACCCTGTCAGTTTTGCTATCAGCAAATTCTAAAACTGTCAGGGCATGCTAGGATGGGTAGTGCCACAGTATGACTACCCCTGTATTAGGCCATACCCTGATCTACTCAAACTACATACATATGCAATCATAATGTATCAAGATAATTTCCCATGAGGCAGAAAGTGAGGCTTCTGGGAGGTGTGTTTCCTGTCCTGAGTGGCAGTAACAATAGCAGCAGGACATTAATTGCATTATGCAATAGAGATTCTTACAAACTTGATAGTATGTTATTTACTATATATATAGGATGGGCTCTAACAAAGTAGAATTCTCACAAGTGTTAAATGTATGTGGTAGCTTGAGAAAGTGCCTGATTCAGAGTTGTACGATAATCACATCGCTGCTGCGTCTTTGTACAGATCCTGCGATGAGCCCATCGTCAGCCATCAGAGTTGTACGCAAACCATTGGGTTTGCATATAACTTTGAATCAGGCCCAAAATATCCATTTTCTAAATGATATGTGGGATGCTTGCATTGTGAGTATAATGGTGATTATAGGATACCAGTCAGTGAAACAGCACAGACAGTATGTTATAAGAGTCTAACAGCTTTCTCACACTTCTAAACCCTGATTGAGGCATAAAGCACTGTCCAGCCAGAGACTGTACAGAACGTGCAAGTTTTGTGTGTAAAAAGTGTTTGTGCATTTCATTACGGAAACATATAAGTTCAGAGATACACTATGGATGTGATTTCTTTAGTAAGAGTCAGAAAAAGTAAAGTCATGGAAATAAAACTAATCTTAAAACAAGTGGAGCCACTATCTGACACTTCTATACAATCACTGCTGAGAAATTCTGATGAAAAATATACAGGAACTACCATGTCAGGATGGAGACGCTGGTCTAAGAGCAGGCAGTGCTAGGGGTCAGTCCAATTAGGTGCAAGTTAGGTCCTGCCAGTTGTTCTCATGGAGAATTAGGATTTCATATGCAATCTAATTCCAAACTCGCATTGCTTTTTTGGAGGACATGAAGATTAAGGTAGGTGGAGATGTAAATGATGTGGGACAGGTAGGTGGAGGTATAAATGATGGGGGACAGATATATGTAGGTAAAAATATGGGACAGGTATGTGGAGGTGTAAATTATGTGGGGACAGGTATGTGGAGGTGTAGATGATGTGGGACACGTATGTGGGGGGTGTAAATGATGTGGGACAGGTAAGTGGAGGTCAGTGATGTGTGGTGGGGTAAATGGCTGGGGAGGCCCTGGCTAGTATCAGAGCCAGATTTACAGATACATATATGAACCAGAGGGTTCATGTGGGCATTATACTAAGGATCTGTAGTATATCTTGCTGGAATTTTGGCAAGTTTTGAACAGGCATGTGCGGAAAAGGTAGGCAGGGGAGGCAGTACCTCACCTGCCATACACTTTTTACTTCAAAGTTTTGACTATAAAAATGATTAGAATACCACGAAAAAGATATTTATAATATTTTCTTCACAGTTTTATTATCATTTTTATAGTCAAAACTGTGGAGTATACCGGAGGTATGACAGGAAAGGCTCTGCCTCATCTGACCACACATCACTGGTGGAGGTGTTGTATTGATGGGAGAGGGGTTTTGAACTTGCAGATGAGAATTAAAAGTGTTAAATCTGACTTTTTACAAACTAGTATCAGCCATTTGCAGCTTTTAAAAACCTCCAGTACTTTACTTATGACCACTAAGCCTCCTATATGGCCCTGCTATTTCAGTTGCCCTCTTTCTTGGGGTCAAGGGTTGTTTCCCCACTTTTTCATGCACTTCTCTCAGGTCACATTTTGTAGAAAAGTCGCTGCAACTATTGCAAATTGGCATTTCTAATTGGATCTCACATTTCCCGTGTGCGCACATTCATGCAATGTTCATGTAAAAAATTTGCATTTGGAAATTTGCACCTAATTAGATTGAGCCCTTAGAGTAACATCTGTTCATACTTGCTGTGAAAATATAAATTGTGTGGATTGGTGAATTCATTCACAGGGGTGGAGCTTGTGGTCACTAACATACCTGCAGAATAAGATTTTTGACCTATATAACATCTCAACAAAAGTTGTGGGAGGAGCTTTAGTTGTCTATAGTGGAATGGGGAGGTAATACTTTACATTTAAACAGGAATGTCATTTTAACACTAGATGTGGACCATGTAGGTAAAAATACATTCAAATATTTAAATGATGGTCCATTAATTGTGTAATTCTACATACAGGTTGAGTCTCCCATATCCATTATTCCAAAAACCGAAATATTCCAAAAACCGGAATATTTTGGTGCATATGTGACGTCACGACGTGACCTGACGTCATGACGTCACTAGTATCAGCGGCCAATGACTAGCGGCCTGAGCTTGGTCCACACGCCAGGCCACCCCCCGCCGGACCCTCGTGACAGCCGCAGCACCCGCCGGACCCTTCCACCTTACCTGCCGGACCCTTCCGCCTCAGTCACCGGACCCCTCACGAAACCCGCCGGACCACCGCAACACCTTCCGGACCCACCCGCCGGGCCCCCCCCCCAGGTATTCCGAAAACCGGAATAATCCAAAATCCGAAATGCTCCTGGTGCCGAGCATTTCGGATATGGGAGACTCAACCTGTATAAGCAACAAAAAGACTGAGCAAATAATAAATCTGGTAATATAGCTGTATAGCCCTTCATAGCAGCTAAGAGGGTTTACCACAATATCCTCCCCATACTTGTGGGTGGTTCCCCTCTATTCCTGCACTTGCTACTGTGGGCATCTGCTGGACATACTGTACAATCACTGGAAAGGATCAAGGAAGAGATATAGGAGTAGAAGAGATATCTGGCTCTCTGTTGGACAAGAGCTGCTGTCAGTCATTTAGGAGCTGACAATCATTTGCATTCATGAGCATTCAAATATCAGTACTGATGTCTTCCAGGAGTAGTCCCCATTGATAGGTAAAACCTCTACAGCAGTCCTCCTAGACGAGGTTACCCGGCAATATACTAGTTTGGTGTAAAGACTGCGTAACTGCGCGAGATCGAGAACGAGTAATCATTTTTGTAAATTGGGTCGATATTGCTTGCTTTAAAAGGAAAGAAACCAAAACTCTTAAAGATGAAAAAAATATATTCAACAGCTGGACTTTATAACTTATATATTTTTGGTTTTATATAATACAACTAACATTTCTGTCTTTTTAAAAATAAAAAAAAATTTAAACAACATACAAAGTTAATCCAATTGTGACCAGCCCTTTACAAAATGTATAGTCACTACAGTTTACATTCAGTCATTCATCACACATTACATGCAGGTACAAAAACAAATGAACAATGCCTAAAAAGTCAACAAAATGGTGGCAGTAAATCTGTTGTACAAACATATGCATTTAATGTCAATTTTAAAAGAAACCCAACATAAACGCTGCTTAAAATCTTCACAAACCAAAGTCTTAACAAAATATAAAAATGAAGTTGATACGGTAAGACACTCCACTCCTGGATGAAAAATGTGCATGAGTCAAGGTGATGTCACATACAGTTCTGCACACAAAAAAGACTAAACAATATCAATGGCTTTGTTGATTTCTAGACTTTTTAATATAGCAAAAAAGAAAAAAAAAATAGAATGTTGGGAGGGGGTTAGAGAATTTTTAATATTTGTTTGTTGCTTCACTATAACATGACCTTTATTTGGTGTATTGTTGCTTACACACAGCCATTTTGTGGAGGATGCAGTCTACCCATTCACATGGAGATGGGGCCATTACTGGGACCACTGAAGAGCTCTGTAGAGGCAGACATTTTGTGGGCGGGATAAAGAAATACTAAAAATCGGATCATTAGGATCAACTGATATATTATTAAATTTGAAAGTTATAGGCTGTGCCAAACCACAAAATGGTTGCATCCACCAATGTAAGTATTGGTTCAGCCCACCAAATGGTCCCCACTCTGTGCACATGAAAGAAACCTTGTAAAACACAAAACAAAAAACTTGCCAACACTTTATTCTGGTGCATTACCCATCATTTACAGTTTGTTTGTTTTTTTTGTAATTTGGACACGGATGCAACTTTGGTCCCACGTATTTTAATGTTATACACCAAACAGTGATTTATTTAGAAAAAAAAATAGCAATAAATAGTTTGGTTTTAAAATATGGAAGAAATTAGTTATCCTATAGTATTCTTAATCAGTGCAAACAGCGTGGCAAAAAAAAGCAAAGAAAAACACAATTGTGTGCAATGTTTACAAGAATCATGAAAAATTCTATTACATACAAACATGTGATGGCCATGACAGATACTTTAGTGCATAAATCCTATATCTCTGTACACTATAGGTTTTAGATTATAAACAAAACCATAAGAAATTAAATTATTTGGGATAAATACAGGACTTTTCCTTAAATCTGAAACTGTTTTGGATTTCATAGAAATGTTGGATGGACTACTCTGAGAAATGTAAAAAATTATGAATGGACATCTGAAAATGTCTTTATTGAGTTGTATCAGGACCACCTGATAAATTCAGGAGACCGCACACACAATTCCAAATTAACACCAATCACTTCAAGAGTGAAAACTATACTTTATATGTTCTCCAGGCCATGCAGGGGCTTAGAATTTAATATATCAAAAATGAAGGAGGGAGAAAAAAAAATATTAAAGATTATCTAGATCATTTCTGACCAATTTGTATTTATCATGTGGTTTATTTATTGAAGTGAGATTACTCAAAATAGCAGATTTTCACTACATTATTGACAGTGTTTATTTTTGTAAAGTCTAAACCCGCTCTTTTGGATTAGAAAATATGTTCCAACCCAAAATGCTAGGTTTTACCTCTAAAGGAAGTAATTTAATCTTACCTCATAGCGCACTCTTCATCTACACAGTTTAGGCAGACATTTATGGGATGGACCAATATTTAGGAGAATGAAGCTTATTGGTCTATAAGAACTCATTGAGAAATAAGGCACAAAAACAGCCTCATGCCTCAGTGATCTCAATAGCACCTAATAGATGGATAGCCTGAATATTAGCAGAGCTCAGAAAATGGCCGCCTCTACTTTGTGTAGAAGACACGTCCTGCAGAACAGTGAACTAGGTTTTTATTTCCTCTCAATGTTTGTTCCTAATTAAAACATATTTGACAAGATTTATAACAAATGGGTTTAAATGGTGGGAACTTCCAAAGCCAAAGACTCTCTGCAATAAACTGAAGCATTGTTATATTTTACTTAACTTTCTAAAAGTGCACAAGTAAAGGTGAATACCTGCTATAGGTAGCAGTACAAATGCCACATAGTACCATTTCATTAATCAAATTCCATAATCTCAAAACACATTACAGTCAATCTTGAAATCTCTTTCAAATTAGTTATATATTTGTATGGATTAAACAGGTCCCTGTTAAGGGACCAAACTTTTCTGCTTGTTGAACAATTGTTTTATAAAAATTCTGAAATATTTTTTTGACCCTCTACAATATTAAGTCTTAA
Source organism: Taudactylus pleione (assembly GCA_031769625.1). Lineage (NCBI taxonomy): Eukaryota > Metazoa > Chordata > Amphibia > Anura > Myobatrachidae > Taudactylus > Taudactylus pleione. Next base: position 30,406,848 of record JAUIMM010000200.1, read on the forward strand.
TACTCAAATAAAGAAAACAGATAAAGCTCTCATATCCTTCAAAGTATTCTTCTGAATAGCAGCATATGTTATTGTCAGAGACTCAATGTTTCTACTACACTAAAAAGTCTGGAAATAAAAGAAAAACTGAATTATAATACTGAGTACATTCTAATGGGCTGCATTTAGAATGTACCGTTTAGTGCAACGTCTTACATATATTTTTCAGATTTTATGTCCATCATTTCCAGATCACCCAGTTTATTAGCAGATTCAAATATGCGCAACGGCCACGGTGTGGCGCTCTGGATCGTCAACATTAAGTTTTTCCTCGCATCCCATAGAGGTCCGCAGGAAATTTGCGTTGTGTTGGCCTACCACCTTAATAGGCAAATATATGCACTGCCAAATATGGGGGAGCCGTTCAATTCAGCCTGATGTGAATAGCTTGGGGCAGGAGCTCCTGGAGCTATTCAATTCACCACGGTTAAGTGTGACTAAAGCCACTTAAGTTGGATGTTTAGTCGCACTAACCGGCATTCTCTGACTAAAGTGTTGGCGGAGAGGCTGCTAGCGCCGCACTAAGCTGAAAAACAGCCTCGGCACTTTAGGTTGTTTATCTGCTCACACTCTCAGGAGGGTGCAAGAAGAAATCCTTTAGTCTGGGTAACAGCGCGGTGAATTGAATAGCACTGTGATGTTTGGCGGCACATCATACAGAATTTAATCAGCTGAAAGAGTTTAACCCATGACTACCACATGGGGGTAGATTTACTAGTTGTTTTTCCTCAGTCCTAATTTACATAGCTTGTCTGTGTGTGAACTAGTAAAAAGGATCTCAACTAAATTTTGATTTTTTTTTTTTTATATAGGAAGATTATAATATAAAGGATCTGCTGTCTTATGGTTGAACTGCAGCCCTTGTGAGTTCTTATTCACCCTGATCAGCTTACCTGAACAAATAAGGGTTCAGCATTCACCAGCTTGAAAAGTAATAGGATAAATGGGAGTAATGCCAGCTCTTTGCCGAGGCCTGATGCAATATTGGCCACAAGTTCACCAATCCTGCCACTTGACCTAAGAACCAAACAGTTTGGCTACCCAAGCTTCTGACTTACACTGGGGCCTGTTCATGCAGCCAGAGGAGGATCAAAATCTTTCAACTGCATTTTTCCACATATACTGAATAATACAATCCATTTTGATGGTGGCCAACTGCCTCGCAGTTTATGTGATTCTACATGTTATGTTAACTTAAAACATATAAATACACAAATTTGATGGCAGTGTGTCTTTAAAACAGCACTAATAAGTGTAGTATTTTATCCAAAAGGCAGAAAAAAGAAAAAAAAAATTATATATATAATTTTGTTTTTGTTTTTTAACATATCACTGTGGGAATAACAATGCAAATAAAAACATCATATTTCTTTTAATAATCATAAAAAAATCACCTTTGAGTGGTTAAACAAAATATGATGCTAACATTTACCATACCTGTTAACTAGAGACTTGATGCAAGCAGAATAAACTGCTAGACCCTTACTTTCAAATTCAAAGCATCCCACACACTGACTGATTTAGTATTTTGCAGTTGGTTGATTGGATTGCTGATCATATTTAATTGTTAATAAATTGCACATAGCCACAATTTGATCTGCCTAATCAGACAGAAAGCAGCAACACAGATTATTTCAAATTTGTTTGTACAATAAAACAGGTGTCAACACACAGCACAGTGAAATTGTTTGCAACTGAAGGGCACCGATATCTGCCCAATTTGATTCAATTCAACTGCTGATGAAATTGCTCTGTGTTGTGGCAATCTGTTATGTGTGATGTAGGCTCATTCACAAGTAAGGGCCATATCCAATTAGCCACTAGCTCGCCCGGGGCTTGCTCGGGGCTATCCAATGAGTCCCAAAGTCGGCCTGACAACGGCACTTATCAGGGTTTTTTTTTCGGGACCTGATGTGTCCTGAAAAATAATCCATGATAAGTGCCGTTTTTTCGCCCCAAAAAAGGCGAGAACACATACGGCCATGAGCTTATCGCGGCTCCCATGTGTTAACGGCTGAACTATCCTATTAATTTGCCCGGATTAATAGGATAGGGAGAAATAAAATATCGGCGAACATCAGGGATTATTGGCAAAACATCTCCGTTTTTCGCCGATTGCGTGGATCAATTAGCGCCCCAACAGTGTTGGGGGGCTAATTGGATATGGGCCCCAGTTGTAAACAGCTTCATTTGGATCACCTAAGTCATTAGAGGCGAAGTATAATTTTACACATTTTGGCCCATATATGTAATTTACCAAGTTGGTCGGGGACAACGAATATACATACAATACTGTCTTATTTTGGACCCATGTGTAGAATTCAGTGCCGATTTGACCTAAAATGTCCAAGCTATCAATCACCGTATGACAAATACAGGTCTTCTGTAAAAAGGCTCAAAAGAATATATCTAATAAATATGATACTAAAGTTAGGTTTATCCCTTGATAGCTTTTCAGCACTGATTTTTGCCAAACACCCTATAATCTGGTATTAGAGCTGTAACAATACAGTTCTATCCACATAACATATAGTAAATGGATATATAAACTTCCTTTTTGTGGATCCATTGTCACATTACACAAACTAGTTGTACATTAGCTACTAAACCGTTTAGTTTATCGTCCGCAAGCAGTTTTGTGCTGTCAATCTACGCTGCAGTAATTGTTACCCAGGTTCTAGCAATGTTATAACAGTGTGCTAGGTACTATCACTCTCATATTTTTTGAATCACTTTGTACATACATTTTATTCTTTATATAAAAAGGTTGTATGAAAAATGCCATAATGCCTGAGAGTTCGACAGGAAAGTGAATGCTTAAACTATAAAATGGCAGAGCACACAACCTTTTATACAAACTTATATATTATTTTAAGGAGAAAACCAGCAAATTGTTTTCCTTCTTAAGAAAATCTAGGTGGGATTAAATCTACACCCATACGGCTTGCTATAACAAGTCAAGAAAGTGGCTGTTTGTGTTAAATTTGCTAAATTGTATTACAATGGCAATTTTTAGGGATTTAAGTTTGATGTTACTGTTGAAAAGAAATAACCACCTCGAATGAACTGGATAACAAATCAGAAAACATGATATTTATGAACACTAATGGGTTAATGTACTTAGTAATATTCTGGCCAGAGAGTCTATGGTAACACACTAAATATATATATATATATATATATATATATATATATATATATATATATATATATATATTATCTTTTTTTTATTATTATTTTTTTTTTTCGAGTTGTATCCTGACATCACGTTGTAAATCACAGTTATTATAAAAGAGGCCAAACAAAATCTAATCACAAAGGAGAACACTAAATAAAAATGATGGTAGAAACTCTCCTTCGTTCATTAAGAAACAGATCTGGCAATAATGAAAAAATCACTTCTGTCCACACTGTAGGAGTATTCTGTGTAACCGGCATGTCCTATGGCCAAGGATAAGACAATTTGCAAAACTGCCTGTGATATCTGCCTTGTCCGACAGTCAGCAAATTGTTTCTAAAAACAAAAATAGTTTATATTCATTTTTGGCTTATTTGACCCAGATACATTGTTCTGTTTTAGCAAGGAAATCAATTGTAGCAGGTACATAGCAATGCATTCAAAATGGCCTCCTCTCCACCTTTTCATTCTAGTATTAGAATGAAATGTAACAGGTTACCATGGATATAAATACACTGATGGGCTCTCGGGCAGTGAATGGGTAAAAAGATTTTGGCACCAATTTTTTTTTTTTTTTCCTTCTCCTCCGCTGTATATCTCATTGATGAAAGCAGCCACTGAAATACATATTTATCCTCTACATGGTATTACTATAACTGATCAGCAGAGTAAAAGACATCTGAATATTGTGCTATGAAAACTGGACTTTGCAATGCCCTTAAACACCAGAGATCAGCGCCCGTCAGGCGCGCTCCTGTGATGGATTCAAGGGGTGTAACGAAAGAATATTGGACACATATGGTCAGAGTCACTTCTGGATTGGCAAAATAATAGCATCCCCTGGCCACGTCCCATTGCTTGTCAAATATATGTAGTGCCATAAAGACAGAATTACACTAATATAACAAGACATTTCAGTTGAGGAAAATTCCTGATGAAATATCATCAGATGTGGGATCTAAAAGCTTTAGCACTTATTTGGAACAAATACACTCCACAGAGTTAGAACAGTTGGGAAAAAAAAAGAAGAAAAAAAAGTGCAATTAGAGGGGGAAAAAAAAAAGACACTATACACTGATAAAATTCACATACAAAATGGTGCATACTAACACACAAAAAACATTTTTAACTTTTCAGGTAAGTAGACATCCTCAGGGTGAGGATACTTGTACAAGTAAACCAGGTGCATTATGGTAAACATAAAACAAGAATGAACATCTCAATCTTCGTTACGTTGGATACATAATTTTGTAATGCCATGAAGGACACAGAGAACAGGACAGGAGAACAGACAACTATCCTATGTAATCTCACCGGATTCTTCATGACAACGCATTCCTTGGGTGTTACAGTGAATGAGAAAAAAAAAAACCACAAAAAAATCCCCTAGCAACGCGTTTCAGAGTCTTGTTTAGTGGGCGGTAACGTGGGCAAACACCCAATCACAAAAGATTCAAGACCGGCGGATTTCTGCGAACTACAGTTAGGAGATTGCAGAGGTGTATTCCTTTAGCATGTTTTTATTATTAGGAAACGTTGACGCGTCCAGTCATGAATAAAACCCTTCATCTTCGAAAAAAAAGATTGAGAAGGACTCATGCCCATTTGCTAAAAAAACATTAGCAGGTCACTGACACTGATCCATAATATCACGTGAGTTTAAAACAGCCCCAATTAGAGCTTAAAAATGCAAACAAAAAAAATCATAATAAAATAAAATTATATAGATTTATAAAAGAAAAAAAAAAAAAAAAAAAAGGAAAAAATAAGTCAGCTAGTTCCTTGACTGTGATGTTATTCACATTCACACAGATAACATGATCCTCTCTCGCAAGAGCTTGAAATTGCCTACATTTTAATCCTCAGGTCCCCTTGAGCTTTTAAAATAGGCATTGATAAAAATAGTGAAGAACGCAGTACCACATGTACCCTGACAAAAACGCCAGCGACTGTACAAGGAAGAGCCAGATGTGGTTTAGGATCATCGCCCTTGGCACGGCTTTCTTCTGTCCCTGCAAGGGAGGAAAAGCACCTGGAAGGAGGAGACAAACAAGTGTTATATTCTCATTGTAAAAGTGTGTTACAGTGTAAGAAGCCATTTTGTTAGCAGGACTATTCACAAAAATGCAGTCTATCAAATTATCTGGCAACACGATTTGGAGCTGATCAAATCTATAGGAAGTAGTAGCATCAACTGGGACTTATTCACTAGAAATTAGAGGCAGCACGGTTGGCATAATGGTTAGCATTACTGCCTCACAGCCCTGGGGTCACATACAAGGCTAATCTGTGCAGAGTTTGTATGTCCTCCCCATATTTGTGTGGTTTTCCTACATTTTTTTTTTTCCACACTACAAATACATACTGGTAGGTTAATCAGCTTCTGGCAAAAAATGAACCCTTATGTGTATTTTTCGCCACCTGATCGGCAATACGTATTGTAAACTTCACTGGGGCAGGCGCTGATGTGAATTACTGAAATACTCTCTGTAGCGCATTTGCAAGAAATATTATTTAAAAAATGGCTAAATCAGTGATTCTCACAAGGTGCAGGAGTATTTAAGATACTGTGGGGGAGATTTATTAAACCATTTAGAGAGATAGATAGGGATATGTATCAATCCGTGGCGAGAGATAAAGTACCAACCCATAAGCTTCTAACTGCCATATTACAGGCTGTGTTTGAAAACTGACAGAAGCTGATTGGATGGTACCTTATCTCTCTCCAAGGTTTGATAGTTCTCCCCCAAAGTACTAATAATCAGCTTTTAACTGTCTTTTTACAGACTGTGGGGCCCATTTATCAACAAGTTTTATCATATGCAATGAGTTTTAAAAACTTGTGTATGACAAATGGTGCTCAAGCCAATCAGCTCCCAACTGTCATTTTTCAAACAGATGACAGTTAGGAGCTGATTGGCTGGAGCACCATTATCATATGCAATGAGTTTTAAAACTCATTGCATATGATAAAACTCATTGATAAATGAGCCTGTGTTACAAAAATGACAGTTGGAAGCTGATGGGTTGGTACTTTGGGGGAGATGTTGGAGAGAGAGAAAAAGTACCAACCAATCAGATTCTGTCAGTTTACAGGCTGTGTTTGAACAAAATGACAGGAGGGAACTGATTGGTTAGTACGTTCTCTCGAAGACTTGATACATCTGCCACCTAAATCTCTATCCCGTTTCACTCTCCAAGCTTTGATAAATCTCCCCCACAGATGCATCTCTCACTTCATTAAAGATATTAAAATATTTCAGTGTACTTATAAGGTCCACAATTCTTTTTTTAACCTTCTTGTTGACTAAAACAAAAAATTATCATACCCACTGAGAATTGTTTACAGAAATGTTAATCTAGGACTTTAAAAGTTAAAGGGGCACATACATCTGAGGAGCATTTCCAGAATTGAATCCGCCGACCGGCGGCAATCGATGATTGGCAATCCATTAATGTTAAAAAAATACCCGATTCGCCGACTCCGACCATTTTGTGGACAAGATCGGGAAATCGAGCTCTTTCAACATGTTGAATATTCCCGATTCCCGGACCCCGCCATCAGCAGAACCGGGAATTGCCCCAATCAGTGGTAGATGTATGGGGACTGTTAGTTGATATTGTACCTGTTTCATAGAAGTGTGACAATAGCTCCTCTTTTTCCACAAAGCGCTGATATAACCAATCCGTTAATGCTTCTGTTTCCATGGGAACATCTTTGATGGGATAAATTCTTGTTGAAAGGGAAAATAAAGTATTATATAATTTCTCTGGGCAAAGTGAAGAGCGAATTTATCAATATGAGCTCCATGCTTCTTCCTCACCGTCTACCCCTTCTGTGTGAACCCGTCTGCCCCTCCCCTTTAGAATGTGAGATCTCACGAGCAGGGCCCTCTTCTCCTTCATCTACTCCAAACTTCCCACAAGGGCACCTAACACTTGGTTGCTGACACCCTGCTGCTTTTGAGTGGTATGATCGCTATTGCAGAAATGTTTATAAACTATGTCCTTATCCTGCATTGTTTTGTACTGTAAAGGTGCCCACACACTGGACGATTGCAGGCACGATTTACACGAAGACGACGCATCGGAAAGATACATTGTTTAAAAACTTGCAAATCGTGCAGCTTCCAGGAACGATAACGATTCGTATGTCTGATCCCCAGATCTTCCCTACAGCACGTAAGATCTGGCAATCTCGTTAACGAGATTAAGGTCGTTGATATCTTGCATAAACTGTGCAATCTGACCATTTGTCCAGGACTGCCAGGGGAGCTCCCGGATGGTTCAAGGGAATTCATCAACAACATTGCATCGTTTGTGAGTCGTCCAGTGTATGGGCACCTTAAGTCGTTGTCTTCTTGTTTGCTCATTTGTTTATGTACTTTGTGAGGCGCTGCGGAACCCGTGTGGAGCCATATAAATAAAGGATAAGAATACAGGTTGAGTCTCCCATATCCAAATATTACGAAAAACGGAATGTTTTTTTTTTTAGCATGACTGAGAAAGTGAAACCTTTGCTTTTTGATGGTTCAATGTACACAAACTAAGCCACAAAATATTATTAAACATATTGTATAAAATTACATTCAGGCTCTGTGTATAAGGTGTATATGAAAAATTAATTTCATGTATGTACACAAACTGTGTTTGAGCCACAAACTTATTATTGAAAAAATTGTATAAAACTACCTTCAGGCTGTGTGTGTATAAGGTGCATATAAAACAAATTCATTCTGTGTTTAGATATGGGTCCCATTCCCAAGATATTTCATTATGGTATGCAAATATTCCAAAATACGGAATATTCCGATATCCAAAATACCCCTGGTCACAAGCATTTTGGATATGGGAGACTCAACCGGTAATAATCTACGCAAGTTCGGTCAAATGACAAATATAAGCCCATTTGATCTCTGCACATAAAGCCATCTCTGTTACCAAACTTTATATTTTCCCAGTCTCTCAGGAACACTTACGGCACAAAAAATGGATACTTTATAGGTTTAAAAAAACAAAACAACACACACACACCAACAACTCCATGACAGAATCGACCTTTTCAAGCGTAATACATAATTATTAGTAACGCACTTTAATACATGAATTACACGCATTTGGCCTCTTGTGCAGCTCAAAAGATTAAAAAACATGATAATAAAAACATTTTCTTTCAACACTGTATACGTAAAAATGTATACACACATACATAGTGACTTGCAAAAGTATTCCCCCCCTTGGCTTTTTAGTTACATTACAACCTGTTATTTATTTTTTTAATCTGAATTTTACATGATGGATCTGCACAAAATAGTCTAATTTGGTGAAGTGAAATGAGAAAAAAATAAAAATAAAATTATATATGACTCTTTATAAATAAAATTCTGAAAATTTGCATGTGCATATGTAATCACCCCCTTTGCTATGAAGCCCCTCAAAAGTTCTGGTGCAACCAATTACCTTCAGAAGTCACAATTAGTGAAATGAAGTCCACCTGTGAGAAATCTAAGTGTCACATGATCTGTCAGTATAAACACACCTTTTCTGAAAGACCCCAGAGGCTGCAACACCACTAAGCAAGAGGCATCACACCATGAAGACCAAGGAGCTCTCCAAACAAGTCAGGGACAAAAGTTGTTGAGAAGTACAATTCTGGGTTGGGTTCTAAAAAAAAATATCCAAATCTTTGATGATCCCCCGGAGCACCATCAAATCCATCATCATCAAATGGAAAGAACATGGTACCACAACAAACCTGCCAAGAGAGGGCCACCCACCAAAATTCACAGACCGGGCAATGAGGAAATTAATCAGAGAGGCAGCAGACACCAAAAGGTAACCCTGAAGGAGCTGCAAAGTTCCACAGCAGAGACTGGTGTATCTGTGCATGTGACCACCTTCCAGCAGGACAATGACCCGAAGCATACTGCTAAAGCAACACTCGAGTGGTTTAAAGTAGAGATGTGCGGGTTCGGTTTTACTCGGATCTCAAAAACGGCATTTTATTGACTATCGGCTATCACGTGTTTTGGATAGCCAATACAATAAATCCAAACAAATCCGAACTTGCGATAATTTTGGCGTAAAGAACAGAGTAAACCAAGTAAAACCGAACCCGCTCATCTCTAGTTTAAAGGGAAACATTCAAATGTGTTGGAATGGCCTAGTCAAAGCCCAGATCTCAATCCAATTGAAAATCTGTGGTCAGACTTGAAGATTGCTGTTCACAAGTGAAAACCATCCAACATGAAGGAGCTGGATCAGTTTTGCCTTGAAGAATGGCCAAAAATCCCCGGGGCAAGATGTGGCAAGCTCATAGAGACTTATCCAAAGCGACGTGCAGCTGTAACTGCCGCAAAAGGTGGCTCGACAAAGTACTGACTTTAGGGGGGGGTGAATAGTTATGCACGCTGAAGTTTTCTGTAAGGTTGTCCTAAATGTTGTTTTGATTCACAATATAAAAAAACACAACTTCACAGTTGTAGGCATGTTCTGTGAATGAAGTGATGCACACTATCAAACAATCAATTTTAATTCCAGGTTGTGAGGGCACAAAACATGAAAAGTGCAAAGGGCGGTGAATACTTTTGCAAGGCACTGTACATACCACATATATATAATATTTTATTTACTAATCTGAGATGAATGGACGTTGTAGTAGACAAAAATAGCGGCATTGCCTACTATAGGAGGTCATAGCTTAATGGAAAAAACAATGGCAGAGAAATTGAAGGCAGTAATTTATATTTAAATAGCGGGCCCCTGTCTTGTAGAGCACTATACTCAATGGCAGACACTGTGTAAAGACAGGTGCACTTGGGAGAGAAATAAGCCATAGAACAAAGCATCTTTCACAAAATGCTTTTACTATTCTTCTGGACAACTGTTAAAAAAAAAAAAAAGCAGCTGTTGTATTGATATTTTCTAACCCATTTCCAAGCAGCAATAGTTGCAGTCACAGCTCCCCCTAGAGGAGTTACGAGGTAATAAGTTAAGGTTCTATTGGGCTAAATATGCATACACACGAGACGATATCTTTGAACGATAACGATATCGTTCAATGATATATCGTTCATATTGTTCCGTGTGTATGCAATAGACGACCAACGATGCGCGCTCCCTCCCGCTGGACGATAACTATATCTTTGGTCGTCCGTACATGCAGGACGATTTCAGCGCGATTTGCATGTGGTAGGATGACTTCACTGAAAGATATCCATCATAGATATCTTTCAGTGTGTACATCCAATATCGTTTGTCCTGCACTACAGGGAAATCGTTCAGCGATATAATTGGTTGTGCAGATTGTCCCGTGTATACCAAGCATAAGCATAATTCAGCGTGCAACGCTGAACGCAGATTAGTCATTATCGGGGCAGGACTCGTTCTGCTCATGTGCAGCATAGGACCTGCGTGATTGCACGCAGTTCCTGCTATGCCTCTGCCTGATTGACAGGCAGAGACATTTAAGGGGCGGTGCGTGAACGGCCGGCATTCCCAGAAATGGGGACATGTCGGCCCAGTTTTCCAGGAATGGCCTCACAGGCCGGCCAGCCTCCGTAAGCTAAGGCTTACTCAGCTGGCCGGCGCTGTCCACCATCGTGACCGATGGTCTCGATGGTTATCCCAACCTGCGACCTCGCCTGCAGATGCAAAATGCACCAGGCGGCATCAGATACCTCCTCCTCCAAGGACGGAACTGCAAAGCTACTTGCGTGCTGCTTTGCAATTCTATTTTGTGCCGAATCATCCCCTATGTTTATATCTGACCCTAATGGCAGGAGGCCTAATTTGCAAGTAGGCCGCAAGACAAGTCTTATCCCTACCTCCTTCTCTGGCATACAGTATCTCTAGTCCAAACATAATAGATATTGGTGGTTTGGTGTAGGAAGTCAGCAGCCTGATGCAGTTTATCAGTAGCACGATTTTCCAACATACATTTGTTGCTGCTCTGATTTGGGTCTATAAATAATAGTTTAATGCAGAGGGTCTCAAACTAAAGCTAGGTACAGGAGCAATGTCGGGACGATTTGCAATTTCATAACGACATATCGCCTACAGAGCTCAATGTGTATGCATCCTATATCACTCCACTCTATAGAGACAGCTGCCTAATGGCAGAAGCACCCGGACCCACTGCACTACCATCATATCACTCCACTATATAAAAAAGACAGCATCCCAAGACAGAGGTACACAGGCTCACTGTGCTACCATTGAAAGGTTAACAAATCAAATTTAAGCTATTATTTTGTCTATTACACCTTACATAAGGAAGGCAAATGTCTTATTGGTTGCAATAGGCACCACCACCTTTTCTGCAGTTTAACTTTTGAACAATTTAGTTTTAGATTTGTGTGTTTAGCTTTCAGCTTCACAATTCAAACAATGTCTGCTGACTAAGCACAAAACAGGAAGTACGCTCACCTGTAGTACACATGTGTGACAGTAGGTTGCCGATAGCCCAGAATCCAGGTTTGAATGTCCATAGGATCTGCATTGGGGTATCCAATGGTGGTGTCTATTATCCATTGTAAGCCTTTAGGTTTCCGACCTTAAAACAAAGCAAAAAGGTAGTTCAAACCAAAGAAAAAACACATTAAACAAAGGATTGATTTTGTAAAGTAAATTAGTAAAGTCATTTATGCATTTTATTTCATATGTTTAAATAATCAACTAGCAGCTCTAAGAAGTATCTCATCACATGCTCTTATATCCAGTGCTAATAAGGCTACATCCATCTTACAGTTTTGAAATCTATATTATAACAGTCTTTATAGCACCAGATACACACACAGCGGCCACTTTATTAAGCACACCGGCTTGTTAATGCAAATATCTACAGTCAATCATGTGGCAGTAACTCAATGAATAAAAGCATGCAGACATGACAAAGAGGTACAGTTGTTGTTCAGACCAAACACATAAATGGGGAAAAAATGTGATTTCATTGATTTTGACCATGGAGTGGCTGATGAGCTGGTTTGGGTTTCTCAGAAAATGCGGATTTCCTGGGATTGTCAAGCACAACGTAGTCTCTAGAGTTTACAGAGAATAGTGTGTAGAGCAAACATCCAGTGAGCAGACGTTTTGTGGGAGTAACCACCTAGTTCACAAGAGAGATCAGAGAGGAATAGCCAGACTGGTGCAAGCTGACAGGAAGGCCACGGTAACTCAAACAACATTGCATTCCAACAATGGTATGCAGATAAGCATCTCTGAATGCCAGCACTACAAACCTTGAAGTGGATGGTTGTCAACAGCAACGTGTTCCACTCCTGTCAGCCAAGATCAGGACTGAGGCTGCAGCAGGCAGTAGATCACCAAAGCTGGACGATTAAAGATTAGAAAAACAGTACTAGGTCTGACTGTGAAACATACATGAATTTGGCATACAAATATGGATCCATCCTGCCTTGTGTCCATGACTCAGTCTGGTGGTGTAATGGTGCGGGGAATGTTTTCTTGGTGCACACCAGTCCTCTTCATATCAATTGAGCATCCTCAATGTCTCAAGCTTGTACCATGAACATAATGCATTAGCACTGGCGGCTGTCATTGCCAGGACCCCGACGGAACAACTCAATTGAATTGCTCCTTTCAGGCGCGAACAACTGCCGGCGCCGGCATTTCTGCTGAGGAGGCCAGCAGAAATGTGTGATAAGTCCTGCCCAGGTCTTTCGACTTGTTTATGCGGCTAAACCCGGTCTGATTAGGTGCGTCAAGCACGATAATTAATGGCCGACCAAAAACAATTGAATCGTAACATTGGCTGCCCATTAATTAGAGCTCCTTAAAAATATTCACCCCCAATGAGTCCACTACATCCCAATGGCCTCCACAGTCATCAGATCTCAATCCAATACAGCACTTTTGAGATGTGGTAGAACAGGAGAATCACAGCATGAATGTGCAGCTGGCAAATCTGCAACAACTGCTTAATGCAATCTTGCCAACATGGACCAGAATCGTTAAGGAATATTTCTAGCACCTTGTCGAATCCATGCCACAAAGATTTCAGGTTTTCTATGTGGACAAATTATTCTCAGAAAAACAAACATATTTTATTTTTAATTTATAATGAAAGTGTTGATCTATTTTGTTGAGGGTTTGACAATTGGGACCACATATATATATTACAAATATCATCCAAAAACACATACAAGCTAGGCTAAGGTTCAAACGAAAGAAAATGAAAGAGACAAATCTGTAAAGTTCCACTGTAAATGCTTACTCTGATTTATATCAACAGGATTGGGTTTGCTCCTTCAGATTGTACCATACACGTAAAAGGGAGAAATCCTTTAGTTTATTTCTGCTGACTCATTGAAACATGATGCAATCTGCATAAAATCAAAGATGATGCCTTAAAATAAATCACAAGTTTGTCCAATTACCTCATGGCCAGAACAGTTATTACTCCCGCCCGCCATCACATGGTGCAGTGTAGGCCTAACTGCTTATTAGCAACAAGCCAATGTTGTCCCGATAGAAGTACAGGACTCTATGAGACCACCACTATGGGAGCTTAGTGAGAAGCATTCAGGAGCCTGGGGTTTTATTATTGGACTTCTAGGTCTCAGGTTTGCCTGTTGGGATTATCACCATCCTTTATTTACATAGCATCAACATATCATGTAGCGCTGTAGAATCTGTGACTGTTAATTAACATCAGTATCTCCAACAGTTGGGCTTACAACCTAACTTACCTACCATGAGCCAAATACAGAAATACAATGGAATTTGCTGCGCTATATAAGAAACTGTTAATAAAAATAAATAAATAAATACAGATACACACTCTAGACCTTTAAATCCTGTTTTTGGACTCTAGGAAGAAACCCATGCAGACAGGCAGGATATACAATCTACATGCAGATAGTGCCTTGTTGGAATTGGACTTTAGAACTGCACTGGAAGTAATGGAATTTCTAGAGTTAATGAAAATATTCCTATACTAAATAAAGGTACCCAGCATATGGCGGGTCACCCGAGACTGCCCACTCTGTCTGCCCTCAATCTGACTGGTGCTTGTCCTGTCCTAGGGGCATATGTATCAAAGCTTGATGTATTCTAAAATTGTGAGATATAGATCACCAACCAATGATAGTTTGGAACTGATTGATTGGCGATATATATTTCCACAATTTTATCTCACATCAAGCTTGGATACATATGCCCCCTAGCCACCAAACTTTCATATTTACCAAGTTCTTCTCCTTAGTCTGTCCCATCTACCTAGCAGTGGGAACCGTTGGGGCACAGCACCCTCTGCACATGTATTCAGGTCAAGGGACAGACCTTATGAAATGATCATACAGATTTACACTCTATTAAACCCCAACATTCAAGAAATATCTAGGTCACTCCCAGCCCCCCCCCCCCCCCCACACCCCAAGCATAATAAGGGTGAACACTTGATAACGTGAACAATACATGTTACATGATACAGTATTTACTATAAGGTCTACAAACCCTTATTAAAATTGCAGGTCTTTGTGTTGTAAAGATGCAAAAGTAAAATGCCCACAATACTCTGGCTGCAGAAGTATGCACACGCTTATCTGTTATTAGGGATGCAGTTAGTATCACCGAGACACCGGCGCTGGAATCCCGGCGCCACCAATCCGACCGCTGACATGCCGATGGTAAGCATTGGGGTTAGAGGGAGTTTTAGGCACAAGGGCGAGGGCAAGGTTGTGCGGGGGGGAGGAGAAGATATATGTTTAGGCTGCTTGGGGAAGGGGGGGTAGAGTTAGGGTAAATACCTAACCCTGTCTGGATGGCGGCGGCAGATTTCTGACAGCCGGTATCCAGAGCGCTGGCATACCCAACCCTTTTATAACCTAATCATTTGTGGAAACACCTTTTAATTCATTATGACAAACTCTGCGATTCTGTCCCACCTTTCCCTGCTGATAACCCCATCTCCTGAGTACAGTCCTCTTTAGGCCAGTCTGTGACTAGTCCACTGAAATACTTTGATCTTCCTTTTCTGAATCCATTCCTTGACTTGAATGTGTGCCCTGGATAGTTATCCTTTACCTTGATTTCAAGTTTTACATCATAAGAACCTGCCCTTTCAAAAAAGGGTCTGTAGACTTTTTACTGCCACAGAAAATGGGCCACAAGGGGGTGCTAAACTATTGGAATTCAGAATATTTCATTTTTTATGTTACAGCAAACAGTTTAGTATGGCAAAGTAAACACACTAAAATAGAATCACCAATTCAGGAGCATTTTACTGAGCATTTTCTAGAAACATAAAAGTGGTAAAAAAAACACAAAACAAAAAAACAAAAAAAAAATCTAAAAGTTCTGGGATACCAAATACACAGAGCAACACAAAAAGAAAAAAAAGAAAACCCCAACACACTAGATTGGACAATATCTTGCAGGTGCACTGGTGCGCATCCAATAAATCGTGGAGATCTGCATAGTCTATCTGTGAATATGATTGACCTAACATAATTATTACAATGCAACACTTTATTGGTTCTCATTCACTTCCCAAATACTTCTGCAGTGTACGTTCCCAAAGTGAGGTAAGCATCTGGGCACGGGGGGAATCCTGAATGTTTTTTCTGAAATTTCTTCAAAGCTCATTTTGAGCTACTTAAGTATTGAACAAGTAACCTAAATCTAAAACGTTCTTCCCTGATCATTAATATTTAATTGAAGAGGGACAGCTGGATGTGGTTTCACTCTTCAGTAAATGAACAGACAATGGGAACCCAAACATTTCAGTTAGAGCAACATTTAATCCTCTTTCAGGTCTACTCAGCACCAGGCTACATTGGCTTTATATCACATCTCTAGTACTATGAGAACCGACTCGGCAGGAGAGCCTGTGTGTACACAGCCAAAATGTTTGATTTGTGCTAGTGAAAGAACTCCAGGATTTCCCAAGATAATCTTTACTGTCTGCCACCGCTTTATGCTCTGCAAACATGTTTCAGAAGGAAACTAGTAAGGACCTATAAAGGTAACTTTGTGATCGCTATTATGGTATGATTATCGTTCACATCGTCCTGTTTTTGGGCCCTTCCAACCCCCAAACGACGGTTAATGTTCGTGCATAGATGGTCGATATCGACCAGGTTAGCCTGGTTACTATGGGGACGTTATAGTTGTTTGGGGATTGGTGCATGTGCTGGATCTTCGATATCAAACATCCAGAACATGCAGGATGATCAGACAACGATGGCTTTATCTGATCTTTGTCTTTGTCTGATCACTACGTGTGTATGGAGCTTATGCCACGGTGTAACATGCCAGTGGTTACTGGTCTACAGCACAAACTTCAAAAGTTCACCCATCCAAACGTTATAAGTATTAAGAACAAAAAACATGGTAACTGATATAGAGGTACATTATGAATAGTACAGGAGTTCGTAAATATGAATATACACAGTTATATTTGTCTTGGGTGGTGGTGGGAAATGTGTGATAAAGGGGAAGTGCAGGGGGATATCTGGGGGGAAACTGGTTTTAGATGAAACAGACACAGCATTTATTATCCCATTACTTGCATGTGCTCTGCTTCAGGTTCTGCATTGGCTACTTAGCCTGATAGTGTATACTGACAATATAGATGGACCATGCACAGCCAACCAGAAGTGAGAAGGGGAGGTAATACCAGGCCCCCTGCACTATAGATACAGTAAGTAGGCTACAGCCCAGATAAGTAGATTTAACCCAGCCAGTAGTTGTATTGTGGAATCCTTATTTTGTTGTCTTAAGAATATGGGCATTGTACTATAGTCGCTGAAATCTGTCCGCAATCACACTTTTGGTCACCAAACCACAGCCTCCGCGCTAGCCGGCAGTCACCAGACCGCAGCCTCCGCGCTAGCCGGCAGTCACCAGACCGCAGCCTCCGCGCTAGCCGGCAGTCACCAGACCGCAGACTCCGCGCTAGCCGGCAGTCACCAGACCGCAGACTCCGCGCTAGCCGGCAGTCACCAGACCGCAGCCTCCGCGCTAGCCGGCAGTCACCAGACCGCAGCCTCCGCGCTAGCCGGCAGTCACCAGACCGCAGCCTCCGCGCTAGCCGGCAGTCACCAGACCGCAGCCTCCGCGCTAGCCAAACCTCAGCCTCCTCGCAAGCCGGCAGTCACCAGACCTCAGCCTCCGCGGTCACCATAACTATACAGTTCACTGTATATAACTATCCCACTTCACTAGAATTCCTATTATGTGAAAGGGGTCAGAAACATCCCCCTATCATTTTAAAACTGTAAACATAATAGTTGTTTTAATACATCAGGCTGAAATATTCCCAGGAGTCAGGCAATTCCCAGGGCCCTAAATAATTAATGTGAGTGCCTAATTTCTGCATGAGCGACTGCAGGACTCATCTGACCAGCTGCAGAGCTCCACATACTTTTGTCACCACTGGATGGTGCTAAATTCCAAGGACAAAACTTGTCTCTCCTACCTTTCATCTGCAGGTGATCCTCTGTGTCTAATGGTGCATACACACGGTCAGATTTTTCCTTCAGATCTGAACGATAACGATTTAAAAATCGTTCAGTCATTCATATCTGAAGGAAAATCTGACATATCTGACATACCTGAACGATGGACGATGAGCGTTCCCGTTTGTCAGATAACGATATCTGACATCTGATGTGTTTGCAGTCAGACTTGGACGATTCCATTCATATTAATGCAGTCAAAAATCGTTCAATCGTTCATCTGACAAATCTGACAGTGTGTATGCTCCATTAATCTTGCCACTCTCATTGTGGAATTCATTTTTATAGTTTTCAGTTGTGCAATTAATTCTCATGTAATTAACTGCATAGGAAAACAAAGTGACTAATTGAATTTTTACGCAATAAATCTCATGAGAATAAATCAGGGGAGGAGGAGACCGGTTTTCAATGCATTCACAATAGTCTTTAGCTTTTGCAGAAAATGTCAAATTAACTACTACTGCTCTAGACTATTGTAATACTGGGGTGAGACTGCAATGGTAGTACACTAGTAGGTCAACCACTTTATCTAGGCTAGTTGCTATCTTTGCAATCAGTAGACCCTCTAGGTCTCGCACATGTAACCATAGCTATAGTTACTGCTAGAGCTACAACAATGACCAACATAAAGGTAGAGGAAAGTCAGCTAGCTAACCAGCAGTACTATCATACTCTATTTGCCAGAAACCCTATTACATTAATCATATAAACAACAAAAGTTTCAACAATCGGCAATAGACAAAAACTAAATATGCTCCTTAGGTGTAACTTGTAGTTATTAATACTAATTTCTTTTTAAATGCGAGTAGGCTACCTTGGGTAACACTGTAGGTAATCTGACAGCAAAGCAACGACCATAAATTCCTGGTGTAACTGGCTGGATACATTCTATACTGAGCAATTACTGTAAATCTTTTTAATATACTGTCTGGATACAGCTCACTAAATTTAAAACATTCATTAATGCAATTTATTGATTTTTTTTAAATTGATTACAAGTATGCTCTTGTTTACAGTCATAGGATCGCTGCTTCTCTCACTGTCTATGTTTTGCATCTTTACTCACATCCTATTCGCAGCATTCTGCCACTTCCCAGTCAGGAGTATGGCTTCCATAGAACCCTGAATGGAGTGTGGAGTGATAGGTTAACATTCATCATGCTGACATATAGTCTGTGGTGGCCCACCGGTGACTTGCATGCTCCTGATGGCTGCCTCGGCTCCAGTGCAGGTCATTTAACAGTCACTTCAGGGTCAGACCTGTGATGCTCTAGTGTTCTGGTAAGTCCTACCCCTAACCCTCCCCCTTCCCCCCAACCTAACCCTAACACCGGGTGTACATTTAGACGATGGATCGGTCAAAAGACCGATCTACCATCCGAACGGCCGATTGGTAAGCTATACACTCTTACCACCAATCGGCAGCTCGATATATCTGGCCTGACATCACAATTGGGTGGACATGTTAATTTGCCCGCCTAGATGTGATGTCCGTGTCGGTGGTTCCTGCAGCCTGTGTGTGGCCGTTAAGCAGGTCGCCCATATTGCAGATGCCCCGATATATCTTTCAGATATATCCGCTTTACCCGATCTTTCAGATATATCCGCTTTACCCGATCTTTCAGATATATCCGCTTCAGCTGTCCTGCAGGGCCGACCGGATATGTCTGAACTACACCATTCACAGAGCTATTGGGTGTATACGTCCACCGTTGCACTCACAATATACCATTCATCGAACGATATATCGCCAAGCGTATACTCAGCATATCCCTCCCTTCCGCAGAACACCAATGTCGACATTGTTACAATGTCTACAGGTAACTTTTAGATATTCTCAAAATCTCGACATCATAAGACTGGACATTGCGGTGTCAACATCGTAAGTAAGGGTCAACCTAATGACTACATACCCCTACATGTATCAGTGGCTTGCAAAAGTATTAAGCCCACTTAAGTTTCAACAGATTTGTCTCAATTACAAATGACACACACAGATTGTTCAACAGTATTTTTATTGTGAACCATTAAGTTAAAAGACAAAAAGCCAAAGTGAAGCTGGGTACACACATAGCCAAAAGTGTACCCGGATGATATGTCGGCAACACAGGCAGACATATCGTACCGCGGGTATACATTGAGCATTGTAAAGGACGGTATGGTCCCTAGTTCTGTCCTTCATTACCTGCAACAGCGCCGCATGATATATCGTCCGGTAGGCCGTGCAGCACCAACCGGAAGATATCGTATGTCACCACAAGAGCATGCAGACAGTCCGTACACACTGGACGATCCGGCAGATATATCGTTCCGGTTCATCCAGAAACGACATATTGGGCACACATTGTCCTAGTGTGTACCCAGCATTACACTGGTGTGACTAACCAACATAAAGGTGGATGTAATAAAATGGTGAAGTCCAGATTTCAATCCAAACGAGAATCTCTGGCACTATTCGAAAATTGCAGTCCACAAGCGTCAGCCAAATAGCCTGGGGCAAATCTGCAAGGAAGAAGCAAAAATCACTCCCAAGCAGACTGCAAACCTGGTACAAACTCACCCATCAAACTGAAAGATGAAGCAGCAATTTTCAGGGTTTTTTTTTTTTTTTTTCAAATCTGCAGAGAAATAATAAATGAAGAACTTGAACATTTACTAGTAAGTGCGGCTACATACAGCACATAGAGGTACCTCCAGACTCACCATAGGAAAGTCCAGGTGTAATCTTGGACTACGTGGCTACTGATCCCCCTCACACTTAAAATGGCTTGACCTCTTTTTACTGGTCGTAATAAAAATACTGTCTGGAGCAAATCGGTCTCATTTGTCACAGTCAAATCAGTTGACTTTTAGAGGGTTGAATACTTTTGCATGCCGTTACATTCAAAATTGCACCAACTGCCACCACCACAGTGTGGGCTGCCATGCTGTGTACTAAACAAAACCAGACCACCAGTTCGATAATGATATCACTAATCCCAATTCCCCAAACCCTCTGCGAAGCTGTAGAGGTGCTTAGAAACAGCATCATAACAATTGATAGAATACATAAAGAGAGTAAAATGGATTGGTCATTGTTCTCGATTTTTTTTTTTTTTTGCACTGCTAACCCCCATAGAAAGATAAAGGTATTTGCATAAAGCACAAACTATAATAAATAATCATGGTCCCATATCTTAGTAGCTGAATGTATACAGTACACAACAAAAGGTTGGTCACAGGTAAGGAGACGGCAGGACCTCAGAATGCTCCATTCATTTCCAAATAAACTAAAACTTCAAAACCATATTTGTTTGGGAAATGGGTAAGCAGTGTCCACTCACTGTTGCCATGCAGTAATTGCTGCATTAACACTGTGTAAGGATATAAATTCCTAGCCAAGCCTAAGCAGCTGTGTGTGATCATATGATAATCTTATAAAGACATGCTGCGAGGCTGCGAGGACTGCTCCGGTGATCTAGAGGACATTCTGCAAACAACCTCAACGTCCTTTAGTGCAGTATGGAAGTAGTGTCAGAGAAACGGACACGTCTGAACATACTGGAGAGTACACTCCCCGTCGTTTAAAAGATTAACATTTGAATATAATTAATAAGCACCAATCAGCTGCACATTACCTCATGCCTCAGTAATGGCACTAGTTCATTCTGTGTATGCAGCCATATATTGGGCTGAACCAATATACAGACAAAGTGTCCACTCTACCAAGTCAAGGTCATACTGCACAATCGAATCTATTGATACTTAAGGTGCCCATCCACTAGACAATTTAATTGAACGATTGAACGATATCGTTAGATAATAGTTCGAAAATCGTTTGCAGATTGTTTAAAAAAATGTCTGAAACGACCAGCGATGCGCGTGCCCGCTGGTCGTTTAGACATCATCTTGCAAGCATGCTGGACAACCTGACGTTATCGCATGTTTGAAGATTATTGATGTGCCCACACTGAACGAGCAAATGACTGCACGATTACAATGTCGAAATCGTGCAGCTGTTTTGAGGCCTGCTAGTGGATGGGCAGCTTTATACCAAACATACAGAGCAATTAACAGTTTAAAATAGAAGAAATTGGGGGAAGATATAATTTTCACCTATAAATATCCACACTTTCAATAGGGGTAATACTGTACACCCACAAAACAAAAGCACTCAGAGGAAATACAGGGAGTAAAGAAGTTGTTACAAATAAAATTATTAATACCTTTATAAAACAAATGTGTTTATTAATATAATTCACAGACTTAAAAAATAAAATTAAAATTCCATGAGTCGACACTACATAAATGACAATAATAATTTAACAACCGATACCAATACTAAAATTATTAGGAAATAAAAATAAGAAAAGGAACTCTCATTCCCGAATTATGCCAATTCTTTAAAAATATATGTACCGTATATACTCGAGTATAAGCAGAGTCTTTCAGCACAAAAAATGTGCTGAAAAAGTACCCCCTCGGCTTATACTCGAGTGAAGTGTAGCGCTGACCGGACGGAGTTCGGTCAGCGCTACACACTGCCAAACACACAGCTGCCGGAGCCGGCAGCTGTGTGTTTGCTGTAATCAGCAGCCGCTGAGAGTCTGTCAGACTCTCAGCGGCTGCTGCTGCTCCCACTGCGGGAGCCATCTTCCGGCTCCCGCAGTGGGTGATGGGAGACACGTCGTCATGACGATGTCTCTCCCATGCAAAGCGGCTGGAGGAGCGGACAGCGGCGGGACCAGGAGCAGGAGTTCAGGTAAGTGTTTATTTTTTTTTTATTCTTACCACGTCTCTCTCTACTAGGGGGGGGAACTACAGGGGGCACTACCAGGGGGCATTATCAGGGGGCAATATCAGGGTAATTACCACTGGGGGCACTACCAGGGGGGGATTACTACAGGGGGCACTACCAGGGGGGATTACTACAGGGGGGGATTACTACAGGGGGCACTAAAAGGGGGGATTACCACTGGGGGAACTACCAGGGGAGGATTACTACAGGGGGCACTACCAGTGGGGGATTACTACAGGGGGAACTACCAGGGGGGGATTACTACAGGGGGCACTAAAAGGGGGGATTACCACTGGGGGTACTACCAGGGGGGGGGATTACTACTGGAGGCACTGAAAGGGAGGATTACTACAGGGGGCACTACCAGGGGGGGATTACTACTGGGGGCACTACCAGCTGCTGCCATTTCCCACACTAGGCTTATACTCGAGTCAATAAGTTTTCCCTGTTTTTTGGGGTAAAAGTAGGTACCTCGACTTATATTCGGGTCGGCTTATACTCGAGTATATACGGTACTTCGTAACCGTAAAATGATAATCCGGAACTAACCACGTTTCTCCCTCGAATGGCAAATGTTGTTCCCAAGTTAATTTTTCTAAAGTATCACTGGCCGGTTTACAAGTAAACCTGTCTTCTCATGCAGGAATGCTCCTTGGTACCAATAACTGCTTCTGGTGGGCTCTTGTGATTACAAAGCTGCTGTGTTTATATTCTCAATGAAAGACAAATAATATAAATCACCACAACAGATTCCTATCCTGAACAGCATGTCAAGACATAGGTAGAGATTTATCAAACCTTCTCAAGAGGGAAAAAAAGTTAAGCTGGGTACACACTGATGGATATATATCGCCCATTGAACAGGTTGTATATCTATAGTACATTACAGCGGATATGTCTGAACAACGTCGCTTACAGACATATCCGATCTGCTGTGCAGCACAGCAGATGGCAGATATTTCTGAAAGATATATATCGGCCATCTATGGGTGTGTGCAGTCGAGCCGTTGATCGCCCGTACACATGCCACGGGACTTGGTGGTGATTGACAGCTCAACTGGGCGGGGATTTAAAAGCCCGTCCATTTGAGCTGTCAAGTCCGGTACATTGGGCAGACGAATTGGTAAGTGTGGTATACACTTACCAATTGTCGGATAGGTCGGCCTGTCAACCTAGTGTGTACCCAGCTTTACCTATATAAACCAATCCACTTCTAGCTATCATTTATCTAGTACATTCAATAAAATGAGCACTATAATCTGATTGGTTACTATAAGCAACTTCTCATGTGTGCTCTGTAGAAGGTTTGATACATCTCACCCTAACAACATGAAAAGGCTGCTTTGACATCCTTAGTGTGACTAGTGACCAGCAATATAAAGAGAACATTAATGTACATGTACTCAACACTGCTAGTACAAAGTAATGTGACTGCAATCGAGCGTATCCGCTCAAAGATCGTAAACTTTCCCTTGATACATTAGCATGTTTCTTCACAACTGTTATTCTGCTGTTTCTTTGCAATCCCTCTATTTTTCTAAGTATCTAACTACATACTACTTATGGTCTACACTTCTACATATGCTTATACACTTTTGCTTAATTTCTTAAGTCTTGCCAAACAGTAATTAATATTTTAAGGACAATACAACAATGAACTACACATGGGAAGGCACTTAAGAAAATTTCTTTAGGGGATCAGGGCGGCTAGTGTCAGAGAAACTAAATCTATGACCTGCTCTATAGTATAAAGACAGAGATACAGAAATGGACAGTTTGGGCCTATTCAGTTACTTTCCGTAAAGGTGGACAATTGCATGGACACCTGGCCGAAACTGCACAGCTCTGTGTTACATGTGTGCAGAAGGGGAATATTCTTAAGGGCTAGTCCCACCTAAGTTATATTGGCTAATGCAGCATCAAAAATATTGTAGAAAGACTATGCCATGGTCCCCATGCAAAAGCGCCTACATAATAATCAAACTCATCTGCACCATGCCCTAGCATTCTGTACATGGCTACAAAACCTATGCCAGGGCATGGCGCATGCGAGTACGATATCTGTCACTTCAGCGTAACAGAGGCCTATTAGTCAGCCCAGACATGCTTGTCGCAATGAAGCATGGATGTCATTTTTAAATAAAAGTCTATTCCCACACATCAAATAGTAAAACCAATACCAAACTAATCTCTCAAAAAAGTCTTCAAACTGCTAAAGAAATTGAAACATGTTAGACAGTTCGATGTCTGATATCCTTATAATTTTTGCTCCTGTGTAAACCAATCGGGACTCCTTGCTTATATCTCCACAGAAAAGTCAACAGAGCTGAAAAACGACTACATAGAGAGCCCAACAAGTGCAAAAATCCTGCTAGTCTCAAAGCCACGAGCAGCACAGTACCCAGATACAAAACCCAAAGCAATAGAGGACTTATTTGTCCAAGACTGTCATTATCTTATTATCTGAAATGACATCTAAGAGATGAAACTTGTGGTTAATGCCACAACAGATGATCACACAAAGGGCAGGATCCAGGGCCTTTGTTGTTTCCCCAGGAAGCAGCTATTTGTCACCCAGCAACTGGGTTGAGAGTTTTAAACAATTCCGCATAACTATGACAGAAGTACAAAAAAAAAAACACAAATCAAAGATCAC
The DNA here is from genome assembly GCA_031769625.1 of Taudactylus pleione. Lineage (NCBI taxonomy): Eukaryota > Metazoa > Chordata > Amphibia > Anura > Myobatrachidae > Taudactylus > Taudactylus pleione. The sequence continues at coordinate 30,431,978 of JAUIMM010000200.1, forward strand.
ATTTTACAGATGATTGCCAGAAACACATCACCACCACAGGGGAAGAAAAAAAGATTTATGAGCGCTGCAAAGCGGAGAGGTGATGGCCCGGGGGAAGGAACACCAAAAGACCATTTTTATGACAATGTAGTTTATTCTCTAGCTATAATTCAGTAAAAAAAAAAAACCAACAAAAACACTGTTTCTAAGTAAGAACTATGTAGCAGAATCATCTATGTAAGATTACCTACAATGTGCTTTCTGACAATTATCACAATTCTTGCACAGTGAAGACTAACAGCCGTACAGCGCAACCCTCAAATGCAAGATTTGTTCTGCCACCAGGGGCACTACCCCTATCACAGCAAAAAGAAGGATTCGGTGCCTTCTTTATTAATGGTTTGCCCTTTTTGGCACTCAAACTAGAACAATGGGGCCGATGCAGAGTGGGACGCACTATCATGGAAATAAAATGCTCACCTGTAGCCGGCCTTAGCTTGTAGAAACTTTTTTGTAAATGTATTTATATCATTATTTCCTTTGTGCTAGCATACGAGACCGCTCGGTGGCGCTCTCTGATTGTATACAGAAAGCCGCTTTGTGTCGCACCCTAGCGCAATGAATATTTAAAACATTAAAAAAAAAGTTGTTAATAAGCCCTGCATTTCCTTTATATACGGTTTTGGTTTTCACAATGTGGTTGTAAGTGTAGCAGGTGGACACATTCATGCCAATAAAGAATATCGGTTGACAAAACTCCTTTAACAGGCCATAATCACCTTCAGACATCAGAAGTTATAAGAGTTAATGAATAGGTAACAGCGGGGGCTCCTTCCCGGCCTACTTCACATGAATAGGACAATATTCAGCGGCTAGAGTGGACCTTTGGCGGACATCCCCTTAAATGAAGAACAGCTGAACCTTGAAATATTTTGCATTCATCTGCAAGCCAAACACCAGCCTTAGCACAACTACTGCACATCTTCCATCAATGTAAAATACGAGCCCAACATTGTATCTCTATATAATAAAACTGACTGCTGATAAAAAAAATTATGTCATCATGTTGGAATGTAATGAAAGTTGGACTGATCTGACCTCACCCAGTCAGTGTTTCATAGGAAAGAGTGAGGAAGGGGTTAAAGAGAGTCTAGAAAGGAGACAGAAATGGTGAAAAAATGTTGGGGTGGGGAAGAGAGAAAAGGGTAGGGAGGGGGAGGGATAGATGGAGAGTAAGAGTAGCTGGTAGTGGAGACCGAGAGTAAAAAATAAATAAAAGCCAGGACACACCAGCCATTACAGCTAGTTTAATATAAAGGTCATCGCGCTTGGTGCCCTACGCTTACCTACTAAGGCTGCATCTCCTCCTGCCGGCGTCCCATTCTCTTGCTGCGCCAGCAACGTCTTTAAGATGACTTCTGTAGCTCCCAGTCTTGGAAGGGTAACATGCGTAAGAAACGGCAAGTTATTTTTCTTGGCATATAACTGGCTTGTTTCCCTTCGTTTCCTGAGGAAACCACCCTCTGGAAATAAAATGATCCACTTTCGATCTCGACTCCTGTAGTATTTTTCTAGGTGGTCCTTGAGAAGGATCAGCTGCTGGTCACGATAAGCTTTGCCCTGTGGTACGAAACAAAAAATAGAATTTGAGCACTTGCTATCATCAACTTTTAAGTGTTGTAAGCCATGAACATGCACCAGTCAATTAAAAGTTAATCTAATGTAAAACAATACCCAAACATAATAACAAGAAAATCCAAAACACACTGAGCTAATTCCCACTGAAAATTTAAAATAAACTGTAAACTGTAGACATCAATATTTCAACAAATTTTCCCCATCCAAAGCTTTGCTAATATTATTGCAAACCTTGTGATTTACAAGATGGCTTTTATGGTGGACCGTATTCCACATATGGAAGGTCTTAAAACGTTTTAGAAAAAAAAAAAAAGTGCCATCTACAGATGTGTCCTTAAACACTATTGCTGCAGTCCTCGATGCGCCAGTTGCAAGCAGAGTTGCAATGGACCTGGCGGCTCGCTTGAGCCACATGACGTATTAAAGCTAGGTGTATGAGTGCAAAACTGTATATCCGAGGACTTTATCACTGGAATATAATGCTGCTCTAAATTAACTAATGGTCTGTCCCATTATTTAATGACCTCGAGGACAGATTTCATTCTGCCAACAATTGAGAGGATAAGGACAGACAACAATTGTTGCATGTACACAAGCAGGGTAACGTAGTCTGAGCTCAAGTGCTGAGAACTTTTATCTGTCATATACCTACGACACATTAAGGGATGTACCAAACCTTCCAAAAGACGACAAGTCTAGATGTTCCCCATAGCAACCAATCAGCTTCTAGCTATAATTTTATAAAACATACTAGTTAAATGATAGGTAGAAGCTGATTGATTGTTGATTTCTACACTGCTCCTCCTCAGGTGGTTTAATATATCTCCCCCTAAATTAGATTAAGTTTGTGGGGGGAATTGTTCTTAGCGTGTGTTTTTACTCTCTGATGGCTATGGATAGAAAGCATGGACAGATTACCTGCACAAATTAAACAATCTGGGGGAGATCTATCAAACCTTGGAGAGAGAAAGTACCAACCAATCAACTTCTGACATTTTACAGGCTGTGTTTGAAAAATCAGTCAGAAGCTGATTGGTTGGTACTTTAGCTGTCTCCACTTTACCGCTCTACAAGCTATGATAAATATCCCCCTTTATCTCTTAACTTACTGTTTAATTTTAATAAGAGCAAAATCACACATCAAATTTTAAAAATACTGTCTGTTCCTTTTATATAGCCAACTTTAGAGTTTAGTGCACCCTGACCATACTGTACTATTCTCTCTAGACCTTGAAACACAATTGCTGCACCCAGAGTTCCCCTGATTTGGTAATGGTTTATCACTGCCTTATCTTACCAAACAAAGTCATCTGAAAAGAATGGCATTTATTAAGACGGTAGCTGAGCCAGCAGCCACAGTTATGTCTTGGTCATGTTTGACAAAAATAGAAAAGGCAAAAAATCACATTTTATATTGTCCCAGTTATTATAGATATCAGATTTACTACAAAGTTGTCCTTTACCCTTAAAATAGAAGTCTAACCAGAAGTAATTAGTACGCATAGCCATTTTCAAGTTTGTGTCTGGCTTTCAAGCCTTGTATTTGGAGCAGCATTAATAATCCCTCTAATTTCAGGCCAGGAGATTGGGATGTAGAACAGAGAAAAATTGCTTTAACATTGTATGTAGATAGTTCCCCAAAGGTGGGACAATCCAGTAATATTCACATTCCATGCCATTAATATTGCACCATTTGTATATTCCCATATCGCAAAGTTTATAATTTAGACCAGGGACAACGACAAACAATTCATGGTGCTCTGTGATCGTCCCGGGAACATTCAGTGTCATATTCCAACAGCAACATGTGCAAAACTCTCTGGCAAACGCATAAAGAGGCAAATAGTTTGCAGAATAGTTTAAAATATGGCGCTCATCTTTACTGAATTGGTGTGTACTTAAATGGTTGCCTAAAGTACATCTTACAACCATTAAGTAGATTACGAGGTTGCAGACAGATTTACCCTGTTATAACCATAAATCAGTGGTTCCCAAACTGGGTGCCGTGGCACCCTGGGGTGCCTCAGGGCACTTGCAGGGGTGCCTGGGTTTGTGGTCCAGTACCAAATAAAATTATTTTTAGTCCATGCGATTGGCAGCCATTAGCACTGGCAAAAATATGTGTACAAAAAGAAGCGCAGTCCTGTCAGCCAGCACATAACTGACCTTAAGGGTGACTTATAACCACAATTTACTTCATAGAATTTTTGCTAAATTTCTCAATAAGAAAGTTTTGGCCCAGGGGTGCTGTGGAATAAATGCTGATACTCTATGGTGCCGTGATTCGAAAACATTTGGGAACCACTGACATAAATAATGTCTAGTGTGACCTAGGTGAGGAGATAACTCAAAGCGTCTCACAACATGTTAGGCGTTTGGATTAAGGATCGAGGGGGCAGAGGTGGGGAGATACCTTTGTGACCCCATAACACCAAAAGTAATCACAAATATTTATTCATTATTATAGTTACATGCGCAATTTCTTTCCAAACAAAAATACAGTAACAATGAATTGGGGGTTACCTGTCGGATGAAAAAGTCTCCGTGTACAAGGGACACAATACCGAAATTTGTATATTTGAATATATGGTCCATCAGCCACATCATTTGCCGAACCACCTATGATCAAAGGGTAATAATCAATCTTTGCAAACAAGTTAGTTTTAGATCTGCATTAAAGCATGAAAATTTAGGACAGGAATTCAGAAATCTTGTAGTAGTTGCTACAATTGATACTGGAGTCTCCTGTTACACTGGACCAAGTGTAGTCCTACAAACTCCATCTACTACACTGTTCCGGCAGATTCAGGGATTATGGGGTTTGAACCCGAGCACATTGACAGCAACAGTAAAACCCTTTCAGGCCAGCAGTGATGTTCGGATATATACATTAGTCTTACTTGTTATGGTTTGTAAAGAACAAATATTTTACCGTGATAGTATAACAGGCATGAACTAGAAACACATGCTGTTGTAAGTCATTGGTGACCATCAAAGCCAGACCTTCACAATAAGCCCAATTAATATAACATAATACACAATATACACACACCAATGAAACAGATACTTGCTGTGAATTACAGTGCAAGCGTTGGTACCTTCCTATATTGCAGACATCGGAATCACTAATATAGTACTGTATACTGCACAGAAAGGACAGGGAAACTGTGATGAATATGTAAAGTGCGACAGAAATTGCCTCCAGATTCACAAGGGTGGAGGACTATTCTTCTGTTAAAGAAGCATTAGAAAAGTCTGGGATTTGCACAGGAGCAAGTAATTAAGGAAGATATTTTTGTTAAAGAAGCCTTAGAGAAGTCTGGGATTTATATATGATCTGTTATACAACAGGAGCAAGCAATTAAGGAGATATTTTGTCTCAGTATGAGGATTATGCACCTCTTTTACATCTAAAGATTTTTTAAGTCAAAATCCAAACCTGGGAGACCAGAATTTAAGTCTGAAAGATAGAACAAACGTTTTATGTATAATTAAGGATTTAAAAATACTCAGGAGCTGTCTAACGAATCAACCAGTACTAGCCATCATTAAAAGGGTGTTTTTTTTACAAATTTTGAGACAAGCAAGTCAAGAGAGGCCACAGAACCCCGGATGAAGTAGTGATACACAAAACGCGTTGGGTGATTGTCGTCACAATTGACAAAGATTTGTTCAGCAATGCTGTTCCTTATAATTGAGATGACAGGTTATAAGAAAAGTTTTATGTATTTTTGAATTTTAACAAAGTGTTTTGGAATGATTAAAGTGGTTTGTGTGTCAACACTCATCTTCCATTGATTCATAATCTATATATTTATATCAATATTGTATTACCAAAGGGGATTAAAATTGTGAATATTAAGCGCTCCTCAGGTTATCATTTAATTTATGTCACACTTTCTGACCTCTGGAGACAGAGAGGTCTAATTTGGGAATTGCTGCTTGGAATACACCAATATATTATTGGATAAATTATTATTCTATTGTGGCTGTCTTAGCGCATAATTGGTAATTGTTTATGCAGGAAACGCTGGGTGGACTGGGGGGGGGGGTAGGCTCAGGGCCGAAAGGGGGTGGGGCAGGACAGGGATGGCTGGCTGACTAGGGGGAGACACACGGGGCAGGGAAGTTTGGCGCTGGACTAGGAGGGGGACAGGAAAAGCTGGCTGGACTAAAGGGGTGGGCAGAGAGGGGGGGGGGGGCAGGGTAGGGAGGCCCGGCCTGACTGGGGGGGGTGGATAGGGCTGGCTGGCTGGACTACAGGAGACACACACAGGGCAGGGAGGGCTGTCTGGACTGGGGGGGATGGCAAGGAAGGCTGTATAGACTAGGAAGAGGGACAGGGAAGGCTGGCTGGACTAGCTGGGGAGGCTTAGAGCAGAGAGGGGGGGACAGGGTAGGGAGGGCTGGCTGGAACAGGAGGGGGAGCACAGGACAAGGTCAGGGGCTATGTAGTACCTGGTTTGCGCTTCTTCAATTGGCAGCCGGAATCTGTGCTGAAGGCATATTATTTTAGACAAGTTATCAATTTCCACATTATTTTAAAGGTTCAAACTCTGACTTTTACTCCCTCTCTTTTGTAGATAGTTCCACCCCAATGCCAGTGGCATTTTATGCAAATGAGGGGAAGAAGCCACAGTAATCAGATGTGTTACCAGTGTTTAAAAACAAATTGGGCCCTGCTATTGTAGCTTTGAACAAATTAATAAAATAGTTACTTCAAAAGTTTGAATATGTATTTTTAGGAGGCTAGAACAGTATGACGTGGTTTTCACCAAGTAAAAGATTGGATATCACTTCGCTAATCTATGCCCATTCTACTTTGTTCCATAGAGTCTTGATTCCACGGCGATAAAGTGCTCCTGTCACATAAGCACACAATGGAGACGAACATGTTGTGGGCTGGGCCACAGAACAGCATAAGAACCAATACCTCATTAACCAACATTAGTGATTAGGCTGCATTTCCAAAAATATTGGTGCAACTGACAAGATGTCTGCCACCATAGCATGCAGGCATCAGGCCCCCTTAAGAAAGACTGAAAATAAAACGAGGGGACTCCTATCACTGAAGACAAAAAGGTTTCTTTGTAAGAAAAAAATAAAATAAAATAAAATAAACTTTTTAAAAAGCATTAAATTAGATCACAGGAACTGCAGTGTGTTCTGTGCTGGGCTGTAAGAGCTGCAACTTATCCCCACTTAGCAACTCTACAATCTACTATACACAAGTTTCCACAGAGAGAAATGCATCATACCGTGCTTTTGTCCTGTAGGCACATCATTAATGTGCAGACATCTCCAGTTGCTTGATGATTCACCAACATTACAGCTTCATCTTCTGTGATCGTGTGAACGTTGTCGCCCCATTCAACAACTGCAAATCACAAGAAAATCCCATCATTAGGGCTTTAAAGAGATCGAACATAATTAATTGTGATAAAAAATATTAATAGCATTGCCTGCTACTACTTTAATGATTAACCTACAGGAAATGTTATTGCAATATTTTGGAAGCAACATTCCTTGATTTTAAATGAAATATAGGTGGCGATTCAAATCAGAGGAGTTGAAAAGCGCCAGTAAGTTGGTCCCAGAGCTATTCAATTCAGCGTGCCGTTAGGTCGACTAAATGATTTCTTAACGCACCCTCCGACTAAAGTGCCGGCCGCTAGGCTGTTTGCCGGCTTAGTGCAGTGCCATCAGCCTTTGTGACCAGCACTTTAGTCGGAGAGTATCGGTTCTCGCGTCTAAACAGCCAGGTTAAAGTCGCGAGAACCAACGTTCTCCAATTTAACTTGTATCGGACTAAACAGCGCTCTAAATTGAATAGCTCCAGGACCAATTCCCAGTGCTATGCAACTCCAGCTAAATTGAATCGCCCCCACAGTTTGAAGTAAAACTTAGATTATTACAGAGCATGTTTAAATAATTTACATATACATACATATATCTCTATATATACATATGAGAGAGAGAGAGAGAGAGAGAGAGAGAGAGAGAGAGAGAGAGAGAGAGAGACTGAAGGCGGCGGCACTCAGAGGCTGAAGATGAAGTGAAATACGTGGCGTTTATTTCAACGTTTCGGTGAGGAAGTCAGAGCCACCAAACGATTATTTGGACAGAAGAGTGCCGGACCCAACATTTGACATATTAAATGTATGTATATATGAAATAATGAAGACAGTAAAGCGGACAGGTACAATCTCAATACTACAAAACATGTGCAATCTAAATAACACTCCTCATTCGATATAGGAGTGGCAGCTTTAAACCAGTGTAAATGTGTTTGTTAACCACACATAAAAAAATATGAAACAAATAAAGTGTTCAGAAAGCGCCTCAAATGTGTAATAAAATACATAACAATGTGACACCTCTTGGTGCAGTGCAAAATAATAGGTAAATTCAGCAACTCAACTTAAATCAGAATATCTTCAGTTATATGACCACCGTATATGTTAGGGTATATGAAAATCAAACAGAGAGAGAACATTGTGTGTATTGTGTTAACTCTGCATACTAAAATGACAATTGTGAAAAAAATAGGGACAAACTAGTCCCAAACAGGAATAAGAATCCTTCACTTCAAGTGTCTTCAAGATTAACACAGTTTTAATTCATCAGTAAAAACACACACACACATTTAGTAGGGTTTATAGCAGTGTTGGCTAACCTTGACACTCCAGCTGTTGTGGAACTATATATCCCAGCATGCCCTGCCACAGTTTTAGCATGCCCTAATAGCAAAACTGTAGCAGTGCATGCTGGGTTATGTAGTTCCATAACAGCTGGAGTGTCAAGGTTAGCCAACACTGGTTTATAGTTTGCTCGTATGATTGCCATAGCAACCAGAGTCATTTCAAGAGTATTGAGATTTTGGGAATCCCATCTTCCTCTGCCATCACGTGACCAATGAAAAGGTCCTTGATTGACTAGCTTTTACTCAGATCAGGCTGCACTCCCATGGTAGAGATATAATACAAACACTTCCATGTGTCAGAGGTTTGTTTTTGCAATGGCAATCATATAACTCTACCCCTCACATCCAATGAGGAAATCGGAGTTATCTTTTGTAACACTTTAACAGCTTCATGGTAACAAGGTATATCATTTGAAATTTAAAAACCAAAACAAAGACAGTGTATGGGGGTTGCACCAATGAAAGTGTCGGTGCAAGAGGCAGCCATACTGTGAGCTGAATCCATATTCATGACTATGTAGCCTAGTGACATTACTGAGGCATGTGAAGTCAATCATTCTAGTGAAAATTGCTGCAGAAACATTTTAATAATGTATGTACGAGATTGCCATTTGGATCAATAGAAAGAAAAATTGGGAAAAAAAAAATAAAAAAGATTTTATAAAGCTGAAAAGAAAAAACTCTCAGGAGTGTGTAGTACAGCAATGTTATAGGGCCTCTGCACTTGGAAAGACAGGGAGTACATTTACTGATTTTATTTTTTTCTTTGGCACATTGCCAGAACTTTTCACCTCCAAACTGTAGGATTTCATATCATGTGGATTGGAGTGTGAAAACTCAAAATGCTGGCACAACCAGGCCCTTCCTCTTTTGTGGGGAGCTCAAACTAACCATCAGCCTCCTGCACGTAGCTTACTAGCACTGGGTCTATCCTGATATACTTGGCTGGGGAGTACCAGAGTAATGGTGCATACACACGGTCAGATCTGTTGTTAGATAATGATATCTGACATAGGCCCTCATTCAGAGCCGTACGCTCTGAGCAGAGCGCACGCTCTGCATGAGGGCCGGGCTCCTTTTTCATGGAGCGTCCTCCTGGACGCTCGTATAGCTGTGGGTCACCACCCACAGGCTATACGAGCGTGCATTTTGATGGCCGCGATGGTCGTGACCATCGCGACCATCGAAATTGCGAGCCGGAGCCTGCGGTTGAGGTTTTCAACCGCAAGCTCCGGAGTGATTTTGGCTCTATCAGAGCCAAAATCACTCCCACTGACATCACTAGTGATGTCAGTGGGCCGGCTTCTGACGGGAGGCGTTCCCGTGGGAACGCCCCCGTCAGGGAGGCACGCCCCCGGCACGCCCACCAAAGGGGGCGTGCTGTCAATCAACATTGACAGCACGCCCCCTTTGATCGGACACAACGAGCGAAGGAAAGTCCTTCGCTCGTCGTGTCTGGCGCATGCGCACGACGGAGCTCCCTCCGTCGTGCGCATGCTCAGTGCAGACCATCGACCCACTTGCGAGCGTACAGCCGCTCGCGAGTGGGTCTGAATCAGGCCCATAGTCTGTTTGCAGTCAGTTTTCGACGATTTCATTCATTTTAATACTGTCTGAAAGGTTCAAATCGTTGATAAAATCAGTCATCTGACAGATCTGACAGTGTGTATGCACCATAATTCTGTGCAAGTGAAGTGCGTGTATTAGAGATAATACACGTGGCATCTTGCACTGACAGTCCATGTCTGTTCTTGTATGCTAGTGCTTGTAGAACTACAGTGTATACCCCCAAGTGTGCACGGCTAGGTGCTGAGGCAGTGTTGCCTGTGTACCAAGTGTATCTTGCATGAATACACACTACATGTGCGCTGCTTAAGTATGTACAACTAGTGCCAAGTCATAAGCATTGGTGCTGGGGCTTTCTCACGTAGTAAAAGTTCAGTGAGGCTGTGTAGGCTATGCAGACCAGGGCATGAGTGAAAAACTGCCTGTTAGGAGGCATATCTTTTGCACCTAGCATAGGGCAGGTGAAAGTATTAACTCAGGATTATGACTAGTAGTAAGGCAGGTACACATGCTACCCCTGCAGATGTGGGCACACATGCTACCCCTGCAGATGTGGGCACACATGCTACCCCTGCAGATGTGGGCACACATGCTACTTGCACGTTTATTTGGAATAAGGTTTGCAAATTAAAATTCCAACCCTGTACAAGGAACTAAGGGCCATATTCAATTAGATGTGAAATGTCCGTTGCTGGACTTTTCTACGACATTGGAGGTTTTGGGTGCAAAAAAATATCACGCTTGTCCCCGCGTATCCCCGCATTCAATTCCAAATCGTCGAAACCGGGACCTGGAGGTATTTTGGGTCTTTATTACTTGCCCTCAGCTGCTCCACCTATCCCCGGCAATCCAGTTGCCTACAGTCAGGTGCATAAATATTGGGACATTGACAGAATTTTCATATTTTGGCCTCTATTCACCACCACAATGGCTTTGAAATGAAACAAACAAGATGTGCTTTAACTGCAGACTTTCAGATTTAATTTGAGGGTAATTACATCCAAATCAGATGAATGGTGTAGGAATTACAACGGTTTCTATATGTGCCTCCCACTTTTTAAGGGGGCCAAAAGTAATGGGACTATCAACTCAAAAGCTATTTCATGGACAGGTGAGAGCTATTCCCTCGTTATTTCATTATCAATTAAGCAGGTAAAAGGTCTGGAGTTGAATCTAGGTGTGACATTTACATTTGGAATCAGTTGCTGTCGACTCTCAATATGAGATCCAAAGAGCTGTCACTATCAGTAAAGCAAGCCATCATTAGGCTGAAAAATCAAAACAAACCCATCAGAGAGATGGCAAAAACATTAGGTGTGGCCAAATCAACTGTTTAGAACATTCTTACAAAGAAAGAACACACCGGAGAGCTCAGCAACACCAAAAGACCCGGAAGACCACGGAAAACAACTGTGGTGGATGACAGAAGAATTATTTCCCTGGTGAAGAAAAAACCCTTCACAACAGTTGGCCAAATCAAGAACACTCTCCCGGAGGTAGGTGTATATGTGTCAAAGTCAACAAATCAAGAGAAGACTTCACAAGAGTGAATATAGAGGGTTCACCACAAGATGTAAACCATTGGTGAGCCACAAAAACAGGAAGACCAGATTAGAGTTTGCCAAACAACATCTAAAAAAGCCATTACAGTTCTGGAACAACATCCTAAGGACAGATGAGACAAAGATCAACTTGTATGAAAGCCATGGGAAGAGAAGAGTATGGAGAAGGAAAGGAACTGCTCATGATCCAAAACATACCACCTCATCAGTGAAGCATGGTGGTAGTAGTGTCATGGCGTGGGCATGTATGGCTGCCAATGGAACTGGTTCCCTTGTATTTGTTGATGTGACTGCTGACAAAAGCAGCAGAATGAATTCTGAAGTGTTTTGGGCAATATTATATGCTCATATTCAGTCAAATGCTTCAGAACTTATTGGACAGCGCTTCACAGTGCAGATGGACAATGACGCGAAGCATACTGCAAAAGCAACCAAAGAGTTTAAGGCTAAAAAGTGGAATGTTATGCAATGGCCAAGTCAATCCCCTGACCTGAATCAGATTGAGCATGCATTTCACTTGATGAAGACAAAACTGAAGGGAAAGTGCCCCAAGAACAAGCAGGAACTGAAGACATTTGCAGTAGAGGCCTGACAGAGCATCACCAGGGATGAAACCCAGCGTCTGGTGATGTCTATGCGTTCCAGACTTCAGGCTGTAATTGCCTGCAAAGGATTTGCAACAAAGTATTAAAAAGTGAAAGTTAGATTTAGGGTTGTTTAGTTTGTCCCATTACTTTTGGCCCCTTAAAAAGTGGGAGGCACATTTAGAAACCGTTGTAATTCTTGCACCGTTCACCTGATGTAAGGTGTAATTACCCTCAAGTTAAATCTGAAAGTCTGAAATGAAACAAACAAGATGTGCTTTAACTGCAAAGCCATTGAGGTGGTGAATAGAGGCCAAATATGAAAATTCTGTCAATGTCCCAATATTTATGCACCTGACTGTATATTATTCTTGTAACCCTGTTAGGACATCTGGCCAGATTATCTGTATTACCAATTCTACTAGTGCTTTTGGCACTTGGAGAGCAACAGCCACAGCCCCCTTATTTCATGCACATCTGTCAGCTTCAGACATTCAGCTCTCAGGTAAAGCACAACCTAGTTTACCATTACTTTTCTAATATGCAGCAACTGGGCTCAATCTTAAACTCTTAAGCTGCCCACTCACTGGATGATTTTAGGCACGATTTGCATCGGAAAGATACATCGTTTAAAAACGTGCAGCTTCAAGGAACGATAACGGTCTGATGCGCAGTCCAGCGGGTCGTTTGTCGTGTCTTCAGATCTTACCTACAGTACTGCAGGTAAGACCTGCCAATCTCCTTAACGATGCACTGGAAATCATTAAGGACGCACGAACGGTTGTTAGTCACATTGCACAGTTTAGCAAGATATCGTCTGTCCAGGAGTGACGATGAGTTGCCCGGGGAGTTCAAGGGAAATAGTTGACGACATCACATCTTTTGTGAGTTATCCAGTGTGAGGGCTCCTTTAAGCTGATCTGTGGGTCTTTTGTTGTTAATAACCGTAAGAATGGGGAATGCATATTTACTGATATAAATGTACTATATCATATGTCCTGTTAAACTCACATGTGATTGAATTATGGCTTCAATTGATTATTATGACATATGTAATTCACATGGAATTGGTATTTTCGGATCACAGAATGTGTCTTTTACTGCAGCCTCTATAGCTAAATACTAGTGCATAACTGGTTGGTCTTCATTGTCTTTGTTTACCGATTAATACATCATAGCGGGCCTTAGTTTTTGCACCTTTTTTTTTCTTTCAAATCAAGCCTATATATACACCTCTCTGTTATATTTGTAGCATGACAAAAGGGTACATAGCTGCCCGAAACAGTGCTGGATTAAATATGCTGTATACCTACAGAAACACTTTTGGTGTTTGGAATCTGGTCCTGGAGAGCAGTGTTCTTCTTGTGAACTACATTACTCATGCATCCTGCTACTCCATGTATTCTGTAGTGCCCACCTCCCTCCTGTCACACACACACACTAACAATATAATATAATATATATATATATATATATATATATATATATATATATATATATATATATATATATATGAGTTATGGTAAGGACTTACCCTTGTTAACTCTATTTCTTAGAAGTCCACAGAGATTGCCATGGGGTATAGATGGTTTGAGTGAGCCATGCACCAAACAGTTAAAGCTTTAGCTCCCAGGATGCACCGGCCCTCCTCCACATATAGCCCGCCCCCAGCTAAAGGCACCCAGTTTTGTAAGCAAGCGCAAGGCAGGAGTAGGAGAGAGGAGAAGGAAGAAAATTACTCTCAAAGAACACGCTCACAAAAGATGAGGGAATCAGTGACCAAGAGAAAAATACCCAATGAAGCCAGGTGCGTCAGGGTGGGCGCCCTGTGGACCCTATGGACTTCGAAGAAATAGAGTTAACAAGGGTAAGTTTTTACCATAACTCTTAATTTCTTCTTCAGGGTCCATAGGGGGTCCACAGGGATTACCATGGGGACGTCCTAAAGAGGTTTCCCCTAAGGGTGGGGACGCTCCTGAGCAGAAAGGAGAATCCTGCGCCCAAAGGAATCATCCTGAGAGGCAAAAGTCTCAAAGGCCTCCCTGCACAATTGTCTAGGAAAAGCGCCACGACAAACCGTACATGAAGGTCCGACAAACCGGAACCACACACTCTTCAATCAAAATGAAAACCCCGGGATACCACTTATGGAAGGTAACCATCCAGGTACTGAGGACAGCTCTGTCCTAGATAAGAAAAAAAATAAATAAAAAGCAAGCACCCAGCAACCCCTAAAACTATAGGACCATAACATCTGGATGAGCACCCTTAAAAATAAGAGTGCTAAGCTCTGTGACATATGCGGGCTGAGGAAGGCTCCTCATCCCAAGCATTGTCCTGACCATAGAGCTAAAGAAACTTTTGGCTCTTAAGAGGGATAACTCAAGAGCCACGCCGTCAAAGACAGACGAGGGAGGTCCGAGTGCAGACAAGGACCCTGTGCTAACAGCTCTGGCCATAGAGGTAGTGTAAAAGGAGGAGTGTCTATGGAAAGACTCCGTAGACCGGTGAACCAGTGGCGCCTGGGCCAAGCTGGAGATATCAGTATCACCATGCCACCTTCCTGCTTGAATTTCCGGAGAACCCTTGGGAGAAGGGAAATCAGAGGAAAAAGGTATGCAAGATTGAAATTCCATCGCACTGCTAGAGCTGAAAGCTCTAAAAATCTGCTGAGTCGTCTCTGGGCCTGGCCCCACCTGGGGACCTTGTGGTTGTGATGCGAGGCCATGAGGTCTTTGTCTGGCAGACCCCATTTGTGCACCTGGAGTTGACAATCATCCTGGTGAAGAGCCCATTCTCCTGCGTGTACATGCTGACGACTTAGGAAGTCCGCTTCCCAGTTGAGGACTCCGGGGATGAATACTGCAAAGATTGCCGGGAGATAACGTTCAGTCCACATTAGTATGTGTGCTATTTCCCGCATGGCTGCCCGACTTCGCATGCCTACCTGATGGCTGAGGTAGGCAACTGTGGTCACATTGTCGGACAGGATTTGGACCGGCCTTCCCTGGAGAAGGTGTCGCGCAAAAGGGAGCGCTCTGTACACTGTGCCTGATTCAGACCCGCTCGCAAGCGGGTCGATGGTGGCCCAGTGCGCACGTGCGGCGTGTGCGAGCCCCAGAGCGAGCGCAAAAATCACTCGCTCCATGGCTCACTACAAAAGGGGTGGCTGTCGATGTTGATCAACAGCTCGCCCAGTTTTGTAAGTGTGGCTTCACAAACGGAGGCGTTCCCATGCGAACGCCTGCCCTTTGTTTGGGGGCGGCCCCACTGACATCACCAGTGATTCCGACTACCTGACGCCTCAGATAGACAAACATAACTGCCATTATCTTGGTAAAGACCTGAGGGGCCGTTGACATTACCAGTTTTAGACACTGCCATTTGGTCTGTCGCTGCAGAACAGCAAACCATAGAAATAGTTGGTGGGATGGCGTAATAGGCACATGCAGATACGCATCCTGAATGTCCAGGGAAACAATAAAATCCCCAGGTTCCATTGCCAGAACAATAGCTCTTGAAATCTCCATGCGGAACTTGGGCACTCTGATAAACCTTGCCCATATGAAAGTCTTTTACTATAGCTAGCTACGTAGTCCGCCTCTCCCATCATAAGTGATCCGATTTTAGAGCTAATGAAAGAGGGTTTATATTCCCCGTACAAGAGGGAAACAACTACACTGCCTCTGACAAAGCTGTCGATAGACAGGGAAACGCGTTAGACTACAGGTTATACCACCGCTGAGACTTTTCAAAAGACACTGTTTGGATTGCCATTTATTGGATTCTGATCCCCAACTTTGGTTAAACCACTGACCAACTACTGGTACCACTGCGATCACTGGCAGCACAAGGAACCGCACAACAGTTTTAGTTCCTAACAAGGACACCTCACACTGATCCAGTGTCGGGAAGACACAGACGTACTTGTCGGCAGCAGCGGGATATCAGAGACACAGCCAAAGTTCCATACAGGAACACCTCACGCCGTGTCTGTGTCGGGATGACAGTGAGGTAATTGTCGGCGGCAGCGGGGTATAACAGAGCGGACTGCTGAAACACCCTGATTCAAGGTCTCTGCATTTTAAAGTTGTATGACTTCAATAACGCCTACAAACCTTGGTAACCTACCATATCAAACCAGTCAGCATATTTAAGTCCGATGATGATGTGACTGAGCCTTTATTTCCTTGCACCAGTACTTGCATCATTGTGTATCATTTTAATTTATTTCAGGACCTTTTAGTCACAGACAAGTTGGTCCATTTATTGTGCTTCATACTTACTGGCAATAGCAATTCCTACATTCATCAGCCAAAAGCTGGTTCAACAGAGTATCTTTTCATCTATTTCCAGTAGTGAATATACACATGTTTTATCATTGTGTTTATATATTGTGTTTTATTTGTATTATGTTATATTTTAGATTAAACTAATGGTGTTCAAAGGATATTTCATATGGTAATTTTTATTTTTAATTTCATTATACTACTGAGCGCAACCTCTCTCTATATACATACCACTCTGATAAACATGTTGAGGGGTTTGAGATTCAGAATAGGCCGATGAGACACATTCGGCTTCTGAATCAAAGAGAGATTGGAATAGAAACCAGTTCCTCGAAGGTACGAAGGAACAGGTATTACCACACCTGAACTCAGCAGGGAGTGAATGGCTTCCTCGAAGACGTGGGCTTTGATGGGGTCTGATGGAAGACCTGTACAAAAATATTGCTGGGAGGACGTCTACGGAAAGTGAGAGCGTATCCACGAGAGACCACTTCTCTGACCCAGGCGTCTGTGATTGTCTGATGCCATGAGTCGGTGAACCGCAGAAGTCTGTCTCCCACCCTGAGATCACCCAGGAGTAGGTCTGCAACATCAGGCGGAAGGTTTGTTGTCACACTTAGGAGCTAGATGTTTGGTCGCCCAAGGCTGCTTAGATCTAGACTTGTTGGTCTTGTCTGAAGCAGGCTGCCTTGGAAAAAAAACCTGTCTGTCTTTTTGCCTTACCTTGGGGACGAAAGGCCCGAAAAGAAGACCTATGAGTAGCGGCTGATGGCAAAAAAGCAAATTTTGAGGCTGCCAGAGTAACCACTATCTTGTCCAATACTGCGCCAAACAGAGAAAGGCAAGGATTCGAGGGCTTTCTTAGATTACGAGTCCGCTGTCCAGGATCTTACCCATAGGACTCTGCAGGCGACTACAGAGGTCGCAGAAGCTTTAGAAGCAAGGAGTCCAGTATCCAACGCAGCTTCTTTCAAATAAGAGGCCGCCTCCCGAATATGGGAGATGAAGGCCAGTTGCTACCTGGTAGTGTCTGATGACATGCTGTCTTCCAGTGCATTCGTCCATCCTTCAACAGCCTTAGCAACCCAGGCTGCGACCCTAGTCAGCCTAGTAATAGCGCTAGAAAATGAGTAAACAGACTTAAGACAAGTTTCTAGTTTTCTGTAGCATTGTTAAGGGAGGATGCGGATGGTATAGGCAACGTAGAGCTTTTAACTAAAAGTGCTACATGAGAATCCACCATAGGAGGGACTTCCCATTTAGTACACTCACCAGATGGGAGAGGGTAAAAAGAGCTAGTCTTCATGGAATCTGGAAGAGTTTGTTAGGAATATTCCATGCTTTCCCCATAAGCTCAGTTAGCTGTTCGGATTGACGGAATTCAGCCTTGACCACCTTTAGTCGTTTAAACATTGGGGTTTTAGGCTTAGGTGCCGGTTACTCATCCTCTATGTTCAAGATTGACTTAAATCGCCCTTACTAGAGAAGGAACATCCACCATCGAATGATGGTCGTCGCCACCCGAGGGGGATCTCGACGGAGAACCCTGTGCATCATCTGCCTCCTTAGATGATGTGTCAGAATTTGAAAGCTGGGCAGACTGAAATAATACAGTGCCCCTATGTGCTTTGGTGGCTAACGGTTTGTCCCCCTTTAAAATATCTTGCTGAAAGGCGGCAGACGTATGAGCCATATCCTGAGCTGGGTTGGGCATAAGCATCCATCCAGGAAGGATGTATGGGTGGTACCAACCTAGCAGGCTGTAACTGCTGTTGGTACCCCACAGTGGGAGGAAGCGTGGGGGCGTATAAGCGCTTGACACCTACAGCTTCAGAAAACCCCTGATTAAAAGGCACCTGAGCGTCGCATTAGGGAGGAGGAGCAGCTCAGATGTGGGAAGACATCACACTGAGCTGGGGGAGGGGCTGTTAGGGGAGAGCTTGCCTCCCCACTGCTGTATTAACCCCCGGGTCTACTGGCTTAACAAAGGCCCCAGACGCCAGATTTTACTGCTCTGGTGGTGTAGTGGGGGAGCACACGCACTAGTCGCCCCACAACAGCATCCCCCGGGTTGGTCTCCACAGCCGGGTGTAAAGACTGCATTCAGA
Source organism: Taudactylus pleione (assembly GCA_031769625.1). NCBI lineage: Eukaryota > Metazoa > Chordata > Amphibia > Anura > Myobatrachidae > Taudactylus > Taudactylus pleione. The sequence continues at coordinate 30,450,407 of JAUIMM010000200.1, forward strand.
CGCGATTCCCCGCAAGCAGGGAATCGCCTTACCGGACATCCCCGTTATCCGGCTGCAGTCTAGGGTCTCCCAGGGAAGCGCTAGCCAAGCTCTAGATTCAAGAAGTGGATTATAGTAACAGCTACTACCAGTTGATGATAGGAGAATAAAATTAATTTGCGTCAGGGACAGATGGATGTCATCTGTGGCCATTAGCAGTGAACTGAGTGCAACTGGTGTTTTTGTCAGTGCAAGAACGGTATGGAGAAGACTAACGGAGGTTGGCCTAAAAGGTAGGATTGCCCGAAAAAAGCCATTGCTGAATAAAAAGCAGTGGAGGAAATGAATACAGTGGGCAAAAGAACACATTGCATGGACAGAAGGTCAGTGGAAACAAGTGATATGGAGTGACAAAACTAAGATATCGATATTAGGCAGTGGTGGGAGAAAATATCGGAGACGTCACATCAGGGAAGAGGCACATCCAGATTGCATTCAAGCGACAACAAAGAATCCTACAAGTGTTATCATCTGGGTATGTATAACAGCAGATGCTGTAGGCCGCCTTTATGTCATACATGGCACACTGAACAGTAGAAAGTACATTGACACCATACTAAAACCAAAACTTCTACCTTCGATCAGGGAACTTTTTCCAGATAATGCCCCATTTCCAGCAGGATACAGCTCCCTACCACACTGCAAGGATATGCAAACAGTGGATCACGGAGAATGACATACAGGTGCTGGGATGGCCAGCAAACAGCCCAGACCTGAACCCCATAGAACATTTGTGGTTCCGTTTGAAAAAAAAAAAAACTGGTACATCTGAGGCGTCCATCCAATAAAAGGCAATTAATTGAGGCTATAATTGTCTCATGGCACCACATAAAGGAGAAGCTCCAAACATTGGTTGGCTCAATGCCACGTCGCTGTGCTGCTGTCTTGAAAAATAAAGGATACCCAACGAAATACCAATAGGACAGTAACATCATAAGTGCACAAGGATTTTCACCATAAGTGTTGTTTTCACTGCATAACTTCCCTTGTAATGCAAATATGTGACCTCTGTTTATTGTGTTGAATTCAGCATTAAATTTCCCTTAATTTGATATAGGAATCATTGCACTGCATGAAGTGTAACAGTTTTTATGAGAATTCTAAGTTGAAAAACATTAAAATTTAAAAATGTGTATGTGTATATACACAGCACAGATGGTGTAATGGTTAGCGTTACTGCCTCACAGCACTGAGGTTGTGGGTTCGATTCCCACCACGGCCCTAACTGTGTGGAGTTTGTATATTCTCCCTGTGCTTGCGTGTGTTTCCTCCGGGTACTCCAGTTTCCTCCCACACTCCAAAAATATATTGGTAGGTTAATTGGCTCCAAACATAAAATTAACCCTTGTGTGTATGTGTGTGAGCATGTGATAGGGAACATAGATTGTAAAGCTCCACTGGGGCAGGGACTGATGTGAATGGCCAACTATTTTCTGTACGCTATATAAATAACTGGTAATAATAATAATATATACAGTCAGGTCCATAAATATTGGGACATTGACAGAATTTTCATATTTTGGCCTCTATTCACCACCACAATGGCTTTGAAATGAAACAAACAAGATGTGCTTTAACTGCAGACTTTCAGATTTAATTTGAGGGTAATTACATCCAAATCAGGTGAACGGTGTAGGAATTACAACGGTTTCTATATGTGCCTCCCACTTTTTAAGGGGCCAAAAGTAATGGGACAAACTAAACAATCCTAAATCTATCTTTCACTTTTTAATACTTTGTTGCAAATCCTTTGCAGGCAATTACAGCCTGAAGTCTGGAACGCATAGACATCACCAAACGCTGGGTTTCATCCCTGGTGATGCTCTGCCAGGCCTCTACTGCAAATGTCTTCAGTTCCTGCTTGTTCTTGGGGCATTTTCCCTTCAGTTTTGTCTTCATCAAGTGAAATGCATGCTCAATCGGATTCAGGTCAGGGGATTGACTTGGCCATTGCATAACATTCCACTTTTTAGCCTTAAAAAACTCTTTGGTTGCTTTTGCAGTATGCTTCGGGCCATTGTCAATCTGCACTGTGAAGCGCCGTCCAATGAGTTCTGAAGCATTTGACTGAATATGAGCATATAATATTGCCCGAAACACTTCAGAATTCATTCTGCTGCTTTTGTCAGCAGTCACATCATCAATAAATACAAGGGAACCAGTTCCATTGGCAGCCATACATGCCCACGCCATGACACTACCACCACCATGCTTCGCTGATGAGGTGGTATGTTTTGGATCATGAGCAGTTCCTTTCCTTCTCTTCCCATCACTCTGGTTCAAGTTGATCTTTGTCTCATCTGTCCATAGGATGTTGATCCAGAACTGTAATGGCTTTTTTAGATGTTGTTTGGCAAACTCTAATCTGGTCTTCCTGTTTTTGTGGCTCGCCAATGTTTTGCATCTTGTGGTGAACTGTCTACATTCACTCTTGTGAAGTCTTCTCTTGATTGTTGACTTTGACACATATACATCTACCTCCTGTAGAGTGTTCTTGATTTGGCCAACTGTTGTGAAGGGGTTTTTCTTCACCAGGGAAATAATTCTTCTGTCATCCACCACAGTTGTTTTCCGTGGTCTTACGGGTCTTTTGGTGTTGCTGAGCTCTCTGGTGCGTTCTTTCTTTTTAAGAATGTTCCAAACAGTTGATTAATGTTTTTGCTATCTCTCTGATGGGTTTGTTTTGATTTTTCAGCCTAATGATGGCTTGCTTCACTGATAGTGACAGCTCTTTGGATCTCATATTGAGAGTTGACAGCAACTGATTCCAAATGTCACATTTAGAATCAACTCCAGACCTTTTACCTGCTTAATTGATAATGAAATAACGAGGGAAAATCCCACACCTGTCCATGAAATAGCTTTTGAGTTGATAGTCCCATTACTTTTGGCCCCTTAAAAAGTGGGAGGCACACATTGAAACTGTTGTAATTCCTACACCATTCACCCGATTTGGATGTAATTACCCTCAAATTAAATCTGAAAGTCTGCAGTTAAAGCACATCTTGTTTGTTTCATTTCAAAACCATTGTGGTGGTGAATAGAGGCCAAACTCTGAAAATTCTGTCAATGTCCCAATATTTATGGACCTGACATATATATATATATATATATATATATATATATAAAAATACACAGTACATACACAGATCTCTCTCTCTAATATTAATAGATAGATAGATATCTATCTATCTAGAGAGTGGGGTGGAAAGGGCATGCGCTAAACAGTGTATTAAATTTAAACAAGTGTTTTCGGGGATTTTACCTCAAATATTCAATAAATGGGCCCCTAAAACTTTGGTTAACACTGGCAGCTCTAATGTTGATTACCAGCACTTGACTCTATTATGGAAAAATGGCTCATTGTACACTAAAGATTAAAAGCTTTAATTTCCGATGGGACCCAGAAAAGGTCAGGTAGGACCCCAATTTAGTAAAGTGTTACAGTGTGTATATTAAAATCAATAATAATAATTCCTTATACAATTAGAATCAAATATATATATATATATATATGTGTGTAATTCACATATTCCAGAGAGAGTCAGATCCCAGAACTAGTCTGACAAGATGGTTTAACATACCCATAGATGGGAAGAGACCCCACAATCTCGTGGTCTGACTGTATCATTGTGTAGTTGAGATTGGGATGGAGATTGGGTGAAATGTTGCACACACTCGGCAATCATATATATATATCTCTCTCTCTCTCGTCTATATTGTATTTTAACAAGCATTGATTTTATGAAGATTTGATATATAAAAACGTTTTACTTATAACACTTTGTGTGCATCGTTATCTTTATGAAAGGAAATTATCCAAATGATTTAAAAGGTATATAATTCTGGTTAACACTTTGCGAAGTTCATATATTTATGTTACTTGTAACCTGATAGTTATTATATGAAAAATAGAATAATTTGCTTCAGATATATTGGGATTAAACAAGCTGGCAATGGCCTGGGTGTACAAATAGGAAAAAGGAGAAAAAAACACCCCTCAGCAATGGCGCCCAAACAGGTCTGCTTTTAAAATTGTGGAAATCATCATTAGCGCCCCGAACAGGTCTGTTTATAATTGTGGTAACTTATAATTGTTGCTGTTTACAATTTTAATTCCCACAATTAAAAAAAGGCAGAGAGAACCCACATTTTTTTTTGTGTTAGGTTTGTTTATTTTTTGTTTGTACACAGGATGCCACTTGTAGAATGGCAATCCAGCGATGCCTGATTTAATTATAATTCTCACAGATTGTTTGTTTTCACTTATGAATGGTTGCACAAGATATGTAACAATTTCTCTTTCCAATAAGCATATTTTGCAGGACTGCAAGTTACAGTGAACAGCAGGCTCTAAGCAATGGTGACTCCTGGTTATTCAAGGTACCCTGTATTAACCCTTTCTGTGCTGCATATATCATATCTGCAATAACACACTACAAAAAAATAAACACACTTACACTTGGTACAATAGATCTCTTTACAACATCATGGCTGCATTACCATGAGGCTCCACCATCCCCATTCATAGCAAAACAAAAGCATACAACTCACACATGCCAATATATACACAAATAATTGTTTTCCCTGATAGATTGCAATCCACAATTTATTTATAGATATTAATCTGCCGGAAGTGCAGGAAAACATTTATATCCCTTAAAATATACATACAGAATATCATATCCCCTCCATACACACACGCATGTAAACTTGTCACACATACATTCACGGTATATCACTCCATTTATTTCTGTTTAACTCACCCTGCAGCATATCTGCAGTGAAACTTGTGCATTAAGGTCACACATTAAAACATGCACTGTACCTGTACCAATGTTTTGAAGTACTGGAGAATTCATAATTAATCGCAGAAAACACAAATATGAATAATAATTTTTGATAAAATATAAATTTTTCATATATTTGAAGCAAATGAATGTAAATTGGAAATTTATCTTAGTGATGGTAAAATTATTTTACCTATTGCACTGCAATGTATTGCAGGATTGTTCCAATGTTGTGTGTTCTGATAATGTCACAAACATACATTACAATTGGCAAATTTTATGATGTTTGGTAGAATAATCATGATTTATACAGGAGCTAGAATTCAGCACCAATGTGAATTATGATTTGCAATCATTATCCTCTGTTGTTCTCAATGTCTAATTTTGAACAAAAGGGGGGGAGGTTTATACACAATCTCAGAAAACAGGGATCTGTGTAATATGACATTACTGAACACACACATGGCTGCAATACAGGAGTTTTTAGGTATGTGTGCTATACACATGATTTCTGTGTGCAGTTTGTATGTACTTCTGAAAAATCCTTGCAATACAACAGTTTATAGATTTATTTTTGGTTAAGAAATCCACTTCTGAGTAAGTTATAACATGTGGTGTGTTATACTGTATTATTTGTGTATTAGATCGCATGTAAACCACATATAATCTTACAGTTATGATTTGAAGGTTTGCGTAATATGCATAATACATTGTTTAAGATAATCAGGGACTTGATGTTATTTTGTCAAGGAATATTAGGGCGGTTATGGGCCCTGTGAAAGCTTGAATGTTTAGCTCACATGAAGCTTTGGTCGCTATACATGCATAGAGCATAAGCGATGACGACCCGGTGTCTGGGGTCTAGTGGCATAGGACAGGATACGTAAGAATACTGTATGGAAAGGTTAGCAAGGTTCAAAGAGATTTAAGATGCTTATGAATATCTGAGATGTCATGGATATTTTAAGCAATTATTGTTTTTATGTAAGGCATTCTATTGTTTTAATTCTAACCATTACTTCCTACAGAAGCATGTCTTTAATAGTTGTCTGAGCGGGTACTGCATTTTGGCGACGCGGTAAGAATTTTGAGCAGAGAAGCGCGCACTGAGAACCTGTGAATGGCGTGAATTAGCTACTCTCGCTGGGTGATCTCAGATCTGTAAGATAAATTCTCCAATCTAGTAAGGATTGAGGACTTCATTTCCACCATTACAGACAGGAAATAGTAAGACACCAGCAGTGTTAGACTAGAACAATGGGGATCACCGGAGGTTTTCTGTACCCCTATGGTCCAGTCTGACCCTGTATACTAGTCATAACTCAGATATGGATTTCCATAAATAGATTAAGGAACTCGCAAAGGGAGGTAGATGTGTTTAACCCATTTATTTAGTTCTGTGACAGATATATATGTAGGTAACAACGGTGTGAAGCTTAGAATCAGGTGATGTATTGCTAAGCAGGGTATGATTAATTGGATCATATAGCAGGTTTGCAATGAGTCCTAGAATCGTTCTATATATATTGGTAAGCAGAATATGGTTTAAAAAGACTGAATCGCAGGTTGGCGAAGTCTGTAATAAAGGTAAAAATGGATAATTTCATTTAAGATGCCACAGATGTTAGGATGTCTGAATAATTGTTTCCCTTTAGGTGAACAGGTCATGTGATAATTATATATGACTGCAGGAAATATGATTTTTAGACAGCGATATACGTTACATTATAGATATTAAGAACAATATGATACGCGTAATACTCAGAATGTTGGTCATGGGATGTTCCTTAGAAATAGGGATATCATATGAAAAGCAGAAATAAGGAAATCTGGATTTGTCGTTACTGCAGTAAATAAGGAGACGTCCTTAGGATTCTGATTACAGGTGATAATGGATTTAACTTTTATGCTTATAGCAATGTTTATGGTATATGCAATTGTTCTGAAGACTGTATATGGTATGATATGGGTTAAAAACAGACAGGTGGTATAAAATCCTGCTCATTTTAAATCCCAGGTGTATACAGGTAAAGTATAATGGTATAAAGATGTATATCGGAGTAAAGGATTCAAAAATTCCCTAGTGTTATTAAGTAAGTATTACAACCCCTGACCAAATTCATAGGAATTGGAAGATGGGTGGACAAGGTTTTTTTTGTAGTATCTTGGAAATATTAATAGCTGAAAATATTGTGCATTTCTCATGAAGTGACGTATGTGGTATATGACATCGGAACTGTTGTAATTGGTAACAGGTCATAAGGAATAAAAAAAACTTATGTCAGTTCAACTGTCAGATGTCATTGAACTCACAAAAGGGGGAAATGTTACAGTGTGTATATTAAAATCAATAATAATAATTCCTTATACAATTAGAATCAAATATATATATATATATATATATATATATATATATATATATATATATATATATATATATATATGTGTAATTCACATATTCCAGAGAGAGTCAGATCCCAGAACTAGTCTGACAAGATGGTTTAACATACCCATAGATGGGAAGAGACCCCACAATCTCGTGGTCTGACTGTATCATTGTGTAGTTGAGATTGGGTGAAATGTTGCACACACTCGGCAATCATATATATATATCTCTCTCTCTCTCTCTCTCTCTCTCGTCTATATTGTATTTTAACAAGCATTGATTTTATGAAGATTTGATATATAAAAACGTTTTACTTATAACACTTTGTGTGCATCGTTATCTTTATGAAAGGAAATTATCCAAATGATTTAAAAGGTATATAATTCTGGTTAACACTTTGCGAAGTTCATATATTTATGTTACTTATAACCTGATAGTTATTATATGAAAAATAGAATAATTTGCTTCAGATATATTGGGATTAAACAAGCTGGCAATGGCCTGGGTGTACAAATAGGAAAAAGGAGAAAAAAACACCCCTCAGCATAAAGCAAGGGGTCCCAGGGACCCACAATTTTTCTGGCTCACTGCGATCAGTGTAACTGTGTCTATATGTATCCCTTGTATATTCCCCTCTAATAAAGCCCCCTGTTTTAAATATACCACTGATGATGGGTCTTTCTCTGATTTAAAAGACCACAATCTAAAAACGTGGAAAACCTTGGGGTGAGAGGAACACAGGAGGACAGACGAGTAAAGAACCCACCTTTATATCTCTATGCAAGACTATAACTGGTACGCACAATAATTATTAGCAACGCATTGTGTACTAGACTTACTACACTATATCTGCTTTCTCCTATTTGGCTCTACTATGAGCCTCTTTCATTGAAGGTCCCCTGTGTGGCACCAAATATCCGGATAAAGTTATAACCGCATCCGGCTGACAAGACCACCCAGATAAGCATTAAAGAATTTATTTCTGGTACGCACAATTTCATTTGAGCACAATACACTATCTTGTTTAAATTTAATACACTATTTGGCGCATGCCCTTTCCACCCCACTCTCTAGATCACATTCCGTCTGACGGCCATTCAGATACACGGAAAGGACAGCTGCCTCCTTTTATTAGAAGGATTTTTAGTGTTGGAACTTTTAACTTTACAACTTAAAGACACTTACACCGCAAGAAATAATTCAGGGTAATATACGGAGCGCCATCCACACACACACACATATATATATATATATATACATACACACACACACACACACACACACATACACATATATACATACATACAGTCGTGCCCTTATATTAAGGCTGCATCTAAAAAAAGATTTCTCCATAGAGAATTCTGAAGGGGGGGCAGGGTGTTCAAGGGGCTACACCTCAAAAGCTATAGGCGATACGGATCTGAAATACTGGACCACTCACCGTTGTTGCGGCACCGGCGGGGGTAGTAGGAGCAGTCACTCAGGCATACATTAGGAAGCTCAGCGCCACTTGCTCAGACACAAAGTAAAAACTTTAGAACATAAAATAAGAACTTGGGTCTGTCTAACACAGCCACACCGTTCTGAAAGGTGCTACTGCTTCTGCCAGCACCAAAATGTTATGTGGAAGATGGCCAGTGCATCCCAGGAGCTAAAGCTTTAACTGTTCGGTGCATGGCTCACTCCAACCATCTACAGCCCATACATACACACAAGTTTTCTTTCCAAAATAAACCACTCTTAAAAGTGACAACTGTTTAGAGTCCGTTTTTTGTGCCCGAATATGTATCGGTTTTTGAGGAATGTACATAGGGGACGATTCAATTCAGCGGGAATTGAATAGCGCCGAGAGGTATTCAAATTCAGCGTGCTGTTTAGTCCGGCTAATGATTTCTTCTCTCACCCTCCAGAGGGTGCGAGGAGACATCCGCCTAAGAGGCTGTTTTCAGCTTAGCGCGATGCCAACAGCCTCGCAGTCGGCACTTTAGTCGGAGAATGCCGGTTCTCGCGATTAATACCCACCATTCTCCGACTTAACTTCTTCCAGTCGGAGTAAACATCGCGGTGAATTGAATAGCTCTGGAAGCTCCCTCCCGGCGCTATTCAACTCTCGCTGAATTGAATCGCCCCCCCCATAGAATCCATGATAAGTTCAATTCAAGGATCTTTGTTTGTGCTTGCGGCTTCTCGAAAACAGGCTAATTATCGGGGATTTTTTTTTCAGAGCCAGCTGAGATCTCGGAAAAAAAGATCCCAGATAAGTGCTACAGGCAGCCGTGCTTCGGGGCTAATTGAATAGCCCAGGGGGATCAATTAACGCGTGGTAATTTACAGTGGCTGATTGAATTCCTCCCTGGGTGGCGGAGTACATACAGACTGGTAGAAACACAAGGGATCAGTTGAACAAGTCAGGCGAAGCCTGGTAATCTTCTAATGAAAACGATATTTGGAGGGATGTCTACGTTGGTTCAATAAAGACCCACTTTGACGAGCTCATATACCACTATATTGAGGTAAGCATTTAACTTATCTAATTTTTTTTTACAATATTATTACATTAGAGAGCACTTGTTTCTCACCCTTTCCTAGTAATTATCGTTCGTTATTTGAGACACAACAACAGCGGTCTCCCAGGAGAACGAACAGCTGCCACCTGAAACACAGGGAGTGTATTCGAAGTGAACATTCTGAAGTTTTTGTTTTTTTTGTTAAAAGACACTAATACAGACAATGTGAGTGTAGAGCTATATCAGTACATTGTTCGAGATTAATATACACTGGTGGACAAAATTGCGGACATATTTTGAAATTTGAATGTTTTTCAACTTTGAATGCTTATAAAAACTTTTCACTTCACGCAGTGCAATGATTCATGTATCAAATGAAAGGAAATTTAATGCTGAATTCAACACAATAAACAGAGGTCACATATTTGCATTACAAGGGAAGTTATGCTACTTTCAGTCAGACAAAGAAGCACAGATGCGTGAGATTCAAGAAGCAGATTAAAGTAACAGCTACTACCAGTTGATGACAGGAGAATAAAATTAATTTGCTTCAGGGACAGATGGATGTCATCTGCGGCTATTAGCAGTGAACTGAGGGCAACTGGTGTTTTTGTCAGTGCAAGAACGGTATGGAGAAGACTAACGGAGGTTGGCCTAAAAGGTGGGATTGCCCGAAAAAGTGGGATCTTGATACTTACCGGTAAATCCTTTTCTCTGATTCCACAGGGGACACTGGAGGTGCTTACGCTGGGGTATAGAGGCGTGGATAACTAGAGCTGGCACTTTAAATAATTCAGAAGTGTGAAGCTCCTCCCCCTCTATTCCCCACCTGCCCTCAGTTTAGAAAATGAAGATCGAGAGGAGATGGAGAACAACCGGAGTGAAAGGAAGAGAATATCACACATCAACAAAACCATACAACATATGGAACAAACTGAACAGACAGGCGAAGAGCGCTGAGGTGGGCATCCAGTGTCCCCTGTGGAATCAGAGAAAAGGATTTATCGGTAAGTACCAAAACCCCATTTTCTCTTTCATCCACTAGGGGACACTGGAGGTGCTTACGCTGGGGACGTCCCAAAATTTTCCAACATGGGCGGGAGCGCTCTGAGGAACCTGCAGTACAAGGCGGCAAAACATGATGCTGAAGCCACAAATGTATCAATCTATAAAACTTCACAAAAGTGAGCACTGATGACACAACAACAGCGGTCTCCCAGGAGAACGAACAGCTGCCACCTGAAACACAGGGAGTGTATTCGAAGTGAACACACGGCACAATAGTAAAGTAGAGACACCCCTACGTGCCTCCCACGACGTACCCACAGAACGTGTGGAATGAGCAGACACGGGCATAGGAGGCTGACGATCATTGCTGAGAAGAGCTTGACAGATTGTCAGTCTAAGCCAACATGCCAATCCTGTTTGGATGCTGGCCAACCCTTCCGAAAAGCCTTATAAAAAAAGAAGGACAAATAAGACTCGCGTAAGGACGTCATCCAAGCAACAGAGGCGAAGAGCTCTAACCACATCTAGGGTAGAAGAAACACCGGAGTCCCCTACCAAAGAAGGTACCACAATAGGCTGATTTATGTGGAAAATAGACACAACCGTAAGTAGGAAAGTAGCTTGCGTCCTGAGTTCCGCCCTAGGATCATGAAACACAAGGCCTATAAGACAGAGCCCCCAATTCAAACTCCCAAGAGCTGTAGCTAAAGCCTGGAGGAGGACCGTCTTCCAAGACAGTACTTGATTGTGACCGGACGCCTTTCGCCTAGGCCATCCCTGGTCACGGGTTAGCGCTTTTGGACTCCCACTCACCGTCAGTGACCGCCTGTCACTGACTTCGCCCACTGCACCGTGGGCGTGTAACGATGCTGCCACCACCAAACTCTACCATCAGCGTTTGGAACCGCTTATTAGGTACACTCAGGCTCCTGCCTTGGAACCTGGAACCGCTTCTGCGTTTGATTAACTGCGGACACACCTCCTGTTTGGTGTTGGCTGTTCCCACCTGATCCCTCGCAATGGACCAGGTCTGCACGGTAGCTTGGCAGAGGGCTTGAACTTGGAGACACGGAGCTCTTACCCAGAACAGCAGGAGAACGGAATAGTGTTTTGGCGCAATTCTGTTGGTCGCAAGATTGAGTCAATTGAAGTAAAGGCAAACTATGTTTATTTGCTCAATGTCTTAAAGAAGACCCTCCCTTCCGTCTGAAGGGGAATATCACACAGAATCAAATAGCAATTCTCCACAAAGGATTTTCAAAGATGTACCACATACAGGAATCTTATCAGCAGCTCTTCTCCTCATAGAAGTTACAGGGTTGTACACATACAGGGCTCACAGTCCCTCTTTTTATGTAATTCTTACACACAACATCACAGGGGGCAAATCCACCCTGTGTTCCCTCTAGCCAATCAGGCTATCTCAGAAAACATAAATTAACAACATATTACATTTCAAAGGAGTCACTCAATATCCTCCTTCCTAATCCACCAACACAAACTGATTTATCATACATTATACTGTCTCCTAAAATGTTGATATAACATGTCACAGGAAATAGTAAATGACATTCATCCTGATTCCTTATCAATCAGTTTGGCATTTCCAACCTTAACACTATTCAGTGACATCCAAAAGGTTTTTAAAAACAGATTGTCTTTTCAAAGGAAGTTCTGTACATGTAGTGTTTGGCTATATGACACCATTCACACCTTCACACAGAGAACTTCCAGTCACCCTATTCATCAGATGTCCTGCTAAGGGAATCACAATCAGCATCTAGTATCTGCAGACACAGAGGGTTGTCATGTCTTATACAGACATATATTCAATAAGTGCATTTTCTCTACAAAATATACATTTAAACCATATAGTGCACACAGCCTATTAAATATACGTTGCCTCATGCACTAATGCATTGCAGATCAGCTGCAGTGCATTACAGCAATACATATATACTTTAATACAGTTTACTATGAACCATGTGCAGTGTGCTTTTAAACTGTCCACTTTAACTGTTTCAGCGCTGGTCGCAGTGGGAGCTGGCTCTCCCTGTCCCGCAGTGGCCATGACACACTCTACCTACACTCCCCCAGTGCAGCGAGTGCAGGCCGCTGCATATAAAACATTAAAAACACACTTAACACTCAGCGCATAGCGTAGAGTATACATTTACAATGGGCGCCTGGCGCCTTTTTGTCCTTTTAAAAACGGCGGCACAGCACGGGGTTTAACCCCTTCACTGCTGTGGCAGCCATTAACCCCATGTGGCCTGCCTCCGGCCACATTGATATATACACCTCTTGGGGAGGTTCACACATGGAAGACTGAAGAAACAAACAAAAAAAAAAAATACCAAGACTCAGGGAGCCATAGGTGGTACAAAAGGTGGCTGCACCCGCAACACCCCTTGAAGAATGACTGAATCGCCGGTAGGAGGCCCAACCTGCATTGAAAGAAAATAGAAAGAGCAGAAATTTGCACTTTTAATGATCCTAGGCAAAGACTAGAATCTAATCCCGTTTGGAGAGAAGTAAAAAATGGAACACCCCTAACGGAAGGCCCCAACTGTAACACCCTATGCAATGATAATGCGCAGCGAAACCGGTTTCCTTGCGCAAAGCATGGTGGGAATACCTGAGTCTGGGATGCCCTTCCGTGTTAAGATATCGGATTCAACCCCAACCCCTTTAGTCCACCCCAACTTAGCAGTTGTGCTAAGTTGGGGTGGACTAAAGGACCCTGCTGCAGAAGGACCGGACGAAGAGGAAGTGGCCCAGATCGACTGCCAAGAAGGACCGAAGAACCAACTCCTCCTAGGCCAGGTCGGTGCCATGAGAATGACTAAGGCCGACTCGTGTTTTATTTGTTTATTTGTTTTAGTAAACGAGGAATTAGTGGAATCGGAGGAAACAGATAAACCATGTCGTAGGTCCATGGAATTGTTAGGGCGTGAACAGCCTCTGCCTGCGGATCCAGTGTTCTTGACACGTATCTTGGTCACTGATGTTTAATCGAGACGCCCTGAGGTCCACCTAAAGACGACCCCAGTGCGTGAAACGCGTGTGGGGGAATCTTCCATTCCCTAGAATGGATATCCTGGCGACTTGGGTAATCTGCTTTCCAGTTGTCCACTCCCAGGATGAATACTGCTGACAAGATTACTTGACTGACTCTCGTCCCACTAGAGAATCTGAGATACTTCTGTCATTGCATTGTGACTACGGTTGCCGGTCCGGCGGTAGATGTAAGCGTCGGCCATAACGTTGTCTGACAGAACTCGTACCGGAAGAGACCTTAGAAACTGCGCTGCGTCTAGCAGAGCATGGGAAACTGCTCCGAGGTCCAACATTTATGGGCCACCGTCTTTTCTGTAGGGACCACCAATGAAAGTGATAGTCGAGGACAACAGCTCCCCATCCTCGGAGGCTGGCGCCTGTCATATCCACCCAAGGAGTGCCACCCTGGTTGCCGGGGCCAGATGGATCAGTTGATATAGATGCAGGCGAGACCCTGACCCCTGTGTTAGCAGGGCCAGCTTGAACACTCGGGAGTGGAATCATCCATATTGTAGTGCCTTGAAGCAGTTAACATTTTCCCCAAGAGACGAAGACCAAGAAGCAAGGACACCCACTTTGATCCGAGGGCTAGCTGAAAGAGCAACTGGATATTCCGGGCCTGGTCTTCCGGAAGGAAAATCCTCTGTAAAGTCGTATCTAGGACCATCCCCAGAACTGGAGTCTTTCGGACAGACTCAGATTGGATAAGTAGAAATTGTTGATGTCAGTAAGTCATGGTCCAAGAGAAGTGATTTCGATGGAGCCTTGATTAACTGGTCGTCACGGGGAGCAGAGGATAACCCTAACGGCCACGCCCGAAACTGATTGTGAGTTTGCAAAATAGCATAATGCAGGAAAGCCTGATGCGGTTCCCAATTTGGGACATGGTGATGCGCATCATTTATATACAGAGAAATGAGGAACTCTGCCGGTTCTAAGCTTGCAATGACAGACTGAAGTAACTCCATAGTGAAATGCTACAGCTTAACATATTGGTTGAAGACTTTTGGTTTAATAGGGGCCTTGTCCGTGGACACCGGCCGACTCGTATAAAAGAACCGATGTGGAGTGGAAAGCTCGAAAGCTATTCGGAACCGCAAACCGCACGGAAACCAAGGTCCCATCGCAGGAGATCCCAGGTGGGATGGGAGACAGTCAGCCACCTGTTGGTCGACTGGTCTTTGATCCTGTCGACGTATAACTGTATGTGGGCGACCTCTTCCTCTGCCACCCCTAATGTGTGAAGGGGTACCTCTGGCCCTTTAACGAAAGGGATGGGCACGAAAGGAATGAAATGAGGGACCTGTAGGTCCTCCTGCGAAGCATTCAAAGGGAAGAGAGAAGTCTTACTTGTCTTGGGATATCCATTTGTCCAGTTCTGGACTAAAAAGCATATCACCTGTGAACCGTAGACCCTCAACAGCCTGTTTGGATTCTGCATCCACCTGCCAAGAGAGTAAGCAAAGAACTCTGCGGGCAGAAATAGCAGAAACGGACATACGAGCACTGATCTGTCTCTCTGGAAACCCTGGTCATTTTAAAACCCATTAAGCTGGGGCATGCAAATATTGAGACAAAACTCAGTTTTGCTTTTCTCTACGGAAATCTTTAGTAAAAGGCGAACGAATTGTGCGTTCTAAAGAGAAGCCAGAGCATATAAACTGCTGACTCACTGAGAGTTCTGCTAGTAATCGTAACTCTTCTCTGGAAGTATCCAAGCCCGTAATCAACTGGTCCACCCAGCAAATTACAGCATAGATAACCGAAGCGATAACAGGGGTAGGTCTAAATTGGGCTCCTGCTGCAATGTAAATTGGATTGCAGTGTTGTTCCAACTTACTAGCAGAAGAGTCCTAAATTAACGTAGCACCTGGCAAAGGAAGAGTTTTCTACTGGAGGATGTGTTACCCAATGTTCCATCATGGATGATGGAAATGGATAGCCAGAAGGGAAACGACATGGATTTGGAGCTGCTTATCCAGCCGTTTCCAGGCCACAGAAAGCTGTTCTAGAAGCTCTAGCTGAGCTGCAGGGACTACTTCCTCAGGTACATTAAGGATCTGCCTGACCGCTAGAATTAAAAAGGCTCCACTCCCTGAGAGGCAGATTCTAAGTACTGTGGCGCAGAGCTGTGAGGGGTTCCTCATTTGACCAGAGGACAGTCGGCAGAGGATGCTTAGTGCAGGCTTATGATAGGCAGTGGAGGACAATGTAGAAGTGGTACACAATCTGTACCAGTCCAGATAGTTGGTTAACCTCCTATTAGTTGTCAATTCGGACATTACAGCCGCCATAACTCCTGCCATGTCAGCGGACCATGCAGGAGTAGGTGAGACCGCAATAGCCACAGAGGATTATAATGGTATCTATAGTGGGAGGAAACGGGAACCTGGAGGAAACCCACAGCGAGAACACACAAACTCCACACCCCAGGGATAGTGCACCGTCTGCGCTGCCCCTTCCTTTAATAAACAAGCATCACATAGCATGGTGCCAGCAGCATTTGGCTTAATTTATTGTTACATTTGGAACAAACAAACATTTTCTGATAAGCCACAGTCCAGACATAGGTATATACACAAAGCCACTCACACAGAATCAGACTCTATGAATAAATAGAGACAGAATACAGAGACAGAAGGCTAGTGGGAAACAGAGGAGTTCACACAACTCCTCCCAATAATTCAGGTTCCCTGCACTTTGTACACCCCAGTGTTATCTTCACAGCCCCTTTTGGAAAGGATCCTGTAGAATGGATGTGTGCTAGGAGAATCAATCCTTCTGCCCACACTGTGTGGCTTCTGCACTCTCCTGTAATGAGGAGAGTTGCAGGTAGTGTGTTAAAAACGGCAGCCACGCTGTTGTAACAGCCGCTTGCCGCGTATAGAGTGCCCGTCAGGTCCACCCCTGAGGCATGCAATATAGCTGCTTAACGCTGGCCATATATTAACTTGTCCCCTCTGACTGCCCCGCTACGTGCCGCTCTACTAGCGGGGGAAGGGGTGCCTGTGTAACGCTGGCTGCGGCACCTGTCAGCCCCTCTACAGCCTGCGATGTTGTAAACTAACGGGGAGAGGGAAGACTTGTTAGATAGGGAGCATAGCGCTGCTCTAACCAGCGTTGTAGGGAGAGCCCGCGCTGCTAAGCTCCGCCCCGTCTTTTTCCAGGCTTGCCGCACTAACCTGGCTGCCCACCGTCTAACGGGGGAGCCCAGCGCTCACAGACTTCAACTAACAGCCGCTTGCCGCAACTGAAGGAGGAGTGAAGCAGCGCCATAGTGCTGCATACAACATAGGGCGGGCAGGCGCGAGACGCGCAGCCATACTCACTGTGCTCTCCGGCGGCGCTCTCAGCTGCAGCACACTCTGCTCTTGTGATGTTAGAGATGTGCTGTGGCGATAAAGGAGCTGTCAGTGCTTTTTCAATAAGCCCTGTGCACTCCTTCCTGTAAAAGATGTAGGAAAATAAAGAAATATTCTAAATAAAAGAAAAACAATAAACATATGTGTTGCTGGAGCACAGCAAATTGTGACCAGCTCCGATGGCACATTTTCTAAACTGAGAGCAGGTGAGGAATAGAGGGGGAGGAGCTTCACACTTCTGAATTATTCAAAGTGCCAGCTCCAGTTATCCACGCCTCTATACCCCAGCGTAAGCACCTCCAGTATCCCCTAGTGGATGAAAGAGAAAAGCCATTGCTGAATAAAAAGCAGCGGCAGAAACTAATAGTGAGCAAAAGAAGACATTGCATGGACAGAAGGTCAGTGGAAACAAGTGATATGGAGTGACAAAACTAAGATACCGATATTTGGTAGTGATGGGAGAAAATACGTGAGACGTCACATCGGGGAAGAGGTACATCCAGATTGCATTCAAGCGACAACAAAGAATCCTACAAGTGTTATGATCTGGGCATGTATAACAGCAGATGCTGTGGGACGCCTTTATGTCATAGATGGCACACTGAACAGCAGAAAGTACATTGACACCATCCTACAACCAAAACTTCTACTTTCTATCAGGGATCTTTTTCCAGCAGGATTCAGCTCCCTGTCACACTGCACGGACATACAAAAAGGGGTTCACGGAGATTGACATACAGGTGCTGGGATGGCCAGGAAACAGCCCACACCTGAACCCCATAGAACATTTGTGGTTCCGTTTGAAAGAACTGGTACATCTGAGGCGTCCATCCAATAAAAGACAATTAATTGAGGCTATAATTGTCTCATGGCACCACATAAAAAAGAAGGAAGAGCTCCAAACATTGCTTGGCTCAATGCCACGTCGCTGTGCTGCTGTCTTGAAAAATAAAGGATACCCAACGAAATACTGATAGGACAGTAACATCTTAAGTACACAAGGATTTTCACCCCAAGTGTTGTTTTCACTGCATAACTTCCCTTGTAATGCAAATATTTGACCTCAGTTTATTGTGTTGAATTCAGCATTAAAATTTCCTTTAATTTGATATATGAATCAACTGCATGAAGTGTAACAGTTTTTATAAGCATTCGAAGTTGAAAAACAGTCAAAAAGGTAAAAAAAATAAAATATATATATATATATATATATTTTATCTATGTCGAATTCATCAATACCTATATCCACATATACATATCTATATATTATATACACAAACATACACAATTATTTTTGGTACGGAGATATAGATAGATAGATATATATATATATATATATATATATATATACACGTACAATTTCAAGGCAACACTGCAGCTGCCCTGCTCTTGCCAAAACATTCAAGTCTAGACCTGTATTATCGCTAAGGAAACCCAAACAACTATTTTTAGGCTACAATAGGTATAAAGGATTTGTAGCACAGGCACATACAAATAAACGAGGCACATTAATATTACGTATGAAGATGTGAAAACATAATTCTGGGAAGTGCACCTGTCGCATTAACACATTGGAGGCAGCCAATTTGTTAGCTGAACCAAACTTAAGGCCATCAAATGGAACTAGCAACAATGAGATACAAGACGCTTCATGCCTCTGCTATGTCACTAGTTCCCAGTAAGTTAGCTCAGCCTAAAATTTGGCAGCATGCACAAAACGGCTGTCTCCATAATAGACAGCTCATGGCTCCCAGCTCCAACCAAAAAAAGCATGATTGAAAAAAAATAAAAAATAAATCTTTATTCCGAATGTACACAGCGTGACGATGTGTTACAGACAACTCCTGTCGATCTTTACTACCCAACTTCCAGCAAGCCATATGCATGGGGGTTACATTAAGGAGAAGAGTCTCTAGAGCCTTACTGAGTGGTGAGGAATGGAACAAGTAACTGTACAATGTACAGTAGCTGTAATCAGATACAGTGCTGTATATACAGCACAGACCTGCATTTCCCATTAATAGGAGGAAATGATCTGGCTTAAGGCATGCATTTCTCAACATCAGTCTAATTAGCATTAAAATATAGGGGGGAGATATACTTCTAGAGCAATATCCTTGACAAATTTAAATACCTGTAATACATGGAAGGTGGGACTGAAGGGATAGAAAATGAAGAAATATATAATTACAGTAATAACTAGCTGTTGCCTGTGGCTTCACCCCCAATGAAATCGCTTGTGCCAACATTTTTTTTTATTTGAGGTGTTCTAGTAGTAATGCTTGGCATAGGGGCCCTGTCACAGGAGTGGCCCAGGTGACCAGCAGCGCTATACAGACTGGGGGCAGCAGCGCCATCACCCACCGCTCACACCAATGTCCCTGTGTGCCTCATGCACAGACTATGTTAGCTAGTGTTCCCGGGACTGGAGGTAGTGTGTGCCTCCCGTACTCCACTCCCTGGTCCGGGTGATGTCTGGGACGGGTCAATGAGTCTCGAAGGCAGCAGCAGGGGAGAGATTGGAACCCCCTACTGTTCCCAGCTGCGTGCTGCCCAACGGTAAGAGGGCTCAGCGGGAGGAGAGTGCCGGCTCTAGGCTGAACAACCCGAGTTGTGTGGTGAGAGGGGGAATATGTGTGTGTGTATATTATTGGAGACATTTATGATGAAATGTTAATACATAGGTTGTACTCATGCTGATAAGATATGTGGGTAGTGATGGTGTCATAAAGGAATAACTTTGTCAGCTGAAGTTACCCTGCATTGTACCAAAGCGCAAGGGTACTTATGCTGGTGTGGGGCAATATTGGAGCAGGAATGATGTACACAAACTGGCTGAGGGCTTGTTTCTGAGTTGCAGACCTTCCTGCAATCACCTGAGCAGGAAGAAACATGGTTCAATTACAGAAAGCGTCTTTTCTACTTACCGATATTACATTAATTGATGACCTGTCGAAGCTGGATAATTGGCTGAGACAAGATCAGCTTAAAATTAGATCGTAAAGACGCCATCTTGCGACTGGCCGCAAGATGCCATTTTAGAAAATGAGATCGCAAGACGCCATTTTGCGAATGGCCGCCCAAGCGCAATTTTAGGTAAACTCACACTTAAGTACATATGGCGATATTACTATTAGCATCATGCGATTGCATCTTTCACCATTTCTCATACACACATTAATACGCACAAATGCGCTGTTAACTAGTCGCATATTAGCGAATGCATAAGATCCTGTATGAAAACGCTGTTTATTAGCTTCATGCGCACGCATCTGCCCCAAGTTAACTAGCGTCTTTATATCAAACCCCAAATACTTACACAGTACATATTCACATAAAAGGTCTCATAAGCTTTAAAGTATAAGATTCAAGTTTGTTCATTTATTATAATTGCTGAGAAATAAAGGTTATTTGGTAGCTAAGGTTTAATACATGATAAGTAAGTCATGTTTGATATTATACTGATCTGCACTCTTTCAACAGCATTTTGATATCGTCAGTGTGAAGATCGCAACATGCATTCTCAACTTATGGACCGCAGAGACTTAAAGCACCGAAATGTACATTATATGACCAACTGTTAGGATGTGCATGAACAGGAAACCAGAGACAACCAGTTGTTAGAGGCTGGACTGTGTCTATTTGAATCAACCTGTTAAATGCTCTGTAACAGATGCATCCTCCTGGGAACCAATGGCATCAGTGACAAGCCTCTCTATTGTGTTGTCTGTTTCTGTGAGAGTATAAACGTGTGTGTTGTGACCTCAGTCTGACTCTTCTTGCTGAATGCTGATAGACGGGGGTTTCTTGCTGAAGCCTACATCTGGTCCAGAAGCGCTGCGTATGTATAACTGTACTTGGGTCTGTATAATTCTTTGCACTAAATTGTACTTAGATCATAGCGTGTAACTGACTGTACTTTTACTTGAAATATCACTTTGTGCTTTGGAACCACAGGTAAAAGGTCTGGAGTCTTTATTTACTATATGACTGCGTACGCAAAATAGCGTCATCCTTAGAGGTTTATAGGCAGGATATTAGAAGGTATAGGCAGGATATTAGAAGGTATAGGCAGGAGTGTATAGAGGTTCTAATTCAATATCCTTATCTCCCATATGGAATTATTAAACCAAAACAACTGGCCATTTTTGGTCTTCTTTAAGGGCAAACTTTGACATCCAATAGGATCAGCCTGAAATCACAAATTCCAGGCCTTACGCTTTAGCCAGGTCAGGGCAGTGGGCTATTATTAATGCTAGCATGAGCCTTTTTCACTCTTGGCCTCGAAGCTGTGCTCGGCAGTCTTCATTATGTCTGTCTCCCTAACCACAGCCTCTTGTGGCACATGCAGCTGTTCCTCTCTCGCATTCTCCCTTGTCACAGGCAGCTTTGTGATGGTGTAAAAGGCTCCATAAGAGGATATCGAGCCAGAGGAAGCATGTAAGGTTCAGAAGGATACTTCATGCAGAAATAAGAATGGATGCTGCGCAAATCGGGGTACTGTAACTGCTGCAGTCCTTTGCTATGATACGGTGAGGCGACATAACTAGACAACTGAGAATTTGTAAAGTGTTAAAGGCAGGGCTAAATTGTGCACAAGTGTGGGATGTAACTAACAAAGGGTCAGGCACATCTTACAAATGTCTAGTCATCAGTTATGCATAACACTACTGGAACCTTCATTGAATATTCACAAGTTATGCAATAAAGCAAAGATAGTTTTGCTGAGTGGGAAAAAGAAGTAGTAAGAGAGAGTATGAATGCATGCATGCATGTACAATTTCTCTCTCACTATTTATTTTTCCCACTCAGCAAAACTAAGAAAACGTATGTATGTATACACACACACACACACACACACACACACACACACACACTAGCAGTTATGGACCCGGGGTTAACCTCAGTTCGATGCCTCACCCGTCCATTCCCAGCCCGCTATTCGCCCTTCTATCATCCAGTTATTAATACTAATCCTCTCTCTGCATGCGTGCAAATCATTCCCAAATGTACACAGCGCAGTGGGTGCTGGGGGCGCAAGCTGTGCACATGCTACAGTCACGATTAGGTCATCACGCAAACGGACGTGATAACCTAATTTATATCAGACTCAGATTTTATACTAATAGATATACACAAAATATATATATATATATATATATATATATATATATATTTTATTTTATTTTTTCTTAATTGAAATAACATTTTGGTCCTCACCGATAAATCTGTTTCTTCAAGGCTACAGGGGACACCGGAAACTCGTTACTGTGGGGTATATAGCTGGGATGTAGAGAGGAGCCGGCACTTTAAGAATTTAGTAAGTGTGACGGGTTCCTCCTCCTCCTCCAGTGTGCTGTAGTGAGGGGAGTCGCAGACCCAGCCGCGAGCAGCTGCGGCGCGTCCCCGAAGCACCGATGTGCTGAGACCAGGGACCGAGACGCACGCTGCAGGCAGCGGCGGCGGGTCCCTCCGGCTGGCTCCAACGGCGCAGGCAGACAGGGGCTAACTGCCTGTCTGTATCCTCATTGTAAAAATAGAATTTAAAAAAACCCAGCCTAAGCTGATGCCCAGGGAACCGGCTCCCTCCAGTCACAATTCTTAACTGGGGATGAGGGGGTCATAGAGGGGGAGGAGCCAGTCACACTTATTAAATTCTTAAAGTGCCAGCTCCTCTCTGCATCCCAACTATACCCCACAGTACCGAGTTTCCAGTGTCCCCTGTGGCTGTGGAAGAAACACTAACTAAGCTTTAAACACCTCAAATGTGAACTTAGAAAGCACCCATCCTTAGTGAGCCTGTGCCGCCTTTTACACAGTATGTGGGAGATGGTAAATGACGGCTGTAACAGAACATCGGAACGCTGTGTGCACAACGAAAAACTGGAAAGGAGAAAATATCACAAGGACAATGCAAAAGATTAATTTACCGTACAAGAAGTTTGACAAGTGCAAATTCATAAAGTGTGTAGCATAAAGGAGCAGCAGTTATAGAGCGGTGTGTCTGGAGCACAAAGGGATGAATCAGACATAAAAACACACAGTATAAACCAGACTGTACATGGTTTACATTGTCAGCTACATGGGCATTTACCGATTACTTAGTCACAAGCTTATATAGTGCAAACATTTACACATAATATACAAGGGCTGGGAGTACAGTTTGGGGTTCTATGCACATTACACTCTACAAACAGATACTGACACGAGGAAAAGCATCTAACACACTGTACAGTTATTAGGAGATGGTCACATCCCAATGGTGCTTTAGTGGATTGAGATTTGGTGACTGAGGATGCCATTGGACTACACTGAACTCATTGGGCACGATTCTATTCGACGCAAAGTGAATAGCGCCGGGAGTCAGCTCCTTGAGCTATTCAATACACATACGCTGTTCAGCCCGACTTGGATTTCTTCTCACATCCCATCCGGGGATGCGAGCAGAAATCCGACAAAAGTCCAGGCGCGATGCTGTTTTCAGCCCTTAGCGCCGGGAAAACAGCATCATGCCGGGAAGTTTAGTCGGAGAACGCCCATTCTCACGCCTAAACACCCTGTTTAAGGCACGAAAACGAACCTTACCCGACCCAACATCGCGATGGATTGAATAATAATCACTTCGAGTTTAATTGAATCGTGCCCATTGGCATGTTCATGTAACCAGCTTGAGATGACGTGTGCTTTGTGACATGGCTTATTACCCTGCTGGAAGTAGCCATTAGAAGGTGGGTAGACTTTGGCTATAAAAGGATGCACATGGTCAGCAACAATCTCTGGTTAGCAGTGGCATTTAAACAATGTGCAATTGGTATTAAGGAGCCCAATGCATGTCAAAAAAATATTTCCAACACCATTATAACACCATCACTAGCCAGCACTGTTGACACAAGGCAGAGTGGACACATGGATTCATGTGGTTTACAGTAAATGAATAATCTACCATCCGCATGTCTCAGCAGAAATCACTATTAGTCAGACCATACACTGTGCAGTGTTGGTGATCCTGTGCTCTCTGTAGCCTCAGTTTCCAATTGTTGCCAACAAGAATGGAAGCTTTGTGGGGTGGTTCTGCTACTGTAGCTCTAGTGTTCACTCTAGGTGGTATTTTAAAGTGCGGGTTTTTAGAAGAGCAGAGGTTGCCCATAGCAACCAATCAGATTCTAGCACATTCTACAAGACAATAGCTAGAATCTGATTGGTTGCTATGGGCAACATCTCCATTTCTAAAAACCCGCACATTAGTAAATATACCCCTAGGTCCAGAGCTGGGCAGGATGCCGGACATAGGACATAAAAAGGGCACTCTAGTGCACGCCCGAAAAGGGGACCCGTTTTATCGCACTTGGGGGCGTGCCCGGCACTTACGGACAAGCTGGGCTGCCCCCAAGCTCTCCCCTCTATGTGAATACTGTGGCCCGCAGGTGGAGACGGCACCCGCCATGTTGTTGTTAGCTGGGCGCCGCCAAAAGGGCAGGGTGCATTCTGCCCTTTTGAAATCAAGTAGGACGCGGCACCCCGTTAAAATAGCCTAGCGGGAACGTTCTAGCTCATCCAAGTCAAGTGTCGACATGCCATGTAAGAGATGCTCTTCTACATACCACTGTTGTAACGCAAGAATGAGTTCCTGCCGTCAGCTAAAGTTCCGGGTGGAGGCTGTTTACAGGCTTTCAGTCCCACGGCCTCCACTTTAGTTGAATTTCTGCTCACTCTCAGGAGGGTGTGAGAAGGAATCCTGTAGTCATTCTAACAGCGTGCTGAATTGAATAGCTCCAGGAACTCCATCCCGGCGCTATCAACAGTGCGGTGAATTGAATCGGCACCTAAGGGACCTATGCTGAGTGGAGGCAATTTATGCCAAAAAAGGAAACAAATGCCATTTAAAATAAATTTGCAATTTGTTTTCAATTCTGCATAGTACAAGAAAATGTATCCTTCAGAAGTTAAGCAATTTCCATAAGCTACCCTAATAGCACAACTCTGTAGTGTATATTTCATGCTATTGGCTTAGCTACATAGTGCACTAACATGGGGATTCCTCATGGTCTGATTCAGACGGTGGGAAAACCCCAGTGTGTATATAAACAGAAGTGCATTGCACTTCTGAGTCATTTGCAGGGCTTCGGGTGTCATTTTATATTGCTTTCCTTTTGTTTCCAAACTAAGCATCGTGGAAGGAAGACATCCTACACCCCATCCCCACGTGACCCACGTACTTAGGTGAACAATACATTGAGAAAAGAGTGCCTTGCATTAGAGGCTTTTTTTCAAACAAAATGTGTTTGGCAAATCAGCAGGGGGTGGTTCCATCAATTCTCCTTGTAGTTCTGTAAGTGTCGCCTTTCCCTGAAATCCATGGATATTGCTCATACCTTTAAAGGCAGCCTGGGCATAAAAGGACCTATAGTGTACCAGGGCTAATTTACACCATTAACCCACCGCCAAGGTGAGTTACATGAAGTAAAATACATGCAATTTGAGGACAGCATATTGTTTTACTCTTGGTTATTACCTTATAAATCAGTTCCTTTATGTTTTATTGGAATCACCATGTGCATAGGCTCACTGCATAACAAGAGTTAATAGTTCGGTATCATGAGAGAGATAGAGAGATAAATAAATAAAAATATATAGATCGAGAGAGAAATATATATATATAGAGAGATAGAGAGAGATAAATATAAATACCTGTCGGCCGCAGGCGGATGGGGAAAATTGCGGTATAGAGATTACCGCCTGTAAAAGATGCATACGCCCGGCATCTATTTACAGAGACATGAGCACTTGGGGGCAGCCCAGCATGTTAGTAAGTTCCGGGCACGCCCCCAAGAGTGATGAAAAGGGGGGCACATCTTAAAGACAACCCCTTTTCCTGTGATCACACCCCCTTTTCAAGAGCGCGCCGGAGTGCCCTTTCTCTAGGTCCGGCGCCCTGCCCAGCGCCGGGCATAGAGTGAACACTAATATACACTGTTCTGTGAATCTACATCGAACTGCGCAATCCTTTTCCAGCTACTTTATCACTTATCATTGCAAGTGTAGCCAATTACCATTTCAGATACAAAACGAGACAGCAAAAATGATGTGTTTCTATCTTTACCAATATCCACTGTGCATGTATGACCAACATTGTAAGTGTAGCACAAAAAGGATCCACTAAACAACAGTCAATGGGATTGCACGCGCTCATAGCGTTTGCCATATAAATATATTTGAAGCATAGGTTAATAGAAGATATCAAATACTTCCTAATAGCGGCGGTTATGTGTAGGATGACTTATAGTTGCTAAATATTCTTCTGAAACCATCTAATCTTCATGTATATACTGCCCCCAAGTGCTTGACATACACAGTCGAGTCACATTATTATCACCATGAAGTAAGTCACGTGCAGTGCGCTGGCTTGGTGGGTATATACTGTGCATCTGGAAAGTATTCACAGCGCTTCACTTTTTCCACATTTTGTTATGTTACAGCCTTATTCCAAAATTGAATAAATTCATTTTAGTCCTCAAAATTCTACGCACAATACCCCAGAATGACAACGTGTCAAAAGTTTTAAGACTTTTGCAAATTGAATTTAAAAAAACAAAACAAAACAAAAAAAAACCTAAGAAATCACATGTACATAAGTATTACATAAGTAATCACTGCCTTTGCCATGAAGCTCAAAATTGAGCTCAGGAGTCTACCTGTGGTAAATTCAGTTGTTTGGACATGAATTTGAAAGGCATACATCTGTCTATATAAGGTCCCACACTTGACAGTGCATGTCAGAGCACAAACCAAGCATGAAGTCCAAGGTATTGTCTGTAGACCTCCTAGACAGGACTGTCTTGAGGCACAAATCTGGGGAAGGGTACAGAAAAATCTCTGCTGCTTTGAAGGTCCCAATGAGCACAGTGGTCTCCATCATCCGTAAATGGAAGAATTTCGGAACCACCAGGACTCTTCCTAGAGTTGGCCGGCCGTCTAAACTGAGCAATTGTGGGAGAAGGGAGGTGACCAAGAACCCGATGGTCACTCTGTCAGAGCTACAGCATTCCTCCACAGAAGTCGCTCCATAGTAAAAAGCACATGGCAGCCCGCCTGGAGTTTGCCAAAATGCACCTGAAGGACTCTCAGACCATGAGAAACAAAATTATCTGGTCTGATGAGACAAGGATTGAACTCTTTGGCGTGAATGCCAGGCGTTATGTTTGGAGGAAACCAGGCACGGCTCATCACCAGTCCAATACCATCCCTACAGTGAAGCATGGTGGTGGCAGCATCATGCTGTGGGGATGTTTTTCAGCGCCAGGAACTGGGAGACAGTCAGGATAGAGGGAAAGATGAATGCAGCAATATACAGACACATCCTGGATGAAAACCTGCTCCAGAGCGCTCTTGACCTCAGACTGGGGCGACTGTTCATCTCTCAGCAGGACAACGACCCTAAGCACACAGCCAAGATATCAAAGGAGTGGCTTCAGGACAACTCTGTGATTGTCCTTGAGTGGCCCAGCCAGAGCCCTGACTTGAATCCGATTGAACATCTCTGGAGAGATTTGAAAATGGCTGTGCACCGACGCTTCCCATCCAACCTGATTGAGATTGAGAGGTGCTGCAAAGAGAAATGGGCGAAACGGCCCAAAGACAGGTGTGCCAAGCCTGTGGCATCATATTCAAAAAGACTTAAGGCTGTAATTGCTGTCAAAGGTGCATCAACAAAAGTATTGAGCAAAGGCTGTGAATACTTATGTACATGTGATTTCTTAGTTTTTTTGTTTTTTTTTAAGTAAATTTGCAAAAATCTCAAAAAGTAAACTTTTTTGCATGTTGACATTATGGAGTATTGTGTGTAGAATTTTGAGGACAAAAATGAATTTATTCCATTTTGGAATAAGGCTGTAACATAACAAAATGTGGAAAAAGTGAAGCGCTGTGAATACTTTCCAGGTTTGCACTGTAAGGTGTGCGATAGGCTTTCTGCACACATCACTCGTTGCTTTCATGGGTAAGAAGGGCGATTTACCAGAGTTGCAAAAAAGGATCATTTTTGGCTTTCGGGCCAAGGGTGGCAGTATTTCTGAAACAGCGCAGTTTGTGAACTGTTCGCACGCTGCTGTGGTGAAGGTGTATCGTGACTGGACAAAAGGCACCATTGCAAACAACAGTTGTGGAAACTGCGGAGCACCACGTGCCATTGATGAGAGCGGTGAACGTCGGCCAACCGACATGCTACAGTGGAGCAGTTCACCATCAAAATGAACCTTGGTGGCTCACCAGAAGTTTGCGTCTAAAACGACAGTTCAGCGAACCCTGCTGCGTATGGGGCTCCGAAGCAAATGGATGGTCGCTGCACCATTACTAACGAAGGTGCATCGGCGGAAAAGGCTTCATTTTTCACGCCTGTATCGGAATTGGCCCTCAGCTGATTGGCGAAGGGTTGCCTTCTCCTATGAGTCACGTTTTCGGCTTCATCGAATGGATGGACATTGGTGTGTCAGGCAAGAGACATCGGAGAACCATTGCTGGAAGAACACAAACTGGTGGTGGCAACATTATGATCTGGGGAATGTTTTCATTGCATTCTCTGGGCCCACTCATCCATGTGGAAGGCACCGTCAACCGATTTGGTTATGAATCCATCCTTGCAGAGAACGTAGACCTATACATGCTGATTGTCTTCCCTGAGGCGGATGGGATCTTCCAGCAAGACAATGAGACATGTTACACGGCTAGAAATGTCCGACAGTGGTTGGACGAGTACTACCAAGACTTCCAAGTACTTCCCTGGCCCCCTAATTCCACGGACTTGAACCCAATTTAGAATCTGTATGACCACCTTGATCATTGTGTTCACTCTATGGATACTCCTCCATGCACCCTTCAGCAGTTGTGGGATGCACCGCAGTCAAAATGACTCCACATATCTGTGCCAAACTATCACCACCTTATTGAGTTACTCCCAGCCAGTCTAGTTGTCCGTGCTGCATGCGGAGGTTACTCTGGCTATTAGCAGGTGGTCATAATAATGTGACTCGACTGTGTATATTCTAATCTACAGACAGCGGTTTTAACGATATACTAGTTGCAGGTCATTAAAAGAAAAAAAAAAAATACACCACTACCCTAACCATATAATTTACACAGCAAGGCGCTTATTGACAGTTGCAGCTGGCACACAAAAACAAATCTGGTGCCAATCCACCAAGAAAACAGTCTTGAAGCATACAAATTGTGATTGCTTAGCGCTATCAATATGAAAAACGGGAAAAAAATAATGGCCATAAAATTGCAAATGGTGATGAAAGCACCCACTGCCTAAGTCCAACCATCCAACCATCATGTTGGATTTAATTACTGAGTAAGATGTTATTGGGTGTCTAACCCAATAACATCTTACTCAGTAATTAAATCCAACATGATGCATTTATATTCATAATTCAGTTCTTAAACATTTTCTTAAATTCATTCATGTTCTTGAACAGCCTGACCGGGTGCTGGTCACATAAGAGGCCAGGAACCTGTGTCCGCCGATGAAGACCCCAGTCCTGTCCCTCCCGAAAAACGGGAGCAACAAACCCTTGTTTCCGGCAACGGTGGCCAGCCGCGCCCCCGTTCCACACCCCAAACATCAAACAGCAGCATGCTGCAGCTTGAGAGGGGTCTGTGAGCGTAATCACAGACCCGGAACCAACGGAGATGTGCATTCAACATCAGATGAACGTATGTGTGTGGATCAGGCCCACAGTACGCAGAGTTGACCGCTTTTTATATTTAAGAGATCGTAGCTTTTTTACTATTTAACCTTCATTTGCAATTTTAAGACAAATACTCTGTTTTACAATATAGTTTGCAGCTTTTCCTCAACAGGACCATGAATAAAATATTACCAAGTCACAAACAACTTCTGCAAGATTAGTTGACCACAACACTCTGCTTCAGCCACAAATTATCCATTCAGAACGATTATCAAACTATATGTTGTTGTTAAAGCATATAGGAGGGGATTCAATAGTTTTTTTGGCGCCCGATCTCCTGTCTAAAGTGATGGGAGATTGGGATACAAAATTCTTTTGGTGCCCAAGCCTTTTCTACTCACAGGAGGGTGCGAGCAGGAATCTGTGGCGAAAAACACTGAATTCTCCCCATAGTGTTCTGTACCATTCTATCCGGATCACAAATACTGACTTGGAGCTTTTTCCTCACTTGTGTGGTAACAAGCCGGCATTCTGGGGAACACGGACTCAAAAGTAAAAAGGTGGCACTACAGAAAGATTTTCTTTTTTGGATTGTGGTTTTGTGTGTATGCAAAAGTGGACTGGTCATAACTGCTGCCAATCAGGTGCCACATGCCCTACATACACATTACACACCCATTTAGCAGGTAGATTGTAGTCTTCCCTCTAGGTCCGGCGCCGGGCAGGGCACCGGACCGTAGAGACGCGCCCCCTGTTCATCACACTTGGGGGCAAGCCCGGCACTTAGGGACATGACGGGCTGCCTCCATAGCTCTCCCCTCTCTGGGAATAAATGCTGTGCGCATGTGCTCGGCAACTATTCACCGGCGGTGATCGCTACACCGCTTTTTTCCCCACCCGCAAGACACAGCGGCCCTCGGGTGGGGATGGCACCCAGCATGTTTTAGCGGGGTGCCGCCAAAAAGGCAGGGCACATTCTCCCCTTTTGAAATCCAGCAGGGCACGGCTCCCTGCTAAAACAGCCTAGCGGGAACATTAGATTGCATACCCATCCAATCATGTGCCACATGCCCTACATATACATTACACATCCACTAGGGTAGATTGCATACCCATCCAATGAGGCTATATCTTCCTTAAGCCATCCTATAAATCAGGGCTCGACAAAACCCGGGGGCCAGGTCACCATGGCGACCAGATTTGGCTGCCTGGCGACCAGATTTTCAGCAACCCCCTGCCTCCCAGTGGCGTTTCTACTGTCCCTGCAGCCCTCGCGGTGGCGCTGAACAAGGGCGGCGCCGGTGTCAAAGACGTGATGGGAGAGAGGCAGCTGCGCTGAGTGCTGTAGCAGCTGTACCTGCGCCGGAGACTGGACTGAAATTGGAGTCACTATCAGGCGGGCAGCGGGCGCGTGGGAGCCGGCTCGGTGATACAGGGCTGGCTGGGCAGCGGCTGCTCCTCCTGGCTGTGTCACCGTGTGACTGAAAGTGCTGAGGATCACGGGCGGCCTGCGGGGGCATGGGAGCTGGTGGTCGGTGATACAGGGCTGGGCACGGCTGCTCCTGGCTGTGTGTCTCAGTGTGTGACTGTCAAGACAGTCATCGATCATCCTGATTCCTAAGGTGAGGAGCGCGGGAAGCCTGCGGGGGCGTGGGAGCCGGCAGTGAATAATAAAGTAGTTATGGTTTTTTTTTTTTGTGTGTAAGGGGCACTGCATGAAGGGGGTGGCCGCTACTGGGTACACTGTATGGGGGGTCCGCTATTGGGGAACTGTACAGGATGGGGCCGCTACTAGGGGCAATGCATAGTGGGGACTACTACTGGGGTCACTGCATAGGGGGACTACTACTGGGGGCACTGTATATGGGGACTACTACTGGGGGGACAACTTCTGGGGGCACTGATTAAAGGGGCACTACATAGGGGGACCACTACTCCCAACCTGCACCCTCCTGTATAGGGGAGGGTGCTACTATGGGCAATGCATAGGGGGGGATTACAACTGTGGGCACTATAAAATGATCGGTAGAAGCAACTGGTTGGTATAGGCCATTTCTCCCCTTGAGTTGGAAAATGGTGGTTAGTGCACCTAAACATCCAGCTTAAGGCGAGCTGACCAGCATCTCACGACTAAAAGACGGGCTTGAGGGAGACAACTTAATAGCTCTAGGAACAACTCCTTGGCGCTATTCACATCACATTCAATGGAATTGCCCCCTATGTTGCATAGGACTATATATCCTTATATAGTTTTCAAATATATTTGACACATCGATAACAATAGTAGCCTTAAAAAAAAAAAAAAAAAAAGTTGATTCGGATGGTTGTTTTTTCCCAATGTTTTTCTTTCTGGAGGGGGCCTGGCCATGTATCATGGCTTTGGCCATGCTCCCTTCATTACCCAGACCCCGTGGCTGTCTCAGCAGTGCTGTGTGTTTGTTTGAAATTCTTAGACATCTCAAAGCAGATTGTTTTACAGTGTGGGGTGTCAGATATTTTCTATAACTCTCCCAAAGGCAATCTACAAGTGCAGACCAGACCAGACATTACATAGCAAGGTCTAAGAATTCTCTCTCTACAAAGCGCTCCAGAGATTGGAATCCATAGAATGTCTCTGACCAGGTGAGAGACATGATGATATAGAGACCGTAATAGGGACAAGGCGTCACACAATATCTACATAGCCACAAAATTGGCCCAAAAAGGAAAACAAAGTCACCATTGGGACTATTAGCATGTTATTTCCTGGTAAATTTGATTTTATGATAATCAAAATGAGAAAATGTTTCTCTGTGATAGATACAGATTCTAAAACTATGTTTAAGCAAAGCATTACATCACTGCAAAATGTATCCAGTAATAGAAAAGGAAAGGGTTTATTCAGTTATTTTATAGCTACATCCCCTAATTAAGGGCCGCAATAACCACAAGAAATAACTACTTCAAAGGTCTAAAACGCACAAACCTGTGTGTTCTGGGGCCAAATACTTTACATAATCCAATAGTTTATTCATAACTTCCACAAAAGTCAGTGGCCACAAATGAAATCATTTTTTTTTATAATTATATAAAATTACTGCTTTTTCAACTTTTCTGCATGCTAATTGTTTTAATATTTGTAGTTAGCTTTAATAGAATGATATTCATCCATCATATGCAACTGGAACCTGAAAGATTGTGTGAGCAGGGACATAATCCAAAATAATTTATTTTAGAAATATAAAGTTATTTAAAAAAAAGAGGAAGTATACCAAACTTACTAATACAGTGCATTTAAGTGGAATATATTCTTTGATTCAGAAGATCATTACTAATGCAGGTGCTGTACATTAGGCCTCTCCTCTTGTGCGTACTGGCTCACATACAGATAAAAAGGAGACTAGGTTAATTAAATTATAATGAGAGCAAGACCTTTGTAGTAGTGAAAATATATGTAAGGCATGCTGATCAAATATTGCAGAGAACATAAAGGGGTGGAATTCAAATACCCCAGAGCTTGCAGCACTTCAAAGAAAAGATCGTTATCACAAAAGAACTCAGGGCAAAGATTCCACAACCACAGTGCTGGCTAGCTGCATATAGCCGCATATAAATAGAATGCACAACCACAGTGCTGGCTAGCTGCATATAGCTGCATATAAACAGGATGCACAACTACAGGGTGTTTCACTCACTACTGGCCCCAAAGTTTCTTTGATAACTTTTAAAGTAATTGACATAATTTAGTGAAATCTGACAGACATACCTAGGTCCAGGGATGGCCATCAGTGTGGTTTCCATCGATGGTTACCATGGATGGCAAAATAGCAAGTAGCCATCAATGGTTACCAACTATGCAATGGATGACCATTGGTGGTTTTGCCAACCTATGGTCATCCGTGTTTTTTGACTGACTAACCCATCAGAATCTGAGGGCGTGGCTTCACGGGGGCAGACCAATGCTAGGTGTCCCAGCACATTGTAAAAAAAAAAAAAATATATAAAAAAACCCATTCGGTTATGCTTAGACATCGATGGAGGAAAACCATCTGATTATCCCCCATCGATGAATAAAGCATTAGACATCGGCCATAAACTATCGATTATGAATCATCGATGGTTGATGGCCATCCCTACCATGGTCTATGAGGAAGTCATAGCAAGTGTTAACAGTGTACGCCATTAGCATCCAGGCCAGCTATTCATCACCCTAGTCAGCAGCGCAGTCCAAAATTCAAATAGGGGAACAACACAAACTGCCAGCGAGGATGCCAGTGAGGATATAACCAGTGAGGATGGCAGTTGGTGTGGTCCCCCGCCACCACTAGTCAGTAGGTATTCCTGCTTCTGACAGTGAAGTTGTGTACTGGAGGTTTCCACATTCATTGTGCCTGTGCGTTATGTGCTGATAAGAACAGTTATCGACTTTTCCAGTATGTCTGGACAATAAATACGCATCGTTCAGATGTGTACCGATTAATCTCGGCATGTAACATAGGCACGAGGTGGGACTGTCAAATTTCACAAAATTACGTCAATTACTTTAAAAGTCATAAGAAAAATGTTGCGGTCAATAGAGAGTGAAACATCTGGTAGATCACATGATCAGTTCCTTACCAACGCAACAGTTACAACAGGTGTCGTATGTTGGCTAATTGAGCAAAATATCGCATGGCGTGTACCCAGCCTAAAGGTGCATACACACTGGGTGATTAAAAAAAAAAAAAAGACAGTACGATTAAGACATCGTAATCGTACAGTCGTTCCTGTACCCCTGTAGTGCCTAGACTGAACATCAGTCGTTCGGTGTAGGCACCCTCCATCATTCCTGAACATGGCCAATCTGTCATTATCGACCGATTGGCCTGCATGTTCAGGCGATGGACAACGTCAGGAACGACCAGCGAGAGAGCGCATCGCTGGTCGTTTCCATCATTATGGTGCACTATTCGTGCAATCGCTCAATTATCGTGCACAATTATGACGCCCTAATCGTGCAATCGCTCAGTAAAATTGCCCAATGTGTACGCACCTTAAGGCTGGATACACACTATGCGATATGTTGTTCATCAGCCAACGAATGGCATATCGCATAGTGCATCGGCAGGTGTGCACAGACGATATATCCGTGAAAGAAGTAATTCACAGACATATCGCATCTGTCCTGACCTGCAGATATATCGGCACCTCTGGCTGTACGCGCCCAGATACTTGCTGTAAGGATCGCCGGTGACGGATATCTAAACTGGACGGGCAAATTTAAATGCCAGCCCAGGTGTGATGTCAGTGTAGACACATTGAGCAGCAGTTTGGTAAATGTTTATTGTCTTACCAATCTGCTGCTCTGTCTGCAGATCCCTGGGTCAGCGGATATGTTGCCCAGGTGTGTACCGGCCTTTAATCTGCAGTAAAAATTAGCATAAGCAATGGGCATCAAAGACAGTCCAGTGCTCGATTAGTATGTATTTGTTGGCAATCGTCTTTCCCTAGTGTAAGCTGTCACCTGTCTTTGGTGGGGGTTTCCATTGTGATTACCAGTTTGCATTTTACATAGAAGGAATAACAGTACTATTATTACAACCAGATATTTATTTAGTGGTACATTTTTGGAGTAGTGGAAGAAACTGGATAACACAAACAAGGGAAGAACATACAAACACCACACAGATAGGGCCCTTGTTATTATCAAACAACACCAGTACTGTGCTGGAAGTTCTTGATCATGAAGGTCAGCTATGCAACCAGCAACAACCTAATGAATTTGCTGCAAAAGTCCAATCATTACACATCTCCAGCACAAACAGGGTTGAATCCACCGATGAGGCTTAGCCTGCAATGTTCAAATGCATCTGTTCCGCCTCCATTAACAAGAGGCAGGTAGCAGGCAGGTCTCCATCAATAGGAGGAATATAAATTGACATGGCCAGCTGCGGGCATATCGGCAATTTCGGTAATGCCCGCAAATTTTCACTTTCACCTATATGGGGTGTGAGGGAAACTTTCAATGCCAGAAGACACCAATTTGCCTTTCCGGAGCTGGACATCATGTCGAAGTCAGGGAACTGAATTCCACCCTATGGAAAGAGACGGGGAAGCTGTACAAGTGTATTCAAGTCACTCATAACTAGATTGTTCAGACATATCGCAGGATAGCCAAGAGCCACCAGCAAATAGAAGTAACTAACAATTACACAGATCCGGCCTAAACAACAGAGAATTATCCGCAAATGAAGCCTGCTAAGGGGCTGGAATGTGTTGTCAAGATTATGGGCAGCACAGGTGGTGTAATGGTAGCATTACTGCCTCACAGTACTGAGGTCATGGGTCCACTTCCCACAACGGCCCTAACTGGGTGGAGTTTGTATATTCTCCCTGTGCTTGCGTGGGTTTCCTCCCACACTCCAAAAATATACTGGTAATTTAATTGGCTCCTGACAAAAAAAAAATTAACCCTAGTGTGTATGTGCATATCATAGGGAATATAGATTGTAAGCTCCGCTGGGGGCAGGGACTGACGTGAATGGCCATAATATTCACTGTAAAGCGCTGCAAAATATGTGTGCGCTATATAAATAACTGGTAATAAATAATAATAATAATAAGATGGTGGCACCTGGTTTTGTCATAGAGCCTTCACGTGCCATCCACCTTGAGCCAAGGGCTAAAAGCATGTGTGTACAAGGTTCAGGGTCTATTTATCAAGCAGTGGAGAAGTGAACCAGTGGAGATGTTGCCCATATAGACCCCTTAAAGTACTATTGCCAATTGTGAATAAGGTCTCACATTTATCCATTTAAAAGTAGCCTTCATCGGTCACATACACAAGGTAGAGGGAAGCCATTTAGTGAGCTGAATCCGTATTCATAATAATTATGTATAGAGTGAATGCACAATATGCAGCACTTTAAAAGAGAACATTTAATCATACATATTACTCCTTGCCCCAGTAAAGCTTACACTATACTAGATGCGGTCCCTGACGCTGCCTGGGTGTGTTCTCTCGTTCCCTCTCTCTCTCTCGTTCCCTCCCTCTCTCTCTCTCTCTCGTTCCCTCCCTCTCTCTCTCTCTCTCGTTCCCTCCCTCTCTCTCTCTCTCTCGTTCCCTCCCTCTCTCTCTCTCTCTCGTTCCCTCCCTCTCTCTCTCTCTCTCGTTCCTCCCTCCCTCTCTCTCTCTCTCGTTCCCTCCCTCTCTCTCTCTCTCTCGTTCCCTCCCTCTCTCTCTCTCTCTCGTTCCCTCCCTCTCTCTCTCTCTCTCGTTCCCTCCCTCCCTCTCTCTCGTTCCCTCCCTCCCTCTCTCTCGTTCCCTCCCTCCCTCTCTCTCTCTCGTTCCCTCCCTCCCTCTCTCTCTCTCGTTCCCTCCCTCCCTCTCTCTCTCTCGTTCCCTCCCTCTCTCTCTCTCTCTCGTTCCCTCCCCTCTCTCTCTCTCTCTCGTTCCCTCCCTCTCTCTCTCTCTCTCGTTCCCTCCCTCTCTCTCTCTCTCTCGTTCCCTCCCTCTCTCTCTCTCTCGTTCCCTCCCTCTCTCTCTCTCTCTCGTTCCCTCCCTCTCTCTCTCTCTCTCGTTCCCTCCCTCTCTCTCTCTCTCTCGTTCCCTCCCTCTCTCTCTCTCTCGTTCCCTCCCTCTCTCTCTCTCTCGTTCCCTCCCTCTCTCTCTCTCTCGTTCCCTCCCTCTCTCTCTCTCTCGTTCCCTCCCTCTCTCTCTCTCTCGTTCCCTCCCTCTCTCTCTCTCTCGTTCCCTCCCTCTCTCTCTCTCTCGTTCCCTCCCTCTCTCTCTCTCGTTCCCTCCCTCTCTCTCTCTCGTTCCCTCCCTCTCTCTCTCTCTCGTTCCCTCCCTCTCTCTCTCTCTCTCGTTCCCTCCCTCTCTCTCTCTCTCTCGTTCCCTCCCTCCCTCTCTCTCGTTCCCTCCCTCCCTCTCTCTCGTTCCCTCCCTCCCTCTCTCTCTCTCGTTCCCTCCCTCCCTCTCTCTCTCTCGTTCCCTCCCTCCCTCTCTCTCTCTCGTTCCCTCCCTCTCTCTCTCTCTCTCGTTCCCTCCCTCTCTCTCTCTCTCGTTCCCTCCCTCTCTCTCTCTCTCTCGTTCCCTCCCTCTCTCTCTCTCTCTCGTTCCCTCCCTCTCTCTCTCTCTCTCGTTCCCTCCCTCTCTCTCTCTCTCGTTCCCTCCCTCTCTCTCTCTCTCGTTCCCTCCCTCTCTCTCTCTCTCGTTCCCTCCCTCTCTCTCTCTCTCGTTCCCTCCCTCTCTCTCTCTCTCGTTCCCTCCCTCTCTCTCTCTCTCGTTCCCTCCCTCTCTCTCTCTCTCGTTCCCTCCCTCTCTCTCTCTCGTTCCCTCCCTCTCTCTCTCTCGTTCCCTCCCTCTCTCTCTCTCTCGTTCCCTCCCTCTCTCTCTCTCTCGTTCCCTCCCTCTCTCTCTCTCTCGTTCCCTCCCTCTCTCTCTCTCTCGTTCCCTCCCTCTCTCTCTCTCTCGTTCCCTCCCTCTCTCTCTCTCTCGTTCCCTCCCTCTCTCTCTCTCTCGTTCCCTCCCTCTCTCTCTCTCTCGTTCCCTCCCTCTCTCTCTCTCGTTCCCTCCCTCTCTCTCTCGTTCCCTCCCTCTCCCTCTCTCTCCCTCTCTCTCGTTCCCTCCCTCTCTCGTTCTCTCTCGTTCCCTCCCTCTCTCGTTCCCTCCCTCTCTCTCTCTCGTTCTCCCTCTCTCTCTCTCTCTCGTTCTCCCTCTCTCTCTCTCTCTCGTTCTCCCTCTCTCTCTCTCTCGTTCTCCCTCTCTCTCTCTCTCGTTCTCTCTCTCTCGTTCTCCCTCTCTCGTTCTCCCTCTCCCTCTCTCGTGTTCCCTCTCTCTCTCTCGTGTTCCCTCTCTCTCTCTCGTTCCCTCTCTCTCTCTCGTTCCCTCTCTCTCTCTCGTTCCCTCTCTCTCTCTCGTTCCCTCTCTCTCTCTCGTTCCCTCTCTCTCTCTCTCTCGTTCCCTCTCTCTCTCTCTCGTTCCCTCTCTCTCTCTCTCTCGTTCCCTCTCTCTCTCTCTCGTTCCCTCTCTCTCTCTCTCGTTCCCTCTCTCTCTCTCTCTCGTTCCCTCTCTCTCTCTCTCTCTCGTTCCCTCTCTCTCTCTCTCTCTCTCGTTCCCTCTCTCTCTCTCTCTCGTTCCCTCTCTCTCTCTCTCGTTCCCTCTCTCTCTCTCTCTCTCTCGTTCCCCCTCTCTCTCTCTCTCGTTCCCCCTCTCTCTCTCTCTCGTTCCCCCTCTCTCTCTCTCTCGTTCCCCCTCTCTCGTTCCCTCTCTCTCGTTCCCTCTCTCTCGTTCCCTCTCTCTCGTTCCCTCTCTCTCGTTCCCTCTCTCTCGTTCCCTCTCTCTCGTTCCCTCTCTCTCGTTCCCTCTCTCTCGTTCCCTCTCTCTCGTTCCCTCTCTCTCGTTCCCTCTCTCTCTCGTTCCCTCTCTCTCTCGTTCCCTCTCTCTCTCGTTCCCTCTCTCTCTCGTTCTCTCTCTCTCTCTCTCTCGTTCCCTCTCTCTCTCTCTCTCGTTCCCTCTCTCTCTCTCTCTCGTTCCCTCTCTCTCTCTCTCTCTCGTTCCCTCTCTCTCTCTCTCTCTCTCGTTCCCTCTCTCTCTCTCTCTCTCGTTCTCTCTCTCTCTCTCTCTCGTTCTCTCTCTCTCTCTCTCTCTCGTTCCCTCCCCACAGAAGCTGTCTATTTTTCATTTCACACTAGACTATTATATAGATTATCCTAAACATGACCCTTTTACCATTTGTGATGTACTAACCTTTTCTCCTCTAAGTACTGATATTTCTTTCTGCATGTGGCCTGTGCATCCCAGTCTTTTTCCTTTCTTCTATATGGTTATACTTTTGCGGTTGTGAATAATGCGGTCATGTTATCAGTGGCGAATTTACAGGAGTATCTTGTGTGTGTGGAAAACACACAACCCAGAGGAAAATCGTACAGAGTGGGTCCTGATTGAAATGGAACCCACTGCTCGGCACAGGGAGGCAATAGGGCTAACTGTTCTGCCACAACCCCTAACAGACTATATAAGATCAAATAATGCAGTGCGCCATTTACCTAGGAGCCGCCCCAATGGCCATTTTTCCTAGGGCTCACAGTCTCAGCGACAACTCATGCTGCAGATTTTCCTCCGCACACTTCCACTCTGCAATGATTTAAAATATCTGACGAGTGAGATAATGCAGCTTTAATGGTGAAGACTAGTAACAAAGCTTTAATAGAAAGTAAAAATATTAAATTGAGTCTTTGTTTTTCTGTACTGCATTGTTACGAGATTGAATATTTTACAGGTTAAGAGGAATAATGGGTCATGTTCATACAGTAGGTGGGTTTTGACATATGAAAGGATGGTAACAACAGCGCTACGTGACCCACATTCTGTGCAGAATAAACTGTGTTTTACCATGAAACCACCTTTTTTACATTATGCAATTCTCAATGATCTGCAATACTTAAAACAAAACACACTAATTCCGATCTAATGTATGTGGGACAATAGGATACACTTGTCAAACAACAAATATTATGAGTAATATGAGTAGTACTTAATACCAAGCAGGAATCAAAAGGATTTGTTACATTACCACAGCAAACCATATTCTATAGGAAAAAGAAGTAGGCAGCAGATTGTTATTAAAAGTACTCTGAGCTTAATTACATATAGTGCCTTGCTCAGGCAAGAAAGTGCAATAGAGAGATATAGACACACACACACACACACACACACAATATAGTAGATCTGGCACTGACTGCATATATGGCTTAATCTGCACTGTTGCCCTCCGTCCAATTGAACAAGAAATGTCCAATTAATATGCATTCATCATCGGTGGCACTCAGGGATTGACAAGAAAGACGACAGGACAACCTGTTTAACCGACGTTTTCAATGTTTAAAACATATTCCTCAGGGCTTGAGGAAATTAATATAAAACACATACATATTATATACAGTACATGCACCACACTTTTCCATAGTAAGCCAATTCTTGTCAGCTAGTTCTCCGTGTGCTCATTATGCAGAAATTTACGGCTTATTTTGTACAGCATTTGGTTGCTTTGTGCCTAATGATGATACAGCACAGACCGTGTAATGGTTAGTGTTACTGCCTCACAGCACTGAGGTCATGGGTTCGATTCCCACTACAGCCCTAACTGTGTAGAGTTTGTATATTCTCCCTGTGTTTGTGTGGGTTTCCTCCCACACTCTAAAAATATACTGGTAGGTTAATTGGCTCCCCACAAAATAAATTGACCATAGTGTGTATATGTGGTAGGGAATATAGATTGTAAGCACCACTGCGGCAGGGACAGATGTGGATGGTAATATATTCTCTGTGAAGCGCTGCAGAATATGTGCGCTATATAAATAACTGGTAATAATAATAATACAGACCCATTTTTCACCCACTCCTAAATCTACATATTTAACTTCTCAATAGTGGTGACTGGTATTAAGAAGAAAGCGATTTAGGAGAAGTCCACCTTTCAAACTGAGACTGGGTAAAAGTACTAGACAACTATCTCTATGGCTCCTTCAAAATAATCCACCAAGGAGTATATGGGTATATCTATATGGGGTATGGATAAAATAGTGTTTTCATTCATTTGAACATTAAACATTTAGTGTGTTATATCACCATTTAATAATCTGAGCGACCTCTTAGTATTGTATTACTGCACATATATAGACAGACAGTGGAGAACCTCTGACAATGAATAATCAGGAACTTGGAGGCATATAGATAGAACAATATGGCCAATACTGACATGACAGTTTCCAGGTGAATTTCTCTAAAATGCTCAAAAATGGGGTAAATGATATGGGACAGATAAGTGCTTTTAAACTTGCAGGTGTGAGTTAAAAAAGTTTTTTCCCATCATTTTGCAGACTTGGAAAATTATACTATACATTTTATGTAGAATTAACAGGCTATACTGCCACAATTCCTGGAAATGGGCATTTACAATGGAATTGCGAGAGGTGCGGGAGTACACTTCATGAAAATTAGTTGCAATGTGTTCGATATTTAAGTTGTGAATTTGCAGTTCCCAAACTCCGGCTGAATTGAATCAACCCCCATTGTTTTTACTCAATACTTTATGTACAGCCATGGCCGAAAGTTTTGAGAATGACACAAGTATTTGTTTTCACAAAGTTTTCTGCTGCAGTGTTTTCAGACCTTTTTTGTCAGATGTTACTATGGTATACTGAAGTAAAATTACAAGCATTTCCTAAGTGTCAAAGGCTTTTATTGACAATTACATTAAGATTATGCAGAAAGTCAATATTTGCACTGTTGACCCTTCTTTTTCAAGACCTCTGCAATTCGCCCTGGCATGCTGTCAATCAACTTCTGGACCACATACTGACTGATTAGGCAAGAATTGGTGGCCATCAATGTGTGGCATTTGTCAGAATTTCTGGGTTGTTTGTTTGTCCACCTGCCTCTTGAGGATTGACCACAAGTTCTCAATGGGATTAAGGTCTGGGGAGTTTCCTGGCCATGCACCCAAAATTTCGATGTTTTGTTCCCCGAGCCACTTGGTTATCACTTTTGCCTTATGGCAAGGTGCTCCATCATGCTGGAAAAAGCATTGTTCAACACCAAACTGTTTCTTGGATGGTTGGGAGAAGTTGCTCTTGGAGGATGTTTTGGTACCATTCTTTGTTCATAGCTGTGTTCTTAGGGAATATTGTGAGTGAGCCCACTCCCTTGGTCGAGAAGCAACCCCACACATCAATGGTCTCAGGTTGCTTGTGAGTGAGCCCCCCATCACATCACATTACATCAGTAGTCAGGATCCTGTCTGCTATTTAAAAACATCTTGGAAACATGACTACCAGGGGGCAAGTAGTACAGTGATTCTACAGCTTAGAGGTCATGGTGGGGAATTCAATTTAACATGATGGACTGTTCTCGCACCCCATCAGTTTACTTTATATGATTTTTTTTTTTCCAAAATATATTTATTAAGGCTTTGTATAGTACAATAAGTATATATATATATATATATTAGTCAATATTGTATAAGCAAGGCAATTTAGTGACAGGGATAAATGAAGGGAGATAATCCCTATAGCAAAGCCAAATATTTTTTCTATTTTTATGAAAACAATATAGATGATTAATATATTTGTTAACAGAGAAAGTTAAATAACCATCTTAGCTGGGATATACAGTACAAATTTAATATATCAAGGAAGAATTTGAACATCAAATCAAAAATATGAGATATGGTAAGAACTTACCTTTGTTATCTCTATTTCTACGAAGTCCATAGGGTTCCACAGGATACCTTGGTGATGACGTCAGGCATCGGGCACCATAGAGTTAAGTTTTCAGCCTCCCAGGATGCACTAGGGTCCCCCTCCTATACCCCGCCGCCAAGCCAAGGCATCTCAGTTACGTACCAAGCCATAGGCCGAAGGAGGAGAAGGAAGAGCGAGAAAAAAAGATCTGGACACACACAAGAATCACATTCTCACCAGAGGGGAACGGAAAAACTGGTGACCAGAGTAAAGCCCATCTGCAGCACAGGTGCGACAGGGCGGGAGTCCTGTTGAACCCTATGGACTTCGTAGAAATAGAGATAACAAAGGTAAGTTCTTACCATATCTCATTTTCTACATCAGGGTCCATAGGGTATCCACAGGATACCTTGGGGATGTCCCAAAGCAGTATCCTTCAAGGGTGGGGACGCTCCTGTGCTGAAAGGAGAATAAGGAGACACTAACATCTAAATTATTTCAGAGTTGTCTCCAGCCAGTCCATAGTAAACAGAAAGAAGAGTCTAGAAGTGACTATTGCTAAAGTGGGTACAGAGTTATATAATATTTTTAAGAGTGGGAGAGATGTAATTTGAATGAATGAATAATAAATCATGCACACATAAAATGGTCAGAGGCTGTGCTATTTAGCCTGAATGTGAGGACATACTGTTTATTAGCATAAATAGAGTATGGTTATAGTATTCACACTCCCTAGAACTGTCATACCATTCACAAGTGTAAAAAGTGTAGTTTTATAGTTCATTAGCTCCTGTAATGATGTTTGCACAAGGCCTTTGTTATTGTAATGGGAACGGCTGGCTGCATGCTAAAGCTGGTTAGATGAACTGGTGACTTGTTGCAAAGGTATCTCCAGGCTGCAAATTCATTTCAACGATTCCAAAAGTACAGCAAGGCTGGGTTATAAGAATATGGTTAAATATACCATTTTTCTCTTTGCAGATTTGCTGTAGAATAAACTTTAGTTTCCTCAAATCAAAGACGCATATATTAAAAATGAGTCCGATACGATACCAAGAAATCCACTGTAATATCAGTTACTACATTGGAGAAAAATGAACAAAGAATTTCAACAAGATTAATAT
Source organism: Taudactylus pleione (assembly GCA_031769625.1). Lineage (NCBI taxonomy): Eukaryota > Metazoa > Chordata > Amphibia > Anura > Myobatrachidae > Taudactylus > Taudactylus pleione. Next base: position 30,494,572 of record JAUIMM010000200.1, read on the forward strand.
TAAACCTCATCTACAGTTTACCGTCTCCACCAAACAAATATAACATATTCCAGTATAAAGTACTTGAGATAAAGCAGTTATTTTTCTATCCACTAGACTTTGGGGGCAATTCAATTAAATGCAATGTTGAATAGCGCTAGAATGAGTGCGCAGAGCTATTCTTCAATTGTCCCCATGGTGCCCTGCACTTAAGTCAGGAGATGCCGTTTACGGCACTTAATGCCAGGTGTTTAGTCGCGGTAAACAGCATTCTCTGTCTTGTGCTGGGCGCGATGCTCTTAGCAAACATGCTAAGCCTACAACTAGCATCGCAGCACTAGCTTAGTCGGATTTTTGCTCGCACCTCAAGAGGGTGGGAGCAGAAATCCTCTAGTCGTGGGTTAACAGCATGGCCAATTGAATGGCTCTGGGAACACATTCCCTGCGCTATTCAATATTGCATTTAATTGAATTGTGCCCTATGTGAGAATTACTTTTATTCTTTTACACAGTACATACTACTTTAAGGCACAGTAGGCCTGCATAAAATGGTTTTCTGTCCATTCAAGTTAACAACGTAGTTTTGAGAAACTGGACATACAAAATTAAAAGTCCGACAATTAATGTGAGTAGGACATTTGTGGATGTAACACTGCATTTAAAATTGTTGTTATATCAGATATAGGGCCATATTCAATTTGAAGCGAAAAGTCCGTTGCCGGACTTTTCGCCGTCATTGGAGGTTTTGGCTGCGATAAAGTATCACGCTCGTCCCGCGATTCCCCATATTCAATTTCAAAGAGGCGAATATGGGACCCGGCGAAAAAGGAAATCTGCGCAAAGTTCTGTAATTTTTGGGGAAATCAGCCTGACACCCCCCAAAAGAAGCTCTGACATTGGGCTTCACCAGGGGTACCCCGGAATAGCCCTAAAGGTATTTGGTGTCTTTAAACGGTCTCAATAGGTGCTATTTTGCAACTTTGGTAAAGTGGTGAAGAAAAGCATTTAACTACTTTAAAAAAAAAAAAAAAAAAATTAGTCCCATCAAATGTGGGGTACATGAAAATGGGTACTACCATATTTTGAAGCAGCTAATGTGAACTTTTAAAAAACGTCAAGAAAATGCACCTGCCGCAACCACCTGCAACCCAAAAAACACCTGGGGCATACTTGGGGACCCCCCTGTGTCTATTTCTCTAGCTTTAAAGTTTGTCCCCCAATTTTTTTTTTTGCCCCCAATATGAAAGTACCTTTTTTGGGGTGTCCTGTTAAAAAATGTCTGACACAGAATACATTTGGGGGCCTGTCCAAGGGGTGCAGGGTGGTTTTTGGAAATCTGCATCCCAAAACCCCAATTCTGCACTTTTTTACGCCACCTATTCATAGGTGATACTTTATCGCAGGGTCTGATGCATTTACTTTTCGCACCGGCGAAAAGTCCGACAAATTGAATACGGGGATAACTCAAATCGGCGAAAATGACATCATTGGAGAAAAAAAAAGAAGTTTAGCAGAGAACAGCTTTTCGCTCCAAATTGAATATGGCCCATAGACCAAAGGAACAAACTGTTAAAACATAGCCCCCTAACTAAAACAAAAAGGTGCTGTTGGGAACATCCCTTGATTTTAGAACTGGTTATTTAAACAATCAGAGGGGACACTAGACAGCAAATGCTATGTCTTGGAAACGACTGGCTAACAACGCTATACACTTATTAATGCTTCACAAGGAGGTCCAGACAAATTTAATGGAGGGAATTCAACAGGACAGCAATGCAATGTCTGGCTGCGCATATTGCCGCTTATTACAGGAAGGAAAATTACACACCTCTATGGAGTAAGAACAAGTGAAGACACATTGCCAAAGACCGTTCCAAAAGCCGGACAGGGCACACCGCCAAGAACTGAATTGCCCCCTATGTGCAATAAGACTGAATGTTGGTTGATATTATTTATTATCTTTTATCTATATGGCACCACCAAGTGACCGTACCACAATACAGGGAAAACAAGCCATACAGTATAAAGCCACTGAATGAGTGTGAATGCACTGGATACAAGTATAGAGCAGGATGAGAACTAATGGCTATATAATCAATTTTGGTGCTTTTATTAAACATTTCAGCTACAGTGAGAAGTTTCTGTAGAGTCTAGTGCTTTGCTAAAAATTTAGTTTTTTAAGTTATGTTTGACATTTTGTAAATATTGAAAATGAGAAAAGGTTATAAATAAAAGTTATTAAAATATTCTATAAAAACGTCTATAGTATTCTGCACTTGTGATATAATAAAAGCAGCTCAGTATAAATGGTATCTGTAAAATGAGCACGATCCGATGCAAGTGTTCCTCTGTAGAGGACGGTGAGCCGGGGGGAAGGGGGGGGGATCGGGTGACTTGGGAAGTGACTGAACTAGGGCCCTCATTCAGAGCCGTACGCTCTGAGCAGAGCGCACGCTCTGAATGAGGGCCGTCCTCCATAACTATGGAGCGTCCTCCTGGACGCTCGTATAGCTGTGGGTCACCACCCACAGCCTATACGAGCGTGCAGTTTGATGGCCGCGATGGTCTTGCCGCGATGGTACAAAGCAGGCTGAAGCAACACTGAAGGAAATAACACAGAGCAACACTGGTGAGAATCACAGGCACTGGAACAGCGAAGTTGAACAGCAGTTTCCTGTTCCTGAAGCCAGGCTTAAATACCCCTGGGTAGCTGATCATTGGATCAGAGGATCAGCTGAGTGACCACAGGACTACCATTGGGAGAGACTAGTCAGGTGATATGAACCAACATGGCTGCGCCCATGCCCAGCACCTGGAAACCAGGACGCACACACGGAAGCCCTAGCGGACCCCAGGGAGAATACTTGGTCACCACTCACCTCCACTCCCAGCGTCTGGACACCTAAGCCCAAGGACACCAGCGCAGATGTGTGTAGCAGCCGATCCCAGGCCACATCCTGACAATGAGCAGTAAAAAAAGGATTTTGGTACTTACCCATAAATCCCTTTCTCAGATTCCACTGGGGACACTGGAGGCTTCATGACAGTGGGGTAGAGATGTGTGCTAACCAGGAGCTGGCACTTTAAATTTAGAAAGTTCGACTAGCTTCTCCCCCTCTATACCCCACTACAAGCCAGACTTCGGAAACTGTGCCCGAGGAGAGCTGGAAACAAACTGCAGAGTAGGAAGTGAAGTACACATAATGACAAACACATAACATGTGTAAAAAGGTTCTAAAAAAAAACAAAAAAAAACAGTAGAACAAAGAAGAACAAGCAGTCATAACGTAGAATGACAACCAACCATGGCAGAAAGGAACAATGCCGGGTGGGCATCCAGTGTCCCCTTTGGAATCAGAGAAAGGGATTTATCGTTAAGTACCAAAATTCTGTTTTCTCCTTCATCCACTAGGGGACACTGGAGGCTTCATGGCAGTGGGGACGTCTCTCCCTCCCTCCCTCCTTTCCCGGGAGGGAGAGTGCTGAGAACCCTGAAAAAAACAGCAGACATATTGCGAGGCAGAGGCTGTGAACGTATCAAAATGATATAACTGGACAAAGGTATGTCGGCCCAACTAAGTGGCCGCTCGACATAGTTGAGCCATGGTAATCCCGCAGGCAGCGGCCCACGAGGGACCCACCAAGCATGTGGAATGCGCTGTCATGGAAGCCGGAGGTTCCTTGGAGGAGACCACATAGGCCTGCCTGATGGTCAGATGGATCCAGCGTGCAATAGTCTGCTTGGAGACGGCCAACCAGGACAAACGACATCATCCCGGACATACAGGGAATCTGTTTTCCGTAGGTGCTGTACTATTCCACATAGATCCCGAGAGCTCTAACAACGTCCAGGGATCTGGAAGCTGGTGAGTCCTCTTGAAGAACCGGCACCACAATAGGCTTGTTTATGTGGAACATAGAGTCCACTTTAGGAAGGAAAGCCATCTGCGTATAGAGTTCAGCCCTACCCTCATGGAATACAAAGTACGGAGGACGACAGGAAAGAGCCCCGAGCTCAGACACTCGCCTGGTCGAAGCCAGGGCTAGGAGAAGTACAACCTTCCACGAGAGATACTTAAACTCAACCGTCTAACGGTTCAAACAGTGAAGACTGCAAGAAGGAGAGGACGAGATCCAAATCCCATGGAGCCGTGGGAGGGACAAAGGGTGGTTGCAAACAGATAACCCCCTGCAAAAAAGTCTGAACATCTGGGAGTAAGGCCAGTTTCTTCTGGAAGAAAATGGACAGTGCTGAAAGGTTGGAATACCAAGCTCTGCAGGGCCAATCTGGAGCCACTAAACAGAACCCTAGCCCTTTCCCTCTTAATGCGTTGCAGAAGCCAAGGCAGAAGAGGAATTGGCGGAAAAAAAAGATAGATGAATCCGAACAGCCAGGGTGTTGTCAGTGCGTCCACTGCCACTGTCTCCGGGTCTCTTGTCCGAGAGTAGTACAGAGGCAGTTGATGATTGTGTCTGGACACAATGGAGATCGACTTGTGGAAGGCCCCACAAGCGCTCGCAAGCAGGTCGATGGTGCCCAAGTGCGCATGCACACGATGGAGGCGGCTCCGTCGTGCGCATGCGCGAGACCCGAATACCAATGGCCAAGCAGTCGTTATGAGTTTCGCACCAAAGGGGGCATGCTGTCGATGGTGATTGACAAAACGCCCCCTTTGGTGGGCATGCCGGGGGCGTGACTGCCCAGATGGCGGCGTTCCGTCTGGGGCCGGCCCCACTGACATCACTAGTGATGTCAGTGGGAGTGCTTTTGGCTCTGATAGAGCCAAAAGCACTCCTGGGCTTGCGGCATCGAGACCCTACCGCAAGGTCTCGTCGCAAGCCCGATGGTCGCGATGGTCTTGACCATCGCGACCATCATTTTGGCCGCTCGCTATAGCTGTGGGTGGTCACCCACAGCTATGCGAGCGGCCAGGAGGCCGCTCCAAAATGGAGGGACGGCCCTGATTCAGAGCGAGCGCTTTGTCAGAGCGTCCGGTTCTGAATCAGGGCCTGAGATCCTTCAGGTTCAGAATAGGTCTGACCGATCTGTCCGGCTCCAGAACCACGAACAAGCTGGACTAGAAGTCTTGTTTTAATTGATGTGTGGGGACCTGTACCGACACTCGAGCGTTCAGATGTTTGCCCACAGCTTCTTGTATCACGACCAGTCTGTTGTTGGGAACTGGCAAACCTGTGGTGAAAAACCGAGGAGGTGGTTGGATTTGGAAATAGAGTTTGTACCCCTGAGTGAGGAGGTCCCAAACTCAGGTGTCCGGACAAAGTTTGTGCCCACACTGCCCTGAAATCTCTAAGACGAGCTCCCACCCTGACCATTTCTTCCCCAGAATCCTAAAACTCTCTCTCCTTTCAGAGTCATCTGACTATAGGACTGAGGATAACCGCCTCTTCTTGGGAACCTGTGGTGAAGTCCCCGCGGAAGGGACGCGGGACGTGGTCATGGCTTTTCTGAGCCCCTCCCCTGACTTAGCTAGGGAACGAGCCCAGCCTGGTTCAGGGGTTGAGCGGGTAGAACTCTGAGATCTGAAAACCTCTTTTCTTACAAGAGGCCTCCAGCTCTGCAGACAGGTGTGACATAACATAAGTGAACAGCGCCATCCAAGATGGCGGTTCCTGCGTCTGGGGTGATCCTTGAGCCAGCTGCTCTGAATCACAATCCTCACACAAGAGGAAGTTAGAGGATTGTCCCTGTGTAAACATTTCTGCGCATTTTGTGCAAGAAAAAAAGTTTTTTGTGAAGCTTTAGGTCCTCTTCCAGCTATGGTACACAACACTGACATACAAACAATACAGTAGTGTAGCGGACAGTGTATAAGTAGAGGCCTCAATGCTTACTTGGCATCTTCTGTAATACCCATCTGTTAAACTAAACTATGCCCTGAGGAGAAGCACAAAGTATGACCAGCTCCCTTGGGCACAATACGAAGACTGGCTTGTAGGGGGTATAGAGGGGGTGGAGCTAGTCACACTTTCTAAATTTAAAGTGCCAGCTCCCGGTTAGCACACATCTATACCCCACTGTCATGAAGCCTCCAGTGTCCCCTAGTGGATTAAGGAGAAACAGAACTTGATAAACATTTCAAACCTATAATCAACAGAATATATAATGTTTATAGCAGCATTTCCCAAACCCTGTGCTGCAGCACCCTAGGGCGCCACAACGCACTTACAGGGGCACCACACAGAGTGGGACCTTCCTACAGCCAGGCGTTTAAGGGCAGCAGCTCCAGTCTTTCCTTCCTGTTGCTCTAATGAGACTCTGGGGTCAGAGGAGCGTGTACTGAGCTCCGATTGGTGGGACTACAGCGCCATGTCATGGCATCATGGAGGAAGGAGTTGTTGGCTCCATATCAAAGTGGAAGGTACCTCAGTCAGTCTGTCTGGTTGTGTCTGTGTGTGACCCTCTCTGCCTGTACGTGTCTGTGACCCTCCCTGACTGACTATGCATATGTGTGTGACCCTGCCTATATGTTTGTGTGTCTATGTGTGACCCATCATGCCTGTATGTATTTATGCCCCTACCTGCCTGCATGCATGTGTGACCCTGCATGCATGTATGTATACATGTCCTTTCCTGTCTTTATGGGCTCGATTCAATTCAGTGCAATGCTGAATAGCCCTGGGGGGAGCTCACGGAGCTATTCAGGAGCTAATCAATTCAGCACGCAGTTTGGTCCAACAAAATAATTTCTTCTCTCCCTTCTGAGGGTGCGAGGAGAAATCTAACTAAAATGCCAGCGCGAGGCTGTTTTCTGGCTTAGCGCAGAGCTAACAGCCTCACAGCCAGCACTTTAGTCGCGAGAACTGGCATTCTCTGACTAAACACCCAGGTTAAGTCTCAAGAACCACCATCCTCCAACTTAACTGGCAGCTGTCGGATTAAACAGCATTAATAGCTCTGGGAGCTCCCTTCCGGGCCTATTCAGTAGTGTTCCCGCTAGGCTGTTTCAGCGGGCGCCCTGCCGTTTTTCTTAAGGGCAGAAAGCACCCTGCCTTGCAGCGCGGCGCCCCGCTGAAACAGCCTGCGGGTTCGGTCCTCCACCCCCGGGCCACAGTGTCCCGCGGGTTAGGAAAACGGCAGAGCTGCGGTCACCGCCGGTGAATGGACTCCAAGCGCATGTGCCCGGCATCCATTCACAGTGACTTCCGTGCTTAGGGACTGCCCGGCATTTCCATAAGTGCCAGGCACGCACCAAAGAGTGACGAAAAGGGAACGCATCAAAGTCTACGGGCCTGACTCATTACCGGTCGCAACTGCAATTCCGCACGCAACCAGCCAAGTGTTGCATTCTGTGCATGTACCGCAGTGCGCAATGAAGCCACTGCGATTGACAGGAAGTGTAATTTGTGGGGGGGGGGGGGAAACGCAGGCATACCAGTGCATTTGAACGCCGCTGCATGGGCGCGCATAAATTATCCGCTGCGATGTCATACGCAGCTTGAGTACTCATAGCGTGCGATGAAGTTAGCAATTCCTGAGTAAGGTCAGAGCTTGTGAAAGTGTGCGTGTGGCTGCGATGGTACTTATGGTTTTGCAGTCTTGCTAAACATTACGGATGTGTGTAAGGTAAAGCAGACATCCTTATGTGATGTTGCGATGGCATAGCGATCACAATGGATTAGCATACTATCGCAGTGAGACTGTACGCATAATCACTATTGCAATTCTGATGAAGAGGTGAAGACAGCGGTGCATTCGTGGCTCGCAGTGAAGTCTAAAACATTTTTTAATGAGGGAATACGAAAGCTTGTTGACAGATGGACAAAGTGTATTGAAAAGCAGGGAGAGTATGTATGTATGCATGTGCCTATATGCGTGCGTGTGTATTGGTGTTCCCACTAGGCTGTTTTAGCAGGGCACTGTCCTCTGCTCAGTTTCAGAACGGCAAAATGTGTTCTGCCCTTATGGCGGTGCCCTGCTGAAATGGTCTGCCGAGTGCCCAAATAAAATTGCATGGGTGACAACGGCATCAGAGGAATTTTACAGCCAAGTCAGAGATACATTTGATGTCATTTCCAAGCGCAACAACCACATCACCGCTAAGGGATGTGAGGGGAGTGCTTGGGAGCAGCCCAGCATGTACGGTAATGTTGGGCACACCCCAAGAGTGATGAAAAGGGAGTGCGTCTTAAAGAAACATCCCCTTTTCTCATGGTGACACCCCCTTTTCGGACCTTTCTGCCCTGCACCAGATCTAGAATGAACACTATTATACATTCTCTTGATAGGTTTGAAATGTTTATTATGTTCTGCTTAAGCGCTCGTTTTACATTTATTAATATGTTCTACTTTTAAAGGAAACTCCTCATTACTGGAAGCAGACAGAGGGCCTGATTCAGCAAGGATCGCTGATGCGATTGCGTTAGTATGCTAATAATTGCAACTGCAAACCACTCGCACGGACAGCATGCAGGCATCCACTTCCCCTCTCGCACATCCGTAATACTTTGCAATCCATCCAAAACATTGGCAACTTCGAAGTACATCGGAGCCTCTTGCACAATTACGGCAGGTAAGACCTCACTTATAAATTGCTAACTTTCCTGTATGCAGTGAGCACTCAAGCTGCGTATGCCGTATCAGGGGTTAATTTATGCACGCCCCTGCAACCGCATTCCAACACACTGGCACGCCTGCATTTCTCCGACCACCCCACGTCACCACCTCCAAACGCTTTCTGCCCGTCGACTGCTCTGTGCGATCTCTGTGACTGCAGTGAAGCATTCGCGCACTGCGATGCATACGCAATAATAGGCCGCCTGCATACGCGATTGCAATAGCAATCCTTGCTGAATCAGGCCCAGAGTGTAATGCAAGCTCTTCATAGTTCTATGGCTGTTTTCTAGTAAACACCTCTGTAATGAGCTATGGATGGACCTCAGATAACAGGTGCTATAAAGGATAGACAGACAGAAGGCTTAATTAAGAATGTTTCTCTAAAAGTGGAGAACTTAAAGTGAAATAAACGCAAGAATATGGATAACTGTAGTTTATAAAGCCATCTCCCCACTGAAGCCTTTGCTATTCTATCACTAACAGAAGAAGGGAACTATGTTAATTAAGCACTTATTTGTCCATAGCACACAGAACATTAAACTCGCTAAGCCTTAGATGAAAATGACTGCTTGTCACAGGGCTTAATGATCCCACAAACAACAACATTATAATATCACTAATGAGCACAGCCAAAGCTCAGACGTTCGACATAAAGCAGACAAGTGCTTTTAACCAATAGGCTCCTTTCTTGGTTGCCTGTTATGGAGCATCAGCAAGCCAATACAGTGCCACTTTCCCTGGTCAAATTGTCTCTAAGGACAAATGGCTATGATGGATGGACCGACACGTTGTAAAAACCAACTTCCTGTTGATTAACTCTTGAAAGGAGCACAACACACAGCAGTACAAGGCATTTTGTGGGGCAATCACTAAGAACCAGTGTACAAAAAGTGGCTCATACACCATTGGTATCACTAGTTCCTATTGAAGGGATATGTTGTATCGTTGGGAATATTGCTACAGATGGCAAAATAGTGGATATACTGTACGTCAATTACATGTAAACATTAAGCTGCAAGCACACCATGCAGTCAGAATTTGTGCATCTTACAAGCATCACTAAACAGTTTATGTATACAAGTCACTTAACAGTGTGTGCAGCTTAAAGCAGCAGTATAATGAGGCACACACACGTGGGATTGCTGCTTTAAGAGGAGTAGAGTAACAGGAAGTGTACTTAACATCCTAACTGAAATAAACTCAGAACTGCACCTTAAAGTCAATGAATAACAGCACTTGAATAAATAATAAGTTAGATAGACGACACAGTGTGCTTCTGTCTGTCTATTTAAAAGAAACAACTGGAGAATCTTTAGACCTATGACTAGGACTGTTCCTTGAAATTGAAGACTGGGTGGGGCATATGGAAACATGACTCTTTTCTATGACCATTAGTCACAACTTTGAACATTGCTCAAAAGGGTCAGCTGCAGTTTCCCAACTCCCACACAAAAGGGAGGGCATGGTACACATTTACTAATCTACTATTATTAACATTTACATAGCACCGTGCAACACTTTACAATTGGGGACAAACACAGTAATAAAGCAAGACTGAATATGCACAGACATTAAATAGGTAAGAAGGTTCTGCTCACAAGTTACGGTCTATAGGATGGTGTATTTGATCGGTCCTGTCCGTGTTGAAGCCCCGATCAGTGAAATATGTGCAGGCTGCTTGTTTGTTTTTTTAGATTTAAGGGTTAATTTGTAAGAAAAGACGTAGGGTCCCCCCGCCCAAAAGCCTAACCAGCCCCCGGACTGGTCAGCCAGTCCTGGTTCCGAAAATTACGGGGAACAAAATGAGTAGGGTTCCCACGTAATTTAGAAATCAGCACCTGGCTACAGGGCCTGTGCTGGTTTTAAATATAGGGGGAATGCATGGGGTCCCTCTATATTTAAAACGAGCACTGACCCAAACCGACCAGGGTGTAATGCCACAGCCAGGAGACCCTATTACCGGGTCTCCATGGCCAAAGCATTCTCACCCCAAGCCTGGGATCTCAGGTGAGGTGGGGACACCCCCAAAAATAGGGGGTGTCGAAGCTGGATAATTGACTGAGACAGAATCTGTTTAAAATTAAATCTGCAAGACGCCATTTTGCGACTGGCCGCCCAGCACCATTTTAGTGAATCTCACACATAAGTACATACGGTGATGCTATTTAGCGTTGTGCGATTCTTACGCAATAGAAAGATGTTAAAAGTCCTCGTTATATAAATATCGACAGTTACTAAAAAATATAATATGATCAACTCTGCAAAACACGTACCACTTTGTACTCCACAAAACACATAGTCGCACAACGCTAACTAGTGTGTTTTCCAAATGCCCCAATACTTACACTCTACACACTTACATAAAAAGGTTCCCTAGCATTAAGGTTAATACTTAAGGTTTAATTCATTATCAGTAATGTTGTGAAATACATGTTATTTGAGATCTAAGGTTTAGTGCATGATAAGCAGACCGTGTTTGGTTTAATTCTAAACCACTGTGTCTTTGCAGATTTCCGGTTCCATCGGGGAAGAAATCGCAACGTGGGTCTGCAAGTTATGGATCAGAGAGAGTCAGGGATTGAAATGTTTCCTGTAATGCAGCCAGTCTAATTTGTTATGCAGCGGGAAAATGGACACAAAGAGCCGTTGGGAGGCTGTAATGTGACCATACCAATTGGCTGAGACAGAATCTGTGATAGGGTTATTACTGTACTGTAATAGAAGAAACAGAAAGAAGAACCAATGGAATCATGCCAACCTGTTCTATTGTATTGCCTATATCTGCTAGAGTATATATGCAGGCTCTCTGAAACTAGACGCTAGTCTTCTTGCTTTGCTGTTGACGGAGTTTTCATCTTTGATGCCGGGATCTGGATTCAGAGCGCGTGCGTATGTAACGACTGTACCTTGTGACTGTATGATTTATTTGCGCTAATTGTATTTAGATCACAGCGTGTAACCATCTGCTTTTATATTGAATAATAATTTTTTGTGCTTTGGAACCACAATCAAAGTCTGAAAGAAATTATTTCTTGTGTGACTTATAACGCTAAATAGCAACAATTTTTGAGTGTATAGATAGGTAGGAATCGATAGGGGTCCCCCCCTCACCCGAAACCCCAGTCTTGGTCTGAAGCTTGGGGCTCTTCCCCGCACCCCTGGAGTGGTGGGTACGGGGGTAATAAAGTGTTGAATAGTAATAAACTATTGTATTTTACAGTGGAACTACAGGCGCCATCATGCTTGCCCTTTGGCACTTGTGGAACTATAAGTGCCAGCAGGCGGCCGGCACCCGTACCCCCACTGTAAAATAGTTAAAAAAAATAAAATAAAAAAAAAAACCATACACCGTAGATAGTATAAATTACACACCTACCTCACACATACTTACCTGCTGCTAGATGTTCACGTCCACTTCTGCCAAGCAGAGTCCGTTTGCATGCACCTGAAAAAAAGATCCTATACTCACCTCCATCCACGAGCCGCCAGCCAGTCAGAGGCCGCTTTACATGTAGTGACCGCTCATTGGCTGGTTACACGTGAGTCCCAGCCAATGAGCGGCCGCTACATGTAAAACGGTCTTTGATTGGCTGTCGGCCCGTGGAAATTCCTGAGGCGGCCCGTCAGCTGTCATTCGCAAAGTATTCCTGTGTGTGACAACACACATAGCAATACTTGTCCTTATGGCTTCGGGTTATTCGGGTTATTTTGCCAAGACCCCTGGATGCTATGGAGAGCAGCGGGAAGATGGAGGAGAGTATAAATCTTTTTTTCAGATACATCCATTGGAATCTACGGGGACAAGGGGACAGAACATCTGGCAGCAGGTTGTCTGATTGAGATAAGTGTGTAATAAATTTATACTATCTACAGTGTCTTTTTTTAACTATGTAGTTCCACAAGTGCCAAAGGGCAGGTATGCTGGCACCTGTAGTTTCACTGTAAAATACAATCGTTTAATACTATTAAACACTTTATTACCCCCATACCCACAGCTCCTGGGGTGCAGGGAAGAGCCCCGGGCTTTCAGACCAAACCTGGGGTTTTAGGAGGGAGGGACCCCTTTTTTGGGGGGGGGTCCCCACCTCCCCAGAGATCTCCGGCTTGGCCTGACCGGCTTGGGGTGAAAATGCTTTCGCCATGGAGAACTAGTAATAAAGTCTCCTGGCTGTGGCATTACACCCCGGCCGGTTTGGGTCTGGTGCTGGTTTTGAATATAGGAGGACCCCTACGCATTTTTCCCCCTATATTTAAAACCAGCACAGGTCCTGCAGCCAGGTGCTGGTTCTTAAATTACGGGGGAACCCTACTCGTTTTGTTCCCCGGAATTTTCGGAACTAGGACTGGCTGACCAGTCCGGGGCTGGTTAGGCTTTTGAGGGGGGAACCTCATGTCATTTAGAAGAAAAAAAAAAAATTAAAAAAAACACACTATTCATTATTAAACATACAGAAATAGCACTGATTTGTGTATGTTTGATGGCAACTCGCAGCTCAGGAGGTGGTGCATTTGAAACTTCTATTGACTCCCCGATTTCGCTGTAAAAACGGCCGAATATAGCAACACGAATAATGGTAAATTCCCGATTTAGGCTGAAGTTAATGAAAAGTACTTCCGAGTTGAGCCGATGGCAAATTCATTTCTAGTGAAAAAACCGGCAGAATTTGCGGCATTAACTCACCAGATTTCAACTCCAAAATATGAACAAATCACCTGACTTTAATGATAGTAAATTCCAGATTTGCACAAAAAAAAGAGATATTTTCACCCACGATAGCAATCTCGGACCAACACAAATCTTAGTAAATTTACAGCTACATCTTATACCAGTCAGATCACAACTAAGAAATGGTGCTTAGTGGAGATATATGATCAAGTCAACTAGTACTGGTTGCAATTATGTTGACGCAACTACAGTTTAAAATTGAAAAACAAAAAAGAAAAACACAACAATAAATCATCACATGAAAGCCCTTTTACATTAAATTTCTATTCTAGCTGTTGTGAGGTATTGTGCTGATGTAATAATGCAGCTTCCATACATACAGCACACCAGGGATGGTACACTGGGGAAGCTTTACAAAGTGTCACCGACTACATTAACTGGAAAGCACTGTGACACAAGAATGCACTGAAAGCTGGAGAGTGCATACATAAGAGGAAAGCAAAGATTTTGGGGGCAACACTGTTTATTGGACGGCGATAATTAATGGGCGCCCGACAGAGCAATTCAAATATTTTGGGTGCACATTAACAATTATTGGGATTGTCGCACCCAAAAGCACCTGATTTTGCTGGTTAGGACGCCCAAACCACAAAAACTTTTTGCACATTTATGCTCAATCGCCTCACTAGGCCGCAAGCAGAAATGTCTGAACGCGCCCAATCGTGGCAACAATTAAGGTGCTCTGTCTGGTGTCCAAAAAAAAAAACTATTAGGATTTCCCCTTTTGTGGCCATGGTTCTTACATGTCAGGTATGTACAGAATGTATATATTTTACCCATTGCTCAGCAAAAAACATGCACATGCAGTGAAACTATCCATATGTACCAGACCCATAACCATTCTACATACAGGATTACCAAAAAAAAAAAATTGTACGACATACGCAAAGTGAACAACCAACCATTATAAAGGTCCCAGTCAGTGGCAGCTGTAATAATATTGAAGTTATGTCAGTGCGTCCTTGCCTTCATGCCGTGCATATGCAAGAACATGTCTTTGGAGAACTACATAGGACTCCATTGAAATCAACAGAGTATAGCAAACATAGGCCCTCATTCAGAGCCACTCGCTAGCGGCAGTACGCTCGTTCCGAGCGATGTTCGCACATCTGCGCATGCGTACGGTTTTTAGTACGCATGCGCGAACCAGTCAGTGCGGCTGAAAATCGTTGGTACGCAAGATAGCGAGGGCCTGCTATTTTGAGTGACAGAATGAGGCGTATGTGGGTGGTAACAGGGGAAGGTGCTTGAAAATGGGGAATGGAGATCCGAACGCAGGCGTGCTTAAAGGTCAAACCGGGCGTTTTAAGGGAGTGCATAATTAATACAGCAGCGTCATTGACCACGTCACTTGGTTTCTTTTTAACTCAGAACTGCTCGCAAAATAGCGGTTGAAAACACCAACCACAAGAATAGCGAGCAGTTCATACGCTGTACGATGTACTCGATTAATCTAATAAATAGCGGACATGACGTATGGTGCGTGCGGCCAGGGGGCGTTTTTATCAAATAAACGAGCGTATGTTTTGCTCGCTCGTTCAGACTTAGAGGTGTGAACAGACTGCAATTTGCGAACGGATCATTTGAATAGCCACCCCTTGTTTTTGAACGAACGACCGCAAATAGCGAACGGCTCTGAATCAGGCCCATAATTCCGTAGCAACCTTCTGAAAACAATGTCACAAGTGATACACCTCACTAAGGCTGCCATTCAATTCAAAGCGATGCTGAATAGCCCCGGGGAGGGAGCACTCCGAGCTATTCAATTCAGCGCGCTACTAAGCTTGACTAAAGGATTTCTTCTCGCATCCCTCCTGGGGTGCGAGCAGAAATCCGACAAAAGTACAGGGGCGATGCTGTTTTCTGCCCTTAGCGCGGCAGAAACAGCATCGCGCTGGGAAGTTTATTCAGAGAATACCCGTTCTCGCGACTAAACACCATGTTTAAGGAGACGAGGGGCGGGAGAATTTGCTTTTTCTGACCTAACAGCGCGCAGAATTGAATAGCTCCAGGAGCTCAATCTCGCCGCTATTCAATTCGCGGTGAATTGAATCAAGCCCATTATTTGGATATATTTTCAAATAATTCATGTCAATATCTGAAGTAATACCCCTTTTACACCAAACAAATAACCCGGGTTATTGCCAGGTCGATCCAGGTTGAGGCTCTGTGTAAACGGCTCCCAAAAAACAACCCGGGTCAATTTACCGGGCAATCTTACTCGGGTTGAGAGCAGGGTTGAAAAGGGGTTGTTCCCGGGTCATGAGGCAGTGTAAACGGGTGCTACCCTGCTTATTTGACCCGGCTAGCTCCGAAAGATGCTGATTGGAGCTTCTGGGGCACCGGCAGATGATGTAATTTGTCAGTGCCCTGCATAGAGAGACTCACATGAAGCCATCGCTTGCCTGCCTAACCTCCTGCACCACAGCCTGACCAGCAGCCACAAAAGCAGGCAGGCACACAGCCTGCCACAGCCAGAACAGCAGCCTGCACCACAGCCTGACCAGCAGCCACAAATGCAGGCAGGCACACAGCCTGCCACAGCCAGAACTGCAGCCTGCACCACAGCCTGACCAGCAGCCACAAATGCAGGCAGGCACACAGCCTGCCACAGCCAGAACTGCAGCCTGCACCACAGCCTGACCAGCAGCCACAAATGCAGGCAGGCACACAGCCTGCCACAGCCAGAACTGCAGCCTGCACCACAGCCTGACCAGCAGCCACAAATGCAGGCTGATACACAGCCTGCCACAGCCAGAACAGCAGCCTGTAGCAATGCTGTAAGCAGTCCCCACCCCTCACTTTTGTTGCCTTTTGTGACCATCTTTGTCAGAGCTTAAAACAGACCATTTTTAGTGACTTCTATAGAGAAAAGCAGAGATTACCTGGGTTCAGTGTAAACGGGGCAAACCCGGGAATAACCCGGGTCCAGTTGCAGTGTAAACGGGGTCTGAAGCAGAGTTCGACCCGGGATTGACCAGTGTTCAAATTCCAGGGTCGGACCCGGGATTTTGGTGTAAAAGGGGTATTAGATAACAGGTGCTAAAACTAACTTAACTTTCAGAAGTCCGGCTTCTCCAGAGTATATTAAATACTATGTATGTCACTCTCAAGACAAGCATGATTGGAACAGGTTTCTAAGAGTTGGGTAAGTTATATCAACAGTCTCTAGGTACACAGTGACTGTCGCCATGACGATGCCAGCACCTGGATCCCGACAAAGGAGTTATCCTACTTAGAGCTTTTTGACTGTGCAGTCTTACAATTTTAACCATGCCACTTACCTGAGTGATTAAACTTAAACATCCGCACAATGTGGTTATGTTGATAAACTCACTGTGGACTAGTCTGCATATAAATGTTCACCAAAAAAAAAAAAAAAAGCACAAATACTACTCAAAGGACAAAGCATAAAATAAAATCAGTAATAATGAAAATAAGTTTTACATAAACAAAGGCATTAAAAAGAAAAGTGAAAAAAATGCGAGAATGTTTACCTGATATAATATATATGTGCACTGTTTCACAATTGCAAATAAAGCATTTTATGCACATCTGGAAGAGCTGCGGGAACCTCTGGGGAGGATTCTAAAGCTTAGCAGAACAGCCCAATCTATGTTTAGGAACTCGAGACCTCGAGAAATTTCAGACCACTTGAGGAAATCCTTTGCCTTCCCTGCGACTGCCTCAGGCCCAGAGATGTCCGTAGCCATCACTGATCACATGATATCTGTACAGCAGGTGATCCAAACAATGGCTGCATATAGGTTTAGGCAGCCTGGCTCCAGAACACCCACATTGTGGATTAAAACAGGGCTTGACAATTTTTTCTAAAATCTAGGAGCCAGAATGAAGGTGTCGGAGCCAGACCACCGTCCCCTCAAAAAAATTACAGGAGTGAGTGAGGAGCACAGCGGTGTGTGTTATACAACCTTTATACACACTATACTAGTCCACAAAATGATCACCGTTTAATGGATACAGTAAAATGGGGGCCTTCTCACTGCTCTGCACAGCTCCCCTGCTCCACCCCCCACCCTCCAGTAATAACGGGCCACATTTCACATAAAACAATGGTGCCAGAAAGTACAACAAAACCCCCCTCGCATCGTGGTCACAGCACTATCCCTCTGAAGCCGCTACGCAATTGCTAGCCACGTATAGACCCTACTACCGGAGAGCTCTAGGCAGCCGGAGATAGGAGACAGTAGACAGCCGCGACGTACAGGAGGATCAGTGTAGACTGGGACAAACAGTAGGGATCAGAGCAGGCCAGGATGGAAAGGAGTCGTCAGTGCAGGCCGGGATGGACAGAGGCACAGCAGTCACCGCAGGCGACATTCAGCACATGCACTCCTGTGCATGATATGAACACCGCAATCCTATAGGCACGAATCATCTACCGGAGCTGATGACGATCTGCTTCCTCCCTCACTGCAAAATCTAGTAGCCAGGGCAACCTGGCTCCCGGGATTTGTCGAGCCCTGGTAAAAAGCTTGTTACATAAAAAAGGCGCACAGCCTATATACACACTCTGGTATAGTACAAGTAGAACAAATCTAACACACATGGGGGGGTGATTAAATTGTTTTATTTGGCACGCTAATTAATGGGCGACCAATGTAGCAATTCAATTGTTTTGGCCCCCATTAATTATTGCGCTTGTCGCGACCAGGTTTAGCCACGTAAAACACCTAAATCCGTCCTTGTTAGGGTGACCTCAGAAGGGTGCGAGCAGAAATGCCACCGTTTATCGCACCTGAAAGGAGAAACAATTGAATTGCTTTGTCGGGCGTCCATTAGTCAGAGCTGCCAGCGAAAACGATTGAAATCACCCCCAAGCTAGCCAAGTATAAATAATATGTAAATTACAAGTATTTAATGGGGGGAAATGCAATTGTTTTAACACGGCAGCAGCTCCTAACTAAAGTGACAGTAGCTATTGAATCGTTTATGTTGCTGGGTGCAATTGCCATGGGTTCCTATTTCTGCTTGCACCCCTCCTGAGGTGGCGAGCAGAAATCCGCCTAAAGTCGAGATTTTGGGTGTCCAAACTCATCGCGCCCAGTTGTTTGCACAATGCAATTGGGTGCGACATGCACGATATGTAATGGGCGCCCGCAACACTAACGCATATAGGCAAAACAACTGAATATCGCCTGTCAGGACCCCATAACTCACAGGCGCACATATACAAATGAAATAGATATATATATATATATATATATATCTCTATCTGTGTGTATGTATGTGTATGTATATATATATATATCACACATATACATATATACACACACACACACACACACACACACAGGTTGAGCCTCCCATATCCAAATATTCACAGATATGGAATTTTTTTACAATGAAAGATAGTGACACCTTTGCTTTTTGATGGTTCAGTGTACACAAACTTTGTTTAAAACACAAAATTATTAAAAATATTGCAGAAAATTTCAAGCCTTGTGTATAAGCTATATACTGTATGAAACTTAAGTGAATTTCATGTATGTACACAAATTTTGTTTGAGCCACATTATTAAAAATATTGCATAAAATGACCTTCAGGCTCTGTGTATAAGGTGTATATGAAACAAATGAAATTCATGTATGTACACAAACTTTGTTTGAGCTACAAAATTATTGATAATATTGTATAAAATTACCTGCAGGCTGTGTGCATAAGGTGTATATAAAACATTAATGCATTCTATATTCAGATTTGGGTGCCATTCCCAAGATATTTCATTATGGTATGCAAATATTACAAACTATGGAATATTCTGTGATAAATACTCTGATTAATTTATAAGTAACTGATACTTCAGTATGAATCCCCGTTGTTTGGTACGCATCAGCGTGAAATAATAGGCGGCACTCCACGGCTTTGTAAATACGATGTCATGTTTTTTATTTATCTGAATACATCTTATTTACAAAGCCGTGGAGGGACGCCTATTTTTTCCTGCTGGTGCATACCAAACAACGGGGAGAAATTATATTATATACACACACACATAATATATATATATATATATATTTATATTACACACAGTACCACAACATATGCTATTTAACAGTTTTTGTACTGTGATAAACCATGAGCATCCTGCTGCTTTTCACAATAGACCCTTCCTGTTTTATAAAACAGGATGTAAGAAGTGCAAAAGATAGTTACATTTTACATGGAACATAGAAGTAATAAAAAGGTTAATGTATATGAAAATGTTACTAAGAACCATATATTCGTAAAAGGTTTTAGTCGAGTTTATTTGTGTTATAAGCTCTGCAAATGCACAGCAATGAGGAGGCATCCAGCAAGGCTAGGCATCTCACCAACATATCTATTGATGCTGCATCATAGATATACATTGAAAAGTTCCTTAGTATTCAAGTAGACAGGACACCTCAGGAGAACGTGGCGGCTCCCTTACTGTCTGCAATAAGTAGACCTGTCAAGATCTTCATTTACCAAAGAAAATCAGAAGGCCGTCTAGGTAAAAGGCTTTTATGATTGAGCTAAAATAAAATGCATGATTATGGGGCGGTTTAATGGTTGTTTTATTATTCGCAAGACTTGTGTGCCTACTGTAATATAATGTTTTCAATTTTTTTTCCAAAAACCGCTCCGAAATGGTCATTTTTTATTTATTATTCAGTTAGGTCGAGGACATATTTTTAAAACTTATCCAACACTTTTTTGTAAAAAAAAAAAAAAAAAAACAACTATATTTTTTTGAATGCTATATACACACACCATAAAAATACCATTTTATGGTATATAGTAGTGATGGCCATTGACTGTACCATCGATGGCCGAGGGTTCAACAATCGATAGAAACATTGACTGTTTGAGACCATAGCTGCAGATGTTTCCACAACATCGGGTTGGGGGGCTGATAGAGATATATATATATATATATATATATATATATATATCCATATCCAATTAGTTCATTCACTATAAATGAACGAGGGCACTCTCCAAAGTCAATCCTTTAAATCAATTGTTTTATTCGGGCTAGTTAATGCCACATAGATAATAGACATCCGATCAAAATTTAACAAATGCCTTATGTCTGTCAACGTTTCGGTTCACGTCGAACCTTCATCAGGACAATTTATTCCAATCAAAACATAAATTGCATATAATCAATCAACATGATCAAAAACAGTTTCTGTGAAAAAAAACAAAACAAAAAACAAAAGATAGTCCATCAGGTTCCATTTACCTTTGAGAACTAAAGCACAACTATCCGGATGTGCTTGAACATTAAATTACCAAAAAAACGCGAATGCTTGCCTCTATGTGTATTAAATGTCAATAACGCTAAACAATGATACTGTAGTGTCCAAATAAAAGCAAATGTTTATCAATGGCCACCCCATAATAAGATATGAGAATGTGAAAATATACAAACATAATCTGGCCATCTTCCAGTTCCTACGTGTCATGAGAAGCAGTGATCACACTTTAAGGGACAGACAATTGAAAGAGATGACAGTCAAGTTTCTTGAGAGAGGCTACAGGATGAAAACGCTCCAGCGATGTCTTAGCAAGGCAGAGGAGATCTTCTTAGACAACACAGGTGATATTGAAAGCAGGTCAAAGAAACAATGTCCGATATTCATCACGAGATATGATAATTGCGAACCTAAAACTCAGAAGGCTCTCAAGAAATTCTGGCATATTATATCTAGGGATAAGTCATGTGGGTCCCCCAATTATGGAATTTAAACAAGGACCTAATCTTAAACAACTTTTAATGAGGCCAACCACACACCCGGGCAGCAAAAATTAAATGATAGAGGCCATGACATCTAAAAGCCTGGTAGTTTTTATTGTAGTAATTGCATGCAGTACGTGCACCTCTATGTTGGTGGGACCTATGTTCCCACAACCACACTCCGGCCGCAAAATCAAGATTCGTTACCATCTGCATTGTGCTTTGGATCACTTGATATATATTTTGATTTGTTCCTGTGGACTTTATTATGTGGAGCTGACCTCAAGTAAATTCAGAGACCGTATGGCCAACCACAGGGCTTCAATAAGGGCAGCCTTGAACACAGGCTCTACTGACAAACCCGTGGCCAGGCAGTTTTTGGAGAAAGGGCATCAAATTGCCAGCCTGAAATGCAAATGAACTGACTTGACACCACCTCCTGAGTTTGGGGGCGATAGACTTCAAATATTGAAAAAGCGTGAAAGTTATTCGATTTACTAGTTGGACACGGTGGCCCCTAGGGGCCTTAATGAATACAATCCATTGCATATATTTTTATAAACACAATGGTGACATACTGGTGGTGTTTGGTTTTACCTCTATCATCGTTAGGTGGTGTATTCTTTAGTCGCAATGCATTGCATTGGTTTTTTATCCTTGGGTTTATCACTTTTTTCCCACACGTCTCATTTTGCACACTAGTGCGCTGCAGGTACTTTCATTGCATGACGTTGGCAGTCATGGATTTTTCTTTTCCGTTTTATGTAACCATCACCTTGGGGTTCAGTTCTTGTGTCACTTTGCTCTGCCTAAATATTTATGTTCTTGACTTTTTGTGTCATAGTATTATTGATTTGTCTGTTTGATTTTCATACTTTTGTATATATCATTTTGGTGAGTATTGTGTATTGTTAGATTTTTATGCGTGTGCTATCTATGAATACGCTCAGATTACAGGTTCCAACACCATTGTTTTATAGTAGATCATAGCTAGTAACAGTTTTTTTTGCTTTGTACATCAGTAGTATTGACCACCCGTACATTAATCCATATATGTGTTTATATACTGTCAGCGCGATCTGTCATAGGCTGCCTACAGTAACCATGTTGTTTACACTGTCAGCACCACATTGAACCCCAAGGTGATGGTTACATAAGGCATTTGTTAAATTTGGATCGGATGTCTATTATCCATGTGGCATTAACTAGCCCGAATAAAAACGGATTTAAAGGATTGACTTTGGAGAGTGCCCTCGTACATTTATAGTGAATGAACAAATTGGATATTTTTGGATCAATTGCGATTCTAGTTGCGTATCATCGGGTCCTAAGCCACGGCAATTTCTGTTCTCTGGCCAGTATGAAGTGATGCTCTGCAATAAACTATAGCAGTGGTTCCCAAACTGGTGCAATGGGTTGGTGGCCCAGTACCAACTCACGCTTATTTATGGTCAATGTGACAGGCAAACCAGTGCTGGTGGCTGCCAATCAAAAATTACATGGATAAAAAACAAAACCCACAACCCTGACCACCACATAACTATCCCCAAGGATAACATACAGTATAAGCACAATTTATTTACTTTAATAACTTTCGCTGAATTACTCAATAACTCATTCTTGGCCTACAGGTGCCATGTAATAAATACAGATACTCTGGGGTACCGTCATTAAAGAAAGTTTGGGAACCTCTGAACTATAGGTTAATCGTGGGAAAACGATTATTTATTGCATAGGTCTTTCAAAAATGTGGTAGGTGATATTAGGAAGCATTTTTCTATTTATTGGACACTTCTTTTCAAAAACTTATCCTATGTAAAGCTCAGGAAACCAGAAAGAACAATAAATAATTACAGTTTGATGATCATGTCATACTAAGAAAGTCCAAACACCTCCCTTTACAGCGACTGGGGACAGTATTACATAGAATGAGTCACATCTAGGAGTAAAATATTTTAAGAAACCAGGAAAGAGATGTATCCAGTGAGATCAATAAAATAAGGACTCGCATAAATTATGGGTTGGCAATATTCAGAATTCTTGATTATTGCGCGTCAAAACAAGCAGGCTTTGAGATATCCCCAGAGACGCATCTGAAGCTATACTCCACGGAGATTAACAGCATTGTGAAATATCAAGAGATGTCTCAGATATACCTCCATTGGGAGTCCAGATACAGATCTAAATTAAACAGTAGTTACAAATAATAATAACCACCCCTGATTATATGGACAGGATAGTAAATTATAGGTGAGGGTACGACAATCACACCCACATTTTACTGCTCTGAAACCACTGTATAACTGAAGGAAAAATAGAGTCACTGGGCCTATATTGATAAAATTATTAGTACAGCGGGGATTTTTTCAGGTAGTCGACATTCAGAATGTCAACAGGTTCTGAATGTCGACAGATTGTCAACATGGACAATAGGTCAACAAAAAATATGTCAGCATACAAATAGGTTAACATGGTTAAAATGTTTTGTTTTTATATTTAGGACTAGATTGAGGGATAGGCTAAAATAAGCAGAAAAAAAAAAAAAAACATGTAAAATGTCGAGATTCTGAACATGACATTTTAAACACGTCAACCTAATCGTATGTCCGCATATTGGTGGTCAATTGTTCATGTTGGCATTCTGACGACCTTCCGACTGGTGACAATGGCGCATGTCCAAAAAGGGTGTGTGGCATTTCAAAGGAGGGTCCCTATCACACCCCCCCCCCCCCCCTTTCCATCACTTTAGTGGCCGTGTTCAGGTCACACCAAGATGCTGAGCTGCCCCCAAACTGTTCCCGCACTTTATCTATTCACCCTCTCGGCACAGTGATCCCCCATCTCCCCAACTTTTTACCCTAGCGGGACACTGTGGCCTGTGCAGGGCGTGTCACCCTGCTGGAACACTATACCTTCCGAATGTCGACTAATCACACCAAACATGTAGAGCATGTACTGTAACACAGAGCAACCAGTCAGATATTAGAAATGAAAGTGTGTATCACGCTGTACCATCACAAAAGTATTATATTCGTATTACTATAAATTACAGCATTTGGGTTTTGCCAATAGACATAAGTACAGACATGTAAAGAAACAGGAATTTATGAAATACAAATTTCCAGCAAAAAAAAAGTGTTGATGCGGGTGCGGCGGGAGGAATTCATTGTGTTGTTAAACGGACCCAGGAATGGGTGCCCAGAAGCATTCAATGGACGTGCTGTAAACCCGCAACTAGAGGATTTCTGCTCGCACCCTCCTAGGTGCAAGCTGAAATCAGACTAAACTAGTGCCGCGATGGTAATTGCAGGCTTACCGCATGCGCTAACAGCATCGTGTACGGCACTTAAAGTCGGAGAATGCGGTTTACTGCAACTAAACCCAAACTGCATCTGCTGACTTCAGTGCAGTGCGCGATGCGGACAATTGCACTCATTCCCGGCGCTATTCAACATCACGTTCACTTGAATTCCCCCAAAAGTAACAAAAACCTTGCATCACATTAATCTAACCAATATAGGGTGCTGTTTCTTTTTAAACTTCTAGGTGGCAGTGTTACTACCAAAGTCTATGGAGAAAGCTACTACACAGGAAGAAAACAAAAGCATTGTCAAAATAAACAACACTTCTTTCCATAAACTTTGAATAATAGATCTGTCATTCTTGAAAGAACTGGCTCATGTTACAGGCATGGTCACACAACCAGCTATAGCAAGTTCCTCTTAAAATGATTATTGTTGCTCAGTGGGTTAAGGCAATGACTGCCCTGAAAGGGGAATAGGTGACTCCCAACCACCTACAGCGCATACAAATTTTCTAAACAACTACATCAAGATTGAAAGACAAAACAAATGCCTTCGGTTAAGGCCTCAAAGTTTTTTTCCTTTAGAATATACTATAAAAACAATAACAAACGTTTACACAGAAATTGGGTGCAAGGCAAAAAAACAAGTAACTGTGCAACTGGTCAAACCATGATGCAATGCAAGGAGTGCAAATACATTTATTTTTCTGTATGCAGGGTAAACACAAGCCGCTTTTGCATGTAGCCAGTCTCTCCACTTTCAAATGTTCATATTTCCCAGTCTGTACCTGTATTTTTCCAGCATTTCCTGGAAAAGGGGAGTGTGGTCTCTCTGGGAGGGGGCAAGCCTTGTGGCATGCCATCTTTCCTTCACTCTAGGGGGCGTACCCAGCTGGCCTGCCCCCAAGCTCTCCCCGCACCGTGAACTGATGCTGTGGGTCCGCTAACATCAGCGTGTGATCAACAGGGCGTCACCATAAGGGCAGGGCTCATATTAGCGCTTTAAAAATCAGGTAGGCCCCCGCTGAAACAGCCTAGCAGGAACGTTAACGTAACTTACTAATCAACAAAGATCAAAAGCTTTTTCCTGCTGGGTAATGCCATCTTGAGATGGCGTTCCTCTATACCCAGGCAATAGGGACTTGCAAAGTTGGAAAGGTGTCATTTTCGCCGCGCCAGTCAACTGCAATACAGATTATTAGTTAGCACCAATTTTAATAAATAGACCTGCTGGTTTTGGGCTATTTACACATATGCAGACATTGGGCCAAATCCAATTAGCCGCGATAAAGTTAAGTTTTCTCCGGAGAAAACATTTCGAACCATTCGCCTGAATTTGCTGCTTTTTGCATGTTTGCGCGCTCCCGTTTAACCGGCCAATCCACAATAACACAGTCGCACGATAATTCTTGTATTGAAGACTGGCGAAAAGTGCAGGTGAAAATGGGGAAATCAGCCTATATCCCAAAACAAGGTCAACTGAGATAGGGGAGTAGTGTAGAAGTGTGTTAGTGGACATAATCAATTGTGTCAAATGGCGTATATGCATTTTCCTATAACAGTGAAAAATGATAGAATGCAAGTTTTTTTTTGGCCAAAATAAATGCTGCAGTTAAATTAGGAGTACATTAAAATGGGTGCAAGTATATTGGTTTCATTTTAGGGCACGTTTAAAAAAAATTATATTATAATATATATATATATATATATATATATATATATATATATATATATATATATATATATATATATCTCCTGGTGCAGCCACCTGCAAATGTTTAAAGACACATGTACCACCCATGCCTAATTAGTCATTACAGGGGGTGTCCAAAGTCCCCACATTTTTACCCAAATATTGGGACTTTGCTTTTTACAATCTCTGAATTGATAAGTTGTGCAATTTGCGATAATTCCTATAAAAAGTTAATCATTTTTGCCGAAAAATTCTCTGAAATTAAATTTTATTGGGGAAAAAAAATAAAAGTTATCGCGGCTAAATGGATATGCCACAGCATAGCTACAACAATGCTAACCAAATGTGCGAGAAAAGAAGAGAAAGCAGTTGTGTGAACGGACCCATAAATATATTTAACACCTCAAGTACATGAACCCTTCTCATATTCACAGCATTTACAAAGGTTGGACAGGAAAAAGTTGATTGATCGCCAGGATAACATTATCAGTCTCCCAGAGGACCAATGACAAGTGATACAATAAACACTACGCAGCTTATTAACTGTGGTTAAACAGAGTACAGTGACCACAAAAGAGGCAGCGATCCTTCAGATCTCTTTAAAATCAACCATATAACCTGTGTAATGGCAATATTAGAATGTATGAATAAATGTACATTGCAACCAATGTTTTCACATGGCACTATTCGAGTTCCTGAAGTCCATGACAAAAGGTTATCCTATGATAATCATACTCTATGAGGACTAACACACTGGTTAGTGAATAACAACACTTCTGGAATGAGTTCCCGGAGCTATTTAATTGGCCGCACTGTTAATACGCGACTGGAGCAATTCTTGCTCGCATCCTCATTAGGTACAAGCAGAAATCTCACTAAACTAGAGCCACACTTATGATGGATAATGCAACTAAACACCCAGCATAAGGGCTGTAACCTGCATCTCCCGACTTAAGTGCAGGGAGCGATGGGGACAACTGAACAGATGCGGGCACTCATTCCCGGTGCTATTCAAAATTGCAATTAATTGACTTGCCCCCTAAGGGGCTAATGCAGCGGGAGCAGTACACCAGTTTACTTAGCGTACCACAGTGTTTGCAATACGCGCTACAGCGCATATTTTAAAGAGCTGGGTCCCCCGGGGACGCGCTGTGCTGCTGTCCTGTGCGGAACAGCGAGTCTCCGGGGACACGACCCAGCCGCCCTGCACGCTGCCGCATAGTTTAAAAGCACCGCTGTCAAATAGACGCCGGTAATAATGGGACACGCCCGAGCGGCAGGGGGCGCTGACGCGCTCCCCCAAGATCCCATAACAATAGCGTGGTTGTGGCGTCACTTTGCTGGACATTGCACATGTTGCGGTGCCTGGCGCCGGCGGCAGTCCCAGTGGCAATACTAGCAGTGTGCGGGGGCCGGTGATAAGTCACCGTCAGCGTGCGTGTGTATGTGGCGCTGTGCTTGTGCTGCAGCTATATAGCATATCCCGGCAGCTGCTCCTCATCCGCGGAGCGAGGAGGTGTAGCCCCATCATCTGCCTGCCGGGAGATGAGCACCACCGACAGCTGCGCGGCCATGACTCTGCTGGGCAAAGCCCACACTCTCAACCTCATGAAATGGGCCCGCCTGATACACACGTGTGTGTGTGTGTGTGTGTGTGTGTGTGTGTGTGTGTGTGTGTGTGTGTGTGTGTGTGTGTGTGTGGTTTTTTTTTTATGCAGGGAGTAGTGGGGGGGTTGTTGTTGATGCAGGGAGTAGTGGGGGGGTTGTTGTTGATGCAGGGAGTAGTGGGGGGGTTGTTGTTGATGCAGGGAGTAGTGGGGCGGTTGTTGATGCAGGGAGTAGTGGGGGGGGTTGTTGATGATGCAGGGAGTAGTGGGGGGGTTGTCGATGCAGGGAGTAGAGGGGGGGGTTGTCGATGCAGGGAGTAGGGGGGGGGGGTTGTTACTGGTGCTGGCAGTAGTGGGGGAAGTCCCAGGAGTTGTTCCCATTGATGTGCAGCCTCTGATTCCTATAGGTGGGCTCTTTGTACATGGGCCTGCATGATAAGCCTGCTGATGGCGAAATAAATATTAATGGCGTTAGCTGACGGGGCCCGTGTCGGAAATGCATCGCATTCCAGATATTGGTAAATCTGGCAGCATTGCATCCCCCATAGAAACCCATGGGGGAGGCGGCTGTCAGCGGGAATGGAGGGATCGCAGTGGATATTGGATCCCTCCATTCCGGGGGAAACGTAATATTTGAGGTAAGCCTCAGAAAAATGGTGTTTTCTTGGATTTTACCTCAAATATTCAATGATAAATGGGGCCCTAAAACTTTAGTTGGCTAACACTGGCAGCTCTGATGTTGATTACCAGCACATGAGTCTATTATGGAAAAATGTCTCATTGTGCAATAAAGATTAACAAAATGTTTTACTAGCTAACTAATGCTTTACAAAACGGTTTAGCATTCATTATTTTTTTCTGTTCAAGTTGTTAGATTTTCATAAGACTTTCATTGAAGAGGTCAGATAGGACCCTAATTTTTTTGGCTCACCGCGATCACTGGTACCATGTGCGATTTTGCTCTGCACATGCTCTGAAAGCAGGACACATGCATATGCACAATCGTAGGCTGAGCGCAGTAAGGTCATGTCCACAAAGACCTGAAGAAGCAAACATGTACGCTTTTAGTGAGAGCTGGTTTATTTTATTTTTTTAACCAGAATTTACACCTATTGTGCCAACAACTCTGCACCAGCCCCTTAATCTGTTGATCAGCTTTTCCAATAAGGATTTTTTTTCTCTTTTTCTTACCTCAACAGATCACAATATAGAACATCCCCCAGTATAAGGCAGCTGTTTTGAGGTTAGATTTCTCCTGAAGTCTGACAGAGGAGTGCGGCAATACAGGATGTTCTGCACCTCAGGGCCTGAATGACCAAGGCTACACTCTGAACAGATTCCAGGCTTCCCTCACAGTGTATAGTACAGAACTCCACACAGAAGGAAGGCAAATGTTTCACTGACTGATTAATCTATTAATCTGGCCTCAGAGGAAGTGCCTTATCTTGGGAATTAATATATTTATTCACCAGGGGCAGGTGTATAAAATAAATAAAAAAATAATAAATATCTCACACACACACACACACACACACACAATATGCACCACAGAGAGATGACTCATGCTGAATTCTGAGGTAAAACTTACATTTCCTTTATATAGTGGATCTAAAACATGGAATTTCTGCCCAAAAATTAGCTTAAGTTGCTTGTGCCGGTGGCCGTCAGTGATGGGCGGCCGATAGAGCAATTTAATTGTTACTATGCTCTAGCGTGAACATCCGCCGCATTCTACTTGCCCCCTCGAGGTGGTGAGCAGAAACGTGGAAGAATGCTTGGTTTGAGCGCCCAGTAGCCAGGACTTTAGACAGGTTTAGCTGCTAAACCCTGATTAATTGGGCACGACAAGTGCGATAATTAATGGGCACCCAAAACAATTGAATTGCTCCAACGGAACCCCATTAATTATTGCGGCGCCTAAAACAATTGAACTCAGCCCAATGTAAATAAACTTCCAAGTCTGCATTCTACCTGGACCAAATTAGTCACAGACCTGTATATTTTATGTTTTTTGCTTCACACATGCACCCAGGGGAGGCCAGCAATTTCCAGCTATGCCAATAAACATGAAAACGTGGCATATCAATTTACTAATCAACAAAGAACTGGCACCATTACAGAGATACAAGAGGCTCCATTAGGGTGGAAATCAATTGTTTGCACCCCCTTCGCGCCCGATGGAGCTACTCAATTGTGACTCCTGTATGACGCGATCAGCTGCCGATGCTTCAGCTCACACACCCCTGCCCAAACTGCACTTTTCACGATCGCGCCCAGCACTTTGGTCAGGTGCAGCTTTTTTACACGGCTAAGCTCAACCTCTATGAGCACAATAATTGGTATCAGTTGAATATTGCCCTGCGATATGTCGTCACTTTAGACGGGAGATCGGGCACACTGAGACAATTGAATTCCGCCCTTAGAGTCTGACCTTAAACTCAGTGACTTTGCAAGAGATACACAGTTACAAAATGCATTAAAGAGAGTGTCTTTGCTTTGAGATGCAGCATGGTAGGTGCTACCATGCGTAGTCTGCATACAGTTACAGCATGATCCCCTTTAAGAAGCCATAACACTTGCAGGTTCTGAATGGCTAGAGCACAGGTTCTCAAACTCGGACCCCAAACAGTGCATGTTTTCCAGGTCTCATCACAGAATCATAAGTGAAAATATTAGCTCCACCTGTGGATCTTTTAACAGGTGTCAGTGAGTAATGACTACACCTGTGCACCTACCAGGAGACCTGGAAAATGTGACCTGTGTGGGGTCCTTAGGACAGAGTTTGAGAACCACTGGGATAGAGCAATGGTAAGCGATCATGATAACGTTCAGCAGCGCTATCTAAGCTACTTTTGATTGGCAGATTACGTATCAACAATTGATCGTTCATTTACTTTTGGACTACTGTAGCAAAAGAAACTTCCCATTGGGCACGATTCAATTCAACGCAAATTGAATAGCGCCGGGAAGGAGCTCCCGGAGCTATTCAATTCAGTGCGCTGTTTTGTCAGAGAATGCAGGTTCTCGCACCCCTGCTCCTTAAACATGGCGTTTAGTTGCGAGAACCGGCATTTTCTGACTAAACTGCCCGGTGCGATGCGGTTTCCGCAGCGTAAGGGAAGAAAACAGCATTGCGCCTGTAATTATGTCAGATTTCTGCTTACACCCCAGGAGGGAATGTGAGAAGAAATCCTTAGTCGGGCTTAACAGCACACTGAACTGAATAGCTCCAGGGGGCTCATTCCCGGCACTATTCAATTCACGTTGAATTGAATCGAGCCCATTGATATTTCCATGGTTTAAACAGCAGAAGTGGAGGTGCTGTTACTTTTATATGAAAAATATGACTTTTACATTTAATAACTGTACAGCCATGATTCTCTCTTGTGTATTATGACACTTCATTACACTGCATACTAATAAGATACTTTTGACTTTAATAGGTACCACTAACAATGTTGCTCCAGGTCTCTATCCGACCATTAGGAGTAAATACATACCTGACACATCAGGTACAAAAACTACTCATTATAAACAGGGTGCATCCTGATATGCAATGTAAGTGCCTTCCCCCATGTACATTCGGTGAGCAAATGCGTACAATGCTAAATGAGCCCCAAAGTGCATAAGCCTTGGTGTTTTTAATAGTAGCCTTAATCAGAACGCATTGCCATAATAAAGGTAATAAGCGGTGCACATTGCAACCATCATGTTTAATATATTTACACAACTAATGGATGCAGCAAGTTGGTACAAATCAAATAAAACCCATCTGGCTTGAAGCATAATTGCCTATGCATATTGTCATATATATATCTGCATGCATGGAAAGCATGGCTCGCAGGGAATAAATGTGCTGAATTACTGAAATCTATGAAGAATTGTTCTATTAAAAACACAGGCTGGCTCCCGGCTATGATTAAACACAGGATCAGATTACCAGTGTAATGTACAGGCCTGTGATCTTCTGAAGGTGACATGGCAGGGTGTAAGGAAAGAGTCAGACATAACCTTTGTGTACACCAGTATCACATATCACAAAACTGACATCAACCAATGAGATAAATGCTTTACCTTATGGGGAAAGCAGAGCAACTATTGGAGAATGACCTCTGGGGTTTCAATAAAAAAAAGACCACACCTTGTTGATATGAGATAGATAGATCTATATATTTTAATAATAATAATAAAGAGATAATTCAAGCTCTTTGGCATATAGTAGCAGCAGTACAACATGACTGCATGACCTCACATCAATTAACTTTATTGGTAAAGAGCGAGATCAACAAGCCAGATAAAATCTTAATAGAGCATTAACTTCAACAGACAATAACCTGCGTAATATTTAAGTGTACAGCAAAAAAAATCTTTAATTAAAGGATGGAAAAGACCACACACACACACACTTACTTCACTCGACAGTCGCCAGATCGTTACAGGTACTACAGTTTGGCCGGCGCTGCAGGTCCCTCTGTGTATGACTGAGACAGGACGGACCATTCACGCTTTTCTATATCTATTACATGGTTCTTTTAACTAGAGCTCTAGCTTTTATTTTAGACTATTTGGACTACATACATGCTTGTTATCCTGAAAACTTAGCTTTCATAAAACTTTTCCTGCTCAGAGGTCTGAGATGCTTTGATCTGAAGTAGTAATGCATGCAAACATTGTACAATTTCCCAGATCTCCAATGCTAAGTAGACAGAGCTCAGAGTCAGAGCTTTTTTTTGCACTTTTCAGATTAATATCCCTTTTACACCGAAGCTAAAACCCAGGTTTTTGAAGGGTTAACCCAGGCAGCTCCCTGGTGTAAAAGGGGAGAGAGAGTTGGATCGCCGGGTCGAGTGACCCGGCAATCCAACCCAGGTAACTAGCAGGGTTCAACACGGGCGTAGCCTGTGAAATCCTGCTGTGAGAACAGCGCACTCTGGGTCACGATGACCTGGAGTGCGCTGCTAGCCGGCCGATTGGTCCGGCTTCAGTGGCGCTTGGAGATGACGTCATCTCCTAGCGACCACGTTCACTCTGCAAAAGCCGGGTCTATGCAGACCCGACTTGCGGTGTGAGCTGCGCTGACTCGGGAATATCCCGAGTCGGCAAAATTCAGGGTCTGATCCGGATAGGAACTTTGTTCCAACTCCTGGTCAGACCGGGAATTTAGGTGGAAAAGGGGTATAATAAAAAAAAGCATGAAAAGCACATTAAAAATAGGTGAAATAAGAAACATTGGCACCATTCCTACTTATATCTTCTAACATTTGAAACGTAAAGGCAAGCCGGAGCACTGGTACTGCAGAATCAACAGAAATCCATATTTTCAAGTTATTGTTCAACAATGACAAAAAAAAAATAACAATCCATTTTGGCAGCTGGGTCACAGTTTGATGCCCAGTGTGTGCACATGAATCGTATCACTGTAAGGCCCCTCTTACACCTCTGTCAATAGGTTACATCAGAAAAGTCTGTTGAATTTCATATACAACGTAAAACAAAAAGGAGCATGATTGGTAATTGCAGTAATTGGTTTTATGGCATTTGTTTCCAGTTGCTCTTTTCCCCAGCCTAGCACTCCTAAACCCAAGGTGTTAATTCACATATCCTCCAGGGGCAAGCATGGCAGTGACTAGCTCTCTAGAATCTCTAATTACTACTTGTTTTGATTATGTACTTGGGTTTTATTAAATGATCATGGAACGCCTGTCTTCACACTTCAGCTGGGGCTGGAGGATACGTCATTTAACCAATAAATTACAGTGTTTCACTTATTGGCCGGTGACAAACTGTGCAAAGCCTCTATTGTTAGAAGTGTCCCCAAAATATTCTAAATAACCGCATCTCCCACTGAGCAATACAATATTTACACATCTTTATGGTTGAAAATACTAAACACGTATACGATCTCCAACAACTGTATAAAAACACAAACTAGTGGACAAAAAAAAAAACGAAATCGTTTGCTGACGGACAAGTAAGAGAAATGGATACCCAGCGCTAAACCAGTAAGAGGATCAAGCGGTAGTGCAGCAGTAGGAAACGAGGTGACCGTAAACCTCACTGAAAGAACAAGCAAGAAATGTACTGCGCTCTACTACTTGAGTTGGGACATTAGTGAACACAAATGGAGCATATAAAATAAATTGGTTTAATAAACACAGATAGCACAGAAGATAAATATATCGTATACAAATAGCAAATTCACATACATAAAATAAAAATATATAAAAAGTACAATAAATGAAACTGAGACAATTGAAAAGTGAACGCAAAAGAGAGTTGATCAAGCTCTCTAATTGTAGGTATAGAAAAACACCTCTAATCTCATGTGAAAACCACGGACTTGGCTGGTTGTTGCTATTGGATAAAAATGTAAAGTAAATCCGGATTGCAATAGAATTACTTCAGAGAAGTATAATGATGGCAAAATTCTAAATAATTTTCTTGGAGATTCTCTTATATAAACACACAGGTGACTTCTCGTATGATGTATCCTTATCAGTTTATAAATGGACCCATATGTATGCAAGCAGTGCGCTTGAAGTTCATACAGACAGTCACTTATAGCTCAAATAATGGCGTTTATACATGAAGTGTCCTGCACAGTGTAGAGGGAGGCCCCTGATTTATTGAGCTGCTGTGAGGAATAGGCTGCACCCGTCTCTGCGTGGCCTCAGCAGTGTAGGTGAAATGACGGGCAGGGGCAGCAGTCCACGCTTCTAGGTAGCAGGGCGTGTGTCCCGGCTCCCGTCTCTACGTCCCGGTAGCGAAAGACCCAGGCAGGTGCAGGGTTCACCAGCAGTCGCTAGTGATTTACCGGGCAATAACGTGGCTGCATCCAGGCAAGGTAAGGTGACGGGCAGGGGCAGCAATCAGCGTTTCCAGGTACCAGCGCGTGAGTCCCGGCTCTCGTCTCCACGTCTCAGCGGTAAAGGACTGTAGCAGATGTAGGGCTAGATGGCGGTCACTGATCAGTTGCCGGATAGTTGCCAGATGGGGTAGAGAGTGATGGCAAAGTGAGAAGAGAATCTCCGGTAGACCAGGAGGGAGCGGCAACGCGTTTCGGCTACCTCTGTAGCCTTTTTCAAGCTAAGATGCTCCCCACCATCCATTATCCGGTTTAAATAGCATAGGAACATGGGTGATTGGGTAATTAATTTATCCAGTATAGTCATCAGCTGTTTGGCATATTCAAAAGGATTCAGCTGGAAAAATCCCAAATCAGTCCCATGTTCTTCTGAACTTGTAGTAGTTCACTCTAAATTATCCAAGTACATAGGTAGTATTCCTGGCATAGAAAGACACATACACCCTATGCCTAATAAATTAACTTAATCTTATTATAAATATAAATTGCAATGAGATTATAAAAACTAACATTAATAAAAAATAATATATTATTTAGATAATTAAAAATCATGATAATAATTAAAAATATTATTATTATTAATAATAAATATTATTCTAGCCTAACGTCCCAACAACAAATATGACACAATCTACTAGTCTAACAAGAAAGGAGAAAGAGGACCCAAATAAATATATTCATTAAAACAAGACAATCAATTCATAGCAAGTATCAAGGTATCTATAAAACGATAGTGTCTCGATGTTTATGTCATTGTAATAGTATGTTATCTTTGAAAGATGTTTTAGTCACAGAGGCATAAATGCAAATCCCAGTATGTGTACAGCATGCATACACATAAGCATATGCATTACACCCATATATATACTAGGGGTGAGCGGGTTCGGTTTTACTCGGATCTTTAAACGGCATTTTATTGGCTATCGCCTATCATGTGTTTTGGATAGCCAATATAATAAATCCGAATTTGCGGTAAAGTGGCGATAAGAACCGAGTAAATCCTAGTAAAACCGAGCCTGCACATCCCTAATATATACATACGCGCATAAATATACATACACACATTGGGCGGAATTCAATTGTTTTCGCGGCCCGCATCTCCCGTCTAAAGTGACAGGAGATCGCGGGCCGCTATGCAATTGTCCAAGATTTTCATGTTGATCGCGCCCATAGAGGTCAGGTCTAGCCGCGTAAAGCAGCTAAACCCGACCAAAGTGCTGGGCGCGATGTCGAAAAGTGATGTTTAGGCGCCCAAACATGTCACTTTTTGCACATTTCAGCTCTCATCCCCCAGGGCCTGCGAGCTGAAATGTAGCGCTGGCAGCTCATCGTGCCCGACAGGAGCAAGAATTGAATAGCTCCGTCGGGCACGATATGGGCTGGAAAGAATTGAATTCCGCCCATAGTGTTCACTGTAGGTCCGGCGGGAGGCAGGGCGCCGGACCCAGAGTTAGGGCACTTTGCGCGAGTCGAAGACGCGTGCCTGAAAAGGGGGCGTGGCCAACGAAAAGGGGGCATGCCTTTATGACGCGCCCCCTTTTCGTCACTCCTGGGGGCGTGCCCGGCACTAACGGACATGCTGGGCAGCCCCCAAGCTCTGCAGTCACTGTGAATGGATGCCGGGCGCATGCGCCCGGCGTACATTCACCGGCTGTGACCTCAGCGCCACCGTTTTGACCACCAGCGGGACACAGCGACCCACGGGTGGAGGCAGAACCCGCAGGCTGTCTCAGCGGACTGCCGCACTGGAGGGCAGGGCGCGTTCTGCCCTTCAGAAATAGGGCAGGGCGCGGCGCCCCGCTAAAACAGCCTAGCGGAAACACTACACATAAATAAACATATACATATGTGTACATACACCGCGTGCATGTGGATAAAGATAAAATAACCCCCTTAGAGTATACAAATATGGCTTCTATATAGATGGTGATATTAGCCAAATACGGAGGTGTTATTCTTTTAGATCTCATAAATCTAATAGTAATAGCAATAATATGCCATGTAATATTCAAATAATATATTATATTCTCAACATAAGCGTTTATAGATAATCTTCAGAATTACCAAACAATAGCCGCTGATCTCTGAGAACACCTCCATAAAAATAGGGGGATGGATATAAAAAAGGTTCATGTACATCAGTACACACATACACCCATATGAATAAATACCTTAACAAATAGGTAAGGAGTCCCAGAGAAGGATCAAGTAACTGGGAACAGGATGAAAGAGAGAGAGGAAAGGAAAAGAAGATAGGAAAAGGAAGGAGAGGGTGAGGAGGATGTGGGAGGGAGAGATCACACCACTGACCGGTCAGTACATATGGGGTAATGTCGGCCACCCCACAACCTCACCTATAACCAACAAGGCCAAAACTAATCATAGAATTCCAGAGCCTCATTAAGACCATCTGGAGATAATGTTTGAAGTCTGAAGATCCATTTCGATTCGGCTTTGCATAATTTATTGAATCTATCGCCGCCTCTGATGGTTCTACCTATACTCTCTATCCCCGATACTCTCAAGCAAGTAGGATCACTATGGTGAACCTCAGAGAAGTGTCTCCAGGCCTTTTATTACATTTAGTCTGTGTTCACGAAAATGTTCTTTAAGTTTCCTAGTAGTGCGTCCCACATATTGGATAGGACAGCTGCAGCTTAAGGTGCCCACACACATACCGATGTGATCTCAATCACAGGATGTGTACGATTTCCCCCTGAACTCTCCCTGGGAGCTCCCTGGCAGTCCTGCACACGATTTGGTCTGAAAATGTTGCCAATTGGAAACACGATCTATCGTGCCTCCTAACTACTCCAGTTCATCCTGACTTGAGATTGTCTGATCTGCCCTACAGCACGGCAGATCGGAGGATGCGATTTGCGACCTGCGGAGATGCGCATCATGATCGTGAGTGTGGACACACGATTTCTTCACGATTTGGCCATATTTTACACAATCAGTCGTTCCAATTGCGTCGAAATCGGCCAGATCGGGTAAAATATCGCTATGTGTGTGGGCACCTTTAGAACATAAACAGCATAAGTGGATTGGCAATTAATAAAACAATTGATATCAAAAGTGGTGCCCGTGCTTACGGATGATATTTGTTTATTTTTATTAATTATATATCTACAAGTAAGGCATCTTGTGTAGTTACACAAAAAACATCCCTTTGGTTTCGTAGGGAGCCATGTATCCGTGCTCACTGTGCCATTGATCTTAGTATTAGAAAAGGTACTTGGAGCCAACAAATTTTTCAAGTTTCTGTTCTTTTTAAAAACTATAGTAGGTTTAGGGGAAAGGATATTAGAGAGAATCTGTTCACATTGTAGAATCTTTTTTATAATAATTTTTATTGATGATGGACTTGATTCATTATTAAATTGAGAAATAAACAATACTGATGTATCTTTTTTATGTTTTGTTTTTGTTATTTCTAATGATGTGTATTCATTTAACGTATTGTTCTGTATAGAAACAGAGGTTCTGGCCATCTCAGTGTTAGTACTCTTAAGGGAAGCAATGTCTTGTAATGGTGCACTGTTTCAGCATGAATTCTAGCTCCCTCTATCAGTCCCAGTGGGTACCCTTTGTTCAGAAACTTGTCCTCCAGTTTGTCAGCATGCAGAAGAAAATCCTCGTCTCTTGTACAATTGCGCCTAATCCTACCCATTTGGCTTTTTGGGATATCAATCCAAGGGCGGTGATGTCCGCTATTATAATGAAGATAGGAGCTACAGTCCACGTTTTTAGTATATAGAGTTGAGATGTTTTTATCGTCTGCAGCTGACAAAGTGACATCCAAAAAAAATCAATACAAATGTGACTAAAGTGCGAGGTGAAACGTAAATTCATAGTATTAGTGTTCAAAAAAGCTGTGAAATTAGTGACCGAATTAATATCCCCATCCCAAACAAAAAATAAATTATCTATATAACGCCCATAGAACACCAGACTAGCTCCAGCTGGTCCATCATATACATATGACTCTTGAAACCTGCCCATATTAATGTTGGCAAAGCTAGGAGCGAATCTGGTGCCCATGGCCGTCCCGTGAATCTGTAAGTAGTGGGTGGACTGAAAATAAAATTATGTGTCAAAATAAACTGAATACAATTTAATAAGCACTTCTGTTGGTCCTCAGAGGTATTGGCATCCCTAGTCAATGTTTGGCTGACCGCCGAAATTCGAGCCTCATGTGGGATGTTAGTATATAATGCCTGTACGTCCAGGGTAAGGAAACTGTACCCAGGACGCCAGGTGATATTTTTCAATTTATCTAACAGATCCATGGTGTCACGAATATATGACCTCTGAGTCACAACATAGTTTTGTAAAAAGTGGTCAACAAAAAATGACAAATTAGAAGTGAGTGAATCAATCCCCAAAATAATTGGACGCCCCGGTGGTGAAACTAAAGACTTATGAATCTTAGGTAATTAATAAAACACCGGTGTGACTGGGTGACAATTAAACAATGAAATTCATACTCATCGATGAGATTAGATGTGTTTTTCTATACCTACAATTAGAGAGCTTGATCAACTCTTTTGCATTCAATTTTCATTTTTCAGTTGTCTCAGTTTCATTAATTTATTGTCCTTTTATATATTTTTATTTTATTTTATGTATGTGAATTTGTTATTTGTATACGATATATTTGTACATGATATATTTATCTTCTGTGCTATCTCTGTGTTTAATAAACAAATTTATTTTATGTTCTATGCTCCATTTGTGTTCACTAATGCAGTAGAGCGCAGTATATTTCTTGTTTGACGGACAAATAACTTTTGAAGAAAGTGTTACAATCATCAAGAGATGGACGTACAAGTGCAGTTTTTTTTTTTTTTTGCAAGAATATTTTAGAATCTTGCCGAGCTCAGCAAGTGTCTATATGTGTCACATACTCACATGGGGGGGGAATTCATATTATGTGCCACCAATTATAGTAGTGCCTACATCACAAGTTTTTCCTCGCACATCTATAGGGTCCACACAAGAGATTTTAAAATGAATGTAAAAATCGGTCAACAACTAAAAATTGCTTACATGTCACACATTATAGAGTTTTACCAACATGATCATATTTCTAGACAAAACACACTTAAGTGGAGATTGGGTGGACAAACGAACAGTTTTAAAAGGAGATCATCTAATATCAAAAGTTAGAAATACATGTTTGCAGCTGGATAATGGAGATTTTCCAATGCTCAGATTTAGCAATCTCAAATTAGTTATGAACAAATAGATAGTGCAAATAAGCAGGAGGAAATTTCATAAAAGTGAGCAATGGAAAGTCACACAGTCCCAGAAGCCACAGCTGACTGCCCGGGCTGCTTTCACCAACTGCTCAGAAAGCTCACTCAACGACATCCGTGCAGTAACCCGAACCATTTTTACATCAGCACTTAAAACATAATCAGACTTTGTGGGGGGGATGCAATTGGGTTTGTTTTTTTGCGCCCTCTCGTGGCCAATCTCCTGTCTAAAGGTGACAGGATGATATTTGAGAGACTAAAAGCCAGACTTTTTGCGGATTTCTGCTCGCCACCTTAGATGAGTGCGAGCAGAAATTAATGCCGCGTATACACTCGCGCCCTTCTATAGATGCAATTAAATAGCTCCTATTGGGCGCCCCAAAAAAACAATTGAATCCCCCCAGCGCATTTTTTTTGTGCATTTATTTTCAATCTGTACAGCAAGGGGCTCAATTCAATTCAGCGCTAGCTGAACAGCCCCGGGAGGGAGCTCCTGGAGCGACTTAATTCACCGCGCTGTTTGGTACAGCTAAAGGATTTATTCTGGCAACACCCCCCGAAGGTGCAAGGAGAAATCCGACAAAAGTGCCGACTGCGCGTCTGTTTTCCTACTTAGCGCAGCACTAACAGCCTCGCAGTTAGCAACTTTAGTCGGAGAATGGCATTATCCGACTTAAGTGGCGGACTGAGCATTGCGGCGAATGAAATAGCTCCGGGAGCTCCCTCACGGGGCTGTTCAGCATCGCACTAAATTGAATCGGGCCCAATGAGTATGAATACAAGTCCCACAAACAAATGGCACTAACACACCATGTCATCCAAGCACTGTGACCTCCTCAATATAACCACTTCATATTGCCAGAAGCCTTACAGCAGCTTTTTCTCCATTCTAACCTGCACGGCTACACCAGATTTCAGGAATAATCAATGGATTTGCAAACACAACAAGCATGCGAAATCAATACAGATCAGATATCTCACACGATGGACAGGACAGGGCCAGCTGATCACTGATTGTCACTTTACCGATCATGATGAATGTACTAACATGCAATTGTTTAAACATAAAGTTGGTGAACAAAATCCATTACGAAAAACTAAATGAACATCACAACTAAAATAAAAATTTAAACAAGCAATATTTAAGAGGATATACAACATGGCAAGAGAATTAAAGGCATATACATTCTGTTGTGAACGAGCAGAGCACAAGTAATTTCACCATGGCACAGCTGCTCCAAATGACTCCATGGAAAACTTCATAGATTCTGTTTCTGCTGAACAGGAAGTCGGTAGTGCACAGGGAAATAACTTCTCCATACATTAAGTCACACACTTTCAGAACACAACTTGCATTTTACTTGGCTAAACAGTTGCATGAAACATCCTTAAAAGGAAGGCTTACCTGTGTATCCCGCAGTCCAGCCCCACGATGCTACCATAGCCAAGAGCCATTTAAACATGACTCCTTCAATACACCAGAAAAGTTTTCTGTCTATAAGTCTGAGAGGTTGCAGAGCTACTAAATATAATACATAGGATGGAATAGCAACCATATTGTTGATGAACATGAAGGCGAACCGTAGGACAATTTTCAAAATAAGAAATCCCATCTTCCTGATCCTATCCAGGGTGACTGCCATCTTGCCCACGCAGAGCCAAATCAGTGCCTGGAGGCAACAGAGGGAAATAAAAAGATTAAAAAAAAGGAGGGACAATAGTAAATCAGATGGCCAGCGGTATCTGACATTAGTAACCAATAAAGATTTATTTAAAAAAAAAAAAAAAAAAAAAAAAATGGATGTAGTACAGCATTAAGGCACAAAATAAAGAAATGTAAAGGGTTACAGAATGGATCTAGAGAAGCACTGCTATAGATAAGGTTCTGTGTTGACATGCAAATCTTGATTAGAATTACTGTGTGTCACACAGCCTAGCAGTCCCTGCCAAAACAGCCTCTTTGCTAATAAGGATGAGCGTCTACTATCACAAAGCTGTGACATCCATCTCCTAACACTCCTCCCTCACTTACAGACAGCCCTGAGAAAAACACAATGCAATGACAACATTGCCCGGGCCCATTTCTGTCACTTGAACAAGGTCGCAGGACAAATCTCTGTGCTACACTAACTAGGCTACTACCCAATCCTGTGTGTGTACAGGTATGCAAGGGCAGCCCAGAGTTACACATGCACACAAGTGTCTCAATTACATGCTGCTGGCAACGTTTATGCAAGGAATATTGGAATAATGAGAAAATGTACATTCCTAGGCATATAAATTAGTTATTATCCTTTATTTATATGGCGCCACAAGGGATCCGCAGCACCTTTCAAAGTACAAAAAGAAAAAAAGAAAAAAAAAAAGAAACCGTATGAATAGGTAACACAGGAATGAAAGTGACATACAATACAAAACATTGCAGAACATGGACATTGTTTATAAACACTGCTGTATCAGCTGTCAGAAATCGGCCAAAGATTGGGTGCTGTAGTAGGCAGTGGGGAGGATATGGCGGTAGAAGCAAGGGAAGGAAAGAAAAGCATATGAGGGAAGAGGGCCCTGCTCATGATACCCAGTGTTCTCCCCAGGCTTTATGTTGCAGGCGCAACTTCTGGCAAGAAACAGCTACTGCCCGGCACGTCGCAATCACCCCAAAGCACCGCGTCCCCTGTGGTGCCAGTAAGTGGAGACAGTATATAAAGTCTTATTTCAAGTTTAAATCACTATAAGGTCAGGATTTAAATATTTTTTTTATTGTGAAGGCCCCCACCCGGCTACTTCTTGATGCCACCCGGCTGCTAAAAT
Source organism: Taudactylus pleione (assembly GCA_031769625.1). Lineage (NCBI taxonomy): Eukaryota > Metazoa > Chordata > Amphibia > Anura > Myobatrachidae > Taudactylus > Taudactylus pleione. The sequence goes on from JAUIMM010000200.1 coordinate 30,537,117, forward strand.
TTTCTGGGGAGAACACTGATCGCTTAAAGGAGGATAAGACAGACGGGTGACAGAGTGGAGAGACAGTGAGCATGGAGCAGCAGGTGAGGATGAGAGCTGGTGGGCTTTGATGAAGAAGTGGGTCTTGAGAGCCTAGAATAGAAAAGAAGGGAGCGCTGATAGAAGTCATAAAACATTTAATAGCAATTCATGAGGATAGATAAAAATCACATATAAGAGAACATAAAATGTATAATGCACATGGGTACAGATAGAAGCTAAGTCTTGTATAATTGAGTAAATGAGAACAGCAGCAATGTTACCATATGAGTAATGTCCATGGTTAGTAATGCTCAGCTCATTACCCTTTCACCGCTGCCTTCCTTCCTAAGGCCACCTTAGAGCGGCATTCCGGACACTGCCTGCCACGAGAGGACGGGACTAGGAGGAATACTGACTGATTGATACCGAGACCGGTCCGGTCATTTTCATCCATCAGCTAAGTACTGGATCTAATATCCATTTATACTATAGTCATCATATTCATCTGGGTTAACCCTCGTCAACTCTTTTACACACTGGAACACTTTTTTTCACTACAGTGCAAGAACATTAGTCAGGATAGCACTGGTTCATAGAATTTTCACTAATCAACCACCATTTTCTGGAATTGGAATCATTCTTTTTATGATTGGACACTCATGACCCTATACAGGTCACTTACAACAGCACTTAATACCTTCTAACCACGGACATTACTCATATGGTAACATTGCTGCTGTTCTCATTTACTCAATTATATGAGACTTAGCTTCTATCTGTACCCATGTGCATTATACATTTTATGTTCTCTTATATGTGATTTTTATCTTTATCCTCATGAATTGCTATTAAATGTTTTATGACTTATCAGCACTCCCTTCTTTTCTATTCTTCTTTTCCATAGGGGCTAGCCACCCCTTAGGTGTAGCTGCTTATAGATTTCACTCTTTTTAGACCACAGCGCCCGGTTTCCTGTATGGTCTTGAGAGCCTGTTTGGAGGTGGAGAGTCTGATAGGAAGAGCGAGAGAGTTCTAGAAGAGAGGAGCAGCAGGGCAAAACCTTGAAGGCGAGAGTGCACGAAAGTAATCAGCTGGGAGGAGAGGCGGCATTCAAGAGTGGAGCGAAGTGGACGGGCGGGTGTGTGGAGGGAGATGAGGTCAGCAATGTAAATAGGAGAGGATTTGGCTAGGGCTTTGTAAGTTAGGGTTAGAAGTTTGAAATGAGATCTGAAGGGGAGCCAGTGAAAGGCTTTTAAAACGTCCTGAACATTGTGTTTCAATTAAATACAATTATGTTTTTATACAGAGCCACAAAACGTATGCAGAGCCTCACAGCATATTACTAACACACATAGCCAACAACAAAACTACGGGCCGGATTCATTAAGGATCACAACTGCAACAGCGTACACAGATTGGCCGATTGTGTGCACTGTGCATGCACCGCAGTGCGCGTGCATGAGATAGAACTTTGATCACGACGCAGATACAACAGCCATCGCAGATCAAGGGACGGGACGTCAGCGTTTGAGGGTGGTGACGGGGGAGTGGTTGGAGAAACGCAAGCGTGCCTGTCCGTTTGAACGCCGTTTCCTGGGCATGCATTAATTAGCCATTGCAATGGCATACGCAGCTTGAACACTGACTGCGTGCGACGACCGTTGAGATTTCTGAGTAAGGTCAGACCTGCTATAATTGTGCTTGAGGGATTGATGTTACTCGATGGTACCAATGTAAAGGCAGGTCTGCGAGGCCATGTGAGATAGCGGTAGTGGGCGTCCCTATGTTGACTTTGCAATTGCAATCATTAGCATATTTTCACAGCAGATCTGCTTACGTAATCGCAGCTGCGATCACAATAGCAAACCGTCGTGAATCAGTCCCAATATCAATATATATCTCCTCACTTGTCTCAAAATATAGCCAGACACCTTGCCTATGCTCTGAGCAAGATATGCATCTCTAATTCACACTCATTACTTGCTCCCATTCCCCCATTAAAGGACTGTCGGCTTCACCCACTGGATACTTCCCTCCATAGTATGGTAATGTATATGCACACTGTATTAGGCACAATTCTAGGTAAGTCCTAAAAGTTATATACTGTAGTGCAATTTTGGTTCATTTTTGGGGCGTGGGTCCCCCTGGATTGCATTGGCTGGTATGTCTCAGGGCACTGCATTATAACACATTTTCCATTATAACACATTTTAACCCTTCACTGTGTGTTTAATATATATGTACTTCACCTTTTTTTATTTTCATTCCTTATATGCAGCTGTAGCTGCTCCTAACTATCTCTTTACACTGCACTTTTCTTACTATGCTGGTGCCCTGGGGCAGCTTGGCTGGGGCATTTTTTGGGGGGTCCTGCGCTCTGGATTTGAACCTTGGTATGTTAGGGACCAACCCAAAAGAGGTTACCTGGATATTGGTGGGTAGGCCCATAAGCTTGGCCATGATTATGCTAAAAACCTCTATTGATTGCAAAATTTTATTGCATTTATATATATATCATTAATAATCTGGAGTTGTGCACCTGAGATTTGTCTGTTTCTGTGTCTGCAATTAGTCTCATCAGGTAGCACCTCCCTTAATATAGAGAGTCAGGTTGTGCAGCCCAGAAACCTTTCCCATATACTTCCCTCCAAGCCTTCCCTGAAAACTCTTCAGTTTATTATAGTTTTGAACCACCCACCCAACGTCCCTAGACTATGTTAACGAATTACCATCCTTTTACACAGTTAACACAAAAGTTACGTGTGCTCTTCAGATACTCAAAAAAAATGTTCTGACCCCAGACCAACATTGCTGAGTGACTGGATCATATAGCCCACTAAGCACTTGTTACCCTTTCAATATGAATGGGCCATAATGTATTAAGTTGCACTTTACCTAATATCAGCATTAAATTCCCAACATTTCTGGCATCGAAAGTTTTCCCTCGTAAGTAAATGTAATATGTTAAAGCAGTGTAAGTAAAGTGCCTAATCTTATGTATTGATAAAAAAAATAATAAAATTACAGACAGACATTGTATTTTGCACACCCATAAGTAATGGGCGGTCAACAGAGCTATTCAATTGATTAGCCGATAGTTGCGAGCGTAGCGGGCACCTATTACTCACTGCGCTTGTTGCGCCCAAATGTACCAGGTTTAGACGCATGAAGTGGCTAAACCAGTCTAAAGTCCTGGTTAGAGCACCCAAATGCCCAACTTTTTGCAGGTTTCTGCTCACCACTGCAGGAGGGTGCGAGCAGAAATCTGGGCGCCTGCTACCCTCATGCCCGATCGGAGCAACAATTCATTTGCTCCGTAAGACGCCCATTAATAAACGCCCCAAAAAAAAAAAATTCCCCCCTTCCCCAATGGCAACATAATTCAGATTGTACAATTCTGATCCACATTCAAGTGGCAACAAGAATTGCCATACATTAAAGCTGGGTACACACCTAAAGATTTTCTGTCCAACCATCCAACTAGTTGATTGTTTGGAATGAAAAACTGGTAAGGTATGAAAGTAAAAGACAATCAGAAATTTGCTCCCAAACGCCAGAAAACGGACAAAAACTGTTTTGAACAAATTGTTTAGATCAAACATTTAACAAACTTGTCTGATGCCATTTTCATCTGTTTTCTGGCATTTAGGAACAAATTGCTGATCATCATTTACTCCCATACATTACCAGATTTTCATTCCAACCAATCAACTAGTTGAACAGAAAATCTTTCGTGTGTACCCAGCTTTACAGTGGTTACAAGGATTATTGGCACCTACAGCTACGCATAGCATCTTAAATGCGGAAACAAAACCTTTGTGAGTGAGTATTGTTGTGCCCTCAAAAGCCTGAAACAATACATGCAACTACCCAACATTTTGTAACACAGTTAATGAGATTATCAATGTAAAAGAGATTATGTTAGAAGATTATAAACATGCTGAAAGTTGGTAATCAAGGGTCAATGTTTTCATTTGTGGACAATAGTTTGTCTGTTGTCTAAAGTCGCCCATACACGGTGTGATATGCACCTTGCGACGCACATCGCATCCCCAAATCAACTGAACCTGCAGTAAGATCTGGAGGTGTGATGTACGACCACAAGGGTGCGCGCCCTGATATCATGCCCATTCAGGGTACGATATAGCAGCTATATCGTACCAATCTGTCAGATCGGCTGCTTTATCGCACAGTGTACGGGCACCTTAAGTGTGCCTGATCCCTTTACCGAGTAAACGTACAATTTAGGAGCCAGTCAGTCAAATCTAGAAGCCAAAATGAGCGTTTAAAATAGGGATGAGCGGGTTCGGTTTTACTCGGTTCTCAAAACAGCATTTTACTGGCTATCGGCTATCACGTGTTTTGGATAGCCAATAAAATAAATCCAAACTAATCCGAACTTGCGGTAAAGTGGCGATAAGAACCGGAGTAAATCCGAACCCGCTCATCCCTAGTTTAAACCCTTCACTGCTAAGAGTTTTCTCACACTCCTGTACAGAGTCTGTTTTGGAAGTTTTTGTGATGGTCACCTGCCAGCATCAATACAAGTTGTTTTTTATAAGCAGTACCCACACAAATTGTAACTTGCTCCAGAAAACTAACTTTTCTTAAAAAAAAATAGAATTTTTATATCTTGTTATTGAAGAAAAAATAATTCCAACACCAACAGCATTACAGACATATGACGTTAGTGAAGATACATCAAGCAACACAATACAGGTTAAGTCTCCCATATCCAAATATTCCAAAATACAGAATACTCTGAAATATGGAAAAAAAAAATGTTGAAGTATGACAGATAGTGAAACCTTTGCTTTTTGATGGTTCAATGTACATACTGTTTAAGGCACACAATTATTAAAAATATTGTATAAAATTACCTTCAGGCTCTGTGTATAAAGGTGTATATGAAACAAATTAATTTCATGTATGTACACAAACTGTGTTTGAGCCACAAAATTAATGATAATATTGCATAAAATTACCTGCAGGCTGTGTGCATAAGGTGTATATAAAACATAAATGAATTCTGTGTTTAGATTTGGATCCCATTCCAAAGATATTTCATTATTGTATGCAATTATTCCAAAATACGGAATATTCCGATATCCAAAATACCCCTGGTCCCAAGCATTTTGGATATGGGAGACTCAACCTGTACATCAATAAAACACAGTCTGAGATTGTCAATAGAATTCTGGACAACAAATGGTTAACAGTTATGTAAAAAAAAAAAAAAAAAAGGGACAAAAAAAAAGAAGAACTGGGAAGGTGGGTGATGAGGCAAATTAAGGGACAAGTACATGTTGGGAATATCTGGTGTTCCCGCTAGACTGTGGGCAGGGCAGAGCGCTGAGGGGGAAGTCTCTGAAAAGGGGGCGTGGTTGGCCAGGGAGGGGCGTGTCATTGTAACACCTCCAATTCGTCACACTTGGAGGCGTGCCTGGCTTCCCCTGAGCTCTTCCCTCATGGTGAATTGATGCCATAAACAACGTCTATTCACCCGGTGGTGATCTGTCACCACGACTTCTCACCCGCGGGACACTGCGACCCGCGGTTGGGGAAGGCACAGGCAGGCTGTTTTAGCGGGGTGCATTTTGCCCTTTAAAAAATAAATAAATAAATCAGGCAGCGTAGGACAAAACAGCCTCATCATGAGCAGAGTTAAGAGTCACAGTTCAACAGTCCACTATAAAAGCTAAAGACCTATATCTGGCGTAGGACATTACAACTCGATTCAAACACCTTTAGAATATTTGTCTGAATATGCAGAGGTAATTAAGCAATATAAAGATCTCATTTCACATGAAAGAAAAAAGTATTACACATTACCATATCAGGTGAGGCGGCCTGTCCCTCAAAGTATAACAATTGCAACAGTTCATATTTGATTGTATTAAAAACACCTTTAATCTGTTTACCTCCTAACAAATAAAATGTGCCCAAAAGTGACAAAATGTATTGTTTTTTAAATTGAAAGAAACTGAACCAAAATAATTTGTGGTTCTTGCTTTGGTATTAATCCATTTTTCCCCAGAAAGTAGGATTGTACATGTAGGTCTTCACAATAAATGGGGGAATTCAATAAGCACCTCAGGGAAGTAGCTCCCGGGTTAAGTGCCCGGAGCTATTCAATTGCTGAGGGTTCGAGCATAGATCTGCGCGAGCTAGTGCCTTGAGGCTAGTCACGGTCTTACAGTGTCCGGTAACACAATAGTGCCTGGCACTACACCAGGGAGATACAGTTTACCGGGACTAAGACCCAGGCAATAGTTGTGAGAAAGTGCATCTCCTGGGTTTAGTGCTGAGCGCTAAGCAGTCACCTGAATAACTCCAGGCACTTAACCTGAGAGCTACATTCCTGCAATACTAAATTAATTCCTCCAAAAAAATCTGCAAGTCAAAATAATTTTTATAGTGTATGTCATTTTAAACTAAGCGAATGTAAGTACAATATAATATCCCAACAAGGAAAACCTTTTTAAGAATAATATAGTAGCCCAACAAGGAAAACCTTTTTAAAATCTAGAAGACTTAACATATGAAATTAATTCTGCTTCTTCCCCTATAAAAATAACAAAGGTGTGTGCTGCAGAAACACTACTCAACTTGGGGAGCGGGGTTTCAATCCCCTGACAACGGTGTCATGTGCTGTTCGACAATGCAGTGTTCTCCCCAACACCTTTACATGGGCGTTTATCCCAGATCACCCAGCTGAAATCAGGCACTCAGGCCCAGCCCGACACACACACAGGGCACGGTTCTATTCAGCGCGATGTAAATAGCTCCGGGAGTGAGCTCCCGGAGCTATTCAATACACCGCGCTGCCAAGTCCGACTAATGATTTCTTCTCTCATCCCTCCGGGGATGAGAGAAGAAATCCGACAAAAGTCCCGGCGCGAGGCTGTTTTCTGCCCTTCGCCCATGGAAAACAGCCTCGCGCCGGGAAGTTAGGTCGGGGAATGCCTGTTATCGCGCCTAAACACCCTGTTTAAGGCGCGATAACAAGCCTTCCCCGACCTAACATCGTGATGAATTGAATAGGTCCGGGAGCTATCTCCCGGAGCTATTTACATCGCGCTGAATAGAATCGTGCCCAAAGACACACACTAGTATGCTGGCGCCAGCTAGCAGAGGACGCAGTGAGGAGCCAGATGGGAGGGGGTGCACAATGTGATCGAGTCGGTACACCCCCCTCGGCTACCACCTAAATGTTGCCCAGCTGTAAGATTACATTTTGGGGCTAACACTGCATAAGCGAGAAGCCCAGTGGCACTTCCCATTGAATCCAGTTCCCCTCATAGAGCTCGATTCAATTCAACGCAAATTGAATAGCGCCGGGTATGAGCTGTTAGGTCGGGGAATGCCCGTTCTTCCGCCCCTCTCACCTTAAACAGGGTGTTTAGTCGCGAGAACGGGTATCCTCCAACTAAACTTCCCGGCGCAATGCTGTTTCCACCATGCCAAGGTCAGAAAACAGCATTGCGCTTGTACTTTTGTCGGATTTCTGCTCGCACTTCAGGAAGGGACCAAGAAGAAACCCTTAGTCAGGGGTTTACAGCGCGCTTAATTGAATAGCTCCGGGAGCTCCTTCCCGGCGCTATTCAATTCACGTTGAATTGAACCGAGCCCATAGACATGTAGAACTAAAATAGAATTCGATACACACACAGGTTATGAACGTTTTGCCCCTAAAAATAAAAGGCAAAGTTAACCACACTAACATCTATGGTACATCATACATAAAATAATACAGGAAATGTAAGCATTATAGACAATTATGGGAAAATAAAAAAAAAATAAAAAAAAATAAACTGTAAAAAAATAGGGCTGGTGATATAAGGAATGCCATAATTAGCATGCTTTCTAAATACACGTTACACAGCACACCAAAGGAGATGACCAGCATCACAAAAAGAACAGGTAACCCTTAAGCTGGGTACACACTAAACTGTGCACTCAGGCCCTGACTCAGAGCCGGACGCTCTGACATGAGCGCTCGCTCTGAATCAGGGCGTCTTTTTTTTTTATGAAGCGGCCTCCTGGCCGCTCGCATTGCCACCCACAGCTAACGCAAGCGGCCAGGATGATGGTCGCGATGGTCAAGACCATCGGGCTTGCGACGAGACCCTTGTGGTAGGGTCTCGTGGCCGCAAGCCCCAGAAAGCTTTCGGCTCAAACAGAGCCGAAAGCTCTACCACTGACATCACTTGTGATGTCAGTGGGGCCGCGCCCAAACGGTAGGCGCCTCCGTCTGGGCAGCCACCCCCCCGACCCGCCAACACCAAAGGGGGCATGCTGTCACTCAACATCGACAGCACACCCACTTTGGTGCAAGACCCGGAGTGACGGATTGCCCGTCACTATCCGGGTCTCACGCATGACAGAGCCGGCTCCATCGTACGCATTCGCTCTGGGTTCACCATCGACCCGGTTGCCAGCGCTCAGCGCTTGCGACTGGGTCTGAATCAGGCCCTCAGTGCGATAATGCATGCGGCGGGACCCAGCATCGGCAAGTACATACACACTTGCCGATGCAGTCAGCGATGACGGGGGGCACACTGACATTATTGCATGCTGGCCTGACGGGCGATGTTATTGACAACGCGCAGGAGTGCGCATAGTCAGCAACATAGTGGGTACACACTGGCCGCTGTGCGCGATACGTCATCCGAACCACCGGATTTGGACGATATATCGTCCAATGTGTGCCCGGAATTACACTTTTTGGCCCATATTCAATGCTCTGCAGTGTGCGACGGGGCACTTCGTGGAGGAATGCAGTACCCCACCATTGTAGATTTTCCTATGCACCTCTATTGAGTGCGAGGGTTAATTGGAGATACTGGATCACAACCATAGCACACAATTGTAGTGTCCACTGAGATTACTGAGAGAAACAAACAAAAAACCTCACTGGCCACTTTATTAGTTACACCTTATTTGAATCTGGTTACCATAGCATTTTGCCCCCAGAACAGCCTTAACTCTTTGTGGCATATGACTTCAGCAAGGTGATGGAAACATGTTGACATCATGCAGTTAATGCAGATTTGTTGGCTGTACATCACCAGTTGCACCACATCCTAAATGTATACTATTGGATTGGAATCGGATGACTGTGGATGATAACGGAGTACACTGTGCTCATTGGCATGGTCGAGGAAAGAGCTTGAGATGTATGCTTTGTGACATCCAATAGGATAACGTGCCATTGTAAGTGCCATTAGAAGGGGAGTAGACTGTGGCCATAAAGGGATGCACATTGTCAGCAATACACAGGTATGCAGTGTCATATAAGCAATGCCTAGTTGTCATTAAGCAGCCTAATATGTGTCAAGAAACTATTCCCTACACCACAATACATGACGGATACATGGATTCACATAGCTTACGCTGCATGTCACAGCTAAAACGTCAAAATCCGTCAGACCAAGCAGCGTTTTTACAATCTTCTACTACCCAGCTTTAGTGATCCTGTGCCAATTGCAGACTGAGGGCCTAATTCACAGATGAACGCTAACCCGATGGTTTAGGGTCAGCGCATGGACAGGACCCTTTCTGCGAAGTTTAACATGCTGTGCCGTTTGGGGGGGCGTGGCTGGCGTGTTATGTCGCTTCCTTTTTCTGGGACACAGATTTTTCTGTCCTCACAACTGCCAGGACCTGGCCAGGCTGCGGTAAGCTTCAGCTACTGCAGCCTGGCCAAAGGAGCAACCATCATTTCCTACAGACACCTCCTGCTGCATTTGAGATGGACAGAATTGCACAGTTGCTTGAGTGCAGTTGAATCAGGCCCAGAGTTTCCTTTTCTTAATAGACAGGAGTGGAAGCTGATGAGATCTTCTGCTACTGTAGCCCTTCCACTTCAAGGTTCAAACTGCTGGAATTCAGAGATGCTCTGCTGCATACACTGCTGTAACATAGTTATTGGAGATACTGTTTCATTCCAGTCAGCTTGAACTAGTCTGGCCATTCCTTTCTGCCCCCTCTCATATACAAGGCATTTTTTCCCACCACGCTGATGATAATTGGATGTTTTTTGTTTAACACACCATTCTCTGTAAACTCTAAATAATTGTGCTTGAAAAGCCTAGATCAGCAGTGCATGAGATACTCAAATAACCCAATCTAGAATCAACAATCATTCCAGAGATTCAATTCCCTGACAGACTCGATGTGCCATGCCGGAACATTGCATCCTCCGACATCCCTAGTTTTCCCTCACACCCCATAAAGGAGCAAGGTAAAACTTGTGATATCGGTACTACCATAAATACCCGGTGTGCGCAGCCAGGCATCGCGGCACAATGCTTTAAATTGAACTCCCCATTAGTGTACCTAATAAAGTGACAAGAGTATATAAAGATATTGCAATGATTTAAAAAAAAATATATATATAGTGATGAAAGAGTCTTGAATGAAACAGATATTATAAAGACTATACAATCAGTATGGGCTAGAAATACAGTTGTGTGTGTGTGTGTATATATATATATATATATATATATATATATATATCACACGAACCACAGACATCATATATAAACAGCAAAATAAAAAACTATTGTTGTCACTCCATGTTAAAGATAAGTCAGTCCACGGTACAGTCCAAAAATAGAACCTCTTATCTGCAACAATCAGATAGCAAAGTATCCATACCATTTTGGGAAGGATACTTTGCTGTCTGATTGTTGTACATAAGATATGGTTACTTGGTCTTGGGGTGCTCCACCTTATGGAGCACCCCAATAGTTGCACTGAAGTGGTTTTAGAAACCGGAATAATCAGTTAAATAATTTCACAAATGAATAAAAGTAAGCATCTGAAGACTTGTCCAGTGTATGTGGGGAGTCCAATTAGAAGAGACAAGATGTGCTCCCAGGATAAGTACCCGTAGGTCTTCAATTGTAAACCCACTTAATGACGGCCATACACGGTACGATTTGCACCGTCAGACGTGACGGGGGATCAGACGTCCGACATATCGGGCGGTCCCCACACGGTGCGATCGGGTGGCTGACCGCCCGATATGCAGTCTCCCCCTCCCCCACCCGCATAGTGCTGCATGGGATCGCACATCCCCAGATCGACTGAACCTGCAGTAAGATCTGGGGGTGCGATGTACAACCCCCACGGGTGCGCGCACTATCCGATAACATGCTCTTACACGGTGCGATATAGCAGCAAAATCGTACCAATCCATCGGATCGCCTGATTTATCGCACAGTGTATGAGCCACTTAAGTGGCGAGATGCAGATCACCGCGATAATTGCTCGGGGCTTAGTCGAGGTAAACGGCATTTTACTATTAGCCTCAAGGCACTAGCTAGCGCAGATTTCTGCTCGCACCTTAAGAGGGTGCGAGCAGAAGTCCACTAGTTGCAGGATTACAGCACAGGTAACTGAATGGGTCTGGACACTCATCCCAGGAGTTACATTTCTTCACTTCTAATTGAATTGCCCCCTCTGAATCTTGTATTAACTTGTAACTTCAGAGAAAACAAAAGCGCTGCATTTATTAATACATAGGTTCTAGAATTATCAGTGTTGACAGATTATTATTAATATATATTACACACACATATATATATATATATATATATATATATATATATATTATACACATATACACACATTAGCCTCCATGTGCGTTATACAGCCCTTCTAATCACACCCGGTAGCAGAGAGCGTCTTTTCGTGCAACTTTTTCCCTTATTCGCCAAGAGATGCGATTAGGACACACAAGTAGCTTCATATGCGGCATGCCTATATTATGTGTGCTACTGCGGCTGTATCTGCATGTGAAATACTACGTTATAGTGAAGAGGTGGGGAACCTTTTTTCTGCCAAGGGCCATTTTGATATATAGAACATTATTTGCGGGCCTGGTGCAGGCCACGCCCCCTCCATGTGATGTCACACTGGGACAGGCCACAATCGCAAGTGATTACAGCAATGCCTGGAGCATCCTGAGGATGCTTCGGGGAGCTGTAAGGGCAGCTGTGTGACCGTCTGAAGCATCCTAGGAACGCTCCAGGCGTGCCTACTGTATAGATTCTGGCCGGAGGGTGCCATTATAGGCACCCTGCTATCCAGATGAGGCTGGCAGAAAAAAGCTCCGAGGGCCAGACCAAATGATTCCGGGGGCCTTATACGGCCCCTGGGCCTGTGGTTCCCCATCCCTGTTACAGTGTCACAGGCCCAGACACTGTAATGTAGCATTTTGCATGTAGATACAGCTGCAGTCGCACACAGCATATAGGCATGCCGCATATCATTTGAATCAGCAGTAGCTGCTTGTGCGTCTCATTCACATCACTTTGCGAATAAGAAGCATTTTAAGCGAAAAAGACACACAAGACGCTTGGCGCTATCAAGCAACGCGGCGCTCTTACATTGTGCAACGCAACTTGTAGCGCACGGAGGATAGATTTGAAATTATAAACTATGAGAGTCCTGCATATATATCATATATTACATACTAATTAGACAGAGATAACAGACATGCATATATATATATAGATATTACATATATTATAGAATTATTAGATGGCGAAGACAACCCCACATATGTACACTATAGAATTATTGGGAATTATAGATATAGAGATTTATAATAATAATACCGTCCTGTACATATAGGTATTACATTGACTAGAGAATTAGATAGGGATGACAGTCCTGTAATTACATAGCTTATTAACAGTTACTTAAATAGCACCATCATATTCCATTGCTCTTTACAATTGGGAAAAGAATAGTAAAAACAAGCCTGGGTGATAACAAAGAGGTAAGAGGGCCCTGTTATAGAATTATTAGATAGGTATGGGTCTTGCATATATAGTTATTACATTGATTATAGATCAAATACAATGAGAGACCTGTATATTTAGCTATTGCATATAGAATGGTTATAAAAAGGTATGACACAGCCCTGTATAGCTAGAATATAGATTAGGTTATGTACATATCACACAGATTATAATCAGAGATAGTATATAAATATCACACATAATATGAGTTGGTGATGGCAGAGTCCTGTATAGATGAGGTTATAGATGAGGTAGAGATGACACAGTCAGTCACATATGACACAAGCATGCACACAGGATACACACACACACGTGATGCACATTATCACACAGACAGACAGACGGACGGACTGACGGATGGACACGGGACCAGCCATACTGCGCCTGCGCAAAGCCAGATGCAAGTAACGGCTCTGAGCGGCCCCGCCTCGGTCCCCACCGCCCATCCCCAGCCGGCTCAGAGCATCCCCCGTTTTCGGCTCACCTGCGGGGCCCCCCGGTGTGTGACCGTGTCGGTTGGAGGGGCTGGCGGTAGGAGAGCCGTCCTCCTCCACCTCCTCCTCCCAGCAGCACTGCTGACTGACTGAGATCCCCCCACAGCGCTATTCGCACTACCACAGGCCGGCCTGCCGATTGGAGGAAGCGGCCGGGGGATCGGCCAATCGTAGCCGCTCCGTACTCCCCGCCTCTGGTGTCACAGGGGGAAGGGCGGGGCAATGGCGGCTGCCGGCCGTAGAGGCTGGTGTGGGGCTCGCCGTTAGTCGGTGCCCGACCCGGTGCCACAGGTGGGATGTACGAGGACACAGATCTCTGTGTGCTCCGGTCACTCAGGGCAGAGTCGCTATTACTTACTTTTCTGGGAGGTAGAGCCGGAGGCTCCATCACCGAGGCATCATGAGTGAGTGGGATAAGAATTTGTGCTGGGATCCAGTGGGTGCTGTGAGCTGTCACTGCGTATTGCTGGGATCCAGTGGCTGAGCAGACCGTGATCCTGGAATGTCATGTTTAATATGGAAAGGAATCTAGTGGGTTAGCTCAATGTAGAGATAGAGGAAAGTGGGCTAACTTGGTGTGAAGAAGGATCTAGAGAGTAATCTCGGTGCGGAGAAGGTGAAAAAGGATTTATGGTCAGGTTGGTTGGGAGAAGTTGGAAAGGGATAAAGTGGGTTAGTTAAGTGGAAAGAGCTTTAGTGGGTTAACTTGGTCAGGAGAAGATGGAGAGAGGAATAAAGTGAGTTAGTTTAGTGTAAAGAGGAGAAGGTGGAGGTATCTAGGAGATGTATCAAAGCTTGGAGAGAGAAAGTACTAGGGATCAGGGATGGACTGGGGCTGTATATCAGCCCTGGCAGTCCGCCCTCCACTTCCATATAGAGGGGGCGTGGTAAATGCAAGGGGGCGTGCCGCGAGTCACGGGGGCTGGCCTCGCGGCATGCCCCTGTCTCTTTTCGGCACAGCCACCGCCGGCCCATACACACCTCCACCCCTTCCGGCTCCGTGAAATCTTAATGATTTCGGTGCCGTTGGGTGGAGGGCGGGGGTCTTTTCCTTCACCCCTCCTCGAGCCGGTCCTTAGGCCATCGGCCCTTCTGGCATGTGTCAGAAGTGCCCGATGGCCAATCCGGCCCTGCTAGGGATGGACAGTGGAAGCCCGGAATATAATGGTTGCCAGGCTTCTGACCTCAAATACAGCGATGCGATGACAAGTAGCCATCACATCGCAACTGTTCGATTGTATAACCATTGCGATGGATACACTGTGCATAGAAGCAGTCATAGCTTCGCGTATCTGCACTTAAGGTCAAAAGGGTGCGGAGCCTCCTGTACATGTAACTGTGGGGTCACACTCGAGATGCTGGGCTGCACCCCCTAACACTGAACATGCTGTGCGCATGTGTACGGCATCTATTCTCCTGCTGCTATGCAGAGCAGCAATGTGTGCTTCCCCCACAACCAGCCATCGGAAAGCTGCATCTGATGGCTGGCAACCATCAAATTCCTGCTATTTGATGGAAAAAGTACTTCCGTTGAATCGGAAACATTGATGGTTGTTAACCATCGGCTACCGATGTCCATCCTTAAAAAGTTCCAACCAATCACCTCCTGTCATTTTTCAAACATCCTGTAAAATTACAGAGCTGATTGGAGAGAGATAAAGTATCAACCAATGTTTAATACATCTCCTCGGTTTGGAGAATGTTAGAAGGATTTAGTGGTTTAGTTTACAAAATAAAAATAGTGGGGAGAAGGGGTGTTAACTTGGTGGAGAGAGCTCTAGTAGGTTAGCCAGCAGCTAAGGAGGGTGGATAGGTTTGTGGTGAGGGCGAGAAAGGAAAGAAAGGAATCCAGTAGATCAGCTAGTTAGTAATGACATTTGAAAGGGAACAAATGATTCAGCTGCTCGGTAAGCAGGTAACTTTAAGGTGCGTACACACGGTACGATATCTATGAACGATATCGTTCATTTTATGCAGCGAACGACCAACAATGCGCGCTCCCACATGGACGATAACGATATCTGTGGTCGTCCATACATGCATGCCAACTTGGATGATTTCATCAAGATTTGCCTGTTCAGAGATGTGGCAGGATGACTTCACTGAAAGATATCTTTCAGTCTGTACACCCAATATCGTTTGTCCTGCACTACAGAAAGTTCAAGGGAAATTGGGGGTCATTCAGACCCACTCGCGAGTGCCAGTACGCTCGCAAGTGGGTCGATGTTCCCCACTGCGCATGCGGGAGCTCCGTCGTGCGCATGCGCGAGACCCGGCGAGCGAAGGACTTTCCTTCGCTCGGAGTGTCTCATCAAAGGGGGCGTGCTGTTGATGGTGACTGACAGCACGCCCCCTTTGGTGGGCGTGCCTGCCAGATGGAGGCGTTCCCAAGGGAACGCCTACCGTCTGAAGCCGGCCCCACTGACATCACTAGTGATGTCAGTGGGAGTGATTTTGGCTCTGATAGAGCCAAAATCACTCCTGGCCTTGCGGTTGGGAAACCCAACCGCAGGCTTTCACTCGCAGTTGCGATGGTCAAGACCTTTGCGACCATCTTTTTGCACGCTCGTATATGCTGTGGGTGGTGACCCACAGCTATACGAGCGTCCAGGAGGACGCTCCATTTTAATGGAGGTGGGCCCTGATTCAGAGCGAGTGCTCTGGTCAGAGCGTCCGGCTCTGAATCAGGGCCTTTGTTCACTGAACGGATCGTACCATGGGCCTGATTCAGACTTGGGAATAGAGTGAGATCTCTCAACTGATCATCTTGGTGAAGCCATGCTGCACTGCAGATGGGGCAGATTTAAA
Source organism: Taudactylus pleione (assembly GCA_031769625.1). NCBI lineage: Eukaryota > Metazoa > Chordata > Amphibia > Anura > Myobatrachidae > Taudactylus > Taudactylus pleione. Next base: position 30,553,255 of record JAUIMM010000200.1, read on the forward strand.
ATGTGCAGAGAGATTTAGATTTGGGAGGAGCGTTTTCAAACTGACATCTAAATTGTAGAGTAAAACTAAAGCTGTGCAGTATTTGTGGGCTACATGCAAAATCAGCCAGTATTTACCCCACATGTAAAAAAATGTATGTATTTGCACCCCTTGCATTGTAATATGGTTTGTTCAGGTTTACAGTTGAGAAAGATATCTCACTCTATTCCGAACTCTGAATCAGGCCTCATGTGTAGGCAGCTTTAAAGTCTAGTGGGTTATCTACTGGAAGGAGGTGAACAGGGATCTACGTTGTAAACTGCATGAGTAGGGCTAGTTGCAGGAAAGACAACAGGTTCGATCTATTGGTGCGGGGCTAGAGGGGAGGTAATGACAACTATTGAGAAGACACTGATAATTCTGAGGTCCAATTGTTATATGAAGAGAGATCAGATGAAGCTCACAGTGATGACAAGCATCTCAAGTTTACGAATTAGGGGTCTATTTACTAAGCAGTCTTAGAAGTCAGAGCGAAAAGTGATAAGGTGCCAGCCAATCAGCTCCTAACTGCCATCTCACAGGCTGTGTTTGAAAAATGACAGATGGGAGCTGATTGGCTGGCACCTTATCACTTTTCACTCTGTCTCCTAACACTGCTTAGTAAATAGACCCCTTAGTTCTATTACTGAACAAAATGACGATGCACTTTACAGAGTGAAGTTCGCTTTATAGCCGTTTTTCTGCCATGTAAATTGTAAATAATTTGGGTAACTCAGTTTTGAGAGATTGTTTTTGATTTTGTTATATATGTAAAAATATAGGTTTTTTTTGTAATTTTTATATGCAGCCCCCTCTGCCATGTAATCTTAACTATATCATAGAACAGAGTAGTGTGAAAATCTACATTCAAAACCATTGAAGTTAGGCTAGTGACTCGGTGGCGTGAGCCAGGAGTAAAAATGACTCGCTACAGCTAGCCCCTTTCCCTTGGGAAACTGCGTGGGAAACAAATTAAATATAAGAATCTTTTGATCATCAATATATACAGTAGGGCCTGATGCTAAATGTAACTTCTGCCAGTTTGTGTAGCATAAATTGCAAAATGTAACTGCGTATGTCCAGAACAAGAACGCATAGATATGCACTAATGCAGACTGCGAGTATCTGGTATTTGTGTCTTTATAGAGCTTATAACTCGAGAGGCAGAAGGGGGGAGTAAAGGGACAGCTACAATAAAACCATGTTCACACAAATACAGACACCGGTTAGGTTATGGCAATGCCCACATGACCTGTATACTGCTGTTGCGGAGTTGGACACATCTCGTGACGTATACAGCTCTGCATATGGGTGGAATACACTTTTTTTCTTAACTCTAATTTACGCAGATTTTGCTACCAATTCAGCATCATAATTGCTTGGTTTCAAGATGGGTACACATTAGCCAATATGTAGACGATATGTCGTCTGATCCGGCCAACACATTGTCCAGTGTGTACGCACTATTAACGACCAAGCGTGTTCCCGTTTGGTCGTCAGTCAAATCGTCCCTACATGCAGCTCAGTCTGACAATACGGCTGATGACGCCATGTAGCGGGATGCGGCTGGTGCCGACATATCGGGAGGTCAGGCACTGGATTGAGTAATGTGTACCTGCCAACCGATATGTCGGCCCGTTGGCTGTGAGGTCGTCCGTCGCATGACATACCGTAAAGCTGGGTACACACTTAACGATGTGTGTACCCAGCTTTAGGGTATGTCAGGAGAATGTTATTACTGAAGTTAGGAGGGCAGTATGGTTTGTTGGAATCAGAAGATGGTAGTTCTTAAGCAGCAGATATAAAAGAGTGACCACTGAATAACACACTTGCAATTTGGTCAGTTACAATCTGAGAATAATAATAAAGGTAAGAAAGAGAGCGCACAAGTACTGCTCACTCAAACTTGTATTCAATCACTGGTAGCTTAGTTATCTATCTATAGTTAGTATAAAATAAAATCCCTGGTAGATGTCTGTCTCACTATTCTATAGAGTATTTGTGGAGGAAGGTTTGGGTGTATGACACATTAATGTAAGACAAAAGTAGCCGAGCAGTGACGATTTTAGTGAAGCAAGTCAATGAAAAAATGGACTTCTGAGCGCTTTCTTGGCTTATGCTCCCTAAACCGTTAATGATATATCACAATAATGGCACTTTATTTTATCCCATGTAGAGATTGATACGTATTATCCAGTTTCTACAGAAAAATTGATGTAAGCCCTGTTTACTGATACAAAATGTCAGTTTTTAACTTTTTATACCGTTCCTATTTCATTTGTGTATAAAACAATTCTTTCATTTCAAACGAGCCCAATTCCCGGTAAGAGTCTGTCTACTGTGGCACAACAATACATAAAGCACAGGGACAGGCACTTGGCTGGAGTTGACCTAAGTGGTGACTGTTTTTCTCATGGGCAACTTTACGCGGCCCTTTTGCGTGTCATGTAAAAACTAAATCTTTTTGTGTTAACGTCAGGAGGAAAAGGACTAATGTCATCTACAAGGCAATCTTATAGGATCTCGGTTAAAGAAAAGACTATCAGCGTAAATTCTAAATTGCTCCCATGCAAAGTCGGGGCTGGCCGCTACTAAAAGATTTACAGCAAGCATATTCCAGAATATCCAGAAATAAACCAGCACACCGTATTTGCAGAAATGAAAAAAAAAAAGTGTATTGATATAACATCATGCCATCAGGTACATAAAACGTGCTAAGATGTTATATATGGCTTCTGCTGTACTATGTGACTGATTCATGATTACTATACCCTGTGATATGATGTGTGTGTATGATTATATACATACATACACACACACACATTAATTCTCCAAGTAATTTAACACAGCAGTAAAGATGACACAAGTAATGTGATTTTCAATGCAAAGAAAAATAATTAAAAAAAAAAAGTGGTAGGTCTGAGTACTGTTTTATTTTAACGGTTTGATTTTTATCTTCAACAAAGATAGGGTCTCATTCAGACCCGGTCGCAAGCGCCGATGCGCTCGCAACTGGGTCGATGGTCGCCACAGAGAATGCGCTCGCAAGCGGGTCGATGGTGGCCCAGAGCGCATGCGCATGACGGAGCCGGCTCTGTCGTGCGCAATGCACGAGACCCGGATAGCGACGGGCAGTCCGTCGCTCCGGGTGTCGCACCAAAGGGGGCGTGCTGTCGATGTTGAGTGACAGCACGCCCCCTTTGGTGTTGGCAGGTCGGGGGGATGGCTGCCCAGATGGAGGTGTTCCCATGAGAACGCCTACCGTTTTGGGGCGGCTCCACTGACATCACAAGTGATGTCAGTGGGAGAGCTTTCGGCTCTGTTTGAGCCGAAAGCTCTCTGGGGCTTGCGGCCTTGAGACCCTACCACAAGGGTCTCGTTGCAAGTCCGATGGTCGCGATGGTCTTGACCATCGCGACCATCATCCTGGCAGCTTGCATTAGCTGTGGATGGCAATGCGAGCGGCCAGGAGGCTGCTCCATAAAAAAAAAAAAAAGACGCCCTGATTCAGAGCGAGCGCTCTGTCAGAGCGTCCGGCTCTGAATCAGGCCCAGTGTTCGCAGCACAGCTTCTTGCGCAACAAGTAAACATTGATAGTTAAACCAGTGACTTATTACCATACAATATCTACGTGCCATAGAAAGACAAGTTGCCACTATTGGATGGCCATCCTTAGGGCTCATGAAGAGATGAGTAACAATCAGATTGTTAAGTGTTTTCACAAGGCGCTTGCTCCAGAGCTGAGAATACACAAGTAAGTAATGCAAAGTCGCGCTCTTTACGTTGTAATTGAGCGTTCTCACGTAACCCCAGTTAGTGAAGGCATGCCAACAGTATTTCCAGCTGTGCATAGTTCTGTGAGTGCGCGTAAATACGCCTGTGGGACACATCATTTGCACCTAGTATAGGGCTGGTGTCAGTGCGCATGGTTAGGGTCGGTCTGGATACAACTCTGCATACAGGCATTTAGTTCTGTGCACAACTCGGGAACAATTAGCTACAGTATTACTGAGGTACAGTATGAAGCCCAGAGAGGTTCACTTCAGAAATTATATGCTTCCACGGCATACAGTAGAAGGTTACAGTTGTAAAGTTTATGCCGTCATGGAAACACTTCTAGCAGTGAGCTGTGGGCAGTTGAAAACATGTAAAACCGGTTCGATTTTTTTTGGACTGGGATTTGTAAAAGCCAATAACAAACATTTTGTTTTTCTGCTGATATTTTTTTTTTCTAAAGCAGACTGGATATTAGTTACAGAAATACCATGCTGCTAAATTTCAAAGGCAGTGGCACGTTGTAATTATATATCTTTTTTTTCCCAACTGCAATTCAGGAAGTTGTCATGTGTAATTACCCTATACATGTTTTTACATTAAACAAAACACAGTTTACAGCCACCTTTCAGCTCTGAAAATAAAGCAAAAATAACATTCCATTTACATCAGAATTTTGAGTATTGTGCATGGAAGAGGTGAAATTGCTTTGGAATCTTTTAAAAGCATTGTACATTATTATTGAATTGCTGTAATCCCGTAGCAGTGTGCCTGAAAGCAGAAAAACCATCTTTAATACAACATGTATTTTCAGAGTTTGGGGTATATTTACTAAAGTGCTGGGTTTTAGAAGTGGAGATGTTGCCCGCAACAACCAATCAGATTCTAGCTACTATCTTCTAGGTGCTAGATAGAGGTTAAGTAGAATCTGATTAGTTGCTATGGGCAACATCTCCACTTCTGAAAACCTGCACTTTAGTAAGTATGCCCCTTCCAGCATATAACCTTCAGTTTGGGAGTGTGAGCTTAACAATTGTGGGGGGGGAATGTCCTGCTTTTCCAGCAGGGAATGTTGGGGACGTTCAAGTGTCTTTCTTTCAGAAGACCTCGTTGTGGACTTCATATAGAGTACCCTGTTCTAATTTTCTTTACAAGAATTTAAAAAATACATATTAAAAGAACAAATAAAATGCTGTGATGTGAATTAGCACTTTTATAGGGATGCACGATGTAACACAAATCACCTACTGAACTGATGCAGAAATGGTAGTAAAATGGGCACAAATTACTCTTAACCACTTGCCTGGCGTGGTTGCATCAGATGTGACCACAGAAGACTGGGCTTTCCCTGACATGGTCACATTTGATGCGACCAGTCAGAAAAGCCCACTAGGCGGCTGCAGGAAGCTAATCTACAGGTGCTTTTATGCGTCTTTGACAAAGTGGTGAAGAATAGCATTTAGCAACTTTTTGGGGGGGAAATACCTAGTCCCATCAAATTTGTGGTACATGAAAATGGGAGAAAGCATATTTTTAAGTCCCTAAAGAGTACTTTAAAAAAAAATCATTAAAAATCCACCTGCCGCAACCAACCGCATTCTAAAAAAACACCTGCCACATACTTGGGAACCCCCCTGGAGTCTATTTCTCTAGTTTAGAGTTTGTCCCCAATTTTATTTTATTTTGCCCCCAAAACAAAAATTAATTTTTGGGGGTTTCCTATTGAACTTTAAAAAAAAAAATTTACACAGAATATCTTAGGGAGACATTCCAAGGGGTGCAGGGTACTTCCAAAACCCCAATTCTGCACTTTTTTTCGTCACCTATTCTATGGTAAAAACTTATCCCTGGTTTCTGGCACCTGTGGAAAGTCTTTGAAATTGAATACGGGGACAAGTGAAAAATGGTGAAAATTACGTCATCAGTGATAAAGTATCACCGATAACGGGTTTTCGTAGCCTAATTGAATATGGCCCTTAGTGACAAAATTAAATTAAAACCATTCAATTTTTTCAGGTCATGACTCATGGGACATTGAAACAACCTTTCTAAGGCCTCTTATTTACTGTCATCACAATATTAGCCTTTTTTTATGTTAATCTAACCCACAGGTACTCAAACTCGGTCCTCAGGACCCCAAACAGTGCATGTTTTCTAGGACTCCTCACAGATTCACAAGTGAAATAAATTAGCTCCACCTCTTTTTAAATGTGTCGGTGAGTAATCTACACACCTGTGCACCTGCTGGGTGTTCTGGAAAAAAGAAAGTGTGTGGGGTCCTGAGGACCGAGTTTGAGAACCACTGATCTAACCAATTATACCCACAACATTTGCTATAGGAGCATTTTCATTATGGCATTGTTTTTCCAATGCTTCCTGCTCCATATACTGGGGTCAATAGATTGTCCTCTGTTTACCCATAACCAAGAACTGCTCGTGCCCAATGCATGTAAAACACAATCAGGCTTTGAATGCAATCTAGGGTCACTTAATGCAATGGCAGTAGGTAAGGACCAAGGATGTAAATGATGAAAACAAAATATAGCAAACTTTTAAATAAATGTTTCTATAAAACAATTATATATTGACAGATAGCAATAACCTGTGGCAGGGGTTCCCAAACTGGGTGCCTCAGGTAGGTGAACCAGGACCAAATCAAATTATTTATGGTCAATGTGATAGATAAAACCAATGCTGGTGGCTGCCAATCAAAACATGAGGACAAAGAAGTGCAACCCCATCCACAACCATATAACAACCTAAGGATGGCAGGTAAGCACAATTTAACTTTATTATTCTTTGCCAGAAAAAAAAACTCTGCCATTACAGTCCAGGTTTTAAGGATATCCATGATTGAGTCCAGATGGTTAAATCAAATTGACTGTGGTACTAGTTAAGTCACCTATGCTCAAGCATGGATATCCTTAAAACCTGGACTGTAATGGAGTTTGGGAACCTCTGCTCTAGGGTGCCGTGATTCAAGAAGGTTTGGGAACCACCGACCCATGGTGTTATTGGACTCTTGCCATTAACAAATTGCACCAAAAGACTCCGGGCCTCATTCAGAGGCGGTCGAAGGATGCAAGCGGTCGCTCAGAAACTGGGCGGCCGCTTGCATCCTGACCGCCCGCCTCTGTTTCGGTCGTTAGGCTGTGGGTTTACACCCACAGCTCTAACGACCGCTAGGGTGATGGTCGCGATGGGGGCTTACGACGAGACCCTAGGGTAGGGTCTCACTTGTCGTAAGCCCCGGAGAGCTTCTGGCTCTGTCAGAGCCGGAAGCTCTCCACTGACATGGGAACGCCTCCGTTTGGGCTGCCACCCCCCCGGCCCGCCTTCCAAACGGGGCGAGCTGTCAATCAACATCGACAGCTCGCCCCCTTTGGAAAGAGACCCGCTACGACCGGCGCTGTCGGTCGTAGCGAGTCTCACGCATGCGCACGAAGGAGCCGGCTCCCTCGTGCGCATACGCACTTGACAAACATCGAGGCGGTCGTAGACCGTACGGCCGCCTCTGAATGAAGGCCTCCGTCTCTTGTATTAAAAACACTAAATTTACTAGCCAGTGTGTCTCACAATAAAGCTTAAAGTACATGTTCACTTTCAAACACGTAGCTTTCATTAAATCTAATAAGTTAAAACAACATGATATCTGTGTGTATTAGTTTGGAAAGCAACAATACCTGGACTCCTGTGGAGTAATATTGGATCAGTGTTTTCCAACTTCAGTCATTAAAGAATCCTAACAGTACATGTTTTCCAGGTCTCCCCACAACATCACAAGCATAATAATTAGTACCACGTGGATCTTTTAAAGGGATTGGTATAATAGTTCAAAAGAAACTGCATACCTTTTTAAAAAAGTGTTTGTTTTCCAGTACAGAGTGTGAAAAACATGCATTGTTAGGGTTCCCCGAGGACTGAGGTTGAGAAAAACTGGTTTGAATACTCTGGGTAACAGACACTGCTAAGCATTACTATTTTAACATCATCCTATTTTACCTTCTTTGGAACCGCTGGCAAGATTCCAATACTGGCTGCTCCAGCCAAACTACATGGATCTTGTTGGTGATGAGAACACAGAGTCACTGTTCAGTACTGCTGCAGTGTATGATGGTACATTTAGTCACTGACACAGCTGTGATGTCACAATGCTGTGCTTTCCTCACCAGGGCTGCATTTGGTGCAGATACAAAATTGGATATGAACTGCATTAAAACCTTTTTCCTACATTCTTACAATCTTAATAGCCAATTCACTTAAAGCAATTACTTTTAATGTTATTTATACCCCTTTCAGGCATAAGACCAGGAAATACATGGGTACTTCCCAGGTCCATCAACCCTGGAAATTCCCAGGTCTAAGTGCCGGATTCGCCAGCAAAAAACGCTGATTTTCGCCAAAAAAAACAGCGAAAACGGCAGATTTTCGCCAAAAACAGGTGAAAAGTTTTCTCCACCTAAGACCAGGAGAAAAAAAAATGCAATATCCCTATTTTTAACTAAAAATGTGTGGATTTCTTTCAGAACCCTTTGGACAACCCCCCTAATGATAAATAAAAAAAAAAAAATTTCGTTTTGAAAGTTGCGTAATTTGGCAAAAAAAAAAACAGTCGAATTTTTGAAGCAAAAAAAAACGTTGAGACCCTCATTCACACTACACTAAAACCCAGAAAATTCCAGGGCCGGATACGTTCACACTGAACCTGGGTCTGTCCTGGAATTTGGTGTGGATTTAAAGGGGACTTTTTTTGTTTTGCTCACAGTAATGACATAATATGAAAATTAGCTTTTTTAGAGTAAAGGCCACAAAGTTTGTTTCCAATGTTTTTTAAATTGAATACTAATAAATTTTGACATTACAATATAAGAAAATTATGAATATAGCCTTTATAAAGTATTGGTCTATACAGAACAAAATTTTCACATAAAAAGTTAAACATAAAATAATACGGAATTATATTAATTTGCTCCCCAGCCATGTGGTCCAAGGGCCTGATTCAGAGCCGGACGCTATTTGCGCTCGCTCATTCAGAAAAAGGGTCCGGCTATTTAAATTGAGCGCTCGCTCTTTGTGGTCTATTGACGCCTCTATGTCTGAGCGAGCAAACGAAACGCGCTCGCTATTTTGTAAAGACGCCCCCTGGCCGCTCGCATCATACGTCATCTCCGCTATTTATTTGATTAATCGAGTACATCGAAAGGCATCTGAACTGCTCGCAGTGCTTGTGGTAGGATTTTCCTACCGCAATCATACGAACAGTTCAGGCTAAGAAACAACCAAGTGACGTGGTCGATGACGCTGCTTTGTTAATTATGCACACCCTTAAAACGCCCGTTTTGACTGTTTGGCACGCCTGCGTTCAGATCACCACTCCCCGTTTTCAAGCACCTTCCCCTGTTACCACCCACAAACGCCTCATCCTGTCACTCAAATTAGCAGGCACTCGCTATTTAGCGAGCGCTCGATTTCCGACCGCAATGACTGGTTGGCGCATGCGCATTACGACCCATACGCATGCACAGATTTGCGAACATCGCTCGGAGCGAACGAGCGGCCGCTTACGAGCGGCTCTGAATCAGGCCCCAAATGCCTGCAGTTGATGTCATCTGCAGGTGCACGGAACAGCCAATGAGAAAGTTTTCTTAAAACCTGGGTTGGATGCATTCACACTAGAGCCTACCTGGGTTTCACCTGCGAAAAACCCTGATACAGAGCAGGGTCATGGACCCAAAACTTCGACCCGGGTTGATTCTATTCACACATAGTAAAAACCTGGGTTGAAGCACGTTCACGTCCAAAAATCTGGGTTTTTGCTGTATGTCTGAAAGGGGGCAAATTTAACTTGAGAGTTTTCCACCAATAACTTTAATTTATTATCGCCGTATATCGCAACAGTAACAAATGTTACAGACATATCCGATCACTCGTACTCATGTTGCGGGGACCCGGCGGTGATTGACAGCTCAACTGGACAAGCAATTTAAATACCCACCCACTTGAGCTATTAAGCCCGGCACAGATAGGTTGACTTGTCAACCTAGTGTGTACCCAGCTTTGGTTCTGGGTTCAGACCCGTCTGAGAAACTGCAGTGATTACCTTTGAATCCGTCTCCAAAAAAATTGTGAAACAAAGCCCGAAGGGCCAAGCAAACTTTATAAATTAGGCATTTTTGTGGTCCCCACAGAAACCTATGGAGATTGCATTTGCATTTCGAAAGACCTTTAGTAAATACCGCCAATGCTCAAAACTGGAAAACATTGCAAGTTTTGAAAATGAACAGAAACCAGCTACAGCCTCCTATATTCATTCTGTCCATTGTAGTTATGTTTTAATTCTGACTTCTAAGGATGTGTTAATTTTGCATGAGGTAAATCTCAACTTCCCCTTACTTACAATTGAAACTGAATACACAGTACATTGATATGTTTAGACACATGTAAAGGTATTAAACTTGCAGGTGTGAAACTGATAGGTGCACAGACAGTAATGACGCCTTGTCTTTCCATGGCAGATAAGAGATGAGATTGGTAATCTAGAATTACTTACAGCAGGTACAGCACAGTGATCCTAGTCATGCTGTGTTTCTCCAGGAACTAGATAGGGTTTTGTGCCCTCTTTTCAGATCTTAGCTGTAAACGCACAGGAAGTGTTATTTTACTGACTGTTACTTAACTTTGCATCACTTGTTACTGAAATGGACCCATGAGCCAGTGGAAAGCAGGCAGTGTGGCTGCATAATAACCTGATGAAATAATGAATGTCTATTTTTCTAGAAACTGTCTTATTGCTAAACAGATTAATGATTTGCCAGTTTGGGCTTCTTTTTAAGGTGTTTTTTGAACACTTTATTTAAAACAGTGCGATTAGTGATACAGCAAGGAAAGAATACATTCCCAAATATATTCATACTTGCCGACATTTGCCTTTTCCTCCCGGGGAGGAGAAGCAGGTTGGAGTTGTTGGGGGCGGGGCCGGATGGGTTGTGACATTAAGTCTCGCCTCTCACGGCAATTTGCCGTGAACGATGCATATTTAAATAAGGGGGTGGGGTCAAATGGCACAATTTTCAATCGTTTCATTAGGTCACGCCCCCTACTCACGGACCTTCTGGTCCGCAAGAAAATTCTCCTTATTTTGCCCACTTTACTAGGAAGTGGGCAGAATGCGGGAGAAGTGCCTACCCTTCTGGGGGTGCGGGGGGTTACCCATAAAATCGGGAGCCTCCCACGACTTCCAGAAGGGTAGGCATGTATGTATAGATTTTCTATTAAATATATAAGAATCAGACAACATTTTTGCACTGTGGAACTGTGTATCAAACTGCTTTTTATATAAAATTATGTATTCCTAAATACTAATGGCAGAATGCAGGATATTTCACAAAAATCTCAGGCAAAGTGCTAATTAGCACTGTGGATCGCACCTTATTATTATCAATGGAGACTATGATCTGACCCCTATGTAACAAACTCCAGAAAGTGAAGCTTTTAAGAGCTTGGCCCCAGTAGTTTTCACTATCTTCAGAGTCTTGCAGCCCCCGGCCGGCTCCGGAAGCTTACACTGTGCGCATGCGCTGTGTCAGTTTCAACTTTTGTCGCGATAAAATAGTTTTATTGCCGTCGTTCCCCTTTTTGTGTATCCAGACAAGGGAGAGTAAGGGGTTTATGTGCTAATAATCGTGGAATAGACATGGGGATGTGGTTAGCAGATTGGCGGACGGCATGCAGCCGGTCTAAAGCCCGACACGGCACTTAAGATAGGCGTCAAATCCCATCACCAATCTTAATCCCGACGCCGAAATACAGACAGACGCTAGGGGGCGTCTTAGCTGTTAGCCGCGGAAGGGGGGGGGGGTGTTAGGCTTAGCATAGCAGGGTTAGAGTTAGGTTTGAGGGGGGGAGGTTGGGGTTAGGCACCGCTAAAGGGGGCTAGCCACCCCGGGGGGGGGGTTAGGTTTAAGCACGAAGGGGAGAGACTTAGGTTTAGGCACTAACCTGGGTTAGGCTACAAAAATGGTTAGGCGGAGAAGGGGTGGGGGTAAGTATACTTACCCAACCCCTGTGGGGACAGTGGCGTCACAAGGAGGGTGCGTGCCGCACCCGGGTGTCACCAAGGTGCAGACTCTCCCTCAGTGACAGGGGCCGGGTGCTGCACTGTATAATAAGTGAGGGAGCCGGCCGGCACTGCACACAAGGGGCAGCTTGCACTTCTGGCACCGCCCCTGCCCCCCAGTAACAACGGGACCACGGGGGTTTGCCCATGAGGCCATGCCCCTTCCCAAGTGGCCTCGCCCCCTTCCCATGTGCTCACGCCCCCTTTTCGGCTGTGCCGCATGCATATCGTCCCTCCCCACACCGGGTGACACAGCGGGGAGGGACGCCACTCTGTGGGGATACTGACCATCGGGATGCCGCTGTCTGTATTTTGACAGGAGGCATCCCGACTGCCAGTATTACATACCCATTCCGACACAGGGAGACTGACAGATTTGCTTTGCACAAATACACTGTGTGGATTGGTTGATTCATACAGAAGGGTAGAACCAGTGATAGCACAGTAGCTCATCTGACTCCATTATAAATCAGATGCCCTGTATCCCTGCCATATGACAGGAGATACAGAGTTTAAGGAAGGTCATCCAGAGACTTATTAACGTTGGGGTGCCATGTGCAGAGGTTACTCCCTGAGCAGCAGGCCCCCACCCTATATCTTTTGCAGGTGGCCCCATCTTCCATGGGACGTATCTGAATCTGAATATGACACATGCACAGCAGATAGAAAAGTCTTTACTATCTCCTGCACCAGTGCCATCTTTCAGAATATATCACAGGAGAAATTGTGCTGCTGGCAAAAGGCAGGGGGTGGTGTATAAGTATACCATTCTGAGTATAGAGGCCCACATGCCCTTCATACCCTGCACCTTTTATAGATACACCCGTGGAGGAGTTTCTTCTAATATTCACAATATATACTTCTATGAAGCTGTTAGGCATCATAACCTCTTGTTCAGACAAGGGCGGCCAAATATAAGACGAATGTGGTTAATGAGTGACTACATAAACATACATAAGGCCAAGAACGCACCTGTGTAAGTAGGTAATGGGCACCAGGAGAGATCCAGCATCTGAATGGGCACATGGAGCTAAATTTACTAAGCAACACTTTCCAAGCCGCCATGTCTTTGTCCACTTCATTTAAAGAGGCTATAATATTAAATACAAATGTAGTATTTGCTGTAATATTACTCCCTCATTAAATCCAGCAGACGAATCCGCTGAAGATACGTCAGAAAGTTCTGCCCGGTATGTTGCAGCTTAATCTTATCTTCTTTTTTTCAAAGGATTTCTCGTATTGTTTAGCATCAGGATGAGAGTTTTTACAATGTATGCATTTGAGGCTGCCTGCTCTGGCATACAGGGGGCAGACTAAGGGGTCTATTTACTAAGACTTGGATGGAGATAAAGTACCAACCAACAAATCAGCTCCTAACTGTCATTTTTCAAACACAGCCTGTGACATGGCAGTTAGGAGCTGATTGGCTGGTACTTTGTCTCCATTCACTTTATCACCATCCAAGGCTTAAGGCATACATGCCTACCCTCCCAGAATTCGATTTTTCGGGTAACCCCCCACACCCCCGGAAGGGTAGGCACTTCTCCTGCTTTCTGCCCACTTCCTAGTGAAGTGGGCATAATGGGGAGAATTTCTGCAGCGATCGTGGGTCTCCATGCAGGGGGCGGGGCTTCATGACGCGATTCTGCACGATTTGCGTAATTTGGCCCCGCCTCTATTTAAATGTGATCCAATTGCGTCAATTTGGGGGTGGGGCTTAATCCATCCCCGTCTCCACCCTCCAGCTTGTCTTACCCGGGCATTTCCTGGGAACACAAATATAAAGGTTGGCAAGTATGGCTTAAGGTCCCTACACACTAGACGTGGTATGTCAAACGCAAAATACCAACCATGCCAAATATTCAAAGTCTAACAATGCGTGGGCCGCAACAACAAAAAAAGAGTCTTATATGCAATTTTGAAACGTTTATTATTAATAAAAACCAATGCAGTGCCCCTTAGAGCCCCTTTTGCAATGCCCCCTGAATTTGCACCCCTTATGCAGTGCCCCCAGTAATGTCCTTAGTAGTGCCTATTATGTTGTGCCCCCAGTAATGCCCCTTTATGCAGAGCCCCCAGTAATGCCCCTTATGCAGAGCCCCCAGTAATGCCCTTAATGCAGAGCCCCCAGTAATGCCCCTTATGTTGTGCCCCCAGTAATGCCCCTTATGCAGAGCCCCCAGTAATGCCCCTTATGCAGAGCACCTAGTAATGCCCCTTATGTTGTGCCCCCAGTAATGTTCCTTATGCTGTGTCCCCTCCCAGTATAGAAAAGGCCCCAGTCACCTGTCTGTGCAGTACTCACCTTTCTTCACGATGGCCGCTGGGCACCGCTCCAGTCCACGCAGTCCCGCGTAGACGCTGCCGCTGACTGGATCTAATTAGATTCAGAGCGGCAGGCACAGGCTGTGCTCATCGTGGGTGACGTCACCCGTGCGCTGCATCACTGGGAACGCTGGCCTCTGAAGCGATCAGAGGCTTGTGATCGCTCCAGAGACCAGCGTTGCCACCTTGTAAAGTAAACACTGCCCGATCAGAGCTGAGCTCCGATTGTGGCAGGGGTGTGGGCCGCATATTGTATATATGTGGGCCCACACTCTCAGGCCGCATAAAATGTTTATTCGGGCCGCATGTCTGACATGCCTGCACTAGACAATATTTTGCACGATTTGGCCGAATCCTTAGAAAATGATGCAGGACACAGCATGCCAAGACGACCCAGTCTACCTTGTCCACACGCAGGTTAATGGCTGTGTGGAAGATGCGGAAGCGATTGCTGAGGATGCCGAACACATTCTCCTCAATACCTGGAATGCCTGTAATTGTAAATGTGCTTCTCTGTCGTCAGTCCCTTTGCACACGCGGCTTCATAATGTGTTCATGGAGTGCAAAGTGGAGTGCTCATCAGCCACAAACAAAATTTAGGCCGTGCTTAGTTTCCTAAACAAACGGCAAGTTAAGGCTTTTGGAGATGAGCCTCTCATAGACAGCCGTGTGCTTGAATGACCCACCATCCGGAACACGACCATTCTTGCCAAATCCATTTGTAGTTCGCATTCACCACAGCAATCAGAACAATGCTAAAGATTCCCTTGTAGTTGTAGTAATAGGATCTAGTGTTGGCAGGTGGGGTTATGCGCACATGCTTGCCATCTATAGCCCCCCACAGTTAGGGAAGTTCCACCTTCGTTCAGATTAGTTAGCAATGCTTTTATCATTCCTCCATGGTTGTAGGGAACTGGTATTTAAAAAAAAAAGTTAACATGACCTTAATGCAAAATCCTGCTCCAAAGCCCATGCAACCAATTTGACATCCTAACCACACATTTGGGGAGTGCAATGTGTCAAATGGTCCCGGAGCAACAGCTCCAATTTGAGAGGCTGGCCTATGATTTGGTCATTTGTGGGGAAATGTGAGCCTCAGCAACACCAAATTGCCCCTAGTAGAATGATGGCTCCCACCCCATCAAACCCTACTCCCCCACCCACCTATTCGTCCACATCTTCCACTGGCATCTATAGTGCCTTAATGGAGGCAGAGGAGGACCCTCCTCAATTTTATAATTTTTAAGAAGTGTGTTATATTTTGTACCCCGATTATCAACAAGTTTTATAATTCCCAATAACTACTCTATGATATATGGTGCTTCTGCCGCTGATTTTACTAGGTCTATAAACACATGCCGTAAGGGCAGATTGATGGTGCCACAATTTACGCTTACAGCACATGGTTATTGACCTATTCAAATCAGCGCCACAAGCACCATATATCGTAGAGCACCGAAGATATTGGGACTGATAAAACTTGTTGATAATTTTACTTATAATGTTGTTTACATACAAATAGATGTTTGTTGTTAAATGTGCACATTAGGACCATATTTTGTGGTCTAGTTATTGTTATATACAACTTAAAGTTTTCTTCTATGAATATGTATACACATAGGCCCTGATTCAGAGCCGGACGCTCTGACCAGAGCGCTCGCTCTGATTCAGGGCCCACCTCCATAATTATGGAGCGTCCTCCTGGACGCTCGTATAGCTGTGGGTCACCACCCACAGCATATACGAGCGTGCAGGATGATGGTCGCGATGGTCTTGACCATCGCCACTGCGAGCCGAAGCCTGCGGTTGAGTTTCTCAACCGCAAGGCCCGGAGTGATTTTGCCTCTATCAGAGCCAAAATCACTCCCACTGACATCACTAGTGATGTCAGTGGGGCCGGCTCCTGACGGTAGGCGTTCCCTTGGGAACACCCCCGTCTGGGAGGCACGCCCCCGGCACGCCCACCAAAGGGGGCGTGCTGTCAATCAACATCGACAGCACGCCCCCTTTGATCAGACACAACGAGCGAAGGAAAGTCCTTCGCTCGTCGCGTCTCGCGCATGCGCACGACGGAGCTCCCTCCGTCGTGCGCATGCACAGTGCACACCATCGACCCACTTGCGAGCGGACAGCCGCTCGCGAGTGGGTCTGAATCAGGCCCATAGTTTTCAATAAAATGTGCAAATGTTTACATTACACTTGACTGACAATTTTTTTTTTTTCAAAAACCGCTCAGAAACTGTCAGGTTTTTTTCTGACTGAATTAGGTCAAGAATATTTTTTTTAGACGTATCCAACACAATTTTCTTAATTTTTTTTTTTAAAACACCGTATAACATAAAAATTGCAATTTTGGCCGATGTGTTCAACTATTTATAGAAACCATTGATTGTTTGAGACCACAGCCACCGATGTTTCCTTAACATCGGTTCCCAAACCATCGATGGTCCCACACCCCTGCTGGACCCCTCCGCACCCCACCATGGAGGCCGCTGGACCCCCGCACCCTGCCATGGATGCCGCTCAAATCCCGCAACACAAGCCGGACCCCCACGTATTGTAACTACTGTAAAAAATCCCATATCCGAAATGCTCCTTGTCCCGAGCATTTCGGAAATGGAAAACGTGTGTATATATATATATATATATATATATATATATATATACTGTAGGTAGGAGGCGGAGCTAAGGCCGGAAGGAGTGGGGCGGGGGCGCCGTTAGCGTGGCAGGGTAGATAGCAGCCGCGGCTATCAGTCGCTGCTGTTGCTTTTTCAACACAGTGGTTTAGGAGCCGCAACGGGAGGGTGTCCCGCTGGCGGCCCAGACACAAAGCGGCGGCGGCTACCAGAGCCGCTGCTGCAGCTACTCCACAGTGATCAACTAGCGATCACTATAGTTCCGGGAGGGTGTCCCGCTGGCAGCCCAGATACAAAGCAGCGGCAGCTACCAGAGCCACCGCTACTGCTTCTTACTGAAGGGGGTGTGGCCGGCTGCATGATCACTGCTGGCCTCAGTGATCGGGTCACAGCAGCAGTCGCGGCTACATGAGCCGTGGCTGCTGCTTCTATGGAAGTCCGCCGGGTGGGGGGGGGGTGCCGCCGGTGCCCGATCACTGTGGCCAGCAGTGATCAGGACACAAAGGAGGGAGAGCTGCAGGTGTAGAGGGACCAGCAGGTCCCTCTGAGATGGGCGGCTGCTGGAAGTTAACTTCCAGCATGCCGCCCACTGGGCGTTTCTGACTGGTCGTATCAGATACGACCATGTCAGTGAATGCCCTGTCTGGTATGGTCGTATTTGATACAACCGTGCCAGGCAAGTGGTTAAAGTGGGCGTGTACTGCTACATCTGAGAGGCGTGCCATAAACTTGACTTACATCCAAATGTAAATGAGCCCCAAAGCAGTTAGTAAGATCTTCTTGTTGATGAAAACACACTAATACTTTTCAAAAAATACATGTAGCCATAGGGATCATTGTGTCTTATACCCAATGCAGGAAAATAATATTAATGATCCCATTTGAATGTATATATTTCTGTTTTGTTTTTTATATATAACAGCTACATAATAGAGGTAAGGTGCAATCAGGGAGATTACTAGACTCTTCAGAGAGTCAGGGAGATTGCTACTATTTCAGGGCGTCTCTCTGACAATCAGGTAGAGTTGGCACGTATGTTTTACATATATGTTGCGTGACATTTTATACATTTCTAAAAAAAAAGAAAAAAATGCAGCCATGTTTTAGGGTGCATAGTTTGTACGTTTCTAATAAAAAAAATTCTTGCACAAGAAATAAAATTGTGTTGTCTTTTCTTACCTTTAAGTACTGCTGCTTCAGGACAGTAATGATGGCTCTGCAGGTCTCTCTGGTATAATGGAAGTGGATAGATCCCCATCAGTATTTGTACCCTGACGTCATCAGTTACTGTCCAACGTCATTCCCTACTATCCATGCGGACATAGAGGGGGAATATAAACCTGTGGCGAGAGAAGCGAGCCACCGTGCCCAAAGTGTGGCAAGCGAAGCGAGCCCATTAGGGGACAAATGTATTCTTTTGGTGGCCTTTATGGGCATGGATGCGCACTTCCCCCCTCACTCCACATCACTTCCATGTACAAATACTAAAGGGTATCTATACCTTTCCCTGGTATGATAAGGCCCAAAGCTTGAGGGGAGATGAGGGAGCCAAACTTCAAGACAGCCAGGGTTCTTCCTGTAGCCAGGTACCTCAGGGTAACAATCAGCCTCTCCTCAGCAGAAATTACCCTCCGCAACTTGGTATTCTGCCTCAGGATGTAGGGAGTCACCAGACGCAGCAACTCCTGGAAGGTGGCATCATCCATGCGCAGGAAATTGCGGTAATTATCTGGATTGCTCTCCTGAGTCTCCATAAGCAGTAAAGGCCCCCATACATCAGCAATTGATTGCAGCAATCGAGCAATTTGCAATAGATTGTGTATAAAAATGTTTCCCTTTTTTAATCAATTGTGGCATCTATGCAATCTGCAATCGATTGAAAAAGGGAAAGATTTTTATATGCAATCAATTGCTGATGTATGGGGGCCTTAACATGTGAGAGAGAGTCTCCCTCTTCAGCAGCCACTCCTTTGTCCAGCATGATCTCAGGCTTCTCCTGTTCTGGGTCCTCTCCCTATGAGCTAACACCACAGCCACAGCATATGATGCTATAACTCCATCGCAAGAGAATGTAAAATAGACACACTTTGTTAAGCCAGGCAAAGCAGAGCAGTAGCAATGTACAGTGTTTAGCAGGTATACACCAAGCCTCACTAGTCACAGAGGAGAACTGCACAGAGCTAAAATGGCGCCTGCTTTATATACCCTGTAGATAGTACAGCCATTATTTAAATTTTGCAGAAATCTTTAATATGGTCGTCAGGTGTTTTGGAAAGCAAATGATATATCGTTAACGATTTGGAAGTTGTTAACGACGCACGATATATCATTTGTTCGTTGGTTTGATTACACAGTGTGTATGCACTAGATTGTTTGCCTGAGAGGCCAGGAGAAATCGTTGACGACATTGCATCGTTTGCAAGTCATCTAGTGTGTACATCAGAGCAGTCAAGTATGTGATGTTACATCCAGGATATGACAGTTTTCTATCGTACCCTGTAAACTACCGCAGACTTGGTGATTGCTGGATGCTACTGACCACTCACCAAGTACAGTGGTGGGATGTCTTTAAACCAGAGTTGCCTACCTTTTCAGATCTCTTCCCGGGAGAAGCCTGGGTAAGAGAAGCAGGAGGGGGGTGATGGGGGCGGGGCCTGACAATTTGTGTCATTAAGCCCTGCCCCCTCACGGTAAAATTGCCGCGATAGGCTAGAATTTGCATAGGGGGCGGGGGCAAATGACATGATTCATGTAGAATGTTTTAAGCCACGCCCCCTACACGGAGACCGCGATCGCCGCTGGTATTCTCATTCTGCCCACTTCACTAGGAAGTGGGCAGAATGCGGGAGAAATGCCTACCCTTCCGGGGGTGCGGGGGGTTACCCGAAAAATCGGGAGCCTCCCGCGAAAACCGGGAGGGTAGGCATGTATGCTTTAAACACCGATAACGGGTGTTTCTAGAGAGGAGGGGGCCCGTGTGCAGTCTCCGACACGGGCCCCCTCCTCTCCGGCGGCCGGCAGCGCACTGAGCTGTGTGTGAGGCTAGCGCCGGAGTTATAGACTCTGGGCACTAGAGTGTGCCCAGAGTCTATAGAGTATGCACAGGTCACCGGGAAAAGGGCCTTGGCGGCCATTTTCCAGTCATTTGTACAGCGCTGCACCCGCGCCGATGTGGGACTCTGGAGAGGTAAGTAATATTATGGGTGCAGGGTGTGCGGTTCAGGGCCCCCTATACTCCTGCACCCATTATAGATACGCCCCTGACCGATAGGTGGATTGCTGGGGCTATTCACCAGTCAGAGTGCAGGAAGCTACAAGCAAGCTGCCGCTGAAAGACCGCAGGAGGGGGGTGAGTATATGAATTGGGTTGCCCCTGCTCCCCATAGCTCTGGGGTCTTCTATATAAAGAGGAAAGGAGGTGTGCGCCTGTTCTGCTCTATAATCTGATTTTAATTGAGAATGATGGGGAGGTCTGATCTGGGGTCTTATTTATTTTTTCTTATATTTTTTAGGGAAATTAGAGTATATTGTCTGGGGTTTATTTTTGAGGGGCATAGAGTGGATCTGGGGGTCTGACTTTTGATGTGGGAGGTTCTCTGGTCTGTTGTCTGATATTTAGGGGGAGATTTAATAAAGCTTGGAGAGAGATAAAATTGGAGATAAATAGCACCAACCAATCAGCTTCTGTCACTTTACAGGCTGTGTTTGAAAAATGTCAGGAGCTGATTGATTGGTGCTATTTATCTCCAATTTTATCTCTCTCCAAGCGCTATAAAATCTCCCCCTTAATGAGAAATAGGAGTTGGGCCTTGAGGTGGCAGCATCAATGGCCTGTGGCACCTGAGTTTGGAAGCCGCACTCCTACGAAGCGAAAGTTGGCGGTTCAGAAGGCTAATGACGTGATTCACGCTGAATCTCTATTGTGGTCCTGCACCCCTATCACAATGCAGATTATCACGGAATTGTGTAGCGGGGGGTGGGCCACAATGACGCAATCTCATCATCACGCCCACCCATTTATTAATCATACTTTTTATTATTTGTTATTGGCTGCCAGCACTAACGATTATAAGTTGATTGTAGGTAGTTTGATAAGGGAGGAACATGACCCTCCCTTTGGGCCTGATTCTGAGTTGGACGCAGCATTGTCCCCGTCTTTTGACAGACGCTGCAACTTTATGCAAATACAGCTACAGCTTGGTGCTTCTGTAGACGCAACCATCGGTCACACCATAGGAACTTGCAGCAGCCGCCATGCTATGTGCAGATTCTACTTCAGAGTATGGCCTCCTATGTGAGCCATTGTACGTCTGAGTCCCCATCCACTTCTGTGACACTCCCATTACACGTCCATAAGACGGGACCGTATCTGTGTGTCTGAAAAGCCACCTCCCAGTCACCGGCCAGGAACGCAAAGCACATATTCAATACATTTTGTCTGCGAGTCTCCATCCATGCTGTGACTTTGTATACACTTTGTATGCACACTCTGATGGACGCATTCGCTGAGCCACCTTTTTGCGACTTTGATGCATGCGCAGTTACAAAACATCGGCCATTTACGTAAATATCGGCACAGCATCCGACTCAGAGCAGGCCCTTTGTGAGCAGCGGTAGAGTTGAGTCAATGTGTAAAGTACATTGGTTTGAGCTTCTATTCTACATTACACAAACACCTGTGGACATAGGACATACTCTATATGGCTTCCTGTATTGTATATCGGTCACTAGAAAGTTCGCGGTGTTGTACATCAGTCACTAGATTAGTTAGAAAGGGCTGGTTGGTGATATATTTGATTATAGTTCGACATGCAACAATTTTTCTTATATAATAAATTAGCCATTAATACAGCATCCACATTAGATAAACCACTCCTGCAGTTTCTTGGTCACGTCCATATTTTCGTTGCCATGCACTGGTTATGAAAAGCCTTGCTTGCATTTGCGTTCTCCATCTTTACAATCGCAAGTCTTTAGATGGTGTTGGTCCATTGTAATATATTAAATATGGATAAATAACCCTGATACATAATTTCTTGTTACCATGATATGCGATCGTAATTATATAGAAATTATATTATAGATCAGGGCTAAAATGCAATTATATATAAATCGGCCCCTTAAAAGGGTATGACAGGCACCCCAAAGTGTTAGTCATTAGGTGGCTATCACCTAAGAACAACTCTGCAGTAGTTTCTAATTCACTTGGGTATAGTAGTAATGTGATATATACCACTGAAACCTGCTCTGCCAGTTATATGATTGTCTGCTATCCCAGAGCTAATGGATGAGAGGGGGATGCAGTGATATTTGCTTAGCTAAGGGATTATTTGCTACTGCGTATGTGCAAAAAATCCTGGAAACCTCTTAGGTGCATGCGTACCAGGTACCCCTGAGTGTATGCAGAGACCGCTGCTGCTGCTCCCATTTCAGCTGGCGGTTCAAAGCTTGCAATGTCTGGCGCTCACAAGCACACATGGGGAAGGCTGAGACTAGAATTTGCATATTATCCAGGGTTGCCGACATTTAGCTCCCTCCTTCTGGGAGGGAGCTGTCGGGCAACCACACAGGAGGAGTCTCGCGGCAAAAAGGTGGCGTGTTGCGGGAGAAAAGGGGCGTAGCTCAGAGGATGATACTCTGTTGGGTGCGGGGCATAGGGCGTGACAGCGCAATTGCGTTATCGTGGCCCCGCCCCTCTTCACAATGCAGAGATTAATGCATACTTGCCTACCCTCCCGATTTGGTCGGGAGCCTCCCGAAAATCGGGTGCCGCTCCTGACCTCCCGGGAAGGCAGGCAATTTTCCCGGCTGCCACCCAACCCTCCTGTCCCCCCCGCAATGACCCCTGCAACCCCCGCAGCGGAGGGGGCCGGTGACGCGATTCGCGTCATTTTGGCCCCGCCCCCTGCTACACAATGCCTATTTTATCGGCATTGCATAGCGGGGGCGGGGCCAAACTGACGCGATTGCGTGACTCCACCCCCACCACGCCTTCAAGTGATGTCGCCCGGCAACTCCCCCTTGTACCGGCCACGCCCCCCCCTGTCCCGCCGATCTGGCTGCTCCCTCCCGGAAGGAGCAGCCACAAAGTTGGCAGGTATGGATTAATGACATTGTGATTCAGCGCGAATCGCGTTACCGGCCGGGGTTTATGCAGGTGGGTCGCTGGGGTCAGGAGACTTGCCTGCCTTTCCGGGGGGCCGGGAGTGGCACCCGATTTTCGGGAGGTTCCGGCCGAATCGGGAGTGTAGGTAAGTATGATATTATCGCAGCTGCAAAATCTAAAATAAATCGCAGCCACGCTTGTATTAGCCTCCACCTCTGAACCAGGCCCTCTGTGTTGTTAACATAAATCTCAACACTCCAGTGCTGTGTAGTAAATGTGATGTGGGAGAGAGCCTTTTCCTGTAACCTGTCATTGACCTGAGAGACGTCATTGTATGGTCAGAGCAATCATTTCCTATGTGCCTGTTCCTCTCTAATGGCTGTACAGCGGTGATTTGTCTGATGAATTGCCATGTGCTAGCTGATTAATGCAATTCATAAGTTCTGTCGGTGAGCCTGAAGGTTTAACTTTAAAGGAACCATCAGTGGCGACAGCATAAGGATTAATATTTGAGCTCTTTTGTGTGTGATTACACTGATAATTTGAATCTCTGTGTAAGATAAGTGTGTGCACCATTAATGACTTATTTATTTATTGTATCTTATGGAGCAGTATTAAAAACAGGTTCTTCTTTATAAGCTATGACGAAGATAATAATTTGTCATAATGGACAGGCGAGTCATCAACATATGCTCTCACAGCCTGATTCAGCGATGGACGTAATACCGATGTTTACGTAGTGGAACGATTTTTGGTAATCTGCACATGCGTCAAGTGTCATGGTCACCCGCAATGAGGATTTATTTGCATGAATTATAGCCAGGGATCATTTGTGCCCAGAAACGCAGGCTTGTTGCGACCATTATCGGGGTGCGTCTCGGCCTGCAGCTGCAATTCCGTACGCCAGGGGTGGGGAACCTCTTTTCTGCCGAGGGCCATTTTGATATATATAACATTATTTGCGGGCCCGGGGCAGGCCACGCCTCCTCCGTGTGATATCACACAGTGGCGGGGCCACAATCATAGCTGATTACAGCGATGCTTGGAGCATCCTGCTGTATGGGCAGCGGTTTGACGATCTGAAGCATCCTAAGGATGCTCCAGACTGCACTGCTGCATAGATTCTGGCCGGAGGGTGCCATTTTAGGCACCCTACTAGCCAGATGAGGCTAGCAGAAAAAAGCTCAGAGGGCCAGACCAAATGATTCCACGGGCCTTATACGGCCCCCGTGCCTGTAGTTCCCCATCCCTGCCATACGCAGTAAAAAGGGCTCAGGCTTCTCAGTTCCCATGGCCATTCTCCACGACCATAGAGTATCCGTCAGTGGGTGTCTCAATACAAATCCAGGGGCTGCGACATTTGCATATATTCGCACAGCCACTGCATACATATCCCCAGCTGCGGTGGCATTAGTGTGGTACCCCAGAAACTGAAAGTACCACTTGTGCTAGTATGCCCTAGTGTCTAAATATAATGTACTGTATATGCATGCGGCTCTGCACTGTTTGGCATTGGTGACAGTGGACATTGAGGACGGCTGCAGCGGGAGGCGTGCGGGCAGAGCCGACAGTTGTCTGAAAATGTCAGTTGGCTGCTCGAGCTCACGGTCCCAGCAGAAAGCATCCAGGACATGCATAGAGACTCACCGGCCATTGAAAAGTGCGGAGGCAGCGTTTGGCCTGGTGAGGGCTGCGCTGGGTGACTTAGTGGAACAACGATGGTCGGCTCTGAGTTGCCGGTAACAGAGCTAGGAGAGGCTGCCCAGTGAGACCTGCTGCCTTCTGGACAACAGTGAAGGGAGGCAGTTTTAAGGACCTGTATGCAGTGCTACTGTGCAGTTCCGGAGGCGAGCTTGACAAGGAGAGAGGCGCGTCACCCTGCTGTTACCTGAAAGAAGGTCCAAAAAGCCGTGGACAGTCGGGAGCTGGTAGAAAGCTGAGACAAACCGAACTAGGCCACAGTAACAGTCACTGGCAGTGGAACTCAGACTTAAACTTATCGGACGTTACTAATTAGTGAACAAATACAGAAAGGAGTAAGAGTATGTGATCACCAACGTATACCAACCCTACCTTTCCGGTAACTAATTGTGCACCAACAATAAAGCGCTAGACTTTTATTGGGGGAACTTTACTTACCAGTGTAAGTTAGAGTAAAACGTTAATGGTTAAGTCAGAATATAGAATAGTAATATTACATTGAGTAAATGTTATGTTTGAAGTGATCGGAGGAATTGACAAATATACTAACCTTTGGGATTCCACAGGGATCCAGGTGCATCCAGTGATTCCACGAGCTGCTGAGTTCCTGTAAAATAAAAATACAAATGTTATTATAATGTGATTTGATGTTATGTGTATTGTGAAAGTAAATGTAAAGGAAGATTTACAGTAAATAATCTTTGTAATAACCTTAAATAAACCTATCAACACAGCTTACCAAAGTGCAATGTGCTTACCTCCTTACCTCTCTGTAAAGAAGGAAGAACTAGGGATTACTACACCTATCATTAGCTTTACCCCATAAAATTGGGGTGTTACATTAGGGTACATCTCTTATTCATGCCCTCAGTCAAAGTCAACCTCTAAGTTGCCGTCTCTTCGTGGGAAGGTTGTAACTGGGTATTTGTGGTACCTGTTTGGTTGTTTGTCATCAGGGGAAACATTCTGAAATAGATTATTTTGTATAAATAGAGCCCTAAGCAAGTTGCTTCCAAACAACCTTGTGCCTGGTAGGCCTTAGGCAGTGAGTGGTTTTAATGCCATCCACATCAGCCTGGCCACTGAGCATGAACTGTTGGTCTAACATCAGCTGTACTGTGTTGCACATTCCTTCCCTTGAGGCTTTGCAGTGAAAATTAAGCCGTCAAGGGGGATGCATGAGTGTTTGTGGCTGAGGGCCTGATTCAGAGGCGCTCGCTCTGAATCAAGGCGTTTTTTTTTTGTTTCGGTCTCCAGACCGCTTGCAAAGCCGTGGGTGACCACCCATAGCTAGTGCGAGCGGCCTGGCGATGGTCGCGATTATCGGGACCATCGGGCTTGTGTCGAGACCCTGCGGGAGGGTCTCGGCTCCTGCAGGCCTGAGTGGTCTTCCTGCTCTAATGGAGCAGGAAGTCCACTACTGACATCACAAGTGTCAGTAGGGCCGCCCACAGATGGCAGGCATTCCTAAGGGAACTCCTGCGTTTGTGCAGCCACCCCCACTCCCTGCCTACAAAACGGGGCGAGCTGTCAATCAACATCGACAGCCGTCCTGTCTTGTAGTGAGCCCCAGAGCGACTGAGCTGCCGTCGCTTGCTGGGCCTCGCGCATGCGCACGCCGGAGGCGGCGCATGCACAGTGGGGGAGCATCGACCCCGCTTGTGAGCGCTGTTTGAATCAGGCCCTGAGTCCCCAGTCCATTATGATGTAGTAGCAGCTATGTACTCAATGTGAAACTCTTTATCCTGCCTGAGCGAGCCACCATGTTTCAAAGCTCCAGAAGTCTAAATATTATTTATTATTATTATTCTTAATAATAATAATAATAATAATAATAATATTATTATTATTAAGTACTGCATATTTTGTGCATTATATAAATAACTGTTAATAAAAATTATATTTATTAAAAAGCTAATTTCAACATATTTTATTGTAAGTTTTTCACAGCATAACACAGTGTTGGGAGAGCAGGGGAAGAATATTAAATGAAAAGAGGAGAAGTGGAAAGGATGGAACATCTGCAATTATCCAAGCAAGATATAGGCACTTCCATAAAGCATAGTTTTACAACCTTATTGCAGTGGATCTGCTGACTAGCTGGTCTTAGCGGCATAATTATCATTTATTAAGTTTTAAACCCAATAATTATAATTTCTTTTCCCCGCTGTTCACGGCAATGAGAAAAGAAGACTCACCTGAATGTATTAAAATACACAATCAGGGACAGGGGCTCGGAGCCCATCCCTGTGTTACGTTAGAAGTGAAGTGATCGCATTAGCCAGGGGCATATCTATAATGGGTACAGGGTGTGTGGTGCACATGGGCCCCTGGGTCCAGGGGGGCCCACACTGCCAGGGGTGCCGAGAGGGGGGGGAGCGGGTACAGATTACCCGGGCTTCCTGAGGGGCCCGGCGGGGGCCCGGCTCCGCTCCCCCTCCCTCACAGCAGCCCAGCACACAGCGTGTGCTGAGCTGCAGTGGAGACTGCTCGTGGCTGCTGAGCAGCAGCCACAGCAGTCTCCTAAGCCTGTGGGGGGAGCGATCACACTGATTGCGCCCCCCTGGCTTTGCGCCAGGCTGAGGGGGCTCAGAGCGCCCCAGCGCGCAAGCGGCGCTGCATATATATTTTTTTTCCGGGAAGGGGTCGTGGCCATGCCTCCCGCGATTAGGCCACGCCACCTATTACCCCGGCCCGCCGCAGCTCTCAGCGGGCCTGCACACTGCACATCCTGCACCCATATTTAGTAATACTTATCTCTCCGCTGTCTCCAGAGTGCTTATCTGCAGCAAAAAAACACAGGGAAAATGGAGGCAGCCATTTTCCCAATGAATCGCGCATGCGCAGAAAACATGTCCCAGGGAATAAGGCGCCATTTTCTCAGAGACTACTGCTCTGTCAGAGAGGAGGGGACTCAAACGGAGGCTGCACAAGGGCCCCTCCTCTCTTAAAACGCTCCTGGCATTAGCAATCACTTTACTTATCTTCCGAGACCACAAAGCTCTACGGAACCCTCACCCGGTAATTTCTGCGGTAGGTAGCCTATAAGCGTCGGAATGCTTCGCACATGAGGGTTGCTTCTCCTGAAAACACATGCATATATTATTTGACAAAAAGGCCCCTTATTGTACATTAGAGACGGGGAACCAACAACAGTATGACATGCTGCAGCCTGCAGTAAAAATGCTGACCGCTCCATCACTGTAGGTGCTGGGAAGTTAGCTCTGCTAAGTCACACTACGACTCAGTCATGTGATTGGGAAGAAACCGTACTCGCACCCCATCTTTCTTACCGAGCTCCCCACTACCGCATAGAGGGCTCAATTCAGACATGCTCGCAGCATATGCAAATCCGGCAAAGGCAGGCAATCGCACGGCAAGGCATTAGCACACCCACTATGTCTTGGAGTGCGATCGCGGTGTGTATTAAGACCAGCCTGTCTTAAGATGCCCACTAATGCACGTCATCTCCAGGAAGTGTATGCAACAATCGGTACCATCGAGTACTATCGGAAGTGAACACAGCGCTTGTGGTTGACCATAGCCTACCACAAGCACTGCGAGTGCTTCTGTGTAAAATTCAGCCATGTGACGTGTACTAATTATGCACACCTCTTAAATGGCGTTAAGATTCTCAGGCACGACTGCGTTCGCACAACCACTCCCCTGTTTTCATCGACCAACTCCTGTCACCACCCACAAATGGCTTGTCCTGTCACTTATTCTGCTGGGTTGTCTATGCGCAGCGAGAGAACACTTCCTGATCGCATGGACTAGTTCCCGCACGTGAAGTGCAATACATACGCATGCGCACATTGCGAAACATTGGCAGCTACGAGCGAACACATCCTAGCGTGCGAGTCTGATTCGTGCCCACAGTTTCAGCATACTGCATCTGTAGATGTGGTGATTGGAATTTCAGTGGGTTCTGGGCAGCTGGAAACACCCCCTAAGTGTGTATCTAGGGCACAGATGGGATGAGAGAAGAAAAAGAGACAGATATACACAAAAGGGAAGAAAGAAAGTGAATAACATCACTATATGCCTTCTCTGTAGTAATAGGCAGCTCTTGGTATGTGATGCAGAGGAAGGTTATTCTCTTTCCCCGTTGCTCTCTTAGATAGTGGGGAGCAGAGAGAAAATTAGGAGCTGTGCACTCAAGTAATAGGATGCATGATCCCTACATTCACAGAGTGAGAGAAGGTCCAGAATCTGGCAGCACCTTGTCATCACTGATGCTGCCAAACTACAGGAAAAACCTCAGGTGTATCAGATGTAGAGTTTGTATAGTACCTGGAACTGGGGACACAGGGCAGGACTGACTAGGACCAGAGTAAATGAAGCCTGGAGGATGAATGAGACTTCTCATCATTGGTGTAACTAGGGTATTTGTAGCCCAGGGCAAATGTAAAAAAAAAGGCGTGATGAAAAATGGGCATGGTCACTTAAAAATGGGGCATGTCAACATGACATATACCCCTTTATCGTCACTCTGAACACTCCTTTCCATATGCACCTTAACCCCAGTAGTGCCCCTTGTACAGGACCCCCAGTATGTAATGTCCCCAGTTGTGGTCCCTCTTATGCAGGCCCACAGTAGTACCCCTTATACAGTACCCCCAGTAGTGGTCCTCCTTATGCAGCCCCCCATTAGTTCCCCTTATACAGTACCTCCCAGTATGCAATGCCCCCAGTAGTGGTCCCCCTTATGCAGTCCATCATTAGTTCCCCTTATTCAGTGCCCCCAGTAGTGGTCCCCCTTATGCAGTGCTCCATGTAGTGGTCCCCTCTATGAAGTGCCCCCAGTAGTGGTCCACCTTATGCAGTGCCCTTATATAGTGCCCCCAGTAGCAGTCCCCTCAATGCAGTGCCCCCAGTAGTGGTACCCCCTTATGCAGTGCCCTTTATATAGTGCCCCCAGCAGTAGTCCCCCCCCTTGCAGTGCCCCCAGTAGTGGTACCCCTTATGCAGGCCCCAGCAGTGATCCCCCCTATCCAGTGCCCCTTATACACTGCCCCCTGTAGTGGTACTCCCTATTTAGTGCCCCCAGTAGTGGTCTCCTAGTAGTAAGCCCCTTATATAGTGCCCCTAGCAGTAGTCCCCCCATGCAGTGCCCCCAGTAGTGGTCCCCCTTATGCAGGCCCCCAGTAGTGATCCCCCCTATCCAGTGCCCCTTATACAGTGCCCCCTGTAGTGGTACTCCCTATTTAGTGCCCCCAATAGTGGTCTCCTAGTAGTAAGCCCCTTATATAGTGCCCCTAGCAGTAGTCCCCTTATGCAGGCCCCCAGTAGTGATCCCCCCTATCTAGTTCCCCTTATACAGTGCCCCCTGTAGTGGTCCTCCCTATTTAATGCCCCCCAGTAGTGGTCCCCTAGTAGTAAGCCCCTTATATAGTGCCCCCAGTAGTAGTCCCCCCCAGTAGTAGTCCCCAGTAGAGGTTCCCCCTCCCGATGCAGTGCCCCCAGTAGCAGTCCCCCCCATTGTAGTCTCCAGTAATCCCCCACTCGTAGTAGAGGTCCCCCCCAGTAATGGTGCTCCCAGTAGTAGCCTCCACCCCCCCCCCCGTAGTGTAGACACACATGTTAAAAAAAAATAAACTTACCTGAATCCACGCTCTGGCTCCGGCCACTACTCCCGCCGCCACACGTCAGTCCTCCTGGGTTGGCGCGCTCTGCATAATGGGAGAGACGTCATGACGTCTCTCCCATTACCCACTGCAGGAGCCGGAAGGCGGAGCTCATGAGTGAGCTCCAGCCCGGCTTTTGCAGTGGGTGCTGCAGCAGTCAATAAGAGTCTGTCTGACTCTCATTGGCCACTGGTTAACACACACATCGCCGTTGCGTGGCGGTGATGTATGTGCAGCAGCAGCAGCAGCAGCCAATGAGAGGATGTCTGACTCTCAATGGCTGCTGGTTAATACACGGCTGGCGGCGATGTGTGTGTTAAACTGCACAGCCTGAGCCCACCTCCCGCCCTCCTCCTGGCGCTATTAGGTAAGCGCTCAGGGGGAAGGAAGAGGCTCGGCTTGGCATAGGACCTGTGCTGGGCGCAGGGAAGCCTAGCGCCGGTCCTATGTAAATGTGTAGCGCTGACCACACTACTGCGGTCAGCGGTACACTGCCTAACTAGGATGGGCTGGGCCGTGGCCGGCGGTACCCCCCCACCCCGCCAGTCCTATGGCGCCCAGGGCACACGCCCTGCTCGACCCCCCTTAGTTACGCCACTGCTTCTCATTCAGTATGCTTGTGTGTTATAGGAGAACAGAGCAAGTCTGCTGTACGTATGCTATCTGGCAGTGGTAGCTACAGGGCTGGATTAAGGGGAGAGCGACAGGGGCGGTCGTCACGAGGCTCCCACACAGAGCGGCCCCCAACACTAGAGCACGCAGGAGGGGTTTTTTAGTACCTAGAACCCCCCCCTGATGGACCAATTCCCCCTGCTACCGTGGCCAAAATGGGGCCGGAGCCAATACGACAAGCCCCAACCCCATATGACCCGCCAGTCGCGGCATTACGGCACGAGGGGGTGGAGCCTAATGAAGTGAACAGCAGCTGCATAAAATGTAAGTGTATGTATACTGCTTTATTGTTTAAATATGTGTATGTATGTGTTTATATATACACACATACAGTATGTGGAAAACCTCAGAAAATCCTGCATTTGCCCCTGCCCACACAGGGTCGGAGTGACCAACCTAGAGCACCTGTTCCCGGATGAGGGCTGAGCTGCTGCTGATCTGTGTTGTGAATGCAATAGCACAGTCAGCACTGCTGCATAGATCACAGAGCGGCTTCCGAGTCCCCTAATCAGCATCACGTGACATATCATGTACGTGACGCTGATCACTGATGTCGGGCTTCAGGAGCCGCTCTGCGCTCTATGTAGCAGCGCTGACTGTGCTATTGCATTCACAACACAGCGCCAGAAGGTAAGTAATCAAAGGGGGGTCCGGTTGGCAGGGGAGGTGGGGGAGGATCCATGTGGCTTGGTGTGGGCCCCCACAACTTAGTTGGGTAGCTAATAGAGATGAGTGGGTTTGGATCTCAGAGATCCGAACCCACCTGAACTTAGGGGATCCAAGTCAGATCTGAGTCGGTTCGGGTTTTCCCGCCTGACTCGGATCTCAAAATGAGGCAAAACTTCATCATCCTGCCAAATCGTTGGATTCTCGCAGGTTTTGGATTGTATAAAGGTCCCATGATCGCTGCCATTTTTCATGGAGAGTGAAGAGGCTGTGGACCTGGGAGCTGTGCTGCGCTGCTGTTTCACTTGCATTACTTGTGAGGTTGTGGTGGGAGCTGTGCTGCGCTGCTGTTGTGCATAATAAATTAATTGTTGGGCTGGCTGGCCGTTATGCATAGGGGCTGGCTGGCTGTTGTCCAATCCAAACCATGGGGCTGGCTGTTGTCCTGTCCATAGGGGCTGGCTGGCTGTAGTCCATAGGGGCTGGCTAGCTGTTGTCCATAGGGGCTGGCTGGCTGTTCTGCTGTGTTATCCAGGGGGTGCTCTGTCCATCAGGGGTACTCTTCACCCCCAGTGTAAAAAAAATAAAAGCAATTTTTTGTGTGTGCATGTTAGCCACACCACCAGTAAAAAAATAAAATAATTTTTGTTGTGTGTGCACGTTAGCCACATTTATCAGCAACGTAGGTGTGCAGGGGTGTTGTGCTGCCTGTGTCGTTTATCAAGAGGCTGCTGCCTCATTCGGGTGTTCTCCCTCCCAAGTGCCCCCAAAAAACGAATTCAATTGATCAATCAATCAATCTTTTTTTTTGTGTGTGTGTCAGGGGTGCTGCCTGTGTCATTTATCAAGAGGCTGCTGCCTCGTTCGGGTGCTCTCCCTCCCAAGTGCCCCCCAAAAATGTATTCAATCAATCAACCTTTTTTTGTGTGTGTGTGTGTGTGTGTCAGGGCTGCTGCCTGTGTCGTTCATCAAGAGGCCTCTGCCTCGTTCGGGTGCTCTCCCTCCCATGTGCCCCAAAAATTAATTCAATCAATCAATCTGTTTTTTGTGTGTGTGCGCGTTAGCCATGGCATCACAAAACACCTCTGATGAGATTTGCATGAAAATTTTCAAAGGTGAAATTAGAGGATATGTTTTAAAAAATTGAATAAAGCAGCTAAATCTGCATTCTCTGATTATAGTGTCCCTACTCCCAGTCTCTACCCATGGCCCCTCTCTACCTGAATTTCAGCGAGGCTTTGGGGTAACTCCAAGCAACCGTATTCCCGAGTGCAGCTGCTCCTCCTGTAGCCCAGGTCAGAAGATGTGTAGGGGGTGTGGTGATGATATGGACTAAAATGGAGCTCACATCCACTAAAGTGGACATTTAATTCCCAATCTAACAGGGAGCGCAGCTGTAATTTATACACAACACAGGATGTGATGACGATATAGGCTTGGGTGATGGTATAATCTGGGGTGATGTATACATCATCTTCACACAATATTAATTTGTCCCCACTGAAATCCACCATTACAGGTGCCTCTATAAATTTTGCACGTAATTGACGGTAAAGGTCTTTCTCGTAGAATTTGTAGTTCATTTTGATGGGTATCATCTTTTCCACATGTTGGGGAAGTAGTCTCAGGCCAGTCACTGACAAGGTTCCCGGCTTTGCTGAAATTTAAAACTCTTTCCGAGTACACACTGGAAGGTGGGCAGCTGAAGTAAAGCAAAGGCAGTTATGTGTAAGGGCCTCCAAATCACCTCTTTTTCCTGTCAGTAGTTATTTATATCTCTTCAGATCTGTGTCCATTTGAAAGATAAAACAATGTCTTCATCCATTCTGGGATGAAAATCCACTCCCAGCAGCAGACATGGCGCTCAAGACACAACATAAGACTTAAACCTTGAATCTTAAATGTTGCATTTGCTACTTTATTCCGCTTGTCCACAATATCTGCTCCAGTTAAGTGGACAGTGGGTACAACGGCAGTTTGAGTTGAAGGCCACTAACTAACTATGTTTTTTTTATGTCCCTGTAAGGAAATACCTTTAGAGAAGGTTTGCAAAGGATTATTTAAGTCAATTGTTTTTGGAAAGCACTCTTCCAGGTCCCCTTCTGGGATGAAAATCCACTCCTTGCCACAGCAGCAGATGCAGGATTCTCAAGAAAGACACAACGTAAGGCCTTAAATCAGGGGTAGCCAGCCGCGGACCTCAAGAGCTATTAACACTTCACGTGTTCCAGACTACCTAGCTGGTGCACAGGTGTATTCACTACTCACCAACATATTTGGAAAGATCCACAGGTGTAGTTAATTATTTATTACACTTGTGATTCAGTGAGGAGACCTGGAAAACATGCACTGGGGGTAGCTCTCGAGGACCAGGGTTAGCTACCCCTGCCTTAAATCATAGATCTTACGTTTGTCCACATATCTGTGCTGGTTAAGTGGCACTTTGAGGCCACTAACTAACTATGTTTCTTTAAATTTCCTTGTACAGGTTTGGACATTTTCAATGTGAAAGCTTTGCAAAGGATTATTTTACAGTCAATTGTTTTGGAAAGCAGTCTTCCTGGTCCCCTACTGGGATGAATTCCACTCCTAGCAGCAGATGTTGGCGCAGGATTCTCAAGAAAGACACAATGTAAGACCTTAAAGGGTAAATTTAATTTACTAAGGTGAGAGTTTTTAGAAGTGAGTTTTAGAAGTGATGCTACTTGCCCATAGGAAATGATCAGATTCTAGCTATTATCTTCTAGAAAGTGATGTTAAGTAGAATCTGATTGGTTGTTATGGGCAACATCACTTTAGTAAATTAAATTTACCCCTTAATATCTTTGTGCTGGTTAAGTGGCAGTTTGGAGGCCACTAACTATGCTTTTTTTTTTTTTTCAATAATACATTTTTATTACAAAAAGAAAAATTGAACAATCTCACTTGCGCTCCAGATTTTTTCAACTTCAAATAACGATGGTGGTAATTTTTCCTCAAGCCATAAGACATTCATATAAAATAAAAGAAAATATATTTTTAACAATGGTGTGTAGTTATTTCACAAAAAAATGTTCCAATGGTGATGTAGGAGAAAGGATCAGTGCATATAGGTCCTCTTCAAAGATACATGCTGTACCAAATTCCAGTGAAATAGTTCAAAACGATCCGAGAGACACCCCAAACCCGTGAACAAGAAGGATATATATAATGAATCCTCACATGAATGCTTACTTCAGAAAGGATGGTGCAAAGCACATAAAGGTTTCTTTAGTCCCAATAATATACCAATGTGTAGGTAAGAAATGGATATATTCCAATGAGCTCCAATATAATGCAACGTCAAAAAAGAAAAAATATGGAGAAAGTTGAGGTATGGGTATATTCACACATGTTTATTAAAAGCTACAACCAACTAAAACCATAGGTAAAAGGTAGCCATACCATATAATTGACATAGGAAACACTGAAGATGGAACCCGGGTATATTCAGTATAACACAAAATATGGATAGGCTTCCTGAGACCATAGCATAACACTCTTTTCTACGCGTTTCGATGCACTGCGGCGTCTTTTTCAAGTAGAGTGTTGTTATGAAAAACACTCTTTGTAGTTTAATTCCTGAATTGCAGTGTTTGTATACTGAAGTTTTTAATAAACATGTGTGAATATACCCATACCACAACTTTCTCCATATTTTTTCTTTTTTGACGTTGCATTATATTGGAGCTCATTGGAATATATCCATTTCTTACCTATACATTGGTATATTATTGGGACTAAAGAAACCTTTATGTGCTTTGAACCATCCTTTCTGAAGTAAGCATTCATGTGAGGATTCATTATATATATCCTTCTTGTTCACGGGTTTGGGGTGTCTCTCGGATTGTTTTGAACTATTTCACTGGAATTTGGTACAGCATGTATCTTTGAAGAGGACCTATATGCACTGATCCTTTCTCCTACATCACCATTGGAACATTTTTTTGTGAAATAACTACACACCATTGTTAAAAATATATTTTCTTTTATATTATATGAATGTCTTATGGCTTGAGGAAAAATTACCACCATCGTTATTTGAAGTTGAAAAAATCTGGAGCGCAAGTGAGATTGTTCAATTTTTTTTTTTGTATTTGTCTATATAAGTTTTGGTGACTTATTGAGAACGTCTTTGCTGCTCTAGAGTGTAGCGCCATTGGTTTAGATATAGGTCCTCATTCAGAGCCGTACGCTCTGAGCAGAGCGCACGCTCTGAATGAGGGCCGGGCTCCATTTTCATGGAGCGTCCTCCTGGACGCTCGTATAGCTGTGGGTCACCACCCACAGGCTATACGAGCGTGCATTGTGATGGTTGCGATGGTCGAGACCATCGCGACCATCAAATTTGCGAGCCGGAGCCTGCGGTTGAGGTTTTCAACCGCAAGCTCCGGAGTGATTTTGGCTCTATCAGAGCCAAAATCACTCCCACTGACATCACTAGTGATGTCAGTGGGCCGGCTTCTGACGGGAGGCGTTCCCGTGGGAACGCCCCCGTCAGGGAGGCACGCCCCCGGCACGCCCACCAAAGGGGGCGTGCTGTCAATCAACATTGACAGCACGCCCCCTTTGATCGGACACAACGAGCGAAGGACTTTCCTTCGCTCGTCGCGTCTGGCGCATGCGCACGACGGAGCTCCCTCCGTCGTGCGCATGCTCAGTCCATAACATCGACCCACTTGCGAGCGGACAGCCGCTCGCGAGTGGGTCTGAATCAGGCCCATAGTCTATTAATACATTTTTATTAGTTTCCGTCACAAAATATATATAACAAGACATACAATAAAATAAAATAAACAATAAAATAATAATAATATAAATAACAGAATAGGGACAGGGAAAAAATTGGCCCTAGGGCCAGAATACATCAATATAAATCACAAAAATATCAAAGTACTGTTAACATACCGTACAATTATCAACAGATAAACAATATAATATAAAACATATATCAAACAACAGACATATAAAATTGTCCCATCATTGAGAATCTAACATCGGCAGAGTAAGGCCAGCAATGCTTTGAGAACGTTGGGACTCTGGGTTTCATTCAGACCCACTCGCTAGCGCAGGACGCTTGCAAGCGGGTCGATGGTACCCAAATGCGCATGCGCATGACGGAGGGAGCTCCGTCGAGCGCATACGCGAGACCCGGATAGTGACAGCCAAGCTGTCGCTCCGGGTCTCGCACCAAAGGGGGCGTGCTGTCGATGGTGAGTGACAGCACGCCCACCAAAGGGGGCGTGCCTGCCAGACGGAGGCGTTCCTATGGGAACGCCTACTGTCTCAAGCCGACCCCACTGACATCAGTAATGATGTCAGTGGGAGTGATTTTGGCTCTGATAGAGCCAAAATCACTCCAGGGCTTGCGGCAGCGAGATCCTACCGCAGGGTCTCGTCGCAAGCCCGATGGTCGCGATGGTCTTGACCATCGCGACCATCATCATGGACACTCGCATAAGCTGTAGGTGGTAACCCACAGCTATGCGAGCGTCCAAAAGGCGGCTACAAATTTAACTAGGCCTTGATTCAGAGCGAGCGCTCTGGTCAGAGTGTCCGGCTCTGAATCAGGGCCTCTGCTCGATATTCACTCCAACTGAACCAAATCATTAATGGATTCTTAACTTAGGTGGAGTATGAGACTCCTGCTATCTCAAAATCACAATGGGCTTGTTTTTTATCCTCTGTAGTATCTAATTTTTGTATAACATCTGAACGCCAATGATAAGCAATAAGAGACTTAGGGGTAAATTTACTAAGCTGAGAGTTTGGGAGAGTTTGCAAACTCGGGAGAGTTTGGGCATTTTTTCCCACTCTCAAATTTACTAATGCAAATTGGGAGGTACATATAGAAACCGTTGTAATTCCTACACCGTTCACCTGATTTGGATGTAATTACCCTCAAATTAAATCTGAAAGTCTGCAGTAAAAGCATATATTGTTTGTTTCATTTCAAAGCCATTGTGGTGGTGAATAGAGGCCAAAATCTGAAAATTCTGTCAATGTCCCAATATTTATGCACCTGACTGTATCTGAAAAAAAAAGACATAGGGTCCCCCCCCAAAAGCCTAACCATCCCCAGGCTTGCCAGCCTGTCCTGGTTTCTAAAATTATGGGGAACAAAATGTGTAGTGTTCCACCATAATTTAGAAACCAACACCAGGCTGCAGGGCCAGTCCTGGTTTTAAATATAGGGGGGAAAAATTGCTCCGGGTCCCCCCTATATTTAAAACCAGCACCAGACCTAAAATGGCCGGGCTGTAATGCCACAGCCCGGAGACCCTTTCACCGGGGCTCCGGGTCCAAAGTATTATCAGCCCAAGCCGGTCAGGCCAAGCTGGAGATCTTAGGGGAGGTGGGGTCCCCCCTCTCCCTTAACCCCAGGCTTGGTCTGAAGCCCGGGGCTCTTCCCCGCACCCCTGGAGCGTTGGGTACGGGGGTAGTAAAGTGGGGAAATTTAAGTAAACTATTGTATTTTACAGTGGGACTACAGGTGCCAGCATGCCTGCCCTTTGACACAAGTGCCAGCAGACAGGCGGCACCTGTGCCCCCACTGTAAAATAAATAGTTAAATAAAGACAAAACACACACACCGTGCCAAGAATAACTTTATTACACACACCTACCCATTCACACATACCTATACCAGATGTTTCTGTCCCCTTCTCCAGTAGAATCCGTATTGACTGGCCCTGCAAAAAAGATTTCATACTCACCTATATCCTTTCGCTGGTCTCCGCAGTAATCCATAGACTTTTGAAAACAAAAAAACGATCTTACCGATCCACGCACCGGGTATCAGTATGTGTGTTGCCACACACACTGATACCTCCCGAATGCCAACTGACGGGACTGCACGGGCTTTGCAGTCCCACCAGCCAATCAGTGGCCGCGCTGATTGTAGAGCGGCCGCTGATTGGCTCCGGCTACTGACAGTTCCCACGTGAAGACCCCCCTCCATCTTAAGTAAAGACAGAATACGTCTAGACAATCTAGGTTTTTTTGATTTCCAAACATACTTTGAAAAAACACCATCAAATTTAGATAACAATGACAAAGGAAGTAACTTAGGAATGGTGCGAAATAGGTACATTAACTTGAGTAACAGTACCATCTTTAAAGCAGCAATATGGCCCAACCAGAAAACTTCTTGTAACATCTAATCAGCTGTTAAAAGTGAACATTTAGTCAAGAGGGGGAGGTAGTTACAAGTCACAACATCAACCCCCCTTTTTGAAATCTGAACCCCCAAATATGTAAGACCTTTATCTTGCCGTGCATAGTTGTAACCCCCTTTAAGCCTAGTCAGAAGCTCAGGAGAAAAATTTATAGGAAGTGCCTCTGTCTTAGCTGTATTTAGTTTATAATGAGACACTCTGGAATATTGTTCCAATATCTTATGTAATGACGACAATGAGGATTCAGGGCTAGTAAGGCACATTAATACGTCATCAGCAAAGAAACAGATTTTGTGAGATGAGCTCCCCAACTGAGGACCCTGTATAGCAATAGTTTCCCTGATGGTTTCCGCCAAAGGTTCCATAGCAAGCGCGAAAATCAAAGGGGAAAGTGGGCAACTCTGACGAGTGCCATTCGATATAGAAAAGGCCGAGGAGAGAGGGCCATTCACGA
Source organism: Taudactylus pleione (assembly GCA_031769625.1). NCBI lineage: Eukaryota > Metazoa > Chordata > Amphibia > Anura > Myobatrachidae > Taudactylus > Taudactylus pleione. Next base: position 30,592,546 of record JAUIMM010000200.1, read on the forward strand.
ATATTTTAGCTGAGGGATTGGTGCACCAGTCACCCTGCTATCCACCTCTTCTCTTCCCAGATCATCCCTCTCCTTCCATTTTACCGACTCTAACTTTCTTCTCTCCTGTATCTGGAGAGGAAGTCATGTCCCTCATCCAATCCTCTCCCCCTTCCACCCCCCCCTTGACCCTATCCCTTCACGTCTCCTCCGCTACCTCTCTCCCTCTGCCTGCTCCCATCTTGCCCACCTCCTTAATCTCTCTCTCTCATCAGGCACTGTCCCGTCTCCATTCAAACATGCCCTTGTCTCCCCCATACTAAAAAAACCTACCCTTGATTCTAACACTCTCTCCAACTACCGTCCCATCTCTCTCCTCCCTTTTGCCTCCAAGCTCCTTGAGCATGTTGTTTACAAGCACCTTACCACCTTTCTTTCCTCTCACTCCCTCCTTGACCCTTTTCAGTCTGGCTTCCGTTCTCTCCACTCCACTGAAACTGCCCTCACAAAAGTCAGCAATGACCTCATTGCTGCTAAATCCAAGGGCCACTACTTTCTGCTCATTCTCCTTGACCTTTCTGCTGCTTTCAACACTGTGGACCACCCTCTCCTTCTACAAATCCTTCACTCCCTTGGTCTATGTGACACTGCCCTCTCCTGGCTATCCTCCTACCTCTCTGACCAATCCTTCTCTGTCTCCTCTCATGACTCCTCTTCTGCCGCACAGCCTCTTGCAGTTGGTGTTCCCCAAGGTTCTGTTCTTGGACCTCTCCTTTTCTCACTCTATACATCCTCACTAGGTGAACTCATCAGCTCTTTTGACCTCCAATATCATCTCTATGCTGATGATACTCAGATCTACCTTTCCTCCCCTGACCTCTCTCCCCTCCCTCTCTCCTCACTCGTGTCTCCAACTGTCTCTGCCATCTCTTCCTGGATGTCCCAGCGATTTCTTAAACTTAATATGTCTAAGACTGAGCTAATCATCTTCCCCCTCTACATAACCACACTTCCCACCCTTTCTTTATCAATTGATGGCACAACTATCTCCTCTAGCCCCAAAGTGCGCTGTCTTGGAGTTATCCTGGACTCCGCCCTCTCCTTCAAACCACATATCCAGAATCTCTCACAGTCCTGTCATTTTCATCTTAAAAATATTTCCAAGATTAGACCCTTTCTCACCCAGGATGCCACTAAAACCCTCATACACTCATTGGTCATCTCCAGATTGGACTAAAGTAACCTCCTCCTAGCTGGCCTCCCCAAATCCCTTCTCTCCCCTCTCCAGTCTGTCCTCAATGCTGCTGCTCGGCTCATCTTCCTCTCAAAATGCTCTGCATCTGCCTCCCCCTCCTACAAGCTCTCCACTGGCTCCCCTTCCCTTTTAGAACCCAATTTAAGGTTCTCACACTCACTTACAAAGCCCTCAGCCATTCCTCTCCCATTTACATCTCTGATCTCATCTCCCTTCACTCTCCTGTCCGCCCTCTTCATTCAACAAATGCACGCCACCTCTCATGCCAATTGATTACTTCCTCCCACTCCTGTCTCCAAGATTTTGCCCGCGCTGCTCTCCACCTTTGGAACGCTCTCCCGCTTCCCATCAGACTCTCCACCTCTCTTCAATCCTTCAAACGGGCTCTCAAGACCTACTATTTCATCAAAGCCTTCCAGCTCTCATCTTAACTTGCTGCTACATACTCCTTCCTCCCTGCCTATCCCAGCTGTGCCACCCCTGTTTGTCTGTCCCTTCCCCCTTAGAATGTAAGCTTTATCGATTCCTACGTATCTATACACTCTAAAATGTCGCTATTTAGCGTAATAAGTTGCACCAGAAATAATTGTTCTTCATACTTTGATTGTGTTTCCAAAGCACAAAAAGATATTATTCACCAAAAAGCAGATAGTTACATGCCGTGATCTAAATACAACTAGCGCAAACAAATTATACAATCACAAGGTACAGTCTATACATACGCAGGCGCTCTGAATCCAGATTCCCGGCATCAACTATGAAACCTCCGTCAACAGCAAAGAAAAGATGACTGACTAGCTGTTTCAGGGAGCTTGCATATAAACCCTTGCAGAGATAGGCAATACAATAGAACAAGTTGGCATAATCCCATTGGTTCTTCTTCCTGGTTCTGTTACGATGCAGTTCATAGGTCAGTTTGTATTGTAATAGTTCAGCCTCCAACAGCTTCTTTGTGTCCGTTTTCCTGCCGAAAAACAAGTCTAAGCTGGCTGCATTACATAGTACATTTTAATGCCTAACTCTCTATGATCCATAATTCCCAGACATATGTTGCGATTTCTTTGCCAATGGAACCGGAAGTCTGCAAATACACAGTGGTTTAGAATAGCACCAAACATGGTCTGTTTATCATGTACTAAACCTGAGATCTTAAAATGGGATTTTGGTACTTACCGGTAAATCCTTTTCTCAGATTCCACAGGAGACCCTGGAGGTGCTTACGCTGGGGAATAGAGGCGTGGTTAGCTGGAGCTGGCACTAATTAATTCAAAAGTGTGAAGCTCCTCCCCCTCTATTCCCCACCAGCCCTCAGTTTAGAAAATGAAGACCGAGGGGAGATGGAGAACAGCAAGAGTGAAAAGGAGAAATATCACCACAACAACAAAACCATACAACATACGGAACTAACAGGCAGACGAAGAGCGCTGAGGTGGGCATCCAGTGTCCCCTGTGGAATCAGAGAAAAGTATTTACCGTTAAGTACCAAAATCCCATTTTCTCTTTCATCTACTAGGGGACACTGGAGGTGCTTACGCTGAGCACATCCCAAAGTTTTCCCCATGGGCGGGGGCGCACTGAGGGACCTGCAGAACAAGGTGGCCAAAACTTGTGAACCAATGACCAAGTGGCTGCATGGTACCATTGTAAAGTGGAGTCACCCACACCCACAGAATGTGTTGGACCAACGATCATTACTGACATAGCTTGACTGCGGAGAGCTCGAACCACACCCAAGTCCTCTACCAAGGAGGCACCACCAAAGGTTGGCTTATGTGGGAAGCCGACTCCACCTCAGGGAGGAAAGTGGCTACCATCCTGAGTACCACCCTATCAGCATGAAACACAAGGTACGGACGCTTATGGAACAGAGCCCTCCCATTCCGAAACTCTGCATGCCGAAGCCAAAGCCAAGAGAAGCCCCAAGGAGCCATAGGTGGTACAAAAGGTGGCTGCCCCCGCAACACCACCTGAAGAAACGGCTGCATCTCAGGAATGAGGGGCAACTACGGCAAAAGAAAATGAGAAGAGCAGAAACCTGCACTTTATAATATCCCAATCGCAGGCCAGCAACTGATCTGGTCTAGAGAAAAAACAAAACAATGGGACAACCGCAAAGTTCTAAACAGAAAGCCCCGACAGGTACCCATGTCACATAAGAGTGCCAGATGCGATGATAATGCGCAGCCGAAATCGGGTTTCCTGGCACTAAACATGGTGGGGGAAAAAAAATGAGTCTGGGATGCTTTTGCATCCCAAGATATCAGTTCAAGAGCCACCCCGTAAAATGCAGTTTTGCTAATTGGGGTGGACGAAAGGACCCTGTTGCAGAGGGTCCGGGAAAGAGGAAGATGTCACTGGACTTCTGCCAGAAGGAACTGACGGTCTGAGAACCAACTAGTCCGAGGCCAGTTCGGAGCCACGAGAAGACTGAGGTCAACTTGTGTTTTTTTCTATTTTGTAAATTAGGAATTAGTGTAATCGGAGTAACCCGGTAATCCAAGTTATAGGACTGCTAGAGTGTCGACTGCCGTCGCTTGCGGATCCCGAGTACTTGACATGTATGCTGGGAGCTGATTATTCAATCTGGACACCATGGAGGTCCACTTGAGGTCGACCCCATCGACTCATGAGTGTGTGGGACACGTTTGGGTAAAGCCTCCATTGTTCAGGGATGGATGTCCTGGCGACTTAGGTAATCCATTTTCCAGTTGTCGACTCTCAGAATGGATACTGCCGACAGGGATACCGACAGACTGTCATCCTACCAGAGAATCTGAGTTACTTCTCGCATGGCCATGAGACCTCGAGTTCCACCCTGGAGGTTGACATAAGCGACTGCCTTTGCGTTGTCTGAGTAAAACCTCCCCGGAAGTGACCTTAGCAACTTTGCTGCTTGTAGCAGAGCATAGTAAATTACTCTGAGTTCCAACTCACTTATGGGCCACCCTGTTTCCAGAGGGGACCAACGAACCTTAAAGTGATAGTCAAGAACCACTGCTCCCCAGCCTCGTAGGCTGGCGTCTGTAGTCACTTTCTGAAATTCCTGCCCGCCAAGAGATTGTTGGATTGTGTCCACCAGAGTAGACCAGTAGCCGGAACCAAACGGATCCATTGATGTAGATGCAGGTGAGTCCCTGACCCCTGTGATAGCAGGTCTAGCTGGAACACTTAGGAGTAGAATCGTCCGAATTGTAGTGCTCCGAAAGCAGCTACCATCTTCCCCATCTTAAACCACGAAGCATGGACACCCTCTTTGGTCTGAGGACTAGCAAACGGATATCCCGGCTTAGTCTTCCGGAATGAAAATCTTCTGAAATACTGTATCCAGGATCATCCCCAGAAACTGGAGTCTCTGGGTTGGACTGAGGCTGGATTTCTAGAAATTGATTATCCAACCATGTTGGATAAGAGTCTGGTATGTCAGGTAGACGTGGTCTAAGAAAAGAGATTCCTATGGATCCTTGAATAACAGGCTCTTAGGTGAAAATGCGGGGAACCAAGGATAACCCTAACGGCAACGTCGAAAACTGATAGTGATTTTTGAAAAATGCAAAACGCAGGAATGCCTGATGCTGTTCCCCATATGAGAACATGGAGATAGGCATCTTCTATATCCGCAGAGCATGCGCAGTGCAGACCATCGACCCACTTGCGAGTGGACAGCCGCTCACGAGTGGGTCTGAATGAGGGCCTTAGGCCCTGATTCATGTACTTATAATGTGTGAGATTCACTAAAATGGCGCTCTTGTTGCCATTCGCAAAATGGCATTGTGCAGATTTTAAGTTTAACAGATTCTGTCTCAGCCAATTATCCAGCTTCGGCAGCTCCTATGAGCAGGGCCCTCTACTCTCTTGTGCTTCTCCTTACTCTACCTTCATCTACTTCTTACTCTCTACCAGGGCACCTAACACTTGGTTGCTTTGCATTGTTTCTTATCTGGGTGTTATGGTCGCGAATGTAGCAATGTATATTATCCATGTCCTGTATTGTATTGTATTGTTTTGTACTGTACTGTACTGTAAGTCACTGTAAATCAATCTATTTGTTTATGTACTTTGTAAGACGCTGCTGAACACTTGTGGCACCATATAAGTAAACGATAATAATAATAATAAAGGGCCATTATAGATGACAAAGCTCTATCCTGCAACCCAAATTGACTCAGAACCTCAGACAAATAACCCCAATGCAATCTGTCAAATGCTTTTTCGGCACCGAATGAAAGCAATAATAATGGATGTCCAGATACAGCAATCAAATCAACCAAGTTGAAAACTCGCCTAGTGTTATCTGAAGTTTGTGTACCCAAAACAAACCCAGCCTGATCTTGGTTAACCAATGAGGGTATTAATGGACCCAACCGTCTTGCTATTAATTTGGCATATACTTTAACATCAGTATTCAAAAGTGCTATTGGTCTGTAGTTGGTAACCAATAAGGGGTTCTTTCTGGGTTTGGGAAGTGCCACAATTTACGCCTCCAACATCTCTCTGGGAAAATATCCTGTGTCCGAGGCTTCATTATACAATAACTTGAGAGCTGGAACCAATTCTTCCTTAAAAGTGTTATAAAAAGCATTGATATAGCAATCTGACCAGGGAGCTTTAAAGGCAGTTATCTTTTCTTCTGACCAAGGATTGCCAAGAGATTGAATGAAATCATCCTGTAAAGATGGGAGTTTAATAGCATTCAAAAATTTAGTCATCTCATCCGGTTTAGGCTGAAAAACTTGCGGATCACTAGATAAATTGTATAGTTGCGAATAGTACTCAGCAAAAGTATTAGCTATATCTAGAGGATCCGACACTTTTGCACCAACTTTATTGAAAATCACATGGATTCTCTCCTTGGCCAGTTTCCCCTACAATTTCCACGCCAGCATTCTACCCACTCTATCACCCTGAACATAGGGTATACAATCGGGAAGTCGGCTGCCTTAATACCGGCAGACGGCTTCCCGACTGTCATATCCCAGCAAGGGTGAAATGCCGGGCGTCTAGATGTAGATGCCTGACATTTCCCTGACGCCGGGAGACTGATCGAAGGGATGCCGGGCGCCGCGAGCGGACAGCCGCCGGGGGGGAGGGTTAGGTTTAGGGCACCCGGGGGGGACTTAGGGATAGGCACCCCCCCCTGGGAGGGTTAGGGTTAGGCTAAGGGGAGGGAGGGTTAGGGTTAGGCACCCCCGGGGGGGACTTAGGGTTAGGCACCCTCCCGGGGGACTTAGGTTTAGGCAGCGGGGAAGGGGGGGTTAGGGTTAGGCACTTAGACGGGGGATTAGGGTTAGGCACTTGGAGGGGAGGTTAGGGTTAGACCTACTAAGGTGGGTTAGGGTTAGGGGGTTAGGTTACGTTAGGCAATACTTACCTATCGATGATCGGGATTTCCAGCGCTGTCGGGCTTCCGCTGCCGGGAACTCTGCTTTGGTCGGCCATGCATGCCATTTTTGCAAAACAGTACAGAAGCGTCTACAAAATGCCACCTGTTTAGTATTGGGGACATAGACAGATACCAAAGTGACCAATTGGTCTTCTAATTTACCACTTAAAATCAAATAATGCCCATGCACATCTGCATGTTGAAATTGTAGAGCAAAATTACAGGAACGAGAAATTAAAATAGCTACTCCAGCCTTTTTCTCCAGCCCACTTGCAGTGTAACATTGAGGATAAGTATGGTCAGAGAACTTAGGCAGAGAAGAGGCAGCAAAATGGGTTTCATGTATAGCTACCACATGGGCCTTAGCCTTTGCAAAGTATCGCAAGGCAAGACGTCTCTTATTTGGGGAGTTTAACCCCTTAAAATTTAGCGATATAACCATAAACAATAGTAATGAAGATATCGCATTTCAGCATGTAAAACGATACATCCAAACAACAATAGATGTACCAAAGAGAAAAAGAAAAGGAGGGGGGAAGGGAAAGGAAACATTAAGAAATAATAATAATAATAAAAAAAACAACGATACAAAATAAACAAACTGAAATAGCTCCCATATGGAACTAGAGGAGGCCACCAATTAGGATGGCACTAACTAGAAAAAGGGGGGTAGAGGCCCTTCTTCCACCACTCCTAACACAGATAAAATCTGCACATTTAAATAAAATCGTGTAATGACACTATTATTCTGAAAAAAACAAAAACAAAGATAAATGGGAAGTAGCAGTAATTGAACACAGAATAATCACTGAGTCCCGGTAACCCATTGAAAACTACTCTTTTAAAGGACATAACCTCTATAAATGCAGCTTACCAGTAACAGTCCAGAGTCCCTTGGTCACTGATACCCATAGAATGACAGCCCAGTAAACACTTAGAAATGAAACAGCAAAACATACAAAAAGAAAGCTGGCCCTCAACCATTCGAACCCAGAAGAGACCATTCTTTTTGGATACGAGGACTTGATGATTTCTGTACTGGGTCATCAGGCACAATGTTCCAAGAGCGAAGTAATTGAAGACCGTCATCTGGTGTAGAAACTATAACTGTGGATCCATTACGAGAAACGATCAGCTTTGTTGGGAAGCCACATCGGTAAACAAGACCTCTACCTACTGAAGAGCACTTGTAACTTGATGAAACGATCGGCGTTGAGCTAAAGTGGTTGCAGAGATATCTCCAAATATTTGTAGATCTCAGTCGCACGGGCAGCTCGAAGTATAGCCTCTTTGATGTGGAAATAATGCAGTCTCATTAGTGTGTCTCGTGGAACCCCAGGGCATTTTTTGCACGAGGCAAACGAAGGATACGATCAGCTAAGAACTCTGTAATAGTGGTAGTGGGCAAGAGCTTCATAAAGATATCCGTAACGAAGTCCTGAAGGTCCCGAAAACCTGCGGATTCTGGAATACCACGTATCTTTATATTGTTGCGACGAGACCGGTCTTCAATGTCACCAACTTTATTTCGCAAAGCCGTAACCTCAGAGTGAAGCTGCTCGTGCAAGTTAATCAGGTCGTTATGGGATCCAATCACTTCCTCCATCTTAGTTTCCAAGTGATCGGTGCGGGATCCCAAATCATCAATCGACTGCTGACAGGACTGTAAGGCATTCCGAAACTCCAAGGAAATATCTTCTTTAAAGGACACCAAAAGTTGTTTCATGGACCCCACTGTTAAAGGTTCCCCATCACCAGGGGTGGCGACAGGAGGTAGGGCAGTTAGCGGCAATCGGGGATGACTGTGTTGAAGAAATTGATCCTTTAACCTTGGTGTCACGAGATGCAGCTTCCATAGCACCCCGAGCAGGTGAGCATTGTTTAAAGAAGCTCACAGGAGGCACCACACTGGGCGTACACGCTGACGTTTAGGCGCCAATGATGAAAAGGGAGTAAAATAGATTAGAGAACAACGGCTTGAAAATACAACGAATCCACAGATGTTGAATAGCGTCAGAACATATAGGAGTGGTGAAAGAAAGTCATATCTTGTTAATCACTGGCCATAATGATAGCTGATATAGATATAGGATCCAGCAATTCTGTGGAGTATACTGTCCAACTGAGGAAATGTAATACCAAAGATCCTGTGGGCAGGCAGAACCAAAACTAGATGCAGAGCAAATGTGCAGGAAATATCACATAGGCAGATATACAGGCACTCTTATTTCCAGTGCTCCAGTGGGGCTTGTCATGCCTCTTCCAAGACGGCAGCCGCTCAATCCCCTGAAGCTCCACTTATTACAGGGACCCACAGGGCTTCACCGGGCCCAGTATCAAGATGCAGGGGAGGCAAAGGGGTACCTGCAGTCCAGCACAGCAAGAGGGAAAGCCGCCGATCATCCGCAATCGCGCCTGCGCAGACCGCGACTTCCGCCCAGCCTCTAACTTTAGTTCCCGGCTTCAGGACAGGAGTAGGCCCAACGTTGGAACTCCGTCTCCTGTAGCGGCTTCGGCCTCCAGACGCTCACCGAGTGAGGAGGATGATAGGAGGATAACTGGATTCTGATGCAGGACCACGGTAAGTTATCTGGGGCCCCAAAATTCTCCAAAGTAGTAGGAGCCATCAGTACCCACATCCTACTCGGCCAATAGTTAAGCCACGCCCCTAACTATGTTTTTTTTAATGTCCCTGTACAGGTTGGAAAATGCTTTTTCATGAGGAAAGCACAACTAGAAGTCTTCCTGGTCCCCTTCTGGGATGAGAAAATCCACTCCCAGCAGTAGGCATGGCGCTCAAGGATTCTTCTGGGGCAAGGACTCATGTGAATGAGTAAATTATTTTTTTTTGTAAATGCCTTCTCCCCTCCCCTTCTCACTCATAAATTTACTTTGGAATAAAAATGTTTTATTAAATTTACTACCAAACCCTTCCTGTCCCTGCCTTCAACTACATACATACTCCAACTCCCTCAGGCCTCTCTTGAAGAATAAAAATATTTGTTTCCTGATGTGCCATGTTGGAAGTTGAGCTGCCACATTTTTATGCCACCCACTGCTGCCAAATAGCTTAGTCAGCCAGCTAGCTTGGTGCAAATTTTGGGCCTCTACTGGATGAAAACAATATAGTGAGCTGTGAGGTGGTCCAAATTGTCTGGAAATGAGTGGAAATAAATGTTATTGAGGTTAATAATACTGTAGGAACAAAAACAGGCCCATTGTATGTGATTTTAGCTGTTTTTATGATTTTTAAAGAAAAAATCCAGATCCAAAACCACAACCGAAAAACAAAACACGGAGGTGAGGTTTTGCAATACCAATCCAGACCCAAAACCAGGGGAGATCCAGATCCAAAAGCAAAATGCGGGGGTCGGTGTACAACTCTAGTAGCTATACCTAAATCCAACTAACATGTTGAATTTCACCGATCCCGCATTGCCGGGTTGCAGGATTGCAGCAACGAGCCGATCCGTCGGTGGTGTATGCAGGGGCGCCGAGAGGGGAGGAGCGCGGGTACTGTTTACCCGGGCCCAGGCTTCCTGAGGAGCCTGAGGGGGGCCCGGGTCCAGCGCCGCCCCCCCTCCCTTCTCTCACTCTCACAGCAGCCCAGCAAACAGCGTGTGAGCTGCAGTGGGAGACTGCTCGTGGCTGCCGAGCAGCAGCAGCCGCAGCAGTCTCCTTTGCCTGTGGGGGGGAGAGATCACACTGATCACATCCCCCCAGGCTTACAGTGCCCCCCTCCCCGGCGAGCAGCGCTGCGAAGCGGTGCTGCAAAAGTGCTTTTTTTTTAAGCTCAAGGGGTTGTGGCCATGCCTCCCGCAATTAGGCTAAGCCCCCTCTGTACCTGGGCCCGCCAGGGCTCTCTACGGCCCTGGGTGTATGGGCCCTATTAGTTGTAGAATGGTGAGCGCAGCTGACAAGCTGAATCCACTGGAAGAAAAGCACTCAGGTGAAATAGCTGAGAAATTAGTACAGATGCAGGAAATCAGGAGTTGGAAACAGCTTCTGTCACAGGAGACCAGGGGGAATATTTACTACAGTGAGAGTTTTTAGAAGTGGAGATGTTGACCATAGCAACCAATCAGATTTTAGCTATTATCTACTAGTAGGTGCTAGTTAAATGAAAAATAGAATCTGATTGGTTGCTATGGGCAACATCTGCATTTTTAAAAACTCTCACTTTAGTAAATATACCCCCAGTCCTAGGAGACTCGTTATACTGGCAGAGGACAGGTGGCAGTGAGCAGTTTACATAGGAAGCTCCAGCACAGGATTGGTTGTCAGAGTCATGTGCAGTGCAGAGATGCCGAGGTTGGCTGAACAACTCAGCTGGCTTCAGGTAAGATGGCAGCGCACTTGCTGCTCTGGACCGCAGCTGCATGTGAATCCTGACATGACTGGCCAGCAGACATGCGTCAGCCAGTTAATCTGCCTCCCTGTGTAGAGTAAGAGGGTCTAAGTACCCGTGACAAGGTGAGCACACTGAAGGTGGCTATGCGCAACATCACCATTTCTAAAAAACTCTCACTATAGTAAACATACCCCCTGATCTCTTACACACAATGGAGCTCATTCAGACCCGCTCGCAAGTTGAGGTCGCTCGCTGGCAAAAAGGGGCCGGATATTTAAATGAAGTGCTCGCACTGCGTCCCATAAGGACGCCCACTATGTTTTAGCGAGCTACGGCAAAGTGCACCCGCAAGTGTATAAAGATGCCCCCTTGCCACTTGCAACACATGTCATCTCCGGGAAATGTAGGATTAATCGGAACCGTCGAGAGCCATCGGAGCTGCTCGCAGCCCATGAGGTTGCCTTAACCTGCCGCAAGCACAGGGATCAGTGCGGCCTGAAATACATGCAGGTGATGTGTACAATGATGCTAATTTGTTAATTATGCATGCCCTTTAAACAGCGTTTTGGCGGCATGACACGCCTGCGTTCGCACATCCACTCCCCCGTTTACAAGCACCTTCGCCAATTACCACCCACAAACGGCATTATCTGTCACTCAAAGTAGCGACCTGATAGTGGCTTTCTAGCAACCAAAATCAGATCGCAAAGACTGGCTTGCGCACGCGCACTGCAAATTAAACACATGCGCAGAGGGGCGAAAATCGCTCAGAGCGAGCGCAACTTAGCAACCGGGTCTGAATCAGGTCCAGTGGTAGCAGCCAGTTTGTGAACTAAAATTGGTGATTTCAATGAGGCTTTGTGACTCTGCCTTCTGCAGTTAATGGAATAGGTCCCAGCAGCATTTGTGCTTCATTGGATCTGCCCATTAGAGTGGGATGTAAAGATGCGAAAAGAACGTACATGAAAAAATGCAACTGTTCACTTAACATAGAGCGCACAGACATCCAGAGCAAAGATACGGCAGCCATTATTATCAACATGTGACTGGCGCGTAGATCCATCCAGGGTATAGATATGTCAGTCATCATCATCAACTTCCTGCCGTGGGTGAGCTGTTTCAATATTGAAGTACTATTGTTAGGAAATGTTGTAGTCTATTGAAGCAGAAAAGTAATAGGTTGCTGTATACACCTTACAGGCATCTCACACTGCATTTTAAGTGCATATTCATAATACTTGCCCACTCTCTCGGGACTGCTGGGAGCCTCCTGAAAATCGGGTGCAGCTCCCAGCACCCCGCAAGAGTAGGCAAGTCCCCCATGTCGAAGCTGGATTATTGGCTGAGACAAGATCAGTTTAAAATTGAATCGCAGCGACACCATCTTGCGACTGGCCGCAAGACGCCATCTTGGAAATGAGATCGCAAGACGCCATTTTGCAAATGGCCGCCTAAGCGCCATTTTAGATAAACTCAGACTTTAGTACATGTGGCGATATTACTATTAGCATCATGCGATTGCATCTGTGACCATCGCCATAAATTACGGCGATTCATCAAAAGCCCATTTCATGACTTTACGTAGTTTGGGTGCTCTGGATAAAGTGTATATTATTATGATTCCCCAAAAGGATATATTTCAGAAATGGCTGTACAGTATGTAAAAAAAAATTGGATTGCATTAGCTAAACAGAGCAAATGGCCACGTGACAACTAGCCTGTGTCGACAAGCTTCCTGGACATAACGTCTGCTCTCACTCCAGGTGGCCCTGCTCGAATACAGCAAGAGGGTCGTTTGTACCACCTTATATTAGCAGGCTTCCTGCAATAAAATACCTTCAAAGCCAAGAGTGTTATCTGAGGTTTGGGTCTTGTAGCTGTGCTAATTTGCATTTACACAAGAACATGGGAGAACAAAGGACTGTACTTTTTAGCCTGGGAAGGGTGGGGGCTGCTGAGAGAGGGGGGCATGTGGAACTATAAGGCTCAGCATTCCACACTGCTAGGTGTTCACTTAGTTTAAGTGAGATTTAAGTGCACCATTTCTCATACACACATTAATACGCACAATTGCGCTGGTAAATAATCGCATATTAGCGAATGCATAAGATCCTGTATGAAAACGCTGTTTATTAGCTTCATGCGCACGCATCTGCCCCAAGTTAACTAGCGTCTTTACATCACACCCCGCATACTTACACATTACATATTCACATAAAAGGTTTAATAAGCTTTAAGGTATAAGATTTAAGTATGCACATTTACTATAATTGCTATGAAATAAAGGTTATTTTGTAACTAAGGTTTTATACGTGATAAGTAAGCCATGTTTGGAATTGTACTGATGCGTACTCTCTCAACAGTATTCCGGTACCATCGGTGTGGAGATCGCATCAAGCATTCTCAACTTAAGGACTGCAGAGTCTTCAAGCAACAAAATGTACATAATATGAACAACTGTTAGGATGATTGCATGAGGCAGGAAACCAGAGACCTCCAGTTGTTAGAGGCTGGGTTGTGTCTATTTGAATCAACCTGTTAAATGCCTTGTAACATATGCCCCCCCCGTTAGGACCAATGGTATTAGCAACAAACTTCTCTATTGTGTTGTTTATTTATGGGGGGTATAAATATGCTCTGACCCTGAGTTCCTAGTCTTTGTGCTGAATGCTGATTGAGGAGGGGTTTCTTACTGATGCCTAACATCTGGACCAGAGAGCGCTGCGTATGTATAATTGTTCTTGGGTCTGTATAATCTCTTTGCGCTAAGATTATATGAGGATCATAGCGTGTAACTGCTGTACTTTACTTGAATAATACTTTGTGCTTTGGAACCACATGTTCTAAGTCTGGAGTCTTTATTTACTGGATGACTGCGTACGCAAATTAGCATCATCCTTAGAGGTTTATAGGAGGGATATTAGAAGGTATAGGCAGGGGTACATAGAGGTTCAAAGGCAGTATCCTTAGTTGGGGGCTCATCGTGAAGTCACTTACCTACTCACACGGCACATACGGTTATCGATATCTCAGCAAAGGGTGGAGTGGCCACATGCAGGGTTTACCTGCAACCGCTTTGTGCTGAAAGACCGCTATCCATTTTGTTGTGAGCCAAGGAAGCTGACTAGAATCCAGGGACAAGAGAGGAAAAAGTTTGTTTTCCTTTGTTGATAGAACCTAATGTTTAAAGGGGTGCCGCAGTATTGAGCACGCGACTGAGTCGCAGTTTTGCGCACAGTAAAGACGCACTTTTGCATACGCAGCTAAAAAGTTGTCATACGGTTGTGTGGTAGTCGCATTATTGTGTATATGACTGGTCACACAATAGCGTATACGTACTTCCGGTTGTGCTGCCACGTGTTTAAATAAAGCCGTTGAGGTTTACATTTTTCAATTGTTATCAATATCTGGGTTAACGTGTATTTTTCTGCACAGGAAAAAGTGTGTAACAGTGAGTATTTGTTGGTAGGGGTAACATGCTCCCTACAGTTAGAGGTACCATATGACCTTTAAGGGCTAAGTGCTATTCGCTCGGTAAGTAGCTTTACCGTTCTATACACAGTAGCAGGTGTACATGTTGTCTTTGTTGTAGAGAGGTGCGTGGAAGTAGCCTACTTAAACTTCCATTGGTGTGGAAGTTGCCTTACTAAATCTTATCTGGGTGTGGAAGTTGCCTTTTTCAAATCTTATCCAGGTGTGTGGGCACTGCCGTTTAAATCGTTTCACAGGTAAGTGAAAGTATCTTGATTGTCTTTCACCAGTTTAAATCTTTATTGAAAAGCATAGGAGTTGTCTCAGAATGGGGGCCATGCAAACAATAGAGATGTTAGACAATGATGTGCTGCTAATGGAAGCGCCGTTTGGATCGGCCCGTCGTATTATGCATACTAAGTACGGTACTTATGCGATAAGGTATTGTGATGTATTGTTTAAAATGACGATGAAAAGTGTTAGACCGTTTCCCAGAATTGGTAGTTTTGCTAAAAATGTATTAGATAATGTCCGGGATCACATCAGTCTGATGCGCTCCCGAGAGAAAAAGGTAAAATATTATGAATGTTTAAAGTTGTGGCAGCATAAAGGGGATGTGTGGCTTAAAAATGTGCAAGCGACGCAAACTAGCGTTGCGAGCGCATTGCCAGAGAATACATCTGCGATGCTGAATTGCAATACGGGCAAGCCGAAAAATGGCGTGCACGTGCAGCAAGGTAGCGTTGTGGAGAGTATTGCCAGCAGTTCATGCTCACCACCCCCACCTTATGTGGCTGGAGGTGCAAGTACAGTTACAAAAAAAAACCATAAAAATGTAACAAGCAATTTGTACCCTCTCCTAAGCAACCATAAAGAAAATGTTTATGATGTGGATGATGAGCCTATTGTAATGTCTGCCATTTCCCATGCTGTGCAAGATAGATACTGCATCACCACAATCACGAGTGGTGCCGCCATCTTCATCGGTAACAGCAAGGGAAGTGCTATCACCCTCTGCACCCATAGAGGAAGTTGTTAATACCATACGTAGCAGCAACAGATTAAACCCCCAGCCAGGTAACAAGGTCAAAGGTAGCAGTGCTGCCGGTCTGCATCCCATTCGGACAATAACCGTTCCGAATGGAAATGCAGATGCGAACGGTGTAGTGCCCACGAGGGAAGTAGTAATGCATTGTCCTTGGACAAGAGCAGAACTAAATTCCATCATAAATGATTTCCCCGTTCCCAAAAGGAACTAGCCAGATGTCAAAGATTTTTGAGAAATTTGGGTAGTTCTCATGAGCCAACTAATAAAGATTGGCGTGTGGTGTTAAGGGCCTGTCTACCACGCAATACTGACGTGACAAAATTTATCACGGATTGTGTATTGGATGGTGACGTTCCCTTAACAGACCAAGTAAACCAAGGTAACATTTCCCGCATTGTAACTCAATTGGGTATATATTTTCCGGTAGTAGTTAACTGGAACAAAATTTTCACCATTAAGCAAAAGGAGAGTGAATCTGCAGAAGATTATTGTGACCAGGCTCTGCAGGCTATCACCCAGTACACTGGGTTAGAAGATATTAAAGATAGCACTCACCACAGGGGAATGATAGTCACGGTACTCATGGACGGTCTGAAAGAAAATTTAAAGACTCAGGTTCAGACCTCACAACCTGGCTGGAGGGGAGTCACAATAGATACCCTCATAGAATCTGCCATAGAACATGATAAAAACATCTCAAAGAATACAAAGTATACAAGCTCTGGAGGGAATGACGGTAACATCACAGCCAACAGACACACTCGCATCTGCACACACACTTACACCTGAACAGTTATATGCCCTCACTAACCCCACGCAACAACAAACACAGCTCTATTCCACAAACCCTATACAACCACAGGTCCCATACTACTCACAAACCTCATATCCCCCACAATACCCTTACCCTCCCTATCCTTACCCATATCCACCACCTTTACCCTCTGCTCAAACCTCACAACAACACGTGTCTTCACCCGATCCACGAACATCTTTTAATTGTAAACAAACAGGACATTTAAGTAGAAACTGTACAGTAAAAAGAGTAGGAACCCCAAATCAGGGAAGACCTGGACATCCCCATAAGGGATATGCACAGAGACCAGCAAATGTCCAGCAGGCACCAGCTCCAATTGTGGCCGTAAATGCTTTATTGGAGAATGGTAGCCAACACTAGGGGTCAGGTCATACCTGTAGTCTACAGATAGTCAGTTTAACGGGAAGTACTAGGGAAGAACCGGTCATGATGGTTGATGTAGCTGGTACTGAATATCCTTTTCTTGTAGACACAGGGGCGACCAGGCCAGTGATAAAATCTCCAGTTAATTTACAGGTGACCAACGAGACAGTATCAACAATGGGTGTAACAGGTAAAGTGGAACATTATCCTTTAACAAAGTCCACAGAGGTTACTATTGGGTTCCATACCAGGCATTCTTTCCTTCTGGCTGCTGCGACTCCTACTAACCTGCTGGGTAGAGACTTCTTATGTAAGATGGGATGTGTTATATATTGCACCCCTGATGGTGTATTTTTAGATATCCTAGAGAGAGTTGCACACGAGGTGCGGGATATGTTGGACACTCCCCAAAGGATAATGTATCACTCTACAAGTTTAAATGAAAATCCATCTAAGGTAGATGAAATGTTGTCCCAAATTCCAGATTCCCTTTGGACTAAGGATGGACAGGACACTGGATTAATGGCAAACGTAAGCCCTGTAATGGTAAATTTAAAAAGCGGTAGGCAAGCTCCAAAAATTCTCCAGTACCCACTAAAACAGGAGGTAGAATTAGGGGTTTTTCCAATAATTGAGCGATTATTGCAACAGGGAATTTTAGTTCGTACAGCTAGTGTAGCCAACAGTCCCATCTTACCGGTGAAGAAGAGTGGTGGGAGGGGTTATAGGCTGGTCCAAGACCTTAGAGGTGTTAATAAGGTAGTAGAGAGCCAATTCCCTGTAGTGCCAAATCCAGCTGTCATCCTGATGCAGATCCCACCAAATGCAACCCATTTCACTGTCATTGTCCTCTGTTC
This sequence comes from Taudactylus pleione, assembly GCA_031769625.1. NCBI lineage: Eukaryota > Metazoa > Chordata > Amphibia > Anura > Myobatrachidae > Taudactylus > Taudactylus pleione. The sequence goes on from JAUIMM010000200.1 coordinate 30,610,067, forward strand.
TGCTTTCTTCTCCGTGCCTCTCCACCCTGACTGTCAGTATCTATTCGCATTTACATACAGAGGTGTACAATACACATGGACACGGTTACCCCAAGGTTTCATAGACAGCCCCAGTATCTTCTCCCAGGCATTGCACGACTGTTTACAATCTTTTCAACATGCCAATGGATCTGTTCTAATTCAATATGTGGACGATTTATTGCTATGTTCTGACTCGTTTATGTCATGTTTGAATGATACTAAACTTTTGTTGCTTCATCTCTCGCATACAGGACACAAGGTGGCTAAGGACAAACTACAGCCATGTCAATCCAGGGTAAAATATTTGGGACACTGCCTAACCCAGGGGTTACAACATCTTACAAATGATAGAATCCAGGCCATACAGAACATGACACTGCCGCAGAATCAACAGCAAATTCGTACCTTCTTGGGAATGTGTGGATACTGTAGAATATGGATCCCAGGTTTTTCTATTTTGACCCTTGCCTTTACAGGAATTAGTCTCTTCCTCAAAGCCTGATCGTGTCATACACACAGAGGAAACAGAGCAGGCTTTTCTTAATCTTAAGGATAGTCTGACAAAAGCTCCTGCATTGGGAATACCTGATTATGACATGGCTTTTGATTTGTATTGTACGGAAGCCGATGGTTGTTCTGTAGGTGTCCTTACACAAAAACATGGTGATGCCAGTAGGCCCGTAGCATACTACAGTACCCAATTGGACACTGTGGCAAGATCACTCCCCACTTGTTTGAGAAGTGTAGCAGCTACAGCTTTATTGGTGAGTAAAAGCGAGGACGTAGTATTGGGTCATGATATGATTGTCTACACTCCCCATGCTGTATCTGCTCTGTTGAACTCAGCTCAAACCAGACACGTCTCTTTGGCTAGGTTTACCAAATGGGAACTAGCTCTAATCGCACCCGCAAACATCACTGTTAAACGTTGCAGCACGCTGAATCCAGCAACGTATTTACCATATGTACAACATGATGTACAAAGGGTGGAAGGAGGTGAGTTGCTGGCGGGAGGTGAGTTCAGCGGACATAATGATACGCACGATTGTATGGAATATCTGAATCAGACCTTTACTGTTAGACCTGACATACACGACACACCTTTAGAGAATGAGGATGTGACTTTTTATACGGATGGGAGTTGTCATAGACAAACAGACACAGGTGAATTATGTACAGGTTATGCTGTTGTAAATGACACAGACATCATAGAAGCTAAACCTCTTGGTCCTCCTCACTCAGCCCAGGTGGCAGAGTTAGTAGCACTAACTAGAGCGTGTGAACTGGCAGCAGGCAAATCTGCTAACATTTACACTGACTCGAGGTACGCGTTCGGGATGGTGCACAATTTTGGCATCTGAGAAATTTTATGACAGCAGCAGGCACACCAGTTGCACATTCCCGACACATAAAACATCTTTTAGAAGCAATCCAACTGCCCAAAGCGGTGGCAGTAATTAAATGTAAAGCCCATACATGTGAGGATGATCCGATGTCACTGGGCAACAACAGAGCCGATGAAGCTGCAAAATGGGCAGCAGGGTTAAAAATGTTTTCTCCCACTGAAAAAATTATGTTTTTCCAAACAATTGATATGCTGAAATTAATTGAGATGCAAAATTTGTGTTCAATTCAGGAAAAGTCCATTTGGAAGTCCAAGGGATGTGGGCAAGAGTCCTCCGGGCTCTGGAGGGACGGACAAGGTAAACCAGTAGCCCCCAAGGCATATTACCCCAGCCTGGCTGAGGCAGCACACGGTCTGACTGATCTGGGAAAACAAGGAATGTGCAAGTTGGTGAGAGCATACTTTTTCTTCACAAGCAGAAAAGATAGCAATATCCTGTCTGACCTGCTTGAGGAAGAACATGGGGAAAGCGATCCCTACCGAACCATCCCACATTCCACCGACTGATAGACCTTTCCAGGTGATACAAATTGATTTCATCCAATTACCACCCTGCAGGAATCTTAAGTATGTATTAGTGTGCACTGATGTATTTTCTAATTGGGTTGAGGCCTACCCAGCGGTCACTAATACTGCTGCGTTTACTGCCAAGAAAATAGTTCAGGAATTTGTATGCAGGTACGGTATCCCTAAAATCATTGAGAGTGACAGGGGTACTCATTTCACAGGTGATGTTTTTAAAAATATGTGTAAGCTGACTTCACACCCCCTACTGACCGCAAGCCAGTGCAAAGGTAGAGAGGATGAACGGGACTATTAAAAATAATTAAAATCATGGCAGAGACTGGACTAGGATGGCCAGAAGCGTTACCTTTGGTCCTACATAGCATAAGGACCACTCCTAGACCCCCTCTAAATCTGTCCCCATTCGAAATACTGTTCGGTAGACAACCTCATTTGATTATAAGTCCACAGGAAGACTTGAAGGGTAACAACGAGGTAACTGTAAAGTATCAATATCAATGAGTAAGCAGTTAAAGCAACAGCAGCAGAAACTGAAATTGTTGTCCCATGATATGCCTGAAACTAACTGTCATGATGTTTAACGAGGACAATATGTTATGATCAGAAATTGCTTGCTTTCAGGTTGTTTGACTGATCGTTGGGAAGGTCCGTACCAGGTGCTGCTGACAAGTACTACATCTTTGAAGGTGGCTGAGAGAGATACCTGGGTCCATTCCACTCACTGCAAAAAGGTCAATCAACCGGTGGAGAAACAAGTCGGAGACCAGGCTGATAGCGTGGACCTGTCGCTCGCGAGCTTGTTACGGGAGGATTGAAAAGGTCGTAGTGAGATACCTGAACTAAGAGAAATTTGCAGGTCTTGTTGTGACAATGGATGGGCCTGCTGTGTTCATTTTCATATTCTCTTTTAGCGTGTTCACCATCCTGGTCGTTTTGGGAATATCCAGTTTCTGTGATGGGAGACCGATTGAGGAAATGGGAGCTGATGGCGGTGCTGATGGAGTGGAGTCAGGAGGAGTGCAATGCCAATCAGGGGAGTGTCTGACCAATCTTAGTACTGTTATTGTTAAGAGAGCTGTCATTCCGGATACTCGGGGACGGTGTGGAGGTTTATCGTCTGAAGATTCCTGTATTTGTGAGCTTTGTGGGTCCCTAGTTGATGAGAACTGTATCCAACGGTGCCAACCTAAATATAACCCGTACTGGGATGGGTATCCTTTAGAGGATTATCATAGCATGGTAGGCAAAGTGTTAAATCAAACTGATTGCTGGGTGTGTTCACATGTGCCACAGGGACAGCATAATGTAGGGTTGGTGCCATTTCCACTGAATATCACAGAAATTTTAGAATTACAGAAAGGGAAAACATTGGATGGAAAATTCCTCTCATCCAAACCACCTCATTTCAAACTCTATCAATTCCAAGTAGATAGATCACTTCTGTGTTTAAACATAACCAACCCCAATAAACCCGGGAGTTATGAAGTGAGGGGGAATAATCAGATGATGACCTTCTCACAAAGAGCTGATAATGAATCCATAAACCATTATCTGTTACGCTCAATTAAATCTAGTGGGAAACATTTTAGGTATCGGTATACATTGAGTTCCACCAAAGAAATTATTGGTAAGGTGCCAGATGGTTATTGTGCTAAAATAATACAGCCAGAAACTTGCATGTACCAGATGGAAGACCCAGAAATAGGATTGTTTGCAAGGGAAATGTGCTTAATGATAATGATGCATACCATTCCTTATGTTCTCCCTGATAATGTATATTTTATATGTGGAAGAAAAGCGTATAAGTGGTTCCGAAGGTTCCGAAGGTTTGTGTTACCTGGGAAGAGTAGTCCCAGAAGTTATGACCCTCACACATGTTGAAATGCTTGGTATACATAAAAACACACCGTCACCCTATCTTCACACACAATATGAACACAGAGGCAAACGAAATATGATACCTGGTGACATGCACAAAGCCACTCAGTTAATTAGTGAGACAACTGGCTTTCAAGCTTTAGTCGCATTGGATCCCACCAGGATCGCTCGGGGTACATTAAACTTTAGATATATTGAGGAACTTGCTAAATTGCTAGATAATATCACCGAGATGTACGATGACACATTCAGGTATACAGGGAGAGAATTGCAAGCGTACAAGAAAGAGCTGGTGCAACACAGGCTAGTGTTAAATTATTTAACTGCTGTTACTGGAGGGTATTGCGTAACGTTGGCCACCCAATTTGGAGTAAAATGTTGCACCTATGTCACCAATGATACCAGCGACCCCAAGGAGGTGATAGACCGGAAGATGCATGAAATTCTGCAGCTAAAATGGGAGTTTCATAAGAACCATAACGCTTCAGTGGCTGAAGTAAGGGAGAAGATAGAAGGATGGGTTTCATGGCTGAACCCAGTGAAATGGTTCTCAGGTCTAGGGGAATGGGTCCAGGAAATGATCGCCAGTATAGGCAAATTCTTAATCCTTATACTAATTGTCATCATAATAATTGGCATATGTGTCCGGTGTGCTCCTATTGTGTTGAAGTGTGGAAAATGTAAAAATAGAGTAAAACGAAAGAACGAAATTATGATGGTGGTCAGTATGAATACCGAGGTAAATACAGAACTGCACTACAACCCTGAACTAGAAAATACCATCATTTAATGTATTATATTTAGACATGCATAGAATGTATTATTGAAATGTTATTTTAAAAAAACACCTCAGATAATGTAAAGTCTCAATTCCCCTTCAAGACTGCCTTTATAGGACTGGTGTATCCCAACACCTTTCACATGATCTTCAAAGATCCGCGGTGTGCATATAATAGTAGTTTTATGTCCCCACTCAGAGACACATTATTGATGGATTAAGACCCACCTTGTGCTATCCCATAATAACACTAAATAGTATATAAATGTAAGCCTAAATTATATTTTAAAATCAGATTGTGATAGCATGTCGTTCGCTATCAAAGGGTGGACTGTCGAAGCTGGATTATTGGCTGTGACAAGATCAGTTTAAAATTGAATCGCAGCGATACCATCTTGCGACTGGCCGCAAGATGCCATCTTGGAAATTAGATCTCAAGACGCCATTTTGCGAATGGCCGCCTAAGCGCCATTTTAGATAAACTCACACTTTAGTACATGTGGTGATATTACTATTAGCATCATGTGATTGCATCTGTGACCATCGCCATAAGTTACGGTGATTCATCAAAAGCCCATTTCATGACTTTACGTAGTTTGGGTGCTCTGGATAAAGTGTATATTATTATAATTCCCCTAAAGGATATATTTCAGAAATGGCTGTACAGTATGTAAAAAAAAATTGGATTGCATTAGCTAAACAGAGCAAATGGCCACATGACAACTAGCTTGTGTAGACAAGCTTCCTGGACATAACGTCTGCTCTCACTCCAAGTGGCCCTGCTCGAATACAGCAAGAGGGTCATTTGTAGCACCTTACATTAGCAGGCTTCCTGCAATAAAATACCTTCAAGCCAAGAGTGTTATCTGAGGTTTGGGTCTAGTAGCTGTGCTAATTTGCATTTACACAAGAACCTCGGAGAACAAAGGACTGTACTTTTTAGCCTGGGAAGGGTGGGCGCTGCTAAGAGAGGGGGGCGTGTGGAACTATAAGGCTCAGCATTCCACACTGCTAGGTGTTCACTTAGTTTAAGTGAGATTTAAGTGCACCATTTCTCATACACACATTAATACGCACAATTGCGCTGGTAAATAATCGCATATTAGCGAACGCATAAGATCCTGTATGAAAACGCTGTTTATTAGCTTCATGCGCACGCATCTGCCCCAAGTTAACTAGCATCTTTACATCACACCCCGCATACTTACACATTACATATTCACATAAAAGGTTTAATAAGCTTTAAGGTATAAGATTCAAGTATGCACATTTACTATAATTGCTATGAAATAAAGGTTATTTTGTAACTAAGGTTTTATACGTGATAAGTAAGCCATGTTTGGAATTGTACTGACGCGTACTCTCTCAACAGTATTCCGGTACCATCGGTGTGGAGATCGCATCATGCATTCTCAACTTAAGGACTGCAGAGTCTTCAAGCAACAAAATGTACATAATATGAACAACTGTTAGGATGATTGCATGAGGCTGGAAACCAGAGACCCCCAGTTGTAAGAGGCTGGGTTGTGTCTATTTGAATCAACCTGTTAAATGCCTTGTAACATATGCCCTCCCCGTTAGGACCAATGGTATTAGCAACAAACTTCTCTATTGTGTTGTTTATTTCTGGGGGGTATAAATATGCTCTGACCCTGGGTTCCTAGTCTTTGTGCTGAATGCTGATTGACGAGGGGTTTCTTGCTGATGCTTAACATCTGGACCAGAGAGCGCTGCGTATGTATAATTGTACTTGGGTCTGTATAATCTCTTTGCGCTAAGATTATATGAGGATCATAGGGTGTAACTACTTTTACTTGAATAATACTTTGTGCTTTGGAACCACATGTTCTAAGTCTGGAGTCTTTATTTACTGGATGACTGCGTACGCAAATTAGCGTCACCCTTAGAGGTTTATAGGAAGGATATTAGAAGGTATAGGCAGGGGTACATAGAGGTTCAAAGGCAGTATCCTTACCCAGGATGTCGGCCGCCCCCTCGTGATCGCCGCAAAAGTGGGAGGTTCGGCGGTGCGATGACGCAATTCGAGCTGAATCAATAATGCCGGTAATATCGGCATTATAAAGTGGCCCCGGCTCTGCCTGCCTGAAACATCTCCACCCAACCTGTTGCACCGTCCTGGCAGACCCCTCCCGGAGGGGGCTGGTCAAATGTTGGTAAGTATGATATGAATTAAAGTATGAACATTTTATTTTATCCCACAATTCCCAAACAATCATGCACATTTGACGCCTGGTTCTGAGTTAGATGGAAACCCAAATGCGGACAGATGTCGTGGACATCTGCAAAATGTGCATGGAAGCGATTGCAGACTGAGCATGTGCCATGCCATGCTTAACACATGGTTAAATATTTAAAGTGTGGGTGGATTGATCCGATTGATGTAGCTGGCAGCTTTACTGTCACTGAGGAATGAGGGGGAGAGAGAAAATGTTCTTTGGTGGGACCCTGACTTTATTAGCAACAATAAATAATGATGTGTAGCCTAGTTATGCATTGCGGGTACTAATGTGCAGCATAATTATGTATTGCAGGTACTGGTATGTGGCATAATTATGTATAGCGGGCACTGATGTGCGGCATGATTATGTATTGCGGGCACTGATTTGTGTCATACTTTACGTATTGCGCACTATGTATTGGGACACTGATTTATTTATTTTTATTATGTATTGGGACATTGATGTCTACCATAATATATGTATATTTGGAGGTGCTTATGCGTGGCAAAAGTTGTTCCTAAGGTTTTGCTAAAAGCGTGTGAGTGAGGTTTTATATAGTTGGCTGGAGGGAACAGGAGTGGTAGGATAAATCTTTGCCTAGGGCGTCCAGAATATCCTGAGACAGGATTATGTCACCTCCTGACTTCCGGAGTAAGGTTCAAATAATCTGTTCCGATTTAAGTCATCTATACAATAAGTGAGAAAGTGTGTGTGTTGTGTGTGTGTCTGTTTGTCCTTTATGCATGGGCAGAGTTTTGTACATAGCTCCACCTAATTTGGCATGGTGGTGTAGTTTGTCCAGGATTTGCTTTTTGGCTATGTTTGAAGTTCATGAGGGCCATGGAGGTGTACATGGTGCCCACCAAGTAGGCCTTGGAGTCTCTTATTTGAAATTTTGGTTTAAGCAAGTTCGCTCAGGAAGTGCACTTATCTGAAGGCACAGGCTGATATATACCAGGTGGAGCAGGCAGAGCTCCAAAGGAAGAGCAGTGAGTTGGAGGATCAACTGTTACACTCCATCTGCACTGACAGTTACTAATTTCCTCCAAGAACATTTTCATATACAATGGTCTCCATGGTTGTTCTACAGAAATTTCTGCTTGTCAATTACTTCTTTTCTGCAGTGATTTCTGTTCTGCAGTGATTTGGGAAGATATACTGATTTCTGTTCTGTAAGTCGCTATGCTCCTGATATACCCCATTCCAAATAGTCAGAGTGGGGGCTTCTAACAGCCTTTTTATTCTGGCTCCTAATGGAAAAACAAACAACATTGTTTATACCTCAGTGTTGAGGTCACAGTGTATAAATACTCTATATAAATGGATAGATAGGTCCTTTTCAGGGCTAGAACCATGGGTGCCCTATCTTTAGAAGTGTCCTATTTTAAAAGTGTCAACTTCTTTTTAAATCGATTAATTGGCGTTATATCAGCGTTAAACAGCAGTGAAACAGAAGGAAACCCACCAAACTACAAACAACAAACTAATTAATTGGACAAAGTGGAATGAACAATTGTGAGTTCACAGTCTCCATACTACTAGCTCCTGTGGACACATAACCAGGACTTTCATTATTGAACTCCCTGTCTGGTGGCTGCATAAACCTGGTGCCTCCCTTGCTACTATTGCTGCTGGCTCTGTGCTTTACATATAATCCTAATGCATACTTATCTGTGTTATGTCAGTTTTCCTCTATAATAATGTACATTTACCTTAGCTCTTTTTCTAAGTCTTATATCTAGCTCCTACCACTGTATATTTTACTAATTAATTTCTGCTCCCACCAAATCTCCACTTTTTTATACTCAATAATAAACTTTTGCAGTACAGACTCTTTTCCCACACTGCACTATTACTTGAGTTTCTGGAAATCTGCTCTCTCCTACATTCTGTCTTCATTCCTACTTTTAACTTTTCTTCCCCTATTTACATCATCCTTACTATTACCATGTTTTCTTCAAATCCCACCTTCACTCAGTGTCTACCTAATCTTTTGTTCTGCCCCTTGCTTCCACCTTTATCCTTTCCCCCTTGTCTCCTCCACTTCCTCTTCCCCTTATCTCCTCTCCTCTGTTTACCTTCCTCCCCATCTTCTCCCATTACTCCACTTTCATTCTCTTATACTCCACAGGGGTCCTACAACCTCACTGCTAATCCCTCCTCCCACTCCCCTCTCCATGTCACTTTACCCCACATCCATCCACACATCATTAATTTCCCTTCCTGCCCACCTTCTACTGGCTCCCCTTCTAGCACTGGAGTCCGCACCATCGCTACACTCTATTCAGCTCGGTTCCCCAAATTAATCTCACCCCCACGCTATAGCAACCCTGATAATCTCATTCAAATCTCTCCAACAAACTCTGTCCCTCTATCCTGTGCCCTCTGGAATGCCAGGTCAGTCTGTAATAAACTGGTCCCAACCCATGACCTTTTCATCTCCAACTCCCTGAATCTCCTAGCTATTACTGAAACCTGGATTTCACCCTCTGACACCGCTTCTGCTGCAGCTCTCTCCTCTGGGGGCCTCACCTTTTCCCACACCCCACGACCTGGGGGTCGCCATGGTGGTGGTGTTGGGGTCCTTCTATCCCCTGGTTACTCATACCAACCCATTCCCTCTGAACCATCCCTCACATTCTCTTCATTTGAAGTCCATGCTATACGCCTCTTCCACCCAGTACACCTCCAAGTAGCTGTCATTTACCGTCCCCCTGGCCCTCCCTCCAAGTTCCTTGACAACTTTGCTTCCTGGCTCCCTCACTTTCTCTCCTCAGACCTTCCCTCCATTATCCTAGGTGACTTCAATATTCCAATTGATATCCCCACAGAATCCTCTGCCTCCAAACTCCTCTCCCTCACATCGTCACTTGGTCTCTCCCAATGGACCTCCTCACCCTCCCATGTGAGTGGCCATGTGCTTGATCTGGTATTCACACACCGTTGTGATATTTCTGACCACCTCAATTCCCCATTCCCTCTTTCTGACCATCACCTTCTCTCTTTTAACCTGTCCCTCTCTCCTTCCCCTCCTCTACCTCCAAAAGCCTCCATTACTAAGCGTAACATTGACACTATCGACACAGGTTCCTTTTCTTCCCTGCTTGACTCACTTCTCTCCCCCATCCTCTCTCTCTCCTGCCCTGAACAAGCCGCCTCCCTATACAATGCCTCCCTTACTTCTGCTCTGGACTCTGTTGCCCCAGCAATCACTATTCACACTCGCAGATCTACTCCTCAACCCTGGCATTCCAAATGCACCAGATACCTGCAAAAGTGTTCTCGAACTGCTGAGCGACAGTGGAGAAGATCACGCTCTAAGGCAGATTTTCTCCATTTCAAATTTATGCTCTCATCCTATAGTGCTGCGCTCTCCCTCTCTAAACAGTCATACTTTAAGAACCTCATCTCCTCTCAGTCCTCTAATCCCCAGCGTCTCTTCACTACTTTCAAATCCCTCCTTCGCCCACCCCCTCCTCGTCTCCCCTCCTTGCTCACTGCCCTTGACTTTGCTACCTATTTTACATCTAAAATTGATTCCATACGTCAGGACATCATATCCAATCAGTCCCCCAGCTCTCCACCTCCTCCTTTCCCTAGTCACCCCTCCCCATCAACTTTACCAACTCTAACATCCTTCTCCCCTGTATCTGGAGAGGAAGTCATGGCCCTCATCCGGTCCTCCCCCCCTTCCACCTCCCCCCTTGATCCCATCCCCTCCCGCCTCCTCCGCTTCCTCTCTCTCTCAGCCTGCTCCCATCTTGCCCACCTCATTAACCTCTCCCTCTCATCAGGCACTGTTCCTTCTGCATTCAAACATGCCCTTGTCTCCCCCATTCTTAAAAAACCTACCCTTGATCCTAACCTTCTTTCTAACTACCGTCCCATCTCTCTCCTCCCCTTTGCCTCCAAACTCCTTGAGCGGATTGTCTACAACCGCCTTACCACTTTTCTTTCCTCCCACTCCCTCCTTGACCCTTTTCAGTCTGGCTTCCGTTCTCTCCACTCCACTGAAACTGCCCTCACAAAAGTCAGCAATGACCTCCTTGCTGCCAAATCCCAAGGCCACTACTCTCTTCTCATTCTCCTTGATCTCTCTGCTGCTTTTGACACTGTGGACCACCCTCTCCTGCTGAATATCCTTCACTCCCTTGGTCTACGTGAAACTGCCCTCTCCTGGCTGTCATCCTACCTCTCTGACCGATCTTTTTCAGTTTCCTCTCACGACTCCTCTTCCCCTCCACAGCCTCTTACAGTAGGTGTTCCCCAAGGTTCTGTTCTTGGTCCTCTCCTATTCTCCCTCTATACTTCCTCTCTAGGTGAACTCATCAGCTCTTTTGACCTCCATTATCATCTCTATGCTGATGATACTCAAATCTACCTTTCCTCCCCTGATCTCTCCCCCTCTCTTCTGACTCGTATCTCCAACTGTCTCTCTGCTGTCTCTTCCTGGATGTCCCAGCGATTTCTTAAACTTAATATGTCTAAGACAGAGCTAATCATCTTCCCACCCTCCCACATCACCTCACTTCCCACTATTTCTTTATCAATTGATGGAATAACTATCTCATCTAGTCCAAAGGTGCGCTGTCTTGGAGTTATCCTGGACTCATCCCTCTCCTTCAAACCACATATCCAGAACCTTTCACAGTCCTGTCGTTTCCATCTCAAAAATATTTCTAAGATCAGACCCTATCTCACCCAGGATGCTACTAAAACCCTCATACACTCACTGGTCATCTCCAGATTGGACTATTGTAACCTCCTCCTATCTGGCCTCCCCAAATCCCATCTCTCTCCTCTCCAGTCTGTCCTCAATGCTGCTGCACGGCTTATCTTCCTCTCCAAACATTCTGTATCTGCCTCCCCTCTCCTACAAGCCCTACACTGGCTCCCCTTCCCTTTCAGAGTCCAATTTAAGGTTCTCACGCTCGCTCACAAAGCCCTCACCCAATCTTCTCCCATATACATCTCTGATCTCATCTCCCTTCACGCTCCTCTCCGCCCTCTTCGCTCAACTAATGCACGCCGCCTTTCATGCAAGCTGATTACTTCCTCCCACTCCCGCCTCCAAGATTTTGCCCGCACTGCTCCCCACCTCTGGAACTCTCTCCCACTCCGCATCAGACTCTCCACCTGTTTGCAATCCTTCAAACGGGCTCTCAAGACCCACTACTTCATCAAAGCCTTCCAGCTATCATTCTAACTCCTTGCTACATGCTCATTCGTTCCCATCTACCCCATCTGTGTCAACCCAGTTTGTCTTCCCCCACCTTTTTAGAATGTAAGCTCTCACGAGCAGGGCCATCTACCCTCTTGTGCTTCTCCTTACTATAGTGTCATTTACTTCTTACTCACCACTAGGGCACCTAACACTTGGTTGCTTATGCTCTGTTGCTTATCTGGGTGATATGGTCACTAATGTAGCAATATATATTATCCATGTCCTGTATTGTATTGTTCTGTAAGTCACTTGTATACAATTTGTTTTTGTACTTTGTAAGGCGCTGCGGAACACTTGTGGCGCCATATAAATAAATGCTAATAATAATAATGTTAGCAAACAGTGTGGTCCTTTTCAGGATCAATGGAATGGGGTTATAGATGAGGACAATGTAAAAAATGAAGGCTGCAGATGTACTTCAAGGTTCATTCTTCAACCTGGACAACGCCGGGTATCCCAGCTAGTTGTTAACAGAATGTCCGAAATGGTGTTTCAGTGCTTTCCCCCTGAAAAAATAACACTGCTGAAGTCACACTCTTTAAAGTTACTATTTGAGATTTTATTATATTATGATATTCTGTACTTCAAAAAGTCTCTCCCCACAGCACCATTTATTCCTCAGACCACTTATAATTTCTTCAAAGAGCCATCCCTTCCAACTGAGGTGCAGCGAATATCGGTATGCAAGCTGGGTTCTCGTTATAGTCTTGGATGCAATCACACTTTGGAGGACTGTATTCTTCTGCTGAATGGATTACTGTTTACCCCTTGGAAAGTTCTTTGCCAGCTCTGGTGTATGATACGTGACATATGCGGGAGTCAGGTGGTGTGTTAGCTTTGAATGTTGAATAATACAACTTTCTAACTGTACCCAGAACCCCCCCTGATAAACCAAACTTGTTTTATATGCACCTCTCTGCCAGGCCGGCTGACATTGCCTGCCGGGCCGACTAACACCGGCTGCCAGCAAAGACTATTCTTATGTATGTCTGTGCTGGCTGCCGCACTTCCTGGATTTGCTTTCCACTGTGGAACGCAAACAGGAAGCTGTCATCTGCTCAGGCTAGCGTACCTATCATAGTGCTGGCCCTTTAGCCGAGAGCAGCGGTGGCCGAGTCAGTGTGTGGATCTTGTGTTCCTACCAGGGAACCACTGCGGGGGCAGAGTGTGGCACTGTTAGCAGGGGTGGTCCCTTTGCACACAAGACCACCCCTTAGCTGTGCGGGGCCGAGCAGCTGGCAACGTCGACCTCGTTCAGGAGCTGGTCTTAGGAGCGGGCCACCCACAGTGATCACAAGGCACCTACTTATCCTCCTTAGCTCCCCTTCCCCGCAGACCAGTGCGTTCTGCCCACTGCCAGCTGATCCTGGACCCTGCGGCAGCTGCAGTGGAACAGCATAACCTGGAGCTCTACATTAAAAGGTAAGAAGTCCAGGGATCCTATTTGCAGCTATATCACTGACTATCTATCCAGCTGTGATGAGACTACAAGTCCCAGCACACTTTGCCAACTGGATGTGCTGCGACTTGTAGTGCCATGAAACTAGAAAGGCCTTGAAAAGACAAGTGATATGTGTGTAGGTATTTGTGTGCAGTGTGTCCCTACCCTAAGCTTCCCTGTAACTCCCCCTCATTGTCCCTGCCCTCACACTCTCACTATAACTCTCCTGTAACTGTTCCTCATTTTCCTTGCCTTTACCCTCCCTGAATGTATAGAACCCCCCTTAAAAATCCTGTGTTTGACACTGGATTTGGATGGAAAAGCAGCCTGGGAAAAATCTGGGAACAGCCCTAATGGGGGCGGGTCTTTTGAGGGGGGCGGGATCTATGGAGGGGGTGGGATACTCCATACTCATAGGCCCTGATTCTGTGATTCTGTGACAGGCGCAGTTGCGGCCATATTTGCGTCTTTTGATGCAGTTGCATCTGCGACTGCATGTTCATGCGTCTGAATATGCAAGTACTGTGACACCCACTGCCAGTGTGTACAGACACTGCAATCATGCTTTGTGCATCTTTAGATGCCAACATCAGTCGCACCATTGAAACTTGCACCAGCCCTATACTAGATGCAGGTTATCCATCTATGTATGGCTTCCAGTGTGAGCGATTCATTGTCTATGCACAAAACCACTATGCGCAACACTCCGGTGTCACTCACGCCCATCGCTACGTCTGCGTCTGATTAGCCGACCCCCTGTAACCACATTGGAACACCCAACACATTTATAAAGCACTTCTTTGTGTGTGTGTCTGAATCTGTACTGCACATCTGTACAAACACCATCGGGATCTATACTCAGTGCAACTCGGACAAGAAACTTCACTCCACTGCGTCCAACATCACCCCTGCGTCTGACACAGAATAAGGCCCATAATGTATAAAACTCACTAACATGATTGGACGCCCTAGATCATGATTATTGCCTACCCTCCAACATGACCAGTTCCATCAGGTACAAAATGCTCTGATACAGGACTTCCCACCTAATGTATGATTGCAGTCACCTGTGTTGAACTAGGTAATTGATGGGACAGGTGTTTTAACTAGGGGTGAGCGGGTTCGGATTTCTGAAATCCGAACCCCCCCAAGCCCCCCGATCCGAGGCCGATCCGAGTCAGGCTCGACTTTTCCCGCCTGACGGATCTGAAATCGAGGCAAAACGTCATCATCCCGCCTTCCGGGTCTCGCGGGTTTTGGATACTATATAAGGTACCCGCGTCAGCGCCATTTTCTCACTCGGCTGTGGACAGTGAAGAGGGAGGGTGGGAGTTAGGGCTGGCTGGGCTGTGTAGTGTAGTGTAGTGTAGAGTAGTGTTGTGCTGTGCTGTGCTGCGCTGTGCTGCTGTTGTCCATAGGGGCTGTGTCCACTACTTCAAAGTCCATAGGGGCTGGCTGTGTTGTGCTACTGTTGTCCATAGGGGCTGTGTCCACTACTTCAAAGTCCATAGGGACTGGCTGGACTGTGTTGTGCAGTCAGTTGTCCATAGGGGCTGTGTCCACTCCAAAGTCCTGTGCAGTGTCCCAGTCCTAAAGGAGTGCTGTAGTGTTGTCCAAGGGGTGCTCTGTCCGTCAGGAGTGCTCCCCCCAAGTGCTAAAAAAAAATATATTTTTTCTGTGTTTGTGAATTGTGTGCGCAGTAGCAGCACGTGCATCAACAAAGTAGTGCCAAGCGTGCACCTGTGTCATAAGTAAAGGGCCGGCTGGCTTGACCGTTAAAGGGTGCTGTAACCCCCAAAGTACACTCCACACCAAATAAAAAAATATTTTCTGTGTTTGTGAATTGTGTGCGCAGTAGCCGCACGTGCATCAACAAAGTAGTGCCAAGCGTGCGCCTGTGTCATAAGTAGGTCACAAGGCTTTAGGCTTGTACAAGGCTGCTAGGTTTTATTTCAAAGTGGGTTTTTTCTAAGTGGGACTACATGTACAGCATAACTTCAAGAGTTAGTCAGGAGTTCTTACTAGCTATATCCTCTGCGATCAGTGAGGGATGATGTTTTGACGGATTTTTCCATTCTTTCATTGCAGGTAATCATATATTTGCACCAGGCACCTATTATAGAAAAACCAATGCTGTTTGGAATTCTCAGATTTGCTGGGTAATCATATATTTGCACCAGGCACCTATTATAGAAAAACCAATGCTGTTTGGAATTCTCAGATTTGCTGGGTAATCATATATTTGCACCAGGCACCTATTATAGAAAAACCAATGCTGTTTGGAATTCTCAGATTTGCTGGGTAATCATATATTTGCACCAGGCACCTATTATAGAAAAACCAATGCTGTTTGGAATTCTCAGATTTGCTGGGTAATCATATATTTGCACCAGGCACCTATTATAGAAAAACCAATGCTGTTTGGAATTCTCAGATTTGCTGGGTATACTGTCTTTATTTAATATCTGTAAACACCAGAGTAACTTTAAATTTAATTATATAGTCAGATCTTATCTCCTAGCTTCATGGGATGCTGTTTTGGCCTTGCTTGTTTGTATTAGAATTTTATGACTTGTATCTGGTGTGGGTGAGGGTAATGAGGGTGGGTGTCATCAGTGACTACACATGTTATGCTTAACTATATAATCAGTAGGTCACAAGGCTTTAGGCTTGTACAAGGCTGCTAGGTTTTATTTCAAAGTGGGTTTTTTCTAAGTGGGACTACATGTACAGCATAACTTCAAGAGTTAGTCAGGAGTTCTTACTAGCTATATCCTCTGCGATCAGTGAGGGATGATGTTTTGACGGATTTTTCCATTCTTTCATTGCAGGTAATCATATATTTGCACCAGGCACCTATTATAGAAAAACCAATGCTGTTTGGAATTCTCAGATTTGCTGGGTAATCATATATTTGCACCAGGCACCTATTATAGAAAAACCAATGCTGTTTGGAATTCTCAGATTTGCTGGGTAATCATATATTTGCACCAGGCACCTATTATAGAAAAACCAATGCTGTTTGGAATTCTCAGATTTGCTGGGTATACTGTCTTTATTTAATATCTGTAAACACCAGAGTAACTTTAAATTTAATTATATAGTCAGATCTTATCTCCTAGCTTCATGGGATGCTGTTTTGGCCTTGCTTGTTTGTATTAGAATTTTATGACTTGTATCTGGTGTGGGTGAGGGTAATGAGGGTGGGTGTCATCAGTGGCTACACATGTTATGCTTAACTATATAATCAGTAGGTCACAAGGCTTTAGGCTTGTACAAGGCTGCTAGGTTTTATTTCAAAGTGGGTTTTTTCTAAGTGGGACTACATGTACAGCATAACTTCAAGAGTTAGTCAGGAGTTCTTACTAGCTATATCCTCTGCGATCAGTGAGGGATGATGTTTTGACGGATTTTTCCATTCTTTCATTGCAGGTAATCATATATTTGCACCAGGCACCTATTATAGAAAAACCAATGCTGTTTGGAATTCTCAGATTTGCTGGGTATACTGTCTTTATTTAATATCTGTAAACACCAGAGTAACTTTAAATTTAATTATATAGTCAGATCTTATCTCCTAGCTTCATGGGATGCTGTTTTGGCCTTGCTTGTTTGTATTAGAATTTTATGACTTGTATCTGGTGTGGGTGAGGGTAATGAGGGTGGGTGTCATCAGTGACTACACATGTTATGCTTAACTATATAATCAGTAGGTCACAAGGCTTTAGGCTTGTACAAGGCTGCTAGGTTTTATTTCAAAGTGGGTTTTTTCTAAGTGGGACTACATGTACAGCATAACTTCAAGAGTTAGTCAGGAGTTCTTACTAGCTATATCCTCTGCGATCAGTGAGGGATGATGTTTTGACGGATTTTTCCATTCTTTCATTGCAGGTAATCATATATTTGCACCAGGCACCTATTATAGAAAAACCAATGCTGTTTGGAATTCTCAGATTTGCTGGGTAATCATATATTTGCACCAGGCACCTATTATAGAAAAACCAATGCTGTTTGGAATTCTCAGATTTGCTGGGTAATCATATATTTGCACCAGGCACCTATTATAGAAAAACCAATGCTGTTTGGAATTCTCAGATTTGCTGGGTATACTGTCTTTATTTAATATCTGTAAACACCAGAGTAACTTTAAATTTAATTATATAGTCAGATCTTATCTCCTAGCTTCATGGGATGCTGTTTTGGCCTTGCTTGTTTGTATTAGAATTTTATGACTTGTATCTGGTGTGGGTGAGGGTAATGAGGGTGGGTGTCATCAGTGACTACACATGTTATGCTTAACTATATAATCAGTAGGTCACAAGGCTTTAGGCTTGTACAAGGCTGCTAGGTTTTATTTCAAAGTGGGTTTTTTCTAAGTGGGACTACATGTACAGCATAACTTCAAGAGTTAGTCAGGAGTTCTTACTAGCTATATCCTCTGCGATCAGTGAGGGATGATGTTTTGACGGATTTTTCCATTCTTTCATTGCAGGTAATCATATATTTGCACCAGGCACCTATTATAGAAAAACCAATGCTGTTTGGAATTCTCAGATTTGCTGGGTATACTGTCTTTATTTAATATCTGTAAACACCAGAGTAACTTTAAATTTAATTATATAGTCAGATCTTATCTCCTAGCTTCATGGGATGCTGTTTTGGCCTTGCTTGTTTGTATTAGAATTTTATGACTTGTATCTGGTGTGGGTGAGGGTAATGAGGGTGGGTGTCATCAGTGACTACACATGTTATGCTTAACTATATAATCAGTAGGTCACAAGGCTTTAGGCTTGTACAAGGCTGCTAGGTTTTATTTCAAAGTGGGTTTTTTCTAAGTGGGACTACATGTACAGCATAACTTCAAGAGTTAGTCAGGAGTTCTTACTAGCTATATCCTCTGCGATCAGTGAGGGATGATGTTTTGACGGATTTTTCCATTCTTTCATTGCAGGTAATCATATATTTGCACCAGGCACCTATTATAGAAAAACCAATGCTGTTTGGAATTCTCAGATTTGCTGGGTAATCATATATTTGCACCAGGCACCTATTATAGAAAAACCAATGCTGTTTGGAATTCTCAGATTTGCTGGGTAATCATATATTTGCACCAGGCACCTATTATAGAAAAACCAATGCTGTTTGGAATTCTCAGATTTGCTGGGTATACTGTCTTTATTTAATATCTGTAAACACCAGAGTAACTTTAAATTTAATTATATAGTCAGATCTTATCTCCTAGCTTCATGGGATGCTGTTTTGGCCTTGCTTGTTTGTATTAGAATTTTATGACTTGTATCTGGTGTGGGTGAGGGTAATGAGGGTGGGTGTCATCAGTGACTACACATGTTATGCTTAACTATATAATCAGTAGGTCACAAGGCTTTAGGCTTGTACAAGGCTGCTAGGTTTTATTTCAAAGTGGGGTTTTTCTAAGTGGGACTACATGTACAGCATAACTTCAGGAGTTAGTCAGGAGTTAAGCAGGAGGAAGACAGGAGGACAATATTTTAAAAGAACTCTCTATAACTTGGAATAAAGCAAAGGATCTTCTGAGCTTCTGGAAACCCTGCTACTCAGCAACCAGCTTCCATTATAACCTGGACCCATCTTTTGACAACACCATGCTTCAGCATTGCAAGCAACTACCTGCTTACTGAACATTTAATACTTGTATGTTTGCGTTTCCTCTCTACATTGTTTAAATCATTCCAATACCACTGTCAATTTATCTTTACTGTCGTATCTACCATTGTTTCACACCTATACTTTTTTTTTTAAATATATATATATATACTTTAGACTAATTCTCAAGTCTTGCTACTTTAACAGCTCTACACTCCTTTTTTGGTTATAATTTACTATTGTAATTGTGCCTTTACATCTTCCAGCACTGTTCTTTCTTTTATCTGATTTTGACCTGTACTGCTCCCTCATCTCAAACTCATTACTACTACTGACTTTTTCACCCCCAACCGCCTCATCTACACGATGTCTCTTTTATTCTACTCCACCCTCACTCAGCCGCTACATTATTTTCTCCTCTACCACCAGTTTTCACCTCTTTTCTCCATCCATAGTCCCCTCTACGTTCTCCCCCTCCTCTGTCTCTCTTCATCACATATAAGTCCCTCAACTGCATCTCCCACAACTCCAGTATTATTCACTTCTCTTCCACCATGGTCCTGCTGCACCACCACTAAACCCTGCACCCTCTCTTTTCTCCAAGTCACCTATCCTCTTCCCCCCCCCCCACACCACACTAAACCTCCACCTGACCCACCACCTGCTGTCACCCTTCCTCATTCAGAAGCCAGCCACATAACCCCACACTCCTTATTCCCCTTCTCTAGATCAGTATCACCTCCACACTGCATCAACCCTAATAATCTCATTCTCCTCTCACCTCTTAACTCTGTCCCTCTCTCCTGTTCCCTCTGGAAAGCCAGTTTTGTCTATAATAAACTGGTCTCCGTTCATGAGCACTTCATCTGCAATGCCTGGATTCTCCTAGCCATCACCAAACCCTGGATTTACCCCTCTGACACCACTGCTCCTGCAAAATTCCTCCATCACTTGGCTTCCTGGCTCTTAATCTTCAAATGGGCCATCAAGACCCACTTCTTCCTCAATGCTTTCCAGCGCTCATCCTAACCCACTACTCTATGCTCCTTCCTCACTATCTAGCCCATCTGTGTCACCCCTGTTTGTCTGACCCTCCCCTCAGAATGTAAGCTCTCGCGAGCAGGGCCCTCTTTCCTCACGTGCTTCTTCTTGCCTTACTTTTACTTTCATTCACAATGGCACCTAAAACTGATTACTGACACCCTGCTGCTTATTTAGGTGTTATGCAGCAATGTATATAAATCATGTACTTGCACTGCATTGTCTGTACTGTTAATAGCTGTTGTCTTGTGTGCTCATTTGTTTCTGTACTTTGTCAGGCGCTGCGGAACCCTTGTGGCGCCATATAAATAAAGGGTAATAATAATAATAATAATAATAATAAGTAAAGGGCCGGCTGGCTTGACCGTTAAAGGGTGCTGTAACCCCCAAAGTACACTCCAAACCAAATAAAAAAATATTTTCTGTGTTTGTGAATTGTGTGCGCAGTAGCCGCACGTGCATCAACAAAGTAGTGCCAAGCGTGCGCCTGTGTCATAAGTAAAGGGCCGGCTGGCTTGACCGTTAAAGGGTGCTGTAACCCCCAAAGTACACTCCAAACCAAATAAAAAAATATTTTCTGTGTTTGTGAATTGTGTGCGCAGTAGCCGCACGTGCATCAACAAAGTAGTGCCAAGCGTGCGCCTGTGTCGTAAGTAAAGGGCCGGCTGGCTTGACCGTTAAAGGGTGCTGTAACCCCCAAAGTACACTCCAAACCAAATAAAAAAATATTTTCTGTGTTTGTGAATTGTGTGCACAGTAGCCGCACATGCATCAACAAAGTAGTGCCAAGCGTGCGCCTGTGTCACATAAGGAAAGGGCCGGCTGGCTCATTTCTTAAAGGGTGGTGTAACCCACAAAGTGCACTAGTCTCCAACAAAAATAAAAAATTATTTTCTGTGTTTGTGTGCGCCTTAGCCGCACGTATATATCAATATAACATAAATGGAGGACCAAACTTTCTCCGATAAAAATAAAATAGGGAAAGATCAAAAACCACTTCCTCCTAGTGCTTAAGCTGCTGCCACTAGTCATGACATAAACGATAACATGCCATCAACGTCGTCTGCCAAGGCCGATGCCCAATGTCATAGTAGAGGGCACATACAATCAGAAATGACAAAGTTCAGGAAAATGACGTTGAAAAAAACATTTAAATCATCTGAAGAGAAACGTAAACTTGCCAATATGCCATTTACGACACGGAGTGGCAAGGAATGGCTAAGGTCTTTCCCTATGTTCATGACTAGTGGTTCAGCTTCACATGACGATGGAAGCCCTCCTCCCACTAAAAAAATCAAACGAGTTAAGCTGGCAAAAGCACAGCGAAGAACTGTGCGTTCTAAGAAGATATCACAAATCCCCAAGGAGAGTCCAAGTGTGATGGTGGTTGCGATGCCTGACCTTCCCAGCACTGGACGGGAATAGGTGGCTCTTTCCACCATTTGCACGCCCCCTGCAAGTGCTGAAAGGAGTACCCACAGTCCACTTGCTGATATGCAAATTGAAGATGTCACTGTTGAAGTACAACAGGATGAGGATACTGGTGTAGCTGGCGCTGAGGAGGAAGTTGGCGAGGAGGATTCTGATGGTGATGTGGTTTGTTTAAATCAGGCTCCGGGGGAGACAGTTGTTGTCCTTGGGATGAAAAAGCCCATCACGGTCATGCCTGGGCAGAAGACCAAACATTCCACCTCTTTGGTCTGGCAATATTTCTGTCCAAATCTGGACAACAACTGTCTTGCCATATGTACCATATGTAAAGGTGGAATAAGTAGGGGTAGGGACGTTAACCACCTAGGAACATCCTCCCTTATACGGCAAGTTCAGAAACTTTGGCTAAGACTGTAAGCAGTCCAGGGACTCCTAAATCCCGTTGTCCTGTTGTATCCAAGCGCCTGCAAACCACACCGTCAACTCCCTCCTCGTCAATTTCCTCCTTAGTCAGGATCGGAAGTAGTCCTGCAGGCCATGTCACTGGCATGACTGACTCTCCTATCCGGGATTCCTCCGGAGGATCCTGCATTGCTACGCCTCCTGCTGCCGCTGTTGCTGCTGCTGGGAGTCGTTCATCATCCCAGAGAGGAAGTAGGAAAACCACTTCTTTTACTAAACAATTGACCCTCCAACAGTCCTTAGCGAGGAGGATGAAGTACGACAGCAGTCATCCTGAAGCAAAACGTATAACTGAGGCCTTGACTGCTATGTTGGTGTTAGACGTGCATCCGGTATCCGCCATTAGTGCAGTGGGATTTAGACAATTGATGGAGGTAGTGTGTCCCCGGTTCCAAATCCCATCTAGATTCCACTTCACTAGGCAGGCGATACCGAGACTGTACAGAAATATCAGAAAAAGTGTCCTCAGTGTCCTGAAAAATGCCGTTGTACCCAATGTCCACTTAACCATGGACATGTGGACAAGTGGAACAGGGCAGACTAAGGACTATATGACTGTGACAGCCCACTGGGTAGATGTATCACCTTACGCAGCAACAGCAGCAGCGTCACCAGTAGCAGCATCTCAGAAACGCCAGCTCGTTCCAAGGCAGGCTACGCTGTGTATCACCGGTTTCAGTAAGAGGCACACCGCCGACAACCTCTTAGAGAAACTGAGGGAAATCATCGCCCAGTGGCTTACCCCACTTAGACTCTCCTGGGGATTTGTGATATCTGACAACGCCACCAATATTGTGCGGGCATTACATCTGGGCAAATTCCGGCACGTCCCATGTTTTGCTCACACAATAAACTTGGTGGTGCAGAATTTTCTGAAAAGCGACAGGGGCGTGCAGGAGACGCTTTGGGTGGCCTGAAAAATTTCTGGACACTTTCGCCATTCAGCGACTGCGTGCCGAAGACTGGAGCGCCAGCAAACACTCTTGAACCTGCCCCGCCATCACCTGAAGCAAGAGGTTGTGACGCGGTGGAACTCAACCCTCTATATGCTTCAGAGGATGGAGGAGCAGCAAAAGGCCATTCAAGCCTATACATAGGCAAAGGAGGGGGTATGCACCTGACTCAGCGCAGTGGAGAATGATTTCCGTGTTGTGCAAGGTTCTCCAGCCCTTCGAACTTGCCACACGTGAAGTCAGTTCAGACACTGCCAGCTCGAGTCAGGTCATTCCCCTCATCAGGCTTTTGCAGAAGCAGCTGGAGAAAGTGAAGGAGGAGCTAAGACGGAGCGATTCCGCTCGGCATGTGGGACTTGTGGATGAAGCCCTTCATTCGCTTTGCCAGGATTCCAGGGTGGTCAATCTGTTGAAATCAGACCACTACATTTTGGCCACCGTGCTCGATCCTAGGTTTAAAGCCTATGTGGTGTCTCTCTTTCCGGCCGACACAAGCCTGCAGAGGTGCAAAGACCTGCTGGTGAAAACACTGTCAGCTGAAGCGGAACTTGACACGTCAACAGCTCCTTCTTCATTTTCTCCCGCAAATGGGGCTGCCAGGAAAAAACTTAGCTATCCTAAGCAACCCACTGGTGGTGATGCAGGGCAGGCAGGACCAAGTTTGGACATCTGGTCCGGACTGAAGGACCTGGCAACAATTTCTAACATGTCTACTGTCACTACATATGATACTGTCACCATTGACAGAATGGTGGAGGATTACATTGGTGACAGCATCCAAGTAGGCATGTCAGACAGTCCATACCTGTACTGGCAGGAAAAAGAGGCAATTTGGAGGCCCCTGTACAAACTGGCTCTATTTTACCTGAGTTGCCCCCCCTCCAGTGTGTACTCCGAAAGAGTGTTTAGTGCAGCCGGGAACCTTGTCAGCGAAAGGTGTAGGAGGTTGCTCCCACAAAATGTGGAGAAGATGATGTTCATAAAAATTAATTATCAACTCTTCCAGGGAGACTAGCCTCCAGAA
Organism: Taudactylus pleione; assembly: GCA_031769625.1. Lineage (NCBI taxonomy): Eukaryota > Metazoa > Chordata > Amphibia > Anura > Myobatrachidae > Taudactylus > Taudactylus pleione. The sequence goes on from JAUIMM010000200.1 coordinate 30,634,115, forward strand.
CGTACAGAGGGACCTGTGGTGGTGGATTCCAGTGGGGACGAGTTAATACTCTGTGAGAATGAGGATGTACACAACACTGAAGAGGGTGAGGAATCGGTGGATGAGGACGACATCTTGCCTCCATAGAGCCAGTTTGTGCAGGGACAGATTAATTGCCAGCTTGTTTTGTGTGGGCCCAAACGAACCAATCATTTCAGCCACAGTTGTGTGGCAGACCCTGGCGCTGAAATGATTGCTTTGTTAAAGTGTGCATGTCCTGTTTATACAACAAGAAACAACAAAAAGTATTCCCCCAGCACTCAGAATGAAATCAGCAATAAGATTTGAAAAACTACATGGTGGTAGATAATTCAGAGATCTCAGTTGCATATATTTGCAAAGATATGGCTAAGCCTCCGGACAATTCCATCTTGCACCTCTTTTTTTTCTTTGCATTATGTACAGTTTGGGGCCTAGTTTTTCAAACTGCCATCCTGTCTGCCACTGCAGTATCACTCCTAGATGGATCACGTGTTTGTGCCGCCCACTCGTGTCGCTTAGCATAGTCATCCAGCTACCTCAGTGCAACCTTTTGGACATAAAAACACTATTGTGAGGTGTTCAGTGTTCAGAATAGACTGGAAATTAGTGGAAATTAATGTTATTGAGGTTAATAATAGCATAGGAGCAGAAAAACCAACACATTCTGTGATTTTAGCTGTTTTTATGCTTTTTAAAAAAAAAATACAGATCCAAAACACAAAACCCAGAACCCAAAACACGGAAGGGTGGTTTTGGCAAAACCAATCCAGATCCAAAACACGAAGAAAGATCCAGATCCAAAACACAAAACACGAAAAGTGGCCGGTGCACACCCCTAGTTTTAACACAGGTGGCTGCAATCATAAATTAAGAGGGAAGTCCAGGAGCAGAGTATTTTGTACCTAATGGAATGGGTCATATTGGAGGGTCTGCTATTGTCCAACGACCGCAGTTTCCAGCACACCTGCACTACTTCCAACATATGTAATCAAATCCAACTGTAAACACTAGCATCACTCACAGAGGGCGATTCAATTCACCACGCTGTTAAGTCAGACTAGAACCACCTGTAGACTAGCTCAGGGAAGGAGTTCGCAGAGCTATTCATTTGACCTCGCTATTAAGTCCAACTAGAACTGCTTAAGTCAGAGAATGCCCGTTAACGCGCCTTAGGCTGGGTGTTTAATTGCGCTAATCGGCATTCTCTGACTAAAGTGCCAGCCACAATGCTTTTAGCGCCATACTAAGCCGGAAAATAACATCGCAGCCAGCACTTTAGTCGGATTTCTGCTTTCACCTAAGGAGGATTCCTCTCAATCGGCTTAACAGCGTGGTCAATGTAATAGCTCCGGGAACTCCTTCCCAGGGCTTTTCAACATCATGCTGAATTGAATCACCACAACAGAGACACTACTGACAAAAGAGCAGCAATCACCATGACAGACATACACATTTCAGAAAATGTCATCTATTTTAGGGGCCTATTCATCATCGAAGGTGAGTGACTTCCGATGATTTAGTATTGATCTCGCTGCGAGGGATACTATAGTACCCAACTCACAGCCGGGCTAGATTACACGGGAGCAAGTCATCATTGCTCCGTTTCGGGGACAGCTACTCCAAAAAGCAGAAGTAGCTGCGTTACTTACCTCTTCCCCGCCGGCCCGGCTAAACATGCGTGACCCGAGGTCATGCATGCGCACAGCCGCCAGGGAGTCCGTGAGAAGGCGGTGGAGGAATCTGAAGGAAGGAGCAGGGCTATGAGAGCAAGCTGCGTCTGAAGATGGAACTTGTTCTTGGCACTAAACTCCGAAAACTTTACATTTTCGGAGTTTGCTAAATATCATTGGGTCCTATAAGACCCATGATGATGAATTGGTAAGTAACATATGCGGAAAAACTAATGTTTCCGCATGGTTACCGGGCCATTTAATGATGATGAATAGGCCCCTTATTCACTTACACAGTTTGCCAGTTAAGGGGATTTGTGTGGGGGAAGGGGGGGTTTGGCGCTGTGAGGAGAGAGCAGGAAAGGGGTCCTGTGTGGGGAGGGGGGTGCCGCTGATGGGGTAGGGGAAGTGTTTGGAGCTGTAAGAAGAGAGCAGGAAAGGGGACCAATGTGGGGGATGGCAGGGGGGGGGGACCGGGGGTGTTGTGGATCGGGGAAGTGTTTGCAGCCGTGAGAGAGCAGGAAAGGGGACCTGTATGAAGGAAGGGGAAGGGGGTGCTGTGGATGGGGAAAGTGTATGGAGCTGTAAGAAGAGAGCAGGAAAGGGGTCCTGTGTGTGGAAGGGGGGGGGGTCAGGGGGGTCGCAAATGGGGGTGGAGGGAGTGTTTGGAGTTGTGTGCAATAGGGGGAGAGAGCAGTGCTGGAGGTGACTGTCATACTCAGATTTTTTTTTTTTCTACAAGGGTGTTATTTGCACAGTACAGTCAGTATATTATAGTCACCTACCGTCTGTCTCCTGTCTGGACTGCTGTGCAGGCTGCTTGTTGTTGCAGATGCAGAGTGCACACAGCAGACAGAGATGGTCCTGGGGGACGGCTGCAGACGGGCTAGAGGTGAAGCTGTCAGTGGTGACTGACAGGCTCCGCAAAGGTTTATGGGAGGAGCGGCTGCGGCTGGGCATGCACAGCAGCTCTCCCGTCTGCCATTTTTCTATAGCTTGAGTGAGCTTCTGCTCATTTGTAGAAGATCTAACGCTGCCCGATCGGAGCTGAGCTCCAATCACAGCAGCCGGGCTAGCGGCCAACGGAGCGGAGCGGCGAGTGAAGGGTGGCCACTGGCCACTAAAGGGAAAAAAGGGACCAGCCCAGCGGGAAATGGCCACGCATCCCGGCGGCCCAATACGCCCCTGCTCCTACCCTGGCACTAGGCTGAAGTTATGTCTAGGGTGCTAAGATATCTTGCTTCAGCGCTGGCACTAGACTGAAGCTATTCCTAGGGTGTTAAGATACCTTGCTCTGGTCCTGGCGCTAGGCTGAAGCTATGCCTAGGGTACCAAGATACCTTGCACCAGCCCTGGCGCTAAACTGAAGCTATGCCTAGGGTGCTAAGATACCTTGCTCCAGCCCTGGCTCTAGGCTGAAGCTATGCCTAGGGTGCTATGATACCTTGCTTCGGCCCTGGCACTAAGCTGAAGCTATGCCTAGGGTGCTAAGATACCTTGCTCTGGCCCTGGCGCTAGGCTGAAGCTATGCCTAGGGTGCTAAGATACCTTGCTCTGGCCTTGGCGCTAGGCTGAAGCTATGCCTAGGGTGCTAAGATACCTTGCTTTGGCCCTGGCACTAAGCTGAAGCTATGCCTAGGGTGCTAAGATACCTTGCTCTGGCCCTGGCGCTAGGCTGAAGCTATGCCTAGGGTGCTAAGATACCTTGCTCTGGCCCTGGCACTAAGCTGAAGCTATGCCTAGGGTGCTAAGATACCTTGCTCTGGCCCTGGCGCTAGGCTGAAGCTATGCCTAGGGTGCTAAGATACCTTGCTCTGGCCCTGGCACTAAGCTGAAGCTATGCCTAGGGTGCTAAGATACCTTGCTCTGGCCCTGGCGCTAGGCTGAAGCTATGCCTAGGGTGCTAAGATACCGTGCTCCGGCCCTGGCACTAGGCTGAAGCTATGCCTAGAGGCTAAGATACCTTGCTCCAGCCCTGGCACTAGGCTGAAGGTTTGTCTAGGGTGCTAAGATACCTTGCACCAGCCCTGGCACAAGGCTGAAGCTATGCCTAGGGTGCTAAGATACCCTTTTCCGACCCTGGCACTAAGCTTAACTATGGCAAGGGTGCTAGGATACCTTGCTGTTGCCCTGGCACTAGGCTGAAGCTATGGCTAGGGTGCAAAGATACCTTGCTCTGGCCCTGACGCTAGGCTGAAGCTATGCCTAGGGTACTAAGATACCTTGCTCCAGCCCTGGCACTAGGCTAAAGTATGGCTAGGGTGCTAGGATACCTTGCTCTTGCCCTGGGGCTAGGCTGAAGCTATGCCTAGGGTGCTAAGATACCTTGTTCCGACACTGGCACAAGGCTAAACTATGGCTAGGGTTATAGGATACCTTGCTGTTGCCCTGGCACTAGGCTGAAGCTATGGCTAAGGTGCTAAGATACCTTGCTCCGGCCCTGACGCTAGGCTGAAGCTATGCCTAGGGTACTAAGATACCTTGCTCTTGCCCTGGCACTAGGCTGAAGCTATGCCTAGGGTACAAAGATACCTTGCTCCTGCCCTGGCCATACGCTCTCTTGTTCTGATCATTTTCTATTTCCAAACATAAGGAGTCACTGTTATTCTGATGTATGAGATGATAATGGTGAACTGTGAATTTCTTCTGTTAAGTAAGAGTTGCCTGTTTTATGGATACAGTGAAATTGTGTGTGATACTTCTTTATGATGTAAAACAATGTTCCTTGAGCTATCACTGCCTCTTCCTTTTCCTCCTGGATAGTCTTCATTTCTTGATGGACCAGGTACATGAGCAGTGTCTATCTCATCAGACAAGTGGATCTGCATTAGACTCAGCATTAAAGTCCTTCTGTACTGGAGATGATCTCTCATTACTAGCACTGTTAAGGCGGGTATCCACTACCCGATTAAAATGAGCAATTGAACGATAACTATATCATTCAATAGTTCATTAATCGTTCACAAATCAGCCATGAAAATGTCGTAAACAACCAGTGATGCGCGCTCCCGCTGGTCGTTTTTGACATCTATCATCGCCTGAATATGCTGGTAAATCTGCAGATAACGACAGATTGCCCATGTTCAGGGATGAGGGAGGGTGCCTACACTGACCGACTGATCATTCATTATAGGCACAGCACAGACTGTGAAATGGCTGCACGATTACAATGTCGTAATCGTGCAGTCTTTTCACAGTCTGCTAGTGGATGTGCCCCTTACGTTCCACTTGTCTGGATTATTTTCCAGTAGTTTGTATGTCTTTGACTTATAATACAACTTGTAATTTTCTTGTTATCAAGTTTCCTAGTACTTGACCTTGGATGCTACTTGTTATAGTGAATGTGAAGTAGTGTTCACCTTGTTGTGGCACTCAAAGGAAGATTTTTTTTGTAACATCAGTTTGAGAGCATTATCCTTTGTATAGATGTCTTTTTCTTAATATTGTAATAAAAGAGCACATTTTGTAACAAAAGCAGATCTGAAAGATTTAAAATTGAAATTAATCATAATGAGATCTCTTTTCCTGCATCTGGTCATTGTTCCACTTGCTGACGTTTCGTTTAATAAATGTGCTTTATTTCATAAATAAGTCAAGAGAGAGAGATATCATTTCTATTTTTCCAAAAATATCCCCAAAATTGCGACCCTTATTCAGTACTATTTTTAATAACAAATTTAAAAAAAATAGTAAATTCTGACAAAAAAAATTAGTGAACATTTATTATAAAATGTCCCCAGCCTAAAACATACCTATTACATTCTGCAAGTCTAAATAATACTCTGTATTGTCATCATTGTTTTGGTGTTCAGCTTTTAGATGTATACTCAATTTAACTAGTTGACTATTCTGGAACAGTCAGAACATAGAGAGACACCTGGATACTGCAAATTTTATTTTTTTACCTCACATCGTCCTAAAAGAGATGTAGCCACGAGGGTCATTTTCGTCTTCGGCAAAGTCAAAATATGCTTTGAGTTCAATCAGTTAATTTCTCTTTCTAGGTCAATGGCTCATGGGCATCTGCATGTACTCCATTATGGGAGGAACAAAGATTTCTGAAGTGTGACCATCCCAAACTACCCCAAAGGGAACTTCTGGATATTTTTCTTTTTAAATGCATTACTTACCATTCAAATAAATAGCGATCAACGCTGGTATACAGTTAGCTTGGACTACTTATACTCCTTTTCCACCAAAATCCTGGGTCTGACGTGGGATTTGGAACACGGTTCCAAGCCGGGTCAGACCCGGGATTTACCCCATTTCCACTGCCGGGTGCCGTCCCGGCGCTTGGAGATGATGTCATCATCAAGCGGCAGAAACTCCAGCTCTCCCCCTGAACGCTAGACCGGAGTGGACCAGTGACTATAAGAGGGGGTCCTTCCCAAGGAGGGGGAGGGAGGTGTCCTTAAGGGGAGGCTATGATGTCACAGCTGTCACCGGGGAGACAGGAGGGAGAGATTACAGCCTCACCGTATGAAGCGGGGATGGGGTAAAAACCGTAACATCTCCCTCCCCGGTGACAGCTGTCACGGACAGCTTCCGAATAACAGCCAATCACCATGCGGTAAACAGGTCCCGGATCGGAAGACCTGGGTTACCCATTTCCACTGAGCGTGACCAGGGTTTTATCCACATATGATCCTGCTTGAGACTGTGGAAGAAATGTTTTGCTTGCACCAGATTTACTTTTTTGATTATTTCAACCGATGTTGAATTTAGGAGGATGGACACACAAAAGTTCCACCTCCGCATTTCTAGATACTTTTAACTGTAACTAGGATGCATATCTAAATGGCGTGTTTAACTTTAGTGTGCATGCACTAACTTACTGCATGACTTCCACGTGTACGGCCCCACCCACCTTTCCAGGAGCCACGAGTGGAAGATACGTTAATCTCTTTAGGTATAAGATTTGTAGCATGTGGAGTGCATCAAAGTGCATTTTTACCTGGCACCAATCTAAATCAGACCCAGAATGTTCAATTCTGTTGATGTACATAATGCTGGGTACACACTGGCCGGGAGAGGAGAGAGAGAGACATGTACAGATGATATGTTTGTGAACGACGTTGTTCACAGACATATCGCATCGGCTGTGCAGCACAGCTGATGTCCGATATATTCGTGTTGTGTGTATGGGCGGTCAGCCCATCACCCGTACACTTGCTGCAGAGGCTGCGGGTGACTGACATCACAACTGGGCGGGCACATGTGAATGCCCACCCAGTTGTGACATCAGTCACGACCAGTGGTGTAAAGTCATCCCAGACGCCCGGAGGCAAGTTATCATTTCGTGCCCCCCTATCCCCCATATTTACAGCCCTAAGTGGGGTGAATATATTGTGGGTGATGGAGGAGGTTCCCCTTCAGTGCTGGTGCCCGGCGGCAGGCGTCTCCATTGTCTCCCATACTTCTGCCCCTGGTGATGACACATCAGCCCAACGATTGGCAAGTGTGTATGCACTTACCAATAGTCAGCTAGGAGGCGGAACGGCCGATCCGTCCACTTAGTGTGTACCCACCTTAAGGCACTGGGATATGTGTGCAGTGTGTGCACTGGTGTGGGAGCCAGTCAGATGGCAACCTTAGTCCATGGGAGGAAGTGCATGTCAGAGGTGGGTGGTGTAGTATGACTTGGGTCAGATAGCTGAGGGTTTGGTGTAACAATGTAGACAAGACAGAAGCATAAGTCCTGGTATAGTCCTTTCCAGGCATCTTGTGAATATTTTGGGGGGGGGGATCCAAGTCAGCACAATGATTGCAAAGTTCCTTTGGGATGTTCGGACCTCTGCGGCTGGACTCTTTGCTAATTATCAAAGAATGTGTGGTGTAATAGGGCAATGGGCTCAGCAGAACATCGAGGTGAAGTCCGGCAGTACATTGTGCAGAATTTAGTCTGTCTCTAAATATGCAACTTTTGCCTCCAGCAGTTACTTCACTTGATGCCATTTACTGTAGTGACACAGCATGATGACAGGTTTGCCTTGTGGAACACTGTTATATGACATGGCCATGTCACAGACCTTGCTTAACAGAAATGATGCAATATTTCATTACATTTTGTGAAACAACCTTATTTCTCTCTATAATAGTTACCGGCCTGGTGCAGTGACATAAGTATATCATTACACTGAACACAGAAACACAATTTATTCATGAATATTACAATGTCAGATCCATTTCCTAAATCCTGGAGTGAAGTGGGTAGTGGGTAGCAATCAGCATCAGCTAACAAGTGAGTGATGGGAGTATAAAGCTGAAACAAAGCACAGACCATCCACCTACATAATATAATGCTGTCCTTCCAATGAATGTTTCATGTTATAAGTGAGCTGAATAAAATATTAAGGGCACTAGACTGAGAAAGTAAAAGCCTTCTTATATGGGTCTGCAAATCATTTCCCTAGAAGGTCACAGATAAATTTATTATTCAGAGTGCAACTAAAATCAAACAAAAACAGTTCGACATGTGCAAAGGAGTGTGGTGTGTACTGAATGGCCTTTCACCAGGTAGTGGATTAGCCGTTTGCTCCTCAAACATATATTTAGATGTTGTTGACTACAAATGCCATATTTCTGTGAAAATCTGTCCCACACACCAAGTCAGTTTACCTACATGGAATAATTGGTAATGCGATCTAAACTCTAAATGACAACATTTCTGGCCATGTTTGCAACACATTAGAGCCAAGTTGCTGTCACATACATTGTATCACCCCATGCTGTGCAGTATACGCCGAAACATATACACTGTATATACATATTCTTAGGAACTAATACTAAAGCTGCATACACACACAACTGTTTAGTAAATAAACGATTTTAGTAAACGATTTTCGTTCATTTTTTCAAGGGAAAAATGAACGAAAATAGTTTACTAAAATCGTTCATTTACTAAATGTAATGAACAATTTTTTTGAACTACAAACGATTTTTGTATATTCCCTTAATGAAATTCGTTCAGTCTGACTGAACTGCAAACTATAAACTACCAACGTGAACGCGCATGAACGATAATCGTTCATCGTTTTAACTCAGAAAGTGAACGATTTTTTCAACGATTGAACGATATCGTTAACGGTAATCGTTCAAAAAATCGTTGTGTGTGTATGCACCTTAATTATTATACTCTAACTTACAAATTAGCATGGCTTCTGTTACTTTTTCTACATTCCAAATGCCATTGCACATTTAAAAACTGGTGGTAGAGCATATTGCTGAAACTATCAGTCTTTATTTATTACCAGTTATTAATATATAGTGCCTGCATATTATGTAGTGATTTACAGAAAACATTTAATCATCTATGTCAGTATGTTTTTTTTTTTTTTTTAGTGTGGTAGAAAAATGAATCACCTGAAAAAATACACACACACACACGCACACAGATTGGAGCCTGGTCGCAAATTAACCCATGACCCCAGCGCATTGAGGCAGCAATGCTATCCATTGTGCTGCCGAGCCTTACTAACTAACCTTCTTTTCACAGCTGTCAAAGTGAATTATGTCTGTAAACGCATGCTTAAAATGTAAAATTATGCAGTAGTTTAATGCCAGAAGTGATGTACTAATTAATAGGATGATTAGCATTTAGCTCATGTAAGGTCATTGAATTGTGACAGTAAGACAGATCTTTAAAAGTCTAAACAAATATTTAGTTTATATTACTAAAAATCTTTTGGAAGAACAGTAGCATTTAGGTTCAGGGCAACAAGATCAGGAGAAAGGTAAATATAAGAACAAAATATGCAATTAGAATTCCATATTAGCATTAAGGGGCCTATTTATCAATTAATATTTGTGGAATATACCTCAAAAACACCAAATGTATGTACTGGGGGCTGCAGCAGAGATTGGAGATATTTGCTGCAATCTTCCATTTTGACAGCTAAAGCACCCCCCGTAGGTTTCTATGGGGTCTGCACTGAATGCATTAGTCATTGCAGCCTATGCTGTATAAACAATAGGCTTTGACCACACAATAATGCAAAAGAAAACTGCCTTAATGCCATGCACCAATACACAGCTATGATATAGGACGGGTGTAATATGTATTACCGCATGGCCGGCAGTTCAAATCCCAACAGCGGAAGCCCGGCAGGGGTGAAGATCCCAATCGCTAATTAAGGTAAGTACCGCTAACCTAATTCCCTACCCTAAGCCTCCTTCAGGGGTGCCTAACCCTAACCCCCCCCCCCCCCCCCCAAGAGCCTAAACCCAACCCCCCTTCCCCGCAGCCTAAACCTATGTCTCCAGGGAAGGTGCCTAACCCTAACCTCTCCTTCCCCTAGCCTAAACCTAACCCTCACGGTGTGGGGGGGGGGTGCCTAACCCTAAGTCCCCTCGGGAGCCCTAAAACTTAACTCTTCCCCCCCCCCTCCCCAAGTGTTGCCCGCTTCCGGTTTACCTTCGTTCGGTATGCCAGGCGTCGGGCTCCCGTGGTAGGTCTAATGACAGGCATGGGGTTTTCGACGCCTGTCATTAGTACCTTGCTGGGATTAGACAGTCGGGAAGCCGGAGGTCGGCATTCAGACAGTCGGCTTCCTGACTACATCCCTATAGGACAGCTCTCTATATTCCTAGAAAAGAGAATGTGAGGATGAATCACAAAAGCAGATAATGACCATATATGACTGGGTATTTAGGGTCCCATTTATCAACAAATGTAAATACTAGCGGCAAGTTTTGTTTAGTATCGCAGTGATACAAAGAAATATGTCACTGGTATTCATCATTACTTACCCCTCCAGCGAGGTTCGGCGAGGTCCAGCGACGATCTCCCTTCTCAGCGGCATCCTCAGTTGTGTTGCTGACAGCCTATCGCTGCCAGCGACGGGTTTGTGTCTTGCGCATGACACAGAAACCCGGCGGGGACCTGGCAGTGCCTGGAAAGCTTCGCTGAAGCTGAAAGGCTGCTGCCGGCAATGGGGACTGCATCGTTCTCATCATCCAATGATGCAGTGACAATCTTAGATTACCGCTGTTTGTTTAAATATTGAAAATTGACATAACCCCTTTAGCGAGTACTAAAGGGGTTGTCTTGTTAATAAATAGGGACCATAATCACCGCTTCAAAATAATAGTGAAAGAAAGGGGCATTAACCAGATTAATTTTATGCACCTGAATTTGGCAGCGGTGGATGCCCTGAATCTCAGAAGGGACTTGATTAAATGAATCTGCCAATTCCTGTAAAACAGAGTTCTGTGAAATGATGGAAGTAGTAGAGGGCAATCTTAACATAGTTTATTGGTCAGGATTTAAAAAAAAACCCCAGAAAATAAATTTGCCCGCCCTCAGTTTTACCATTTTACATGGCACCAGCAGCGTGGCAATATTAATACCATATATGTGTTCAAAACAGAAAAACAGTTATTGTGGGCACTATCAATACCCCTGTACCATCTGCTGCAAGCTGACATGTTTTGGTCAAAAGATGAACAAAATCCCTTTTATTTCTAGATACACACAGGTTTGGAAGGCCCTGATTTTCCTGGTTGGCCAATGCTTATGGAACCACCGGGGCTGCTCCATGCAGTTCTTTTTACCAGGGCCCATATGTTTCTTTTACAACCCCAATCACAAAGGCCAATCACAAGTCACCATTAAGAGATTACAGCGTGTGATTGGCCTTTCCACTAACACATTACTCAACAGCCATTTAATGATAGTTAAAATAAATTATTTGTAATTTCTTTATTACAGAACTAGGAGAGCACAAAACCCCCAGCAACATGTAGTAACACCAGGGCTCCAGCTAGGAGGCGCCATCTTACGAAAATATAAGTGTTAATGAGAGTTGCAATAGTGGTCTTAAGGTTTGCACTTTAAACTTCCATTAAATGTTTTATACTAGTAGCCTTAACATCTCTTAGGCCGTTCAGCCCTTTTCATGCAACGTAGTATTAAAAAGGTTCATTATTTTCTTGAAAAGGATACATCTTTTCATCGTAATAGATCATTCACATAAACTTCTTGTATTTTAGTTTGCTCTTTGGGATTATCCTGACATTAACCTAGAAGAGCATGAAATATTCCGGACAAAGCTTTCCGTATCAGAGTAAGATCTATTTAGTATTTACACTCAGTAAATGAGCCTTGTATCATTGGCCAGAGTGCAGCCTGTGTTATACAAGTGCCGCTTATCAGCCACAGATATGTATTTCAGCACTGAATAGAATCTATGATACAAGAGTTGCTGGGCTCTCTCTGAGTACTACTGTATATTCAGTTACAGGTGTGACCAGGGCCAGCTCTAGGGGTGTTCGACCTGTGCAGTCACACAGGGGCGCCACCCATAGAGGGCGCACCCCTCCCCAACATCCCGATTTCAGCGGGACAATACTATCCCACTGTTCCACCCGTGGACCGAAGTGGCCCGCTGGTGGTCAAATCAGGAGGTTGGGGACCCCCATCGCCGTAGCCGAGTGGCGGTGCCGGACCCCGGAGACTCTGAATGGATGCTGCGCGCATGCGTGCAACATCCATTCAGTGATGGGAGAGGGACTGGGGGAAGCCCAGCTAGTGAGGCACCCCCAGCCTGAGGTTATTTGGAGGCGTGAAGGGCCCCCACACCCACCGGGGTTAAAGTGGTCCAGAACGGGAGAAAAAAAACAGTTCTGCCTCCCCACCAAACCCGACGCCGCAGGGAGGTTCTATTTGCCAGGCGCCCGCTGAGATTTTGCTACCAGTAGGCACCCAGCTCACTCCCCACAGCGGCAGCCGGAGGCGGAGCTTACTCCTGAGCTTTGGCTTGCGGCTCTCGCAGTCAACTACGGTAGACGTCATGATGTCTCTCCTATAATTCAGAGGAGCAGCCAGGCGGACTGGACGCGGGTATTAGTTGTTTTTTTTTGTGTGCATTAGGCTTCTTTATAGGGTTCACTACTACTGGGGGCATTACTATTGGTGCACTACTACTGGGAACATTACCTAGGTGGCACTACTACAGGGAGCATTACTACTGGGGCACTACCACAGGGAGCATTATTACTGGGGCACTACCACAGGGGGCATTACTACTGGGGGAACTGCATAAAGGGCACCACTAGGCACTACCACTACTGGGGGCACTGCATAAGAGGCACCACTACTAGGGTCACTGCATAAGGGGCACTACCCCCACTGGGGGCACTGCTTAAGGGCACTACTGCTGTGGGCATTATGTGTATTAGGGGCACTACTACTGTGGGCATTGTGTATAAGGAGCACTACTGTGGGCATTTTGTAAAAGGGGCACTACTGTGTGTCATAACATGAATAAGGGGCACTAGTACAATGTGGTGTAATGTGAATCAGGGGCACTATGTGCGGTGTAATGTGGATAAGATTGTGCAACTGGTAAGTAATATTTCATGTGGGTGCCTATGTGTGTGTAATTTTTCCTGTGGGTGTATATTGTGTATTTTTTTTCTTGTGTGTACTTGAAGTTTGATTTCTCTGGGGAGACAGTGCTAAGGGGTTATGTAACTCGTTAAATGTCCTCCCTTTTCCTTTTTAAGCTTAGCTATCGCTATTTGTCAATATACCGCTTACGAGCGATACGGTCCCCATTGTGCATACCCCCATTTTGGCCATATTTAATATGGGCCCCCAGACCTTAATCTGGCCCTGGTGACATATAGTCGTGTTTTTTTTCAGTAAGAAAAAAAAAAAAAAGGATTATTCTTTACTTATAAAGCGCCAATACAGGACGTAACGCAATGCATTTAGGGGGACATGATACAACTAAATCTGAGAGGTGCGGGAACACAAGATACATAAGGGAGCAGAATAACAATTGTAACTGCTAGAGAACAAGGTATGTGTGGCTACTGTAAAGCAGCAATATAATCAGCCAAAGATAAGACAGTTGCCATTGGAGACCACCATTACTTTATGTTGTTAACAACACTTGTATACGCTACATCAGGTAGTTCCATCTTTGCTGGAACACATTTACATTCTGGAAATGATTTATCGTTTGTTTGATTTAATTATTCAGGACATCATTCTAAAAGATTTTACATTACATGTAGCGGAATATTGGGTAGCCCAATGTTTTCTCTGCTGTAACTAGCGCTTTGGTTTTATCCCCAGCTCTGCATTTATACCTTGGGCTCAGAGTTACAAAATCCATGAACTCCAGCACACATGGACACCAAACTAAGGTGTGCAGATGATAAAGAATTGGTGCATCATATAAAGGGTGACAGTAAATACCTTAGCAGTACCATGTATCAGTATAGCACCTTTTGTCATGTGTCTATACTAACTTTCATAACTTTTGGTATCTTTAGAATGTAAACTTTCCAACAGATTATCAGTAACACAGATATAGAGAATACATTCTGCAGCTGGGTTTAAAGGTGAAAGTACAGGTGATGTTTAGATCAATATAATGGAAAGTGAAGACTATGCTTACAAATAAATGCTGGACATTATATTAGAGTTGCTTTATATGAAATTAGCATTGTGAGCACTGGCCTATACATGTATAAAGTTTTTACCTTGCAAACACTTTTAATATCAGACCCATTTACTAGCATTGCATTTAGGCCCTCATTCAGAGCCGTACGCTCTGAGCAGAGCGCACGCTCTGAATGAGGGCCGGGCTCCATTTTCATGGAGCGTCCTCCTGGACGCTCGTATAGCTGTGGGTCACCACCCACAGGCTATACGAGCGTGCATTGTGATGGTCGAGACCATCGAATTTGCGAGCCGGAGCCTGCGGTTGACGTTTTCAACCGCAAGCTCCGGAGTGATTTTGGCTCTATCAGAGCCAAAATCACTCCCACTGACATCACTAGTGATGTCAGTGGGCCGGCTTTTGACGGGAGGCGTTCCCGTGGGAACGCCCCCGTCAGGGAGGCACGCCCCCGGCACGCCCACCAAAGGGGGCGTGCTGTCAATCAACATTGACAGCGCGCCCCCTTTGATCGGACACAACGAGCGAAGGACTTTCCTTCGCTCATCACGTCTGGCGCATGCGCACGACGGAGCTCCCTCCGTCGTGCGCATGCTCAGTCCATAACATCGACCCACTTGCGAGCGGACAGCCGCTCGCGAGTGGGTCTGAATCAGGCCCTTAGTTGTGAATTTGTGCTGAACCATAGAAAATAATCAATTATCAGTTCAATGATCATGAAAGCAAGGGACTGATTGTTGATAGGACGTATTACAAGTTTTGCACCCAATTGCAATGTTAGGGCATTCTACAAGTTTTACACCCAAAAGCACTGTTAGGGCATACTACAAGTTTTGCAGCCAAATGCAATGTTTGGGTGTACTACAAGTTTTACAGCCAAATGCACTGTCAGGGCGTACTACAAGTTTTGCACCCAAATGCAATGTTAGGGTGTACTACATGTTTTGCACCCAAATGCAAAGTTAGGGTGTACTACACGTTTTGCACCAAAATGCAATGTTAGGGTGTACTACACGTTTTGCACCCAAATGTGCTGTCAGGGCGTACTACAAGTTTTGCACCCAAATATACTTATTGCAAGATACTCCTAGGAAGGGGATTTTCTAGCATGGTTAAAAGCTGTCCCTTTGCACAAAAACCATAGCAATAAATCAGATATTTACTTTCATTGTCTAGCAGGAACATTTGTGATCTCACACCTAATAATGCGCACAGATTTGTAGGACAGAATGGCGGCGTGTGTGGATTAGAAGTGATCGCCTCCAAGGATGATTTGGGCTCATGTAGGTGTCTACGTCACTAGATGTAAGTGAAACAATTGTGAAAACCCAGACAATAAGAACAGATAGGGAGCAGTACATTAAGGCCCTCATTCAGTCGGTCGTACGCTTAAAGATCGAGAATCAGAAAAAAAAAACAAACGCACGGCTGGGCGATTGCAACCAAAGTGACGCCCATACATGAACAAAGCACCTCCTCTAGCTAACGAGTGATAGCAGTTAGTGATCAAGTCAATCGTTGTCAGTCGCTGTATGTTAATTTTCTTCTGCTGGTTGTGGCCGCTTGTGTCATGTGCAAATTACATAAAAAATTATCAAAAAAACGCACAGAATAAGCCATCCCCATGAAATATATTTATTCTTATTATTCTGTAATACAAACACAAATGAATCAGTTACAAGCCATTTAGCAGTGTTATTAGCAACAACAAACGATTATTAGCTGCTTGCATTGTGTGGCACAAAAACGAAACATCAAACATAACATCAGTCACATTCGATAGTATCGATTGTACTCTGGTGCTTGAGAGAGCACATAGCCAACCTCAAGCTGGACGATCAGCCAGGCCTCTAACCTGCTCGCAGAGTGCCGTTTTACTACTTCCGGCCTTCTATGTCGGCCCTAGCAGGAAAGTTATGTACGCCCCTAAAACGCCCTGAAAACGGTGAGGAACGCCTGTGTTTTTAGCCCACCACCCCCGTCAACACCCACAAACGGCCTTTCATCTCAATCAACTCCCAGAAGCCACTTCCTGCTCGTAAGCCATACGATCGAGAGCATTTTGGATCACAAGGTCTTGTACGCACATGCGCACAACTAACCATACGCACGCGTGGTTTGGAAACATCGGATGCGTACGACCGACTCAAAATGAGGTCCTAAGTGCTTAGAGTAAGATACTTTTCAGTGTAAACTCAGATGGTCAATATTGAAAAATAGGGATATTTCCAGGGATACAGGGCCTGATTCAGACCCGCACGCGAGCGCTTAGCGCTCGCAAGCGGGTTGATGGTGCGGGTTGATGGAGTTCCGTCGTGCGCATGCACGAGACCCGAATAGCGACAGCCAAGCCGTCGCTATGGGTCTCGCGCCAAAGGGGGCGTGCTGTCAATGGTGAGTGACAGCACGCCCCCTTCGGTGGGCGTGCCGGTGGTGTGGCTGCCCAGACGGAGGCGTTCCCGTGGGAACGCCTACCGTCTGGGTCCGGCCCCACTGACATCACTGACATCTGATAGAGCCAAAAGCACTCCTGGGCTTGCGGCAGCGAGACCCTACCGCAGGGTCTCGTCGCAAGCCCGATGGTCGCGATGGTCTTGACCATTGCGGCCATCTTTTTGGCCGCTCGCATGAGCTGTGGGTGGTCACCCACAGCTATGCGAGCGGCCAGGAAGCCGCTCCAATAACAGGTAGGAGGGCCCTGATTCAGAGCGAGCGCTCTTGTCAGAGCGTCCGGCTCTGAATCAGGCCCACATTTCTAAAACATGGGCCAGGGGTATTGGGTACAACCACCATCGGTAGGACAGACATCTGTGCGCAATCTCTAAATTGATTGAGAGCCCACAAAAAAGAAAAAACGCACAAACTTTTACAAATATCGTATTAGTAATTCTAATCCAGCTATTCCCTATTACCACATGTAAGCAGGCACATTATTATTGGGGTTTTCTATAAAGGGTGTACAGTAGAGACATTTTGCGGCAATTATGGATTTGTAATGCATTTTAAATGTATAAAGTGGTATTGTTTGTATTTCAGAATGTGTTAGGTTATAATCTACATTTTCAGATGTAACTTTTCAAAATATACATTATTTTTTTCCTGACAGCCTCTTTCTCTTCGGCTGTGGTGGAACTACAATGCCCATAGTGGCTCGTCAGCTGCTCTGACTTGCACAGAAGGCTACAACCTGTAATTACACAACAGCTACTCTGATCTCAGACAGGGAATAAACTGTACAACATTATCAGGAGATCAGCTCCCAGGTCACTTCCTCCTGGCACTTCTAAATCGCAGCTCATTGCAGGTATTACTAAACATTAAGTCTTACTAGTAAACAGTGGTGGGGTGGGCCAGGGGGCAGGGTGCCATGTGCCCCCCCGGGCCGCAGCGTCATGCGGGCCGGTGGCCGGTGGCAGTCTGCGTCACTGTGACACAGACTGCACCGCGTGTGTAGCGCTGACCGGACGGAGTTCGGTCAGCGCTACACTGACAAACACACAGGCGCCGGCTCCGGCAGCTGTGTGTTTGTTGTAGGCAGCAGCCAATGAGAGTCTGTCAGACTCTCATTAGCTGCTGCTGCGCCCACTGTGGGAGCCGCTCCATCTTCCGGCTCCCGCAGTGGGCAATGGGAGAGACGTCATGATGTCATATGACGTCTCTCCCATAATGCAGAGCGGCCCGACCCGGCAGGACAGACGGAGGAGCAGATGGCAGCAGCGGGAGCGGGGATTCAGGTAAGTGGGTTTTTTTTTTTTATTTTGTTTTTTATAGTATGTTGGTCTACTGGTGGGGGGGGGTCTGGTACTACTGGGGGCACTACAAAGGGGGGGGGGGGGTCTGGCACTACTGAGGGCACTACAAAGGGGGGGGTCTGGCACTACTGGGGGCACTACAAAGGGGGGGTCTGGCACTACTGGGGGCACTACAAAGGGGGGGTCTGGCACTACTGGGGGCACAACAAAGGGGGGGTCTGGCACTACTGGGGGCACAACAAAGGGGGGGTCTGGCACTACTGGGGGCACAACAAAGGGGGGGGTCTGGCACTACTGGGGGCACTACAAAGGGGGGATTACTACTACTGGGGGCATTACAAGGGGGGTGGGGGACTACAACTACTGGGGGCAATACAAGGGGGGACTACTACTGGGGGCACTACAAGGGGGAGGGGACTACTACTACTGGGGGCACTACAAGTGGGGACTACTACTGGGGGCACTACAAGGGGGAGGGGACTACTACTACTGGGGGCACTACAAGGGGGTGGGGGACTACTACTGGGGGCACTACAAGGGGGGTGGGGGACTACTACTGGGGGCACTACAAGGGGGGTGGGGGACTATTACTGGGGACACTACAAGGGGGGGACTACTACTACTGGGGGCACTACAAGGGGGAGGGGACTACTACTACTGGGGGCACTGCAAAGGGGGGGGACTACTACTACTGGGGGCACTACAAAGGGGGGGACTACTACTACTGGGGGCACTACGAGGGGGGGACTACTACTGGGGACACTACTGGAGGCCTGCATAAGGGTGTTCTCTCCTGTGGCACATGGGGGCACTGCATACGGGCACTATGACAGGGGGCTACCCTAATCTTTATTTTTGCCTTACATTAATCCCATCTGGACCCGCCTCCTCCCTGGAACACTTGAGGGGGGTGGTGGGTGGGGCGCCGTAGCACGCATACTCTTCGGACACCCTGGCTACACGCTACTCCTCTGCCAGGGCCGCCTGCATGCATTTGCTAGTAAACACAGACATACGACTGTCAAATTTTGATTGGACGTGGCCTTCTCTAGGCAACTGCCAGTAAATGATTAAGCGTAGAAAATAACATAAGTACTGGAATACTGGGACACTTACCAGCAGAAAATACAATGGAGACAGTCATTTTGTGGGCTGAGCTAAATCCATGAGAACACAGCCTATCCATTCACTAGGACCTGTGGCATCAGTGAAGCACAGTAGGGATGGGACATCAAAAGAAAACACGAAGTACCGATGTGTTTAACACTGAATACAAAACATTATTTAGATATAAACATTGGTTCTCTGGAACCGATGTTTACCAATGTTTTTTTTCTTTTTTTAAGCAAACACCGGGCCCGATACAGCACTGAACACAGATTCCTGATGTTCGGGAATCTGCGCAGGCGCATGACCCATTCTGCGCATGTGCAGAACGGGTATGTGATGTCGCTCACAAACTGGCAGCAGACTGTCAGTGACTGACAGTCTGCTGTCATTTCTGGGCCGGGAGGGGGTGGCGATGGCATCTTCCTCTCAACTGCGGCGGCCGGCTGCGTGACCCCATGGGTTACTGTAGCCGGCCAATGGTACGCAGATTATCCGATGCTGTGTTGTACAACGCAGCTCGGATAAGTAATGCACAGGAGGCGTGATGCCCCCTGCTGTATTACCATATCTGTGATAATATATAAATGCAATAAAATTATGCAATCAGTAGAGGTTTTTAGCATAATCATGGCCAAGGTTATGGGCCTACCCACCATATCCAGGTAACCTCTTTAGAGTAGGTCCCTAACATACTAGGGTTCAAATCCAGAGTGCCGGCACCCCCAAACTAGCCCAGCTAAGCCGCCCCAGCGCTCCGCCATAGTAAGAAAAGTGCAGTGTAAAAGAGATAGTTAAGAGCAGCCACAACTGCATATAAAGTATGTTTATTATACATGTACTTCACTTTTTTATTTTCAAACAGTGAAGGGTTAAAATGTGTTACAAGAGAAAAGTGTTATATGTGGTGCCCTGAAACAGATCAACCAAAGCAATCCAGGGGGACCCACGGCCCAAAAATGAACCAAAGTTGCACTACAGTATATAACTTGTAAGACTTACCTAGAATTGTGCCTAATACTAGTGTGCATATACATTACCAGACTCCATGCTTTTAAACCAATAAAGAAGGGTGCTAATCCAGACTGAGGGCATCTCCTTTCCCTCAGGTGTGCAATAAAGCACATTAAATGGAGTATATAGGAAAGTTTCTGGACTGCACACCCTGAATATAGTATGTGTGTGTATATATATATATATATATATATATATATATATATATATATATATATATATATATATATATATATATATTGGGAGGTGCTACCTGATGAGACTAATTGCAGGCACAGAAACAGACAAATCTCTGGTGCACAACTCCAAATTAATGATAATATATTAATGCAATAAAATTTTGCAATCAATAGAGGTTTTTAGCATAATCATGGCCAAGGTTATGGGCCTACCCACCATATCCAGGTAACCTCTTTAGGGTAGGTCCCTAACATACTAGGATTCAAATCCAGAGCGCAGGCACCCCCAAACTAGCCCAGCTAAGCCGCCCCAGGGCACCGCCATAGTAAGAAAAGTGCAGTGTAAAAGATAGTTAAGAGCAGCCACAGCTGCATATAAAGAATGAAAATAAAAAAGTGAAGTACATATATAATAAACAAACAGTGAAGGGTTAAAATGTGTTATATGTGTTTAGTTTGTACTCTCTTCTTAAATTGTGATCGACTATAAAACAAGGAGAGAGCCAGCTGGCAGCCCAAAGCAGTGACAGCACCACACAGTGCCACAAAACAAATAAACAAAAAACATTGGAAAAGCAGGGAAAAACATTGGGAAAAAAATCTAGCGATGGTAATGAAACAATGGATCCTAAACATTGCAAGGTTGAACATCGAAACCACCTGACCGATGTTTCCGATGAAACATCAAATGATTCCCATCTAAGGCACAGTCATCATCTGCTACTAAAGGGATAGTCTGTATGCAGGATCGTATCTACCCATTGGCCAGGATGGCACTCGCCAGGGGCGCCAGCCAAAGGGGGGGCGCCATCCGGCAGTGTCACCGGCAGTCAATGGGTGGACTACTCCACGGGCTTGAACTAGCCCCGCTAGTCCCCCGGGCCCCACAAGTGTAGGGCAGACCACAGTGAGAGTGGTCTGCCCTACACAGTAACAAACAGACAGCCGCCAGCCCTTCGCAGTGCGCCTGGTTCCGTGCGCAGAGCCTCCTTATTGCTCAAGTGTGCACCATAGTCACAAAGTAATGCGACAAATCTGCTTCACGAGACTGCACGGATTCATTTGATAGGCGACATTTGTATATCTGTGTGCGACGGATTCTGAACCTGTATGTGAAGTGCTAGGAAGCAGCGGCTGCGTCATTTGTTTTCTCGGTAAGTTCCATTGTTCAGATTTAGCTTCGAAAGCGAATATGTGTCGCATATCAAATTATCAGCAGTGGTTTTGTCACTTTGCGTTGGGACCAAGAAGCACATTTGAGCAAAAAAGACGCTACACCGCTCAGCGCGGCTTCCTCACTTCAATCATCTCACGCTGCATGGCGTAGTGAGGCCAGGTGTATGAGGACACCTCTGTATTATATATAAGTCACCAGAGGATTAAAGATAATGAATAAATACCAGACATTTTATCATGTATTACATTACATAATCATTATGCTAGACAGCAACTGACATAACATTTCTGTCCATTATTCCTATTCAGAAGCTCAGCCCACTGGTGCCTACACACTTGACTTATTCAGAGGCTCTCGCTGACCACCCACAGCTATTGCGAGCAGCCAGGATGATGGTCGCGATGGTCAAGACCATCGCGCTTGCAACGAGACCCTTGTGGTAGGATCTCGTTCATTGCAAGCCCCAGAGAGCTTTCGGCTCTGACAGAGCCGGAAGCTCTCCACTGACATCACGAGTGATGTCAGTGGGGCCGCCTCCAAACGGCAAGCGTTCCCTCGGGAACGCCTCCGTTTGGGCAACCACCCCCACGGCCCGCCCACCAAAGGGGGCGAACTGCCACTCAACATCGACAGCTCGCCCCCTTTGGTGCGAGACCCGGAGCGACGGATTGCCCGTCGCTACCCAGGTCTCGCGCATGCGCACGACTAGTTATATTTAGGCATTAGGGGGAGGGTTAGACTAGAGTTAGATTTAGGCACTAGGGGGAGGGTTAGACTAGAGTTAGATTTAGGCACTAGGTGGTGGGTTAAGCACTAGGGGGAGGGTTTGACTAGAGTTAGATTTAGGCATTAGGGGGAGGGTTAGGCACTAGGGGGAAGGTTAGGCTACAGTTATATTTAGGCACTAGGGGGAGGGTTAGGCTAGAGTTAGATTTAGGCATTAGGGGGAGGGTTAGGCTAGAGTTATATTTAGGCACTAGGCGGTGGGTTAGGGTGAAGATTAGGGTTTAATTACAAAGAAAAAAAAAAGTGCCCACCGTGTCACTTTCAACCTTTTGCACCGTCGACCATATGTGTGTTGACCTATTGTCCCTGTTGACCTAATGTCTGTCTACCATCTGCTGTAGATCTATTGAGTGTCTATCTAGACACTCTCGATCCTCTATACCACACTTCTTTGGAGTTGGAAGTTCATTACAACAGATTGTTTAAACAGTGTGAGCTCTGCCTAAAACGGACTAGAGGCTACATTTATTATACAGCACTTTTCAAGGGTTGGGTACGAGATCACGGTGGTCAAAATACTGACAGCGGCATCCCGACACAACCACGTAAGTATACTAATACTAATCCCCCCACACACAATCTAACCATAACCCTCCCCATAACCCTAATACTTACAGTCGGGATCATAAAGCCGGGATTCCGGTGCCGGCATCGTGACCCCCGGGATCCACTTTTCAAAGCTACCACGTCTTATGTGGTTTTGGATGCTGGATTTAAAGAGACATTAAATACAAAACAAGCAGTGTTTTATACTGAATATAAAACCAGCAGCCGAAAGATATCCGGCGCTTTGAAAAGCAATGTATAGAAATGTTGTCCTAAGTATTAGGACTACAGAGCAGATTGATGTGGAACCACCATTGCGCAAAAGTTAAATATTTTTAATCGCCACTGAATAATACATTTTTGAATTTTGGTGGAAATATTCTTCTGTTCATGGAGGAGACATATTATATACAATGCTTGATATTAGATTAACTCTATTTTCACCACTCTTTATGTACAAACACTTTCTGTATTCCTGACAGACCAAAATAAGTAGTGATACATTCATATCAATGGGAAGTTTATGAAGCAATTTAGCTGCTAAAAAGGCAAGAAATAATGTAGTTTCAATAATTGTGAAACTACCCTTTTTCCCCTTTAACTGACTCATGTCTGTCCAACCTGTGGCTCTTCAGCTGTTGTGAATCCACAGCTCCCAGCATACCGAACCAGATTTGCTATTAGGAAATGCTAAAACTGTGGCAGTGCATGCTGGGACTTGTAGTTTCACAACAGCTGAAGTACCACAAGCAGGCCAGGCCTCAACCGACCCAAAAAATTTTGTGACGTTGGATTGGATTCTTAATTAATATTGGATCTCTCTATACACTGATGTTTATGCATTACTATGAATGTTGCATTCATCAGTGCACTGCAGGCTACTTTCATAAATCTGGACAAGGTAAATGCTAGATAGTACAAGGTTTTGGCAGTATTTATTTGGAATTAAAATTCTAACAACTAATCCATATAACACTGTATGCGCACATTTTGCTGTAAATCTGGAGGCAATTTGGATTAATCCCACTTTCAGAATCACCTATTTTGACTGTAGCAGTGTTAAAAATTACTTTTGAAATCTATGAATATAGAACTTAATAAAAATGATGCAAATTTCATTTTTTATTCTATTTATTGTGACTTTGGGCCTATATATTTGAAGTAACTTCCCTCTCTCTCCATAGTGGGAGCGACAGCGGTTCCCCATTGGCAGAGAGTTATGGGTTCAGCATATGAAGTCAACGGTCACCACAATGAACATGTCGACAAGCAACTTTAAACCTAACATGTCTATTGTCAACATTTTCATTGTTGAGATTTTCTCCATGTAGACATTTTGCAGATGTCGACATCATAACATCTGACATTTTGCTGTTGACCTTATGAATGTCGACTTGGTGACTGCATACTCAGAGTTTACGAAAGTTGGTATCTCACTCCTTGAAAATGAATCAAAATCATTCTTGGCCACCAGTTGTAATGGTCTTGTTCAAAAATGCCCCATTTACACAGTGACACGTTTGTTTCTTACATGTACACTAAAGAAAGAAGGCAATGAATGATATATCTGTCTCAGATTGTTCTCAAAGTGATGCAATGGTCACAGGCAGTGGCGTAAGTTCATCCCAGACGCCCGAAGGCAAGTTATAATTTGGTGGCCCCCCGTTACAGCCGCTGACACAGTAATGTAGCAATGCCCATGCAGACAGGCTATAAACAGATGAAGGCAGCAGCTGATGGTCTGACACAAAGCTCTCCACTAGTGTATGGTGGCTTCGCCATGTATTGGGCAGCCATGAAGGTACACTCCAGGTATATAGTTACAGCCCTAAGTTAGGTGAATATATTGTGGGCAATGGAGAAGGTGCCCCTTAAGAGCTGGAGCCCGGCGGCAGGCGCCTCCATTGTCTCCCATAGTTCTGCCCCTGGTCACAGGAATGAGAACGCTTCACGATGTATAGAATACATCAATATGGTAGGATAGACCTTAGCAGAATAGCAGAAAGGAATGCACCACTTATATATATGGTAGGATAGACCTTAGCAGAATAGCAGAAAGGATGCACCACTTATATATGGTAGGATAGACCTTAGCAGAATGGAATGCACCACTTATATATGGTAGGATAGACCTTAGAAGAATGGAATGCACCACTTATATATGGTAGGATAGACCTTAGCAGAATAGCAGAAAGGAATGCACCACTTATATATGGTAGGATAGACCTTAGCAGAATAGCAGAAAGGAA
The DNA here is from genome assembly GCA_031769625.1 of Taudactylus pleione. Lineage (NCBI taxonomy): Eukaryota > Metazoa > Chordata > Amphibia > Anura > Myobatrachidae > Taudactylus > Taudactylus pleione. The sequence goes on from JAUIMM010000200.1 coordinate 30,659,026, forward strand.
TGCACCACTTATATACAGTCAGGTGCATAAATATTGGGACATTGACAGAATTTTCATATTTTGGCCTCTATTCACCACCACAATGGCTTTGAAATGAAACAAACAAGATGTGCTTTAACTGCAGACTTTCAGATTTAATTTGAGGGTAATATGGTAGGATAGACCTTAGAATAGCAGGTAGGAATGCACCACTTATATATGGTAGGATAGACCTTAGCAGAAAGGAATGCACCACATATATGGTAGGATAGACCATAGCAGAAAGGAATGCACCACTTATTTAGTACGAAGCATTAGAAATAAAATACATTCAAGGTCCTTCATACATTCCCATTACTAATTGTAGGAATTTCTCTAACCCTAGAGAGTTATCTCTCTGTATGGCCAGTGTAATGTTGGTGATTGAGAACACTTCTTAGCGATACCTTGAACTAAACAAAATGCAACGCACAATATTGTTATAGATTACAAAGATGTTTTATATAAAAGTATTTTTCCAAAACTTAATGAAAAAATAAAAAAAAGAACATTTAAACCAGATGGATTTGAGCTAGAGAAAAAAAAAAAAAAAAAGACTACATTAAATATTTCCTGTCTGTGAGCTTGTTAAAAACGTGAGTACGCGTTTCGTTGCTGCTGAGGGGGCTGCTGTTGCTGCAGTCGTACTTGCTGACTATATGGGTCTTCCAAAGACTTGACGAAGATGGTGGTCTTAGGGCCAGTTTTCCACAGTATGCCGTTGGAGTCCACAACGGATGATTCTACGTTGATTTGGTGTGTTCCGAGGACAGCAAGGTTCAACAGGAACTGTGTACTGAAGTAATCATTGTGAGGTTCAACTCTCTGCTCCATCTCACTCCTCACAGCCTCCTAAAAAACAAACCACAATGACTCTGAAAACATATTGTTCAACAAAATAAATTGTTCAGCTAAACACCCTCCAAAAACATAACCTCTCTAACTATAAGATGCAGGACAGAAGTCTACCTGTAATACTTATAGCTGAATGCTTTGCTTTCCTTGTGCCTTACGAGTCAGCTAAATTGGATAATATGCTTAAACATGTCTTCATGGGAGGAATAGTTATCAATTATGTGTAAATTACATATTTGCAATAAAAACAGACCAAACATTTCTCCATGAGTGTACCTCCATACACTGCAAAGGACACAAATATAAGCATGAAAAATCTGAGAGGAAAAGAGGTTTTTGAAAAAAAAATTTTTTTTAAGACTAATAAAAAAAAAAAAAAAAAAAAAAAAAAAATTTTAATAACTCCTACAAACACAATTGGCAAAATACTGACAGTGTATCAGACAGGCACATTTAAAACAACATTATATCGATTTAAAATGTAATTAAACCAGTTATTGTCTGTTTAGAGTGATATGTGAATCTGCATTACTCAGTTCATTAATATAATCATAAAACACTTTTAGATAATGGTATCACAATGTAACCTTTTAGACTGTAACAGAAAAGCTACATAGAAAGCAATAAAACACACACAAACACACACACAAGCTCACTTGTATATACCTGGAATTAACAATTAGCTTTCAGATTGTTATGTGGGGCATCACATGTTATATAACAGTGATCGGAGACCTGAAATACTTTGGGGGGACACATTAGGCAGCATGCTAACCTTCAATAGGGCCACACATTACTCTAAATCTCAGTAGTATGTTAAATCAAATACATAAAGTAATGTATCTAACATACATTAAAAGCTACAAAAAACAAAGCAGGAAAATGAAGGGACTTCAAGTGACAGCTCGGAGCCGTCATGTGGCCCTAGAGCCGCCTGTTGCCCATCACTGCTATTTATACACGATGGTGCTCTCAGATATTTTTATATTATTGCTACTGTGTAATCTTGTACTGTACCTGCCCTGTGACTGTTCTGTGCCCTTCTCCTACACTGATGGTTCCCTTTTTCTATTTCTTTGTAAAACAAAGAATATTTAAATTTGCCTACACTGTCCAACCCACTGATATGTCACTGCTATCATTTTCTTATTATGCCCTTTCCCTGTAGTGCCAGGTTTGGAGTCTCATCTTATGTTGTACCTTCCTTTGCTGTGACGGCATTGGTTATAACTCGGTAAAGCTATTTGATAGAAATAAAAGCAATTTAGACTGAGCATTATGATGACAATCTGTGAAGTCTGTACCAAGGAATTACCAATGAATACAGCTCCCAGCGTCTCTGGCACCACCAGCTTCATGTCTATTTTAGACCACGCTCTAACAAGGTCTTGCTCTCAGGCTACCAAAGGAATTCATCTGTGACCTTTTAAATATATTAATGTGAAATTAAGCATCTCAGCAATAGTGTATTTGTAGACGGGTGACTTATGATTTAGAGTGGTCTATGCCACTTTTAAAACAGACCTACAAAAATATGAAAGATAACTATTACAACCTTCACGGCTGCCCCCCGGTGAATACACTGGCTGTTCCTGGCTTTTGGGACCTCATGGAAGTGGCTGCTATATGTTCTGCTGTCGGTGGTCTGCTCTGCCCCATCTAATAGAGAGCCTGCTTGCTAGTCCACTAACTGCTAGCAGTCAGCACATCATCTCCTGGAACGGGCTGGTCCAGTGACTATTGGCTCTGCTGTGGTTTGCCCCCTTCCACCTCATTACTAATTTCGTGTGTAGTCACTTCTTCTTTCTAACATTACTCCTGTCCTCTTTTTCCCTTCTTGACTCCATCCCTCCACAACAGGGATGGGGAACCTCAGGCCCGGGGGCCGTATAAGGCCCCCGGAATCAATTGGTGTGGCCCTCTGAGCTTTTTTCTGCCAGCCTCATCTGGATAGCAGAGTGACTAGAATGGCACCATGCAGCCAGAACCTATGCAGTAGTGCTGCCTGGAGCGTCCTTAGGAAGCTTCAGATGGTCACACCACTGCCCTTACAGCTTCCCGGAGCATCCTCAGGATGCTCCAGGTATTACTGTAATCACCGGCGATTGTGGCCCCGCACTCATGTGACGTCACATGGAGGGGGCATGGTCTGAACCAGGCCCGCAAATAAGGTTATATGTATATATACAAATGGCCCTCGGCAGAAAAAAGGTTCCCCACCCCTGCTCTACAATAACCATTTTCCCTACCTATTTTACTTCTCGGCGTTTGCTCTTCTTCTTGCTCATGCTAAGCTCCGATACAAGCAAGACCTGGTTTTACCATACGCTTCAGCATTTGGCTCAAGCTTGATCTTGCCCTGTTACTGCATTACCCCAGGCCCTTTTCCTTGGGATTCTTTCCTTTGATGACAGTCTGTTGTTCTCACCTCTACATTCCTGCTTAGGAATTTCTCAGTGGATACAACTCTCATTGCTACCTGTTGACCTGCCATAGCCACGTGTGTTATATTTTGATGCTGTTATTCTACACTTTGTTATAGTTACTGTAGACAGTCTCCGCCACCTAGTGGCTCATCTCATAGTTTACAAGTTATGCATATATTTACATGCTATTTGCCAGCTTTTTGTGACTTGATATAGCTATTGCCTCTAGTTTGCACCATGTGTCTGCTTCACATGATTAAGGTCTGGTTTCTCTTTTCCTGCCGTTTCTTACTATCTTGATTTAATATGGTTACTATAACGGAGACATCTAGTGGATTCATTTGCAACTTGAATCTCCTCTAGTGTCTTAATGTCATGCTGCTTGTGGCAAGGAAATAGAGTTTCATTTGGGACAAAAAGAAATCCCGCAGAGGCCTTCCTAAACTTCAGCAACCTCACTCCCATGGTGGTGTTAATTTGCCCAATGTAGAAGTCTATAATCAGGCTACTCAACTATGATATCTTGCAGAATGACTACATGACATGGAAATATATGCTCCTACTTCTCTTATACACTTATTTATACCTAGCATGGGACTCCCTGCGTTCCTACATGCCAGGATTGTGACATCACATCCCCTATTGCTTCCAACCCCCATCTACTGGCTACTAGAATATTATGGCATATTTATGCCACAAATATATACTCAAAGTGTGTCAATACACGTGCCCCTCCTTAATATCCCAAGCCTTCAGAATGGTGAAGCCGCCTCTCCCTTAGCACTGCTGGCCAGCTCCTACACATGCCATCTATAAAGCCAAGGACCTAAAAAGTCAGATGTGTGAGGTTTACCGGGCATGGACTCCTTTTAACTTAGCGTTTCTCCAAGCATAACACTATGCCAACACAATGGCTCATGCTGACTGGTCTAATCCTTTACATAAATTGCTCCTTTCTCACCCACCCTCCCATAAGGACATATCTTACCATTATGCTTTCTTATGGGCCCCACTCAATTATGCCACCCTAAACATTGGGATATGCAAATTAATGAAATTTCCCCCACCTCTCTGTAGGTTTGTTATTTAGTCTACTTACCACTTCTTCTCGCTGCAACTTTTATGGAAATGGTTTTGAAAATATTCCAGTGGGCTTACCTATCCTTATCCCAGCTATTCAAAATGGGCCTCTCCTTCTCCCTTGCATGGGTTAAATGTGGCTTTCCTAGGGAGGATTTGTTTAATTGTTTTTTGGATTGTCCAACTGTTAAACGATTCTGGATTGTTGTTTGGCGATTCACAAATTATTTTTTTGGTTATTTCCCTTTGAAAGCGGAACGGGCTGTTTTCAGATGATCATCACAGGGAATTTATCTAGGGGTGACCGTAGGTTGCTTTTAGCAGTATTGGCTGTTGCAAGGAAAACAGTGCTTCATATGTGGATCCAGCCTACCCCATCCTCCATGGTTTTATTCTGAGAAAAGCTTTTTTATATTTCCGCATGGAATGGGTGGAAACCTCCCTACAAAGGGAGCGTCAAACTGCAAAATTGTATGAGACATGGGAGGCTTTTATAGCTATTCTTTCAGAACCAAACAAATAGTGTATAAGAAATTGTATCTCGGCCCCTATTTAGTTGGAAACACGTGTGTGTACGTATGAATGATCCCTCAATTGTCCCTGTACTTGGCTGAGCGATATGTTTTTTTATATACCATGATTTTTATTTGCCGGCTCATTATAGTGGTAAAAAAATAAATACTACTTGTTTAAAATGCAGTTTCATAAATCATCTGAATCATGAAATCTGACTGGAGATGGGCATCTGTCATCTGCACGCCATAAGAAGTGGGCGAATATTCATTAGTATGCATCACATGACCTGATGGACACTGCGGTAAGGAAGAAAACTGGTTGTGGCTCAAACCAACATTGTTAAATATGTAAAGTGAAAGAGGAAGGAAACGTGCAGAAAAGACTAGTAACAAACAATGGAACGCGAACAATTCATTATTGCTGTATTTCCACTCAGGAAAAGATACACTATCAAAATACATATTCAGAAAAATACTGTGTGAGAGTTCTATGCCTTTGTAAATATTGGGCTCTCTCTGCATAATTAAAATAAAGCAATGGAATTTGACTGTAAAACAATGTCCATCACAGCAATACTGCCCCCATTAGTAGGATGGAAAGGGGTCCACTGACATCACAAGTCCCTCACCCCACTGATACCTGTAACAGGAACTTTTTGTCAGAGAAGGCTTAGAGCAGGAATGTCAAACTCAAAATACCAACCGGGTCGAATATTCAAGGTCTAACAGTGTGTGGGTGCAAGAAAAAAAAAAAGAAAGTAAATTTACTTACTGACTATGGGGGACCCACAGCAAAATTTCATCGGGGGCCCCATAGGTCTACCTGTACAGTGCCCCTGTAGTTGTGCCCCTTATGCAATGTCCACTGTAGTTGTGCCCATTATGCAGTGCCCCTTATGCAATGCCCACTGTAGTTTTACAGATTATGCAATGCCCCCTGTATAAGAGCCCCTTATGCAGTTCCCCCAGTAATGCAGTTTATGCTGTGCCCCCAGAAATGCTTCTTATGCTGTGCCCCCCCCACCCACAGTATAGAACAGGCCCCACTCCCCTGTGCAGTACTTACCTTTCTTCACGCTGGCCGCTCAGCACCGCTCCAGTGTCCATGCCGTCAGCACTCCCGCGTAGACACTGCCTGGCTCTAACTAGATCCAGACCAGCAGGCGCTGGCTCCTCTCATTGCGGGTGACGTCATGACATCACCCGCGCACTGCATCACTGGGAACGCTGGCCTCTGAAGCGATCAGAGGCTTCTTTAGTTTCTGATCGCTTCAGAGACCGGCGTTCCCAGTTATAAATACAGTAAACACTGACCGATCGGAGCTGAGCTCTGCTCGCGGCAGGGGTGTGCACCGCATCATACATGTATTTAAGCCCACACTGTCGGGCCACATAAAATGGGCTGCATAAAATGCTTATTTGGGCTGCGAGTTGGACATGTCTGGCTTAGAGTAAAGCTAACTCATGGACATTGGACCATTGCAGTTAAACTAAAGGTGATGGTGGTTACTGGGAAAATGTTACATTTCAAAGTTTTCTTAAATAATCCAGAAATTTAAAGTTCATATTTTTGTCTGTTTCCAATCTGATCAGATTGCTGTGTCTATGGTCACCGTAGTCCGGCACACAGTCAGGATTTACCTGGTGACACGTCTTGTTACTTACACTCCCTTATATCTAAGCTATAGTCAGCACAAGAGAGAACAGCTGTAGCTTTACAGATTGTTCAATATGACAGTTTCCAAATGATATTTATATAATGATTTCCCGGTAAAATGTACAGTAAATAAGTATGCATAAATACAGTTTTGATTACTGCATTTTTATTCCTAACGCCTCTTTATGGAGTGTGGCCTGGAGTGTGTTTATAGAGTAAGTAAAGAGGACAACTAGGTCATTAGGAATACGCGTTGCTGCAGGCTTTCCATATGCTAACACCAAACTCCCCCAAGGCTACGCTAAATATCTGTTCCCCAGGTCTCCTCCTCACATAAGACACAGACATTACCAATGTGCTGAAATCTGTAATATGCTTAACATGAGGTGAGGACCCAACAAGTGGCTAAAGGAGAACCGGTCCCTGAACACCTAAACCCTGAGGTTCATTTCCTAGTGCAGATTTAGTGCGTTTGGTTTCTAATGTGCCCCGTGAGCATTAGCCATCATTTACAAACCCCGGAGTCTCAGTCGTACCAAACCCCAGACTCTCTATGATGTGTGTGTATGAATTAGTGCCCTTTTGTGCCCATGTGAAAGACAGCAATTTTCCCTTACGTTATTTTTGTTTTTTACTTGAGCCATGATGGCTGCCGCAGTAAAGAGACAATGAACTACACATGCCAGCATGCTTTCGGACAGGAAATGGCAATCTCAAAGACTGCAAGGGAAAGAGAAGACAGAGTGCAAGACTAAATTAAAGAATTGGACCCCGTTTTAAAATGGAGAGCTTAATTGTCCATGCATAGGCTGTTCCACCCTGGGGGTCCCAGAGGAGGCACTCACTGTTAGTGCAACACCCTGGGTAACGCACTGAACAGAGTGTCGCAGTTTAAAGGCAACTGTGGCATCTACCAATTGTACTGTGCTCATATCAGTATTAGGAATGCTAACAATCGATTGTCTGGTATCATACCTCCCAATATTGTCCTAGTACAAATCAGGAGAACGAATGCATGCTGTGCACATAAAGGGGGCTTGGGAAACCCCACGCTGAGGTGTGCAGAGTGCTTCCCCAGGCTGTCCTCCCATTACTCTTCTCTAGAAGGACCCTTGCATTGTCTATGGCGAGCTCTAAAACATTCCCAGATGTCAGCACTGGAGGACAGTCCCCTCAAATCAGGACTGTTCTGCCAAACTGGGCAGTATTGTATTCAGTATATAGCCAATATTAACAGTGTTGCATTGCTCTTTGTCTGCATATATACTTATTTTATGTTGGTCTCTAACACTTTATTATAGAATTAGTGTTTATACCATAAAATAAAATGTCGTGTTCTTCGGTGTTGATAACTATATATTCTATATAAAACAAGCGCATATTAATTGGGTATTATCGGAATTATAGGTAAGTAAGGTACCTGGAGGGAAAGGGGAAGGTGCCAGGTAAGTGGAGTACACTACAAGTGGTGAACAACTGTCATTTACTCAGAGACTGGTACATACATCATTCTGCAGTTAAAGGTTATCCCTCATTTTAGCGGTTTACATGCGAGTCCATCACAACCACATATGCACATAGCACTCTGTACAGTCACACAGCAGGTCACAGCATCATCACATTCTTATCTTATTACAGGAACCTTTGCCATCTGAGCAGACACACGGGACCATTGCTCAGCACATCAGGTGATCTAATCACCCAATGACCAATAAACAACCATAAACAAGGACCTGGCATCACTGGTAGCGTGTCTGACCTGATACACAAAGCGGTATCCCCCATCTGTCCTCATGCAGAGCTGAGCTGCCACACAGGAGATTCTATAACATTTATCTGGTCTCACGTGGTACTTTCCTGTCATAGAGCAGTTTTTCTAGGACATAAATGTGTTCAGGCAAAAGTCACACTTGTTATTCACTGGAAAGAATCGAGGATAGGTCTTCAATTGGCTACATACATTATATCATTGAACCCCATTGTTTATTGCAGCGATTCTCAAACTCGGTCCACAGGTCACGTTTTCCAGGTCACCCAGCAGGTGCATTCATTATTTACTGACACATTTTAAAGCATCCACAGGTGGAGCTAATTATTTCACTAGTGATTCTGTGAGGAGACCTAGAAAACATGCACTGGTTGGGGTCCTGAGGACAGAGTTTGAGAACCTGTGGTTTATTGGACAGTTTGGCAGAAAAGCTTTCCATCAACAGTGATTAGATTGAAGCTAATGGAAATGCTAAAATGAACATGTTAGATAAACAATCAGATTAAAACCAAACCAAACATTACATATATTATCCAGGCTTCCTATAACAAAAAGCAAAAGAACATACTGGACTAGCTCAGCACTTATCTAAGATAACGCAACACAAAAGAACCAGTGCTGGAAAATTATTCAGTAGGAGGGAAAAAAATAAGGAAGTTTATTTTATTTTCACAGCTGATAGTAAAAATTAACCTGTTAACCCGTATCAGAGTCAGATGCGAAAGACAATCACTATCTTGCTGTGTGTTGCCAATATCACTTTATTACAAAAAAAGTAACACAATGAATTACAATGAATTACCTGTATTACAGGGCACACTTACTTTATACTCTTGTCCTGCTTTACTCTGCAAAGTGGAAGAGACATTGAGGCACACGGACTGGATTTTACGGAACAGTCCAGGTTTTGAGCCGTGCTGGACAACCCCTTCCACCTTCAGCGCCATCTGCTGGTTACTCTGTACAGCTATGGGCTCCGTGGGATTGCGGGGTGATGGAGAAAGGGCAAGCTAAACCAGGATAAAGAATCTGCCATTTACATTTCTGTACAGATAAAGTATTAAACATGCAATATGCCAAACTATTGTATAAAAACCAGCTCCTACCCCTTTTTAGTTTGGTACTACAGATTGGGTCTCCCATATCCAATTCCAAATATTCCGAAATACGGAATATTTTTAGCATGACTGAGATAGTGAAACCTTTGTTTTCTGATGGTTCAATGAACAAAAACTTTGTTTAAGGCACAAAATTATTAAAAATATAGTATAAAATAAGCTTCAGGCTTGTGTGTATAAGGTGTATATAACACATAAATGCATTCTGTGTATATATTGGGATCCCATTGCCAAGATAATTCATTATGGTATGCAAACATTCCAAAATACGGAAAATATTCCGATATCCAAAATACCTCTGGTCCCAAGCATTTTGGATATGGGAGAATCAACCTGTATGCGTGTCTCTGCCCACTGTACAAATTCACTTTTGTTACTACCGCTTTGTTTTATGGATATCCATGCTTGTGCACAGATGCTATACTCAAACTGACTGAAGTACTAATTAAGCCATTGTGCTAAAGCATGGATATCCTTAAAACCTGGACTGTTAGGGTGCTTTGAGGACCATTTTAGTAACCACTGCTCTAACTACATCAGTAGTGCATTTTGTGCAATAGCAGGACTCATTTCATTCAATAATATTACTGCCCCTTAGGGGCAGCTTGCATTTAAAAAATAAAAAAACTGAGCGAGTAATACAATTAATACTATGCAGTGGACAGATTACTGGCAATACTGATTCAAGGAAAGAGGAGGAATTTAGATTACTGGCAATACTGATTCAAGGAAAGAGGAGGAATTTAGATTACTGGAAATACTGGTTCAAGGAAGTGTAAAGAAAGGAGGAATTTTAAGAAAATGAAATAAGAAAAAAAAAATATAGCCTTCAAAATTTCTTCTTAGAAGTGAGAGCTCCAAGGCACAGGACTAGTTGTGTCTATAAACCCTGTGATGTGACATGCACCTCTCTGTAAGTAACCAACATGAAGCATCTGTGTAACACAGAGCACTACAAGGCATTCTCTCCGGTATGTGACCTGACAGGCAGTGCCCCCAGGGACCACACAGGCAGGAAACTAGCTGGTGGACATGTTTCTGTGGAGTCAGGATATTTTAACTTCATACATTGCAAACCCAGCTGATGAAAATAGATGACCAGCTAGGAACTAATCATGTCCTCTCTTTGTTTCATAAAGCTGGTTAAAAGAAACCAAATTTAAAGAAAAAAAAGAAATGTGTTTGCCAATAAACTTATTGTGTATCAAAAGACTTCATATAAAAAGCAGCAGTCATTACTTATTACAAGTAGGACTATATTTGTAATTAGAAGTTATATTAATTGGTAAACAGCATTTTGAGAAACTTAGGTTTTGTTGTGTGTTCTAAGCAAACTAATCTCTCTGCAGCAACAAACCTCGCACAACAGCGCCACCATGTACAAAGATGGCTGTAAAGTGCACTGCACCAAATAAATAGTACATTTTATTATCATATATGAATCATCTTTAGTTACAACTATAATTACTTTTCACTACTCAACAAACCCAGGTTTCATAACCATTGCCTGCAGACAACCTAACTGGGATTTATTTACTAACAATGCATTTAGGTGCAAAATGTGCACTAAACCATAACCAGGTATTTGCTTTCATTTATCATGCATTAAAACAAATATCACACCAACCACTTAGCAGCTACACTAAAGTGCAATCTTCACAGCTCAATGCAATACTGGTAAATGAGTCTTAAGGGCAGAATCAATATGGCGAGTTACCACCAGGGTGGCTTTTGGCAACTACATTCAGCGGCAGCAGCTCGAGTGTAATTGAACTCGCCCCTTAAGGTGCAATAGTTTTCATGGCATTTTTATCCAGTTTTAATGTATTTCAAGAGAATGAAGCCAAATTAAACCCTCAAAAGTGAAATTAACAACATGATTTTGTAACTTTGTACATGACCCTACTGCAACATTTGCTTACCACACTATTTAACTTCATTTTGTACTTTTTAGTTGTGTAACTAAAGCAGTTGTTTATTTTTGTGGACAAAACTGCTCTGCGAACTGTATGCAATGAAGGAAACACAGGGCAATGAACGTAGTATCTGCCCAATGATAGAGATGTCAGAATTGAAAAGCACAGAAGGCATGGAGAACGATAAAGCAACAAATGTAATAAAAGGAAGGGACTGGAAGGTGCAAACCCTGTATAAGGCCGGGTACACAGACAATATATGGGCCGCGGATCAGAACGACATATCATCTAATGTGTAAGCCCAAACGCACAGGCATGTACAGTCAGGTGCATAAATATTGGGACATTGACAGAATTTTCAGATTTTGGCCTCTATTCACCACCACAATGGCTTTGAAATGAAACAAACAAGATGTGCTTTAACTGCAGACTTTCAGATTTAATTTGAGGGTAATTACATCCAAATCAGGTGAACGGTGTAGGAATTACAACGGTTTCTATATGTGCCTCCCACTTTTTAAGGGGTCAAAAGTAATGGGACAAAGTAAACAATCCTAAATCTAACTTTCACTTTTTAATACTTTGTTGCAAATCCTTTGCAGGCGATTACAGCCTGAAGTCTGGAACGCATAGACATCACCAGACGCTGGGTTTCATCCCTGGTGATGCTCTGCCAGGCCTCTACTGCAAATGTCTTCAGTTCCTGCTTGTTCTTGGGGCATTTTCCCTTCAGTTTTGTCTTCATCAAGTGAAATGCATGCTCATTCGGATTCAGGTCAGGGGATTGACTTGGCCATTGCATAACATTCCACTTTTTATCCTTAAAAAACTCTTTGGTTGCTTTTGCAGTATGCTTCGGGTCATCGCCCATCTGCACTGTGAAGCGCCGTCCAATGAGTTCTGAAGCATTTGACTGAATATGAGCATATAATATTGCCCGAAACACTTCGGAATTCATTCTGCTGCTTTTGTCAGCAGTCACATCATCAATAAATACAAGGGAACCAGTTCCATTGGCAGCCATACATGCCCATGCCATGACACTACCACCACCATGCTTCACTGATGAGGTGGTATGTTTCGGATCATGAGCAGTTCCTTTCCTTCTCCATACTCTTCTTTTCCTATCACTCTGGTACAAGTTGATCTTTGTCTCATCTGTCCATAGGATGTTGTTCCAGAACTATAATGGCTTTTTTAGATGTTGTTTGGCAAACTCTAATCTGGTCTTCCTGTTTTTGTGGCTCACCAATGGTTTACATCTTGTGGTGAACCCTCTATATTCACTCTTGTGAAGTCTTCTCTTGATTGTTGACTTTGACACATATAAACCTACCTCCTGGAGAGTGTTCTTGATTTGGCCAACTGTTGTGAAGGGGTTTTTCTTCACCAGGGAAATAATTCTACTGTTATCCACCACAGTTGTTTTCCGTGGTCTTCCGGGTCTTTTGGTGTTGCTGAGCTCTCCGATGCGTTCTTTCTTTTTAAGAATGTTCCAAACAGTTGATTTGGCCACACCTAATGTTTTTGCCATCTCTCTGATGGGTTTGTTTTGATTTTTCAGCCTAATGATGGCTTGCTTCTCTGATAGTGACAGCTCTTTGGATCTCATATTGAGAGTAGACAGCAACTGATTCCAAATGCAAATGTCACACATAGAATCAACTCCAGACCTTTTACCTGCTTAATTGATAATGAAATAACGAGGGAATAGCCCACACCTGTCCATGAAATAGCTTTTGAGTTGATAGTCCCATTACTTTTGGCCCCTTAAAAAGCGGGAGGCACACATAGAAACCGTTGTAATTCCTACACCGTTCACCTGATTTGGATGTAATTACCCTTAAATTAAATCTGAAAGTCTGCAGTTGAAGCACATCTTGTTTGTTTCATTTGAAAGCCATTGTGGTGGTGAATAGAGGCCAAAATCTGAAAATTCTGTCAATGTCCCAATATTTATGCACCTGACTGTACGTCGTCAGCGACGTCGCCCCGTCGGCTGTGCTGCACGTCAGATGGGACGATGTCATGGAATATGGAAGGTTATATTGTGCAGTCATATACCGGATCTTGCAGAGTGTACAGCTACCCCTCCATTGATCGTCGGGTAGGATACACATCGTTCTGATATGTACCCAGCCTAAGTAACTTGTCTGCGGTAGAAAATGCCATCTGTATAACAGTATCAGTAATATCTTGCATTACATCTTAAGGGAGTGAGTTAAATTTTTGTTAACATATTCATTATGTCAGGTTCTTAAGAAAAAAATAAATCCCTCTGTAATTTTGCCACTGAGGCGAAGTTTTCCAGCAGTAATAGATAATGGGGTTGGGAGAAAAGAAATTTACAAATCGAAATGCTTCTGCTAACTAACCCAGTGCGTGGGTTGGAGAGGCTTTTCATCAAAATCATTATTTTTCCATCTCCATGTGGCTATAGCAAGAAGAAATGCTTTTTATCTCTCCTGGAAAATATGCAGCTCAACTCTACGCATTAACATATATATAGAACGTTCTAAGGCATTATTTCTACACAGCGTTTCAGGCACAGGCTCTGTACAGCAATGCACTTACCTTGATACTTGTAGATTGCAGCTTCTGGAAAAAATACCTCTGAAAAGAGAGAGGCACCTTCAGGAGGCTGATGACAGCGTTACACAGGCAGGAGGTATGCTGCAAAATAGAGGTTTCACACATTGATATACCACCAAGTAACAAGGATTAAACAAATGTATATGAAAAATATGAGCCTTACATTAAACATCTGCTAAAGATAGAATACATTGTACAGTGTTGATGGGACTCTCCACCTGAATTCCAATAACCACAAATATTTTCCTATACCATTTTAGTGACAGCTTTTCAAACACCTTCAAGGCAGTACCATATAGGATTCAGTACAAGGTAAGTGTCTGTGGGCTGGAGACACAGGGACGCGGGGGCAGGAGCTAGAGAGACAGAAGTGGGCTGGCTGGAGGTACACTGGGGAAGGACGGGAATGGAGAGACAGAAGGGGGCTGACTGAAGAGACACTGGGGGGCTGGATGAGACAGACGGGCTGGCTGGAGAGACACGGGGGAGACAGAAGGGTGTTGACTGGAGCTAGAGAGACACTGGGGGGCTGGAAGAGACAGAAGGGGGTTGTCTGGAGAGACACTGGAGGGTCTGGAGAGATAGAATAGGGCTGACTGGAGCTAGAGAGACACTGGAGGGCTGGAGCAAGTCGGAGCCACCAGGGAGGACGGTAGCACCTCCCTCTATCTTGCCTCCAGGCATTTGGCATGAACTTACATCCCTGGTTCAAGGAGCAGGCACAAAGTGCAAACTTAAATTTGTTTGTAGGCTGCCTCCTTGCCTCTTGTTTTGTGCCAGAGGAGTGGTCATTGTTTTACATTGGCTGTTTTTTCTTATTTATTTTTAGGTCTTAAATAGCTATTTAGCAGTAATGTTCCGACATTGTTTATCCGCTATGAACTCTGCTGGGGGGCAGGTAGGAGCACTACTCTGCGCTCCTTCCCGCCGCACCTGCTCGACAGTTCGTGTCCCCTGGAGAACGTTACAATTGAAAAAAAAGGACAGTAAGATCCCTGAAACATAAGGTTAGAATATAGATTGTTTTTTATTACAGTCAGACTGGAAGAGACAATACAGTGCAAATCCCTATGCTCCAACCATGTGGCAGGCAGAACACTGCTACACAATATTCTGTCTATAGCCTCCTGGGGATCACGTACTAGGTATTGTCCTTGAGGGATTTCTAGGTTCTACATTAATGCGTCTCCTCCTAGATTTCTTATTTCGTTATGAATAATTATGAACCAGCAGTCGGACCTGTCCGGTACTTTGCAGTGTTTACAGAAGAACGATTTGTATTGCAAGGTGCAAAGCAAGAAAAACATTTTATACCTTTTCTTTACTCCCGATTACAGAGATTGCTTTTGATGAGATTACATTTTTCTGATGATTCATGAAATATCTTTCCATTTTCATTTTTTAGTGAATCAGTAAATTACCCCAGTAATGACACTAGTTGCTAATGATATTCATAGGATTCTGCCCTAAATGGATTTATACAAGTACATTTATTTTTAATTCTCTAACACACTCCATTAAATTATGTTTAAGATCAGCAATAGCGCGCAAGAGACGGAGAAGTTCTCAGGACCTGTCTAGCCTACAGAGAAAATGACTAAAATCGGGTTAAAACACTAAACCCAACTTCATATGTTATATTAGTGATGTCCAAGTGTTTTAGGAGGAGATATACAGAAATACAGAGCAGATGCTTTAGATTTCGTACAGCCAAAGAAAATTCAGTATGTAGTGTAATGTTTATATACTGTTTTATGCTAATTATGTTCATTTACTGTGTAATTACATAGTTGTAAGGGGCATATTTATTATTAAATATGGTGTGCCCCCTGAAAATGAAGATTCCTTATGACTGCAAATCACGGAAATAAGGAATCTGTTTTTCAGCAGAAAATTATTAATGGACACTGGCTCCAATAAGCAATCAGCAGTGATCGCAAATACGCGCTATAGCGCATATTTTACCCCAAAATGGGCACCGGGGACTCACTTTTTCAGAAGGGGTGGGTCACCGGGGACGTGCTCCACCGGGATTGGCTACTTGTAAAATGATTGAGGTCCCTGGCCTGGTGGCAGGGAGGACTATAGTCTATTAGTGCAGTAGGAGCCAGCCCTTTGGCGCTCTTCCTAGATACTGCATCTGCCGGACCCGGCACTCGGCACTACAGGGACAGACCGCTTCAGAGTATCACACGAAAAACGGCCCAGGTAGCATAGAAAACTGGCACACCCGACATGAAGGTGGCTCTGGCGTTATACAGGTGGCTACATGGGGAGCTGTGTAGAAGACGGTGTCACTCCGCACATTCCTGCATTCACTCACCTGGAATACGATAAGTGTTTAATAAGAGAGTGGCAGGCAGACGGGGGTGTCTTTTGGTGGAGGAGGCTAACACTCTGTAATTAATCAATGTGGCAGCTCGCAGGGGGTCCGGTGGGTCAGTGGCGTCATGCGGGGGGGGGGGGGGGGTGACACCAAAACCCAGACTTTCATGACCGCACCCCTCCCCACAAAGCTGCTAGGAGCGGGCAAGCCGTGCAGGATCCGCTCGCTGCCCCCCCACTCCCCGGCCGCCATGTTTGAAGGTTTTTTTTTTCTAAAGAGAGCGTGTGGCACGGCACCGCCACTGCTAAAAGAGAGGAGCCCGGCCGCTGCCCACCCACTCCTCTGCCTGCCACCGCTGGAAGACAGGAGCCATCAAGAAGAAGGTAAGTGAAGTGAGAGGGCTGGACTGGAGACAGAAGGGGCAGCAGGCTGGCTGGGGACACAGTAAGGGGCAGCAGGCTGGCTGGGGACACAGTAAGGGGCAGCTGGCTGCCTGGGGACACAGTAAGGGGCAGCTGGCTGCCTGGGGACACAGTAAGGGGCAGCTGGCTGCCTGGGGACACAGTAAGGGGCAGCTGGCTGCCTGGGGACACAGTAAGGGGCAGCTGGCTGCCTGGGGACACAGTAAGGGGCAGCTGGCTGCCTGGGGACACAGTAAGGGGCAGCTGGCTGCCTGGGGACACAGTAAGGGGCAGCTGGCTGCCTGGGGACACAGTAAGGGGCAGCTGGCTGCCTGGGGACACAGTAAGGGGCAGCTGGCTGCCTGGGGACACAGTAAGGGGCAGCTGGCTGCCTGGGGACACAGTAAGGGGCAGCTGGCTGCCTGGGGACACAGTAAGGGGCAGCTGGCTGCCTGGGGACACAGTAAGGGGCAGCTGGCTGCCTGGGGACACAGTAAGGGGCAGCTGGCTGCCTGGGGACACAGTAAGGGGCAGCTGGCTGCCTGGGGACACAGTAAGGGGCAGCTGGCTGCCTGGGGACACAGTAAGGGGCAGCTGGCTGCCTGGGGACACAGTAAGGGGCAGCTGGCTGCCTGGGGACACAGTAAGGGGCAGCTGGCTGCCTGGGGACACAGTAAGGGGCAGCTGGCTGCCTGGGGACACAGTAAGGGGCAGCTGGCTGCCTGGGGACACAGTAAGGGGCAGCTGGCTGCCTGGGGACACAGTAAGGGGCAGCTGGCTGCCTGGGGACACAGTAAGGGGCAGCTGGCTGCCTGGGGACACAGTAAGGGGCAGCTGGCTGCCTGGGGACACAGTAAGGGGCAGCTGGCTGCCTGGGGACACAGTAAGGGGCAGCTGGCTGCCTGGGGACACAGTAAGGGGCAGCTGGCTGCCTGGGGACACAGTAAGGGGCAGCTGGCTGCCTGGGGACACAGTAAGGGGCAGCTGGCTGCCTGGGGACACAGTAAGGGGTGCTGGCTGCCTGGGGACACAGTAAGGGGTGCTGGCTGCCTGGGGACACAGAAGGGGGTGCTGGCTGCCTGGGGACACAGAAGGGGGTGCTGGCTGCCTGGGGACACAGAAGGGGGTGCTGGCTGCCTGGGGACACAGAAGATGGTGCAAGCTGGTCCAATCTGTCAGACCGTCCTTCTCTCTTCTTTCCTCAGAATGCAGGACGTGACGTCATCATGTCCGCATTCTTGGAGAAGCACTGCAGTGCGAGTACTGGACTGGTAAGGGGGGAGAAACTGCGGAGCTGTGCACCTTGGTCCTGATTCTATTTATTTTTTGGTTGAAGGGGGGGAGGGTGTCACCATGAGTTACAGCACCAGGTGACACCAACCTTAGTGACGCCTCTGCGGAGGGTAGTCCCATAAAACTGTAATTTAGTGTTCATAATCAGTCAGTACCTTACCTACTTTCTACACCAAGCACTTGCCTGCCCCTAAACCACTCCTTGCCCCCTGTACTACCCCAGCTGCTATCTACCCTTATCCCCCCAGCACTGCTTGCCCCTAACTCCCTAACTGCCCACCAGTACTGCCCCGACTGCTATCTACTCTTATCCCCTCTCCTATCCCCAGGACTGCATGCCTCCAATTCCCTCCTTGTACTGCCCCAGCTGCTAGCTTCCCTTATACTCTTCCTATGCCCAGCACTGCGTGCCCCTAAACCCTTACTTGCCCCCAGTACTGCCCCAGCTATCCACCCTTATTCCCGTCCTATCTCCAGCACTGCGTGCCCCAAACTTCCTCCTTGCCCCCTAGTACTGCCCCAGCTGCTACCTATCCTTCTCCCCGTCCTATCCCCAGGGAATCGGTATGATTTACCGCCGGACCCATGCCCGGCGGTTGGAATCCCGACAGCTGCATCCCGGCAGAGGAGGAAAACTGGATTTTGGTACTTACCGATAAATCCATTTCTCCGATTCCACAGGGGACACTGGAGCTTCATGACAGTGGGGTATAGACGGTGGGTTGAGTTGAGCCTGGCACTTTAAAAATCTACAAGTGTGACTGGCTCCTCCCCCTCTATGCCCCATCAGCCCCAGTTTTAAAGAACTGAGCCCGAGAGGAGATGGAGAACAGACTGAAGAACAGAGAAGGAGAACAGGAAAAGAAACAATCCAACATACTGACACACTGCAAGAACACAGCAGGCTGCAGGGATAAACAGTCACACAACGAAAACAGACCAAACTGCAACAGAACTGAAGCAGAACAAGTTACTGAGAACACGCAAGAAGCACTGGGTGGGCGTCCAGTGTCCCCTGTGGAATCGGAGAAATGGATTTATTGGTAAGTACCAAAATCCTGTTTTCCTGCTGCGACCAAAGCCCCTGGAAGTGATTGCCCAGAACCACCGCTCCCCATCCGCGGAGGCTGGCGTCCGTGGTGACCAAGGTCCAATTCCAAATTCCGAAGCGTCGACCCGCTAACAGATGCTCCGTTCGAAGCCACCAGAGCAAGGATATGCGGGTCCGGGGAGACAGACGCACCAGCCGATGCATTTGTAGGTGGGACCCGGACCATTGAGACAGAAGATCCAGTTGAAAAATTCTGGAGAGAAATCTGCCGAATTGAATGGCCTCGAAAAAAGCCACCATTTTCCCCAGGAGACGGATGCAAAGATGCACAGACTTTCCTGGGTCTGAGCACCAGACGAACCAGCTCCTGTATGGCTATGGCCTTGTCCCTTGGCAAGAATATACGAAGCAGAACAGTGTCTAGAATCATTCCTAGGAACTGAAGTCTCTGGGACGGCATCAACTGAGACTTCTGGAAGTTCACAATCCATCCGTGTTGAATGAGAATCTGATATGTAAGGGACACTTGGTGTAAAAGGACTTCTGCCGTCGGAGCCTTGATGAGTAAATCGTCTAGGTACGGAACTATCGTCACCCCCCGAGAGCGCAAGTGAGACACCATGACGGCCATCACTTTGGTGAATACCCTGGGAGCTGACGAGAGACCGAATGGCAGGGCCTGAAACTGGTAATGAGCTTCCCTGATGGCAAATCTGAGGAAGGCCTGGTGAGGAACCCAAATTGGGACATGCAGATAGGCGTCCTTGATATCTATCGACACCAGAAACTCTCCTGCCTCTAGTCCCGCAATGACAGAATGGAGAGACTCCATCTTGAACCTGTGAAATGAAAGATACTGGTTCAAGGATTTCAGATTCAGAATGGGTCTGACTGACCCATCCGGTTTTGGAACCACAAAAAGGTTTGAGTAAAACCCTTGTTGTCTTTGTGCAGTGGGAACCGCCACAAGAACCTCGGCCAGCAAAAGTTTCTCGATCGCTTGACGTAAAATTAGTTGCTTCAAGGGATCGACGGGCAAACCTGTTGTAAAATAACGCACAGGAGGAGTGAAAGCGAACTCGATCTTGTATCCTTGAGATACCAGATTCCGAACCCAAGTGTCTGGAGAAGTCCGTCTCCAAACCTCCGAGAAACGCTGGAGACGAGCCCCCACCTTCGGATTTCCGAGATGGGATGGGAGCCAGTCATGCCACAGGCTTGTCTGCTGGCTTGGGATCTGGACGGCGGTCATTATTCGCTTGACGTCCTCTAGCACGGCCTCCTCGCCCCGCTGAAGACGAACCTCGCGATCGTCCCTGAAATCTTGCAGATGCTCGAAAGGAAGGTCCCCTAAACGAGCGACGCGGAGGAGGTGCTGATGAAGGTAGAAAAGTACTCTTACCTCCAGTGGCCAGCGAGATCCACTTGTCCAGCTCTGGACCAAATAAAATATCGCCTGTGAAAGGAAGAGCTTCCACTGCTCTTTTTGACTCAGCATCCGCTTGCCAGGCACGAAGCCAAAGTGCCCGGCGAGCCGAGACCGCCGAAGCAGAAATCCTAGCGCCTACCTGGCCGATATCTCTGGAGGCGTCTCCTAAGTATACTGCCGATTCCTGAATATGTTCTGCCAAGGTAATCAGATCTGCCCACGGAGTGTTGGATTTAAGACCCTCAGTCAATTGTTCCGCCCATTTTTCCACAGCCTTGTTGACCCAAGATCCTACCAAGGCCGGCCGGAGAAGTGCACCTGCGGCTGTATAAATGGATTTCAAAGTGGTTTCTAATCTCCGCTCTGAGGTTTCCTTCAATGTAGTAGCTCCTGGAACAGGTACCGTTGTCTTCTTTGACAACCAAGAAACCGAAGAATCCACAGGCGGCAGGGTCTCCCACCTCTTCCTATTTTCCGCAGGAAATGGGTAGAGAGAGAAAAAACGCTTAGGAATTTACGGTCCGGATTCTGCCAGGCTGCCGTCATCTGTTCGTCCAACTGGAGAGAAACAGGGAATGTGACAGCAATCTTCTGTGACCTGGCAAATAAGGAGTCTTCTAACGATTCTGGAGCTTCCTGGCCAGAAATCTTAAGAACTTCCCTTACCGCTAGGATGAGTGCATCAATACCTTGCATTGCCTCAGGTTCTTGTGAGTAAGTCTCTACGTCTGATTCGTCCAGCATCTCCCCTTCCTCCTGAGACGAGTGACCCGCTGCCGAATCCTCATCCAACTGGAGAACCGTCGGAAGAGCCCTCTTCTTAGATGAGCGACTTATCGTAGCTTCAGGAGCTTTAGACGCAGAACCCATCACCTGAGCAAGGCTATTCACCGAGCGGACTAAATTCTGAGCCCACGCTGATTCTGTTGCTAGAAAAGAAGGGTGAGATGTGCTAGGTAGATCTCTGGCGGCCTCCCGTTCCCTACGGGAAGCGGCTAATTCAGAAGAAAGATCCGCCATGACCCCTGCCAAACTATTTATGAAGGAGGGAGTGACAGACTGTGTGTTAGCACTCTCTGCTTCACACGTCTCGCACAGGGAAGACCCTTCTGAGCGAGCATGGGTAAATTTTTTCCTGCACTTAGTGCAGGCAAACAGCTTTTGTGAAGCAGCTTTTTTTGTCCTGGATGTCATCATGTACTCACAGACAGAAACACATACAACTCAGGAATGCAGGAGTATAGGGAGAAGCAGAATTTCAATAATAATGCTACTCAAGTATGGGAGCAGACAGAGCAATAAGGGAGAAGCAGAATTTCAATAATAATGCTACTCAAGATGCAGGCAGAGCAATATAGGAGGAGCAGAATTGCAATAATAATGCAGCTCAGTAACAGGGGCAGACAGTGCAATATAAGGGAGGAGCAGAATATTGTTAATAATGCTACTCATAGAAACCAGAAGGTAGTTAAAACTACCTTCTGTAATTACAGACCCCCTGTAGAAGCTGTCAGCTCTATCCCCCTCCGATCAGTGCCTTCAGGGAGTCTCTAGCTCTGATGAGGCGCCACTCCCTTCCAGAGCGAGCCAAACTTCTCCCAGGCAGTGTTAAGGAGGAAGAGGAGGAGGGACCTATACGCTTCACCTTTCTAATGGCCGCCGCTATGATTTGCGCGCGGCTTACAGTAATGTAGTCAGCCCAGCCGCGCTGACTGCGGGGGGCCAGCGGCACGACCGCCGCCAGTTATAAACGTGCCGGTGCCTTTTACACAAGCACCGGCACGCACAGGTAGGACCGCCGCTGCCGAGCACGCCTACCTAACAGCCAGCGCCGGTGTTCTCCGCAAACACCAGCGTGGCACTGACAGCCGCGCGCTGTTAACAGACCCAGCATATTATTTTCACCTCTCCTGCTAGTCAGGAGAGGTGTGCTACTTACCGGGCTGCTGCTGCGGCCAGAGCGCTGGGCAGTGAGGGGAGAGCGGGGACCCGGACACAAGCCAGTGTTAGCTGTGGCGGGCCCCGCTGAGTCTGATGACTCCTTAACTGCCAAAGCAGCCTCCCCTCCATAGGGTGACCGGACACAGGCTGCAGTAGCCGTGTGGTCCCCTCTCTGGCGGCTCCCACGATGCAGGCAGACTGTCACAGCCAACAGTCTGCCTGTCCTCTTGCTTGATTCTTTCTTTTACAAATATAAAAATTAAATTTAAGGGCTGGAGACAGCCCTGTGCACCGGCTCTACTCGGGCACATTCTAAAAACTGGGGCTGATGGGGCATAGAGGGGGAGGAGTCAGTCACACTTGTAGATTTTTAAAGTGCCAGGCTCAACTCAACCCACCGTCTATACCCCACTGTCATGAAGCTCCAGTGTCCCCTAGTGGATGAAGGAGAAATCCTGATCGTCCTAAGGTGAGTATTGACTAACCTAATTCTGCCCCCTAACCCTCCCTTAGGGGTGCCTAACCCTAACCTTCCCCCCAGTGTCTAACCCTAATCCCACCTCTAAGTGCCTAAACCTAACCCCCCCTTCCCCGCTGCCTAAACCTAAGTCCCCCGGGAGGGTGCCTAACCCTAACCCTCCATCCCCCTAACCTAACCCTAACCTTCCAGGGGGGGTGCCTAACCCCAAGTCCACCCCGGGAGCCCCTAACCTAACCCTCCCCCCCGGCGGCTGTCTGCGCTCAGCATCACTTCGATCGGGATGCCGGGCGCCGGTCTCCCGGCGTCGGTAAAATGACAGGCATCTAGATTTAGACACCTGTCATTTAACCCTCGCCGGGATTAAGCAGTCGGGAAGCCGACTGCATACCTATCCCCAGCACTGTGTCCCTAACTCCCTTCTCCTTGCTCACCAGTACTGCCCCAGCTGCTATCTACCTAAATTCCCTCCCTACCTATAGCACTGTGTGCCCCTAACCCCCTCCTTGTCCCCTAGTACTGCCCCAGCTATCTACATTTATCCCCACCCAATTTCCAGCACTGCATGCCCCTAACTCCCTCCTTACCCCCCAGTACTGCCCCAGCTGCTATCTACCCTTATCTCCATCCTATTCCCAGCACTGCTTGCCCCGAAATCCTTCCTTAATCCCCAGTACTGATCCAACGGCTATCTACACTTAACACCCTTCCTACTCCAACTGCCACATGCCCTTACCCTCTCTCTACCACCTCCCTGCGCCAACTTCTACCTGCCTCAACCTCCAGCTCTACCCCAAGTGCTGCCTGCCCTTTCCCCCCTCTACCCCAACCGTTACCTGCTTCCAGAACTATCCTAACTGCTGTCTGCACTTACCCCCTCCCTACCCCCAGCACTACCTGCCCTTAGCCCCAGCTCTATTCTAACTGCTTCTTGCACTTAACCTCCTCTATCACAAGTGCTACCAGCCCCCAGCACTGTTCCAACTGCTGCCTGCCCTCGCCCCACTCCCTACCCCCAACATTGCACCTGCATTATCCGTACTGTAATATGAGTGTGACTTTCCCATGGTGTATGTGTAGGGCATGTGGGGTGGTCTGATGCTATATAGGGAGCTCAAAAATATAATATGCGATAGGACCCAGAAACTGTGGAGTAGGACCCCAATTCTTTAAAGTGAGGGGTCCCTGGGACACACAATTTTTTAGCTGCGCGTGATCACTGAATCAGTAACAAGTAAAGTGATAGTTTATGTGTGCACTTTACTTCCAGGTGTGGACCTGGCTGCGCTACTGCTCATGTGTATGCGGCCATATCCAGGGAGAGATCTTTCTCACTAAATATTCTGTCTAATGTAGTCCATAGGCTACAATAGCTTACACTGCCTGATGCCTAATGTAGTCCATAGGCTACAATGGCTTACACTGCCTGATGCCTAATGTAGTCCATAGGCTACAATGGCTTACACTGTCTGATGCCTAATGTAGTCCATAGGCTACAATGGCTTACACTGTCTGATGCCTAATGTAGGTCCATAGGCTACAATGGCTTACACTGTCTGATGCCTAATGTAGTCCATAGGCTACAATGGCTTACACTGCCTGATGTAGTCCATAGGCTACAATAGCTTACACTGCCTGATGCCTAATGTAGTCCATAGGCTACAATAGCTTACACTGCCTGATGCCTAATGTAGTCCATAGGCTACAATAGCTTACACTGCCTGATGCCTAATGTAGTCCATAGGCTACAATGGCTTACACTGCCTGATGCCTAATGTAGTCCATAGGCTACAATAGCTTACACTGCCTGATGCCTAATGTAGTCCATAGGCTACAATAGCTTACACTGCCTGATGCCTAATGTAGTCCATAGGCTACAATAGCTTACACTGCCTGATGCCTAATGTAGTCCATAGGCTACAATTGCTTACACTGCCTGATGCCTAATGTAGTCCATAGGCTACAATGGCTTACACTGCCTGATGCCTAATGTAGTCCATAGGCTACAATGGCTTACATTGCCTGATGCCTAATGTAGTCCATAGGCTACAATGGCTTACACTGCCTGATGCCTAATGTAGTCCATAGGCTACAATGGCTTACACTGCCTGATGCCTAATGTAGTCCATAGGCTACAATGGCTTACACTGCCTGATGCCTAATGTAGTCCATAGGCTACAATGGCTTACACTGTCTGATGCCTAATGTAGTCCATAGGCTACAATAGCTTACACTGCCTGATGCCTAATGTAGTCCATAGGCTACAATTGCTTACACTGCCTGATGCCTAATGTAGTCCATAGGCTACAATGGCTTACACTGCCTGATGCCTAATGTAGTCCATAGGCTACAATGGCTTACATTGCCTGATGCCTAATGTAGTCCATAGGCTACAATGGCTTACACTGCCTGATGCCTAATGTAGTCCATAGGCTACAATGGCTTACACTGCCTGATGCCTAATGTAGTCCATAGGCTACAATGGCTTACACTGCCTGATGCCTAATGT
Organism: Taudactylus pleione; assembly: GCA_031769625.1. Classification (NCBI taxonomy): domain Eukaryota; kingdom Metazoa; phylum Chordata; class Amphibia; order Anura; family Myobatrachidae; genus Taudactylus; species Taudactylus pleione. The sequence continues at coordinate 30,684,399 of JAUIMM010000200.1, forward strand.
AGTCCATAGGCTACAATGGCTTACACTGCCTGATGCCTAATGTAGTCCATAGGCTACAATGGCTTACACTGTCTGATGCCTAGGCTCAGAAATGTCACAATTTAACAGCTCCCAAAGACAATAAAAGGGGCTGCTTCTGCAAACAAAAAATGGAGGGTCTGCAGAAGATCTCTCCAATATACACCCCTTCATACTGTACATCCTGGAGATACTTCATTTTGCGGGTATCACCCAAATATGGCTGTTTTTTGGGGGATATTCAGCAAAATTCTTTTGATACGTTTGTCTCGAAATATGGTCAAAATAAGGTTTAAAGGAAAAGAAAAAAAAAAACACCAGAAGACGTCTCTTATTATATATCCTATATCTTACTTTTCTGGTATCTTATACTTACTATTAGTACGTTAACAAGAAAAAAATAAATAGAAACAGCAATCACTTCCTCACATGACAAAACAATGGTTCGGCCTTACCGTCACACATGGGGGGAGGTACAAGGAGGGGGTTGTCACACTGGTTATTTATATCTACCTACTTACTATGAGAACGCAAGAGCTTTAGCTAAAAAAAAATCAAAGGAAGACAGGGGCCAAATACATTTAGTGCAGACAGTGAACACTTAATAATATATATATTTCACTTTAGGGTCCTTCCTGTGGTGCTAAATACATCGTAAAAAAAAATTTTTTTTAAATGAAAATCAATTCTTTCTTCAATTGATTATTACTCGGTTTAGTCCAGATTTATGATACATTACAATATTGACCTGTTTAGTAGCACAGTTAATTCAGATGTTTGGAAGACACTAATTAAACAAGATTAATATATGGCTGGGTATAATTAGGAGGAACCCATGCAAACTGTGGTTAGGTTAATCCAGAGACAACAGATATATAAAAGGGACACTGGACCAAATTAACATTCAATTTAATCATCAGAAGTAATGTTTTGGAAAATACACAAGGGTACAGGTGGAGGTAATCTGACCTGCCCAGGTATCCTCTAAGGCAGTGGTTCTCAAAGTCGGTCCTCGGGACCCCAACACAGGCCACATTTTCCAGGTGCACAGGTGTATTCATTACTCACTGACATTTTAAAGGTTCCACAGGTGGAGCTATATATTTCTCTTTTGAGGAGACCTGGAAAACATGCACCATTTGGGGTCCTGAGGACAGAGGCCCTGATTCAGAGCCGGACGCTCTGACAGAGCGCTCGCTCTGAATCAGGGCCGTCCTTCACTTTTTTTTAGAGCAGCCTCCTGGCCACCCAACAGCTATAGCGAGCGGTCAAAAAGATAATCGCGATGGTCAAGACCATCGCGACCATTGGGCTTGCGAGGAGACCCTTGTGGTAGTGTCTCGTTCCCGCAAGCCCTGGAGTGCTTTCATCTCGTTCCCATAGGAGCGCCTCCGTCTGGGTAGCCATGCCCCCGGCACGCCCACCAAAGGGGGCGTGCTGTCACTCACCATCGACAGCACGCCCCCTTTGGTACGAGACCCATAGCGACGGCTTAGGCGTCACTATCCGGGTATCGTGCATGCGCACGACGGAGCTGGGTCCGTCGTGCGCATGCGCACTGGGCCAACATCGACCCGCTTGCGAGCGGGTCTGAATCAGGCCCAAAGTTTGAGAACCTGTGCTCTAATGGCCTGATTTAGAGATTTCCGTAAACCTGATATTTCCCTGAATCTCCAATGTTTAATGAACTGTGAGTTCACAGGAGCCGTAGATCAGGTCCTGCAATGCTGGTTGCAGTAGCCTAAAAACCGCAGCATCATTGACGAACTGCTGGCTTTTGGGGGCAGCGACGGAGTGTTCCAGAAAAAAGGTGGGGTGTCAGCCCTGTTTTCTGGGATTGCCAAAGGGCGTAGCATCACTGGCAGCATGATTTTGCCGGAGTAACCAGAAGATTACTCAGACGTCCGATGTTGACGCAGTTCATCAGATGTTGCATTTTAGGAGGCAACAGATGATCAGAGTAGCCGGCAGGGGGCATCTTTTTTACTTAAGACGCCTCCTGCAGTTTTTGCCTAATTTTGCATGGCGCAGCGTACAAAGACACAGTGGCTACTAAATTGGTGTCTATCTCTGAATCAAGCCCTATGTCCACTGCGCGGTGCATGTCTAAACACCAAAGGCAATAACGCCAAGTGCACCTGAGAAAATCCATTCAGCCAGTGGAGGAAGTGACTATAAATCCTTTCTATGCACGTCTCCATGAAATGTTTTTGTCCACAAAGGCAATGTTAAGGTTAACAGTAAATCACATTACCTAACTATTCTAGTATGCCTCTTGTGCCCTCTCTGTCACCTGGCCTGCTCCCTGGTGCCCCACTGACACTGGCACCCAGAGGCCAAGGACTCCACTGCCTCCGGGAGTTCTGCCACTGCCTTGAACAGCAACCACTACACCTAATGGTTTACAGTGTTCCCCAGATGGAGTAAGAGAAACGGATTTAAGGGCGAGTATCAAAAATTCTATTTTTGCTCATACTTTGCTAGTCTATTTGTCAAACTATTCACAGACTATAGATTGACACCTGACAAATCGTCCCTTCAATGTGTACATACTCCTTCATATGTAGAAAAAGGGGCAGAGTCATAATCGCAGCTACACACTGATGTCTAATCTCCGTATTGAGCTCACCACCAACTGGATTAGGGGCCTGATTCACTATGGAACGCAACTGCAAATGCAATAGCGAATATGCACGCAGTTCAACTGCCGCTGCACTACATAAGGACGCCCACTTTACCTTACACACATCCGTAATGTTTAGCAAGACTGCAAAACCATCAGTACAATCGAGTACCATCGCCGCCTTAAGCACACTTGCACAAGCCCTAGCATTACTTAGAAATTGCTAACTTCCAAGCATGTTATCAAGCCTCAGGCTGCGTAGGGCATCGCAGTGGATAATTACTGCACGTCCCTGCAACGGCGTTCAAATGCACTTGCACGCCTGCACTCGGCCGACCACCCCCAAACGGTAGTTCCTGTCAATCACTCTGCAATGGGTCTGCGTAGTCACTGCGATTGCAATCCCGATCGCGGTGGCTAGTTCGCGCACACACATTGCGATGCATACGCCTGCGCAGTATGCAACAATTGGTCAACTGCGTGCGTATTAGCAACTGCGTTCCTTGCTGAATCAGGCTCTAGGACTTCTCTTCAGTGATGCTTGTGACAGATTGGTCTCACACTGCCACTCTGTTGAGGGGGTTAAGGCGGGTATCCACTACAAGATCTGAAAACGACTGCACAATTACAACATTGTAATCGTTCCGTCTGTCAGCCGTGTGATGAGCCTGCACTGAACGAGCAGACATTCTGTGCAGGGTCATCAATCATCTGGAAACATGCTGAACCTGACGATATCATCAGGTTGACCAGCGGGCACTTCAGACACTTTTGCAAACGCTGTGCAAACGATTGAACGATAATCGTTCAACTTAATCATCTAGTGGATACCCCGCTTTACATTCTGTCTTGGGATTTAATTTACTATCAGTAACCTTCCATTGCTGACCTTTGCTGTTGGTGCTGTCGGCTATCAGGTACTCCTCACCTGCAGTGGTCAACTGCGCACTGTTCTGATCTCCAAAATTGTAGAGGAAAAAGTAATTTTTAACAATAGGCTGCCTTTATGGACACCTTCAACCACTTGCTTCTGAGTGTAACTGCCTCAGTATCTTTTTCTGGTTACGCTGGCTTGAATCTGGGTTCATGCCAGAACAGCAATGTGATGTTAGTGTTGGCTCTTATATGTAGTTCCAAGGAAGTATGGAAGAATTGTAAGAATAGTTAGCGTTCTAGTTAACGTTCATATTCTCTCCTTACCAAGTAAGAAACTGGTGGGTTCTTTCTGCCCAATAGTTCCACTTCCTCCAGAACTTGACTGAAGACTGACATCATCCTGCGCTCGTACTCGCTGTCTGCTGGTATGGAGCCAGTGAAACCGCATTCCTGAAAACTGAAGATTAACACAAAAATAATAATAAAACAAGAGATATGGTAAGAACTTACCTTTGTTATCTCTGTTTCTACGAAGTCCATAGGGTCCACAGGGTTGACCTTGGGGTATAGGTTGGGAACCAAATCCGGGCACCACGCAGTTAAAGCTTTTAGCTCCCAGGATGCACTGGGTCCACTCTCCCTATAACCCCACCCCCAAGCCAGAGGCACCTCAGTTTGTAAGTAGCCAAAGGCCGGAGGAGGAGAGAAAAAGAGAGAGAAAACTGGAACACTCAATAACCATACTCACCGAAATGGGAGACGGAAAACCGGTGACCAGCCACACAGCCCATATGAAGCCAGGTGCGTCAGGGCGGGCGCCCTGTGGACCCTATGGACTTCGTAGAAACAGAGATAACAAAGGTAAGTTCTTACCATATCTCTTGTTTTCTACTTCAGGGTCCATAGGGGGTCCACAGGGTTGACCTTGGGGATGTCCCAAAGCAGTTCAACCAAGGGTGGGGACGCTCCTGTGCTGAGAGGAGAATCCGTCGCCAAAAAGGAAGCATCCTGAGAGGCAAAGGAAACCAATGCCTAGAACCTTAAAAAGGTGTGGACAGAAGACCACGTGGCCACCTAGTAAGGCAAAACAGCCGAGGCGCCACAGCGAGCCGCACACGAGGGTCACATGGCCCGAGAAAAAACAAGCATCAACAACAGGAAGGCCTACCCATGGGTAGGCCCCTGAGGAAGACCTACGAGGCCATCCAAGTCAACATTTGGTTATAGGCCGGCCATCCTTTCCTGTGAAAACCAGAAATCTCAGACCACCAATAAGGAGTCCGATTTCCGTAAGGAACCTGAACGGATCACATAAATCCAAAGAGGCCAGACCACAGTCAATGAGGCCACACCAGCCGAGAGGACTGGGGACAGAATGGCCGTACCATAAGTTCCAGAATAATATGGAACCTGAAAACCACTAAGAAGAAACACAGGGCGAGAGCAACTCCCACCCTGACATGATGCCCTCCAGAAGAGGGAGCCACATGAGAACGCTCCCAATTCAGACACTCTCCTGGTTGATATAAACACCCTGAGAGAAAGAGAGAGCCTAAGCAATAGACCATGTAATGGCTATCACAACCAGCGGTTCCATTGACTGTCCCCGGAGGTAACGAAGAACCACTACTTACTCCCAAGGAGTCCCTAGGGAGGACAAATGGAGGCATAATCAAGAAAACACTCCAAAGGATGAACTGGATACCAGAGTGAAGCAATTCCATATCTTAACCATACTGACAGTGTAGAGATCCGCACTGTCAGGAAGACCAGGCCAAGTGTGAAACCCAAGCCAGCCGGAAGGAATGCCAGAATATCTGGAAATCCTGGACACCGGAGGATTATATCGACAGGTACAATACCATAAGATTTATGGCTGCCACAGTTTGTGGTAGGTCCCAGCAAAAGCTGATCCATGTGCTCTAATCATTCCAACGATGACAAAGCCAGGGAAGCCGTAAGACCACTGTAAGGACACAGTCAAAGACAAACGACCCAGGTCCAAGGCAAAACCAAGGACCCTGAGACAACAGGTCCGGGCAGTGAAGCATCAGGGATGGAGTATCGATGTAGAGACTCCGAAGATCCAAGTACCCCTGACATCTGGGGCAATCAGGAGCCACCAGCAGGAAAGCATCTCCGTCTCGATTGAAAACACTTCCAAAGACCTCGAGGAAGAAGGGAGACCGGAGAACACAGGTACACAAAGTGGAAGGACCACTTCACCGACAAAGAGTCGCTGAAGTTTGCTTCAGAATCCCCAGAGCTGAACTGTAACACCCTAGTGTGATAAAGTCAGAAGGCCATGAGGGTCACCTCAGGGGGGCCCCCCCTGCTCACCAGGAGATGAAACCTCTCTTGGGGAAGGGAAGAGACTAGTCCCCGGGATGCACGTCGTGACGGCTGAGGACTCCCGCTTCCCAATGGAGAGCTCCTGAAATGAACGCTGCCGAGATGGTCGGGAGGAGACCCTCGGACTATGTCCGAATATGTGACATACCTGTCATTGCCACCCAACGAACAGTGTTGCTAAAAAGGAAGCCACTGTCCTGACCCTGTCGGACTGAACCTTTTCAGGTTCACCGGGAAACAAGAGTTATGCCAGAGTAAGTTAATTGACAGGGTGGAATCGACAGACGTCCAACTGCACTGAAAAGGATTCGGTCCAGACACTGTCCCTAGCAAAGAAAACCCTGGACGAGATGGCCATAGCCACCCGGACAGGGACCGACTTGCCTCCGGAGAGAGCATCATCGTTTGAACAGTTATCCGACAGAAAAAACTCATTCCATCTGGAGATGAGCCAATTATGGAAAGGCCTGGAATGGAACTGAGCCCATTCCACCATGCATCCCAGAGTGTAAAGACATCTGTCGACTGCGCAGACAACCATGTACTCCTAATGGAAGAGAGGAGATTCCGTCTTACGCCAGAAGAATTCTCAGATTCTGAGAATCCAGCAGGGATCCTAGATGAAGAATACCCAGAGAGGGATGCAGGGAGGACTTTTTCCCCGTTGATTAAACGTCTGCACCCTGAAGAAGCCACAGTCATCCTGACCTGGCCGTAAAGTACCCCGGTGATCCCGCTAAGAGCAGGAGGCCGTCCAGGTACAGGAGCATTGGGATATACTGAACAGAAGAACTGTCAGAAAATCCAAAACGCTGGTAAACCCCTGTGGGGCTGAGGACAGTCCCAACAGGCAGAGCCCGAAAAATTGTAAGTGTTGCTGTGATACAGCAAACCTCAGCCCATGCTGAGGAAAGGTCTCTGTAAGTACCCGTAGGCACGCGTCCTGTATATCCAGTGATACCCTAAAGTCCCCAGGTTCCAAACATCGTATGATGGAGCATAGGGATTTCCTCCTGAGCCCAGGTAGCTTTAGGAACTGGTTCAGGGAATTGAGACAGAGAACAGGCCAAAGAGGACCATTCAGCCACCGCACCAGAAAGAAAACAGAACAACCAGTCCCTCACTGAGATAGTGGGGATGGCCCAATTAGCTCCGCTTACCGCAACAACTGCATAGCTTTCTGGATCTGTAAGGCCCTTGTAAAGAGGGCGTACCCTCCTACCCACGTAGCCGCGGCAACTTGACACTAATACCGGGCGAACTGAGAAAATCGGTATCTCCCAGTTGTAGGCCTGTCCCGTCAGACTGAAGAGATATCCGTAGGTTCAGAAGCAGGATCGGCTGGCAGTCCAGGCCTGCTCGGTACTGGATATGTCGGCCCTTGTAGATGCCGACAGTCTACGAAGAAACAGACCTTTAGGCTGACCGAGAGGACAAAAAAGACTTAACAGACTTAGTCTGAGGCCTTGTAGTGTGCATAGCTGAAAGCGGTAAACTTGTCGTTAGTAATACTGCCAATGTTACTACAATCTTGTCAAGGTCAGGACCAAACAATATCAACCCTAAAGATGGTATCTGCACCTCTGCATTCTCAGAGCGCAGCCATAGGGTATTACGGAGGATACAGTCGCAGCCGGAACTCTGAAAGTTAGGAGACTGGTATCCAATATAGGCATGTCCACCTCTGACAACTGCATATATTACATGAGCGACCAAATACATTTGAACCCCCGACGTGTTGGAGGGGAAAAAACGTTACAAATGCATCAACCCAATATGCAATAGTATTAACCAACCATGCTATAGCCATGGTAGGATGGGTAACAACTCCCGAAAGCAAGTATACTGATTTCAGGCAGAGTTACCACCTACGGATCCGAAGAATCCGACCACGCAGGAATGGGAGGCGTAGTAACGTCTGTAATCAGACGAGTAACACGCCCATCCCCCCCAGGAGGGGCTCGTGATGACCCTCAGGGAATTTGGGACAGGAGGCCAAACACTGTTGTAACACCTCCTATCTGGCAACAGCCAGAGTCCCGCTATGCGATCCACCCGCTAGTCAGCAACAGGTAACCCGAAGGCACGCAATACTGAGGGTGTATGATACAGGTGCAGGTCAACATTCACTCTAACCAGAATGGACCTGCTACCAGCCCTAAAGCAGGGATAATAATACCTGAAATAGGCTTCCCCCCGTGTAAGAGGGAAAGAGCCCCGAACAGTACCCAGTTCACGGCAGAGCCAACTGGGAAGTAACCACAGGGCGTCAACCACGCCAATTAGCGTTTCGTAGAAAACGACATCCACCCAGGGTGGCTGTTGTGGTAATCCCTGCAAGGGGAATGACAGACTATTGTGGCACCAGGGGGAATTCATATACTGCAAAAAACCCCTGCAGGGAGCGGTAGTCTGTGTCACAGGGGAAGAGTGCAAGAAGCTGCGAGATACCCTGAGATGAAAAGGGCAGTATGGTGAAGTAACCCCAAGTGAGGTACAACAATGGGGCCCGCCCGGCGATCCGCAATTGAGAGGATCCCGAGAAAACAAACCGCCCAAGGGGGTCGTGAAAGAGGCCGGCACCAGATGACGCCACATACAGAACCCTTTATGAGTCAAATCCTCCGCACTAACACCTGCAGCACATGACTTGCAGGATAGTAAAAATGGGTGCAGTATAACGCTCTATCTCCTGGTCAGACATATCTGACCCATCTTGGCGGAAATATTAAGCAGCACTATACTGGTCCTGACTGATGCCAAAAATAGCTGCAGGGACCCATTTTCAGCGTATGCAACACACAGTTCCATCTAAAATATGGCAACGTGCAGCACGCAACAGTATGTGACAAACCACACAAATATTAACAAGTATATAAATGTGAGGTCTCAGAACCACCCTAAGTACAGCTGTATTAGGGCAGATAAAGAAAAGGGATAGATATACACTGACAGGTGAGAGAATAAAGTACAGTCAGCACTAGCATAAGTCACATACAATGCAGATATATACATATATACATAAACATGTCATATAATATACTGCACTATTACACTGCATTCAACTGCCCAGATTCAGTGTCTGGGAAGGCTACAGCGCTGTGTACACTGACCTGATGGTGAGGTACGCAGGGGGACTGGACTTACTGCCATCCTGAGAGATTTCTGCTGCACCACAGAGATAAAATGGCCGCTGGAGACCTCAGAGGAAGCGCGGCCCGCGGAGGAAGCAGCTCAGCGACGCCAGACTATGGATACTGAAAGGCGCGCTGAGCTGAGGGGAGGAGCCGCTGTAACAGGGAAGGCTGCCTCCCCTGGCCGGCTATTAACCCCCGGGACGCCGGCTCCCTGCACCGATCGTTAAGTCCCTGGTGGTCTAGTGGACACACGGGGTATGGGGGGCCCGCCGCCACTGCCGGCGCCTCCGGTCTGTCCCCTGAGACCGGAGGCACAGGACTGCATTTGAAATGCGCGGATCACCGCAAGCGGTGATCCGCGACCTTACCTGCTCCCCGTGGATCCGGCAGCAGTCCTGGGCGCCCGCAGAGTCCGGCTAGTACAGACTCTGGGGTCCCGCTGAGATCCCCAGATCTGTACTGGCGTCTCAGCGCCAGCGGGGTGACGGAGCGGCAGCTTAGACGTCCTATGGACAGTCCGACGCTGCCGCTCTGAAGAGTCCAAAGTCCATGAAAAAACTTTGTCCCTAAAAAAATAAAATAAGCTTAGGGGCTGCTAATCAGCTCCCCCTGCGCTAACGGTGACCCGACTCCGGCCGGGCACCAACTTAAACTGAGGTGCCTCTGGCTTGGGGGTGGGGTTATAGGGAGAGTGGACCCAGTGCATCCTGGGAGCTAAAAGCTTTAACTGCGTGGTGCCCGGATTTGGTTCCCAACCTATACCCCAAGGTCAACCCTGTGGACCCCCTATGGACCCTGAAGTAGAAAGAGAGACTGTATGCAGAGTATGTTACCAGCAATCTCCAGAGACACACACATTAGGCATTTGGAGGCCATTGGAAATTGACAGTCTGCCAAAAACCTGTGTGAAAGTTAGAAAAGTATCCTTTTAACCTCACAGTCCGAGCAAACTTTTTGACTCATGCAAGCTAATGTTAATTCCAAAGTTAGTCCATTTTAAGGTCACCATATATATTAGTCAGACCTCTGTGTTTGCATGCAAGGCATAGCTAGAACTTTGTGGGCCACATAGCAAGATCTTAAAAGGCCAGAGTAAAAAACAAAACAAAAAACAAACACATACATTTGCCCCCACACAGAGCCCATTCAGGTTATGCCACACAATAATACCCCTTATACACATAATGCTACAAGGTAGTAGTGCCCCTTATACATTATGCCACACAGTAATGCCCCTTACACTACACCGTAATGCCCCTTACACATTACACCACACAGTAATGCCCTTTACAGATTATGCCACATAGTAGTAGTGCCCCATATAACACATTTTAGTGTTCCTGCTAGGCTGTTTTAGCGGAGCGCTGCGCCCTGACCGATTTAAAAAGGCAAAATGAGCTCTGCCCTTTTAGGGGTGCCTAGCTAAAATAGCCTGCCCTGAGCCTACCCCACTTGCGGCCTGCAGTGTCCCGCAGGTGGGAAAAGTTGCGGTGAACGATCACCGCCGGTGAATAGACGCGGTGTGCAAGGGCACAGCATCTATTCACCATGAGGGGAGAACTTGGGGGAAGCCCAGCACCTCCGCAAGTGCTGGGCACGACTCCAAGTGTGACAAATTGTAGGCGTGTCACAAGGACGCCCCCTCTGTGACTGGTCACGCCCCTTTTCAACTCGCACCTTTGGCGCATGCAGAGGCTCCCTGCTGGCACCCCCCTGCCTGCAGTTTGGCGGGAACGCCATTATTTCACACAATAGTAGTGCCCCTTACACATTATGCCTCCCCCAGCAACTCACCTCCTTGTGTCCATCCAGCAGCCTCTCGCCTCCCCTTGTGTGCCATCAGCAGCCAGCAGGTGTGGATTTGGGGCAGTGCTCTCTCTCCATGTCTGCCTGTTGGTGCTCCAGGTGTAATCAGCTGGCAGCCCGGCACCAAATCAACATCGCTGACATCAAGACGGCCCTGACTGGACCGACCCCACCTTGAATGGGTGACTGGGTGCAGGTGGAGCGGCGGGCCACACAGACAGCTTGGCTACCATAGCAGCCGCACCTTTTTCACCCACAGTAGTTATGCCACTGTTTGCATGCCTGTTAGCAAGCAGTGGGGTCCTTTCAGGATTAATGGAATGAGGTTATAGACGAGGACAATGTAAACAAATAAAGGCTGCAGGTGTACTTCAGAGTCCAGTCTTAAACCTGGGCAATGCCAGGTATCCCAGCTAGTAAATAAGATATGGGTGAATACTCAAACACTTTCATGACCATACACAGAAATTTTTGGGCATTTTATATGCCTACTAACCATCCCGATGTTGTGCGAATTTGAGGGCTCTGTCCCTCTGTTAACGATCAGCAATGTAATCTCTAGGGGTGAGCGGGTTCGGATTTCTGAAATCCGAGCCCCCCCGATCCGAGTCAGGCTCGACTTTTCCCGCCTGACTCGGATCTGAAATCGAGGCAAAACGTCATCATCCCGCCTTCCGAGTCTCGCGGGTTTTGGATCCTATATAAGGTACCTGCGTCGGCGCCATTTTCTCACTCGGCTGTGGACAGTGAAGAGGGAGGGTGGGAGCTAGGGCTGGCTGGGCTGTGTAGTGTAGTGTAGTGCTGCTGTTGTCCACTACTTCAAAGTCCATAGGGGCTGGCTGTGTTGTGCTGTGCTGCTGTTGTTAATAGGGGCTGTGTCCACTACTTTCTCCGATAAAAATAAAATAGAGAAAGATCAAGAACCACTTCCTCCTAGTGCTGAAGCTGCTGCCACTAGTCATGACATAGACGATAACATGCCATCAACGTCGTCTGCCAAGGCCGATGCCCAATGTCATAGTAGAGGGCACATACAATCCCAAATGACAAAGTTCAGGAAAATGACGTTGAAAAAAACATTTAAATCATCTGAAGAGAAACGTAAACTTGCCAATATGCCATTTACGACACGGAGTGGCAAGGAACGGCTAAGGTCGATCCCTAGTATGTTCATGACTAGTGGTTCAGCTTCACATGACGATGGAAGCCCTCCTCCCACTAAAAAAATCAAAAGAGTTAAGCTGGCAAAAGCACAGCGAAGAACTGTGCTTTCTAAGAAGATATCACAAATCCCCAAGGAGAGTCCAAGTGTGGTGGTGGTTGCGATGCCTGACCTTCCCAGCACTGGACGGGAAGAGGTGGCTCTTTCCACCATTTGCACGCCCCCTGCAAGTGCTGAAAGGAGCACCCACAGTCCACTTGCTGATATGCAAATTGAAGATGTCACTGTTGAAGTACAACAGGATGAGGATACTGGTGTAGCTGGCGCTGAGGAGGAAGTTGGCGAGGAGGATTCTGATGGTGATGTGGTTTGTTTAAATCAGGCTCCCGGGGAGACAGTTGTTGTCCGTAAGATGAAAAAGCCCATCACGGTCATGCCTGGGCAGAAGACCAAACATTCCACCTCTTTGGTCTGGCAATATTTCTATCCAAATCCGGACAACAACTGTCTTGCCATATGTACCTTATGTAAAGGTGGAATAAGTAGGGGTAGGGACGTTAACCACCTAGGAACATCCTCCCTTATACGTCACCTGCAGCGCGTTCATAATAAGTTACTGTCAAGTTCAGAAACTTTGGCTAAGACCGTAAGCAGTCCAGGGACACCTAAATCCCGTTGTCCTGTTGTATCCAAGCGCCTGCAAACCACACCGTCAACTCCCTCCTCGTCAATTTCCTCCTTAGTCAGGATCGTAAGTAGTCCTGCAGGCCATGTCACTGGCATGACTGACTCTCCAATCCCGGATTCCTCCGGAGGATCCTGCATTGCTACGCCTCCTGCTGCCGCTGCTGCTGTTGCTGCTGCTGGGAGTCGTTCATCATCCCAGAGAGGAAGTAGGAACACCACTACTTTTACTAAACAATTGACCCTCCAACAGTCCTTAGCGAGGAGGATGAAGCAGTCATCCTGAAGCAAAACGTATAACTGAGGTCTTGACTGCTATGTTGGTGTTAGACGTGCGTCCGGTATCCGCCATTAGTGCAGTGGGATTTAGACAATTGCTGGAGGTAGTGTGTCCCCGGTTCCAAATCCCGTCTAGATTCCACTTCACTAGGCAGGCGATACAGAGACTGTACAGAAACGTCAGAAAAAGTGTCCTCAGTGTCCTGAAAAATGCCGTTGTACCCAATGTCCACTTAACCACAGACATGTGGACAAGTGGAACAGGGCAGACTAAGGACTATATGACTGTGACAGCCCACTGGGTAGATGTATCACCTTACGCAGCAACAGCAGCAGCGTCACCAGTCGCAGCATCTCAGAAACGCCAGCTCGTTCCAAGGCAGGCTACGCTGTGTATCACCGGTTTCAGTAAGAGGCACACCGCCGACAACCTCTTAGAGAAACTGAGGGAAATCATCGCCCAGTGGCTTACCCCACTTAGACTCTCCTGGGGATTTGTGATATCTGACAACGCCACCAATATTGTGCGGGCATTACATCTGGGCAAATTCAAGCACGTCCCATGTTTTGCTCACACAATAAACTTGGTGGTGCAGAATTTTCTGAAAAGCGACGGGCGTGCAGGAGACGCTTTGGGTGGCCCGAAAAATTTCAGGCCACTTTCGCCATTCAGCGACTGCGTGCCGAAGACTGGAGCGCCAGCAAACACTCTTGAACCTGCCCCTCCATCACCTGAAGCAAGAGGTTGTGACGCGGTGGAACTCAACCCTCTATATGCTTCAGAAGATGGAGGAGCAGCAAAAGGCCATTCAAGCCTATACATCCACCTGTGACATAGGCAAAGGAGGGGGTATGCACCTGACTGAAGCGCAGTGGAGAATGATTTCCGTGTTGTGCAAGGTTCTCCAGCCCTTCGAACTTGCCACACGTGAAGTCAGTTCAGACACTGCCAGCTTGAGTCAGGTCATTCCCCTCATCAGGCTTTTGCAGAAGCAGCTGGAGAAAGTGAAGGAGGAGCTAAGACGGAGCGATTCCGCTCGGCATGTGGGACTTGTGGATGAAGCCCTTCATTCGCTTTGCCAGGATTCCAGGGTGGTCAATCTGTTGAAATCAGACCACTACATTTTGGCCACCGTGCTCGATCCTAGGTTTAAAACCTATGTGGTGTCTCTCTTTCCGGCCGACACAAGCCTGCAGAGGTGCAAAGACCTGCTGGTGAAAACACTGTCAGCTGAAGCGGAACGTGACACGTCAACAGCTCCTTCTTCATTTCTCCCGCAACTGGGGCTGCCAGGAAAAAACTTAGGTATCCTAAGCAACCCGCTGGCGGTGATGCAGGGCAGGCAGGACCAAGTTTGGACATCTGGTCCGGACTGAAGGACCTGGCAACAATTTCTGACATGTCTACTGTCACTGCATATGATACTGTCACCATTGACAGAATGGTGGAGGATTACATCGGTGTCTGCATCCAAGTAGGCATGTCAGACAGTCCATACCTGTACTGGCAGGAAAAAGAGGCAATTTGGAGGCCCCTGTACAAACTGGCTCTATTTTACCTGAGTTGCCCCCCCTCCAGTGTGTACTCCGAAAGAGTGTTTAGTGCAGCCGGGAACCTTGTCAGCGAAAGGCGTAGGAGGTTGCTTCCACAGAATGTGGAGAAGATGATGTTCATCAAAATGAATTATCAGCTCTTCCAGGGAGACCAGCCTCCAGAACGTACAGAGTGGATTCAAGTGGGGACGAGTTAATACTTTGTGAGGATGAGGATGTACACACTGAAGAGGGTGAGGAATCGGTGGATGAGGATGACATCTTGCCTCCGTAGAGCCAGTTTGTGCAGGGACACATTAATTGCCAGCTTGTTTTGTGGGGGCCCAAACGAACCAATCATTTCAGCCACAGTTGTGTGGCAGACCCTGGCGCTGAAATGATTGGTTTGTTAAAGTGTGCATGTCCTGTTTATACAACATAAGGGTGGGTGGGAGGGCCCAAGGACAATTCCATCTTGCACCTCTTTTTTTTCTTTGCATTATGTACAGTTTGGGGCCTAGTTTTTCAAACTGCCATCCTGTCTGCCACTGCAGTATCACGCCTAGATGGGTCACGTGTTTGTGCCGCCCACTCGTGTCGCTTAGCATAGTCATCCAGCTACCTCGGTGCAACCGTTTGGACATAAAAACACTATTGTGAGGTGTGAGGTGTTCAGAATAGACTGGAAATGAGTGGAAATTAAGGTTATTGAGGTTAATAATAGCATAGGGGCAGAAAAACCTACAAATTCTGTGATTTTAGCTGTTTTTATGCTTTTTTCAAGAAAATACAGATCCAAAACACAAAACCCAGAACCCAAAACACGGAAGGGTGGTTTTGGCAAAACCAATCCAGATCCAAAACACGAAGAAAGATCCAGATCCAAAACCAAAACACGAAAAGTGGCCGGTGCACACCCCTAGTAATCTCCCAATCTTTCCAGCAGCTGAAAGGTCAAAGAGTGCTGCATGCCCATGTCACTGGTACACATAGCATTAAAATAGTAATTGGAGGGGCATTAGCAGCAGCCCAGAACGGCATGCATACTTCAAGACGTGGCCATGCCCCTGTACTGGACCCTCACAAGGTTGGGCGGTAAGCTACAAGTATGAGCCACTAGATCACAAATAACCCACATTGAGACAATACATACACTCTATGTACCAACAATCAAACTATATACTCGTGGTGCAGTAGCAGGAAATAATGTTGACTCCAAATTGAAACTTTCTGTACCTGCAAGAGTCTGGATCCAAGATGAGAGCTTCAACGGTATGAGATATTAACAGGCAACTCTGCTGTTGTCTGGTATAAGTGAAGAATTAAGGTAATTAAACAGAGTCTGGTATACATAAATACATACACATTCTACACACAGATACATCCACGCATCATGCTGAATGTGTCACATATGTATTGTACAAAACCATTAACAAAAACATATAAACGAATATTAACGAATAGATGGTGCCCCAGATAAAGGTGACCAGGCCCCTGAGCCTGAGCTCCTAGATCCATAACCAAATTGGCCACAAACATGGATCCTGAGATCCAAAGAGTGCAGATGATAACTAAATGTAGTCACCGTGTGACTTGCGTTTTCACCAATCCAGACCAAACATTGACCAACACTGGCAGCCATTTGGGACTTTGGACTTACATGCAGTTCTTTGGAATGTTTGGTCTGAAACTGGGGTTTTCAACCGTAATCCACAAGAATCACCAACAGGCCATGTTTTGTGGATTTATTTAATCATGCACAAGTGATTTAATATATTAATATATTTTGCTGGGACTGTAATGATCACACCTGCTTTCACAAACAGAAATCCTCTAAACATGACCTGTCTAATGCTGGGCATGCATTGTCAGATAAAACGTCTGTCAGACTGATAGAAGTTTTATCTGACAAGCTGAAATCCAGCAGATATCGTGGCCATACACAGATATTTCACAATGTATGACCCACGATATCTGCCTTCCTCACCAGTGAAGAAAGGTCAGTAGTTCAGTATCTAGCAAGCCAAGCACTGCTTGTGACGCAGACCAATTATCAAAATCTATTGGACATGCCGGTCGATTTTGCATGTCCAAAAGACCGATAATTACTTATTGGTCGCAGCAATATAGTGTTCAATTATCGGCCCGATCAGATGATTATTGGCTGATCAGGCCGATAATTGGACAGAGTATGCTCAGCATTATACATCTAGGCCAGCTATCTAAACTGCTGTAAAGTTGTGAATAAGACAAAAAAAAAAAAAAAAAAGAATATAAATAATAATTGGATACAACTCGATGTTTCTCAACGTTGCAGAGTCGGCATCAAAAGACGACTGATACAGATCACCATAACGTGTGGCAAGGTTCTTGAACTCTTCCATGGACTGTTTCATCTGCACGATAGACAAGTTGTCAAGATGTAAACTAGTCGGCCATCGGTAGGAATACTCACCACTTTACTGTTAACCACGGTACAACGTTATGCTGTATCGGTACTATAATGAACATTAATGCCGTATATTTACCACTAGCACTTGATTCCAAACAAAAGATCAGGATAGTTTTGTTATAAGAAGCCAACCAATAATAAATGCTCAGATACATAAAAGCAATGGCCATGATGTCATAAAAACAAACATATCATAAAACAGGCTATGGATACAATGCATGGTACCTGGGTGGAAATGCGACCACATCGCTGAAGATCATTGCCGGAGGTCATGGCGATTGTGGAGGCGATGGCTGGAGGGGGGCTGGTCTTCAGACTGTTACAGGTACAGATGAGCTGAGAGAATGCTTGGAGGAGATCAATTCTCAGCTTCACAAACTCACACTGGAAGCTGAGAGGGTTCATTGGAGTGCTGGCAGCCTGGAAGAGAGAAGCTACATAGAGTACAGGAAATACTCTCTCTAATAACCTTACTATAAAATACCAGTAATACGAAGACTGGTTCCATGCAATAAGCAGTAGTACAGCATTCATTAAAAAACATGCTAACTAACTGCGGGAAATGCATAAGTCTTAAAGTGATTGGTGTATATGTTTGACAGTCACAATATCAACATTCATTCATGTCGACTCGAATATTATGGGCCGTATTCAATTAGCAGCGAAAATGGAGGGTTTTTTTCGCCATTGGGGAAAACAGACGTTTTTCACCCAAAAAAACCAGCTACATTTTTGCCCCCCCCCCAAAAAAAACCGGCAAACAGACGAAAATGTAGAAAAAAAACTGGGAGAAAAGTTTTCTCCATCCCAGACCAGGAGAAAAAAAAAATGCAAAATCCCTATTTTTGGCTAAATATGTGGGGATTTCTTTCAGAAACCTTTGGACACCCAAAGGATGTTGACACCTTGGAGGTTAGGACACCAGTGTCTATAGCTGTCTCTTAGAGATAAGAGGCTGCCTTTCTGCTGTTCTTCACTAATGACAATAGCTTGTTCCTATGGGTAGCTGAGATGAGGCCCTCTTGGCGTATGCCCAACCACCGATGGCTTTAGCCACCCAAGGGGATGCTAGGGCTGTACGCGTGATGGCACCTGTATGTGAATAAATCTGCTTTAGGGAAACTCTAATTTCCTATCTATTGGTTCCTTAAGGGATGACATATTAGGAATAGGAAGGGAAGTGTTCTTGACTAGGTGGGCAATGTGAGCATCCTCCAGAGGAGAAGAAAGTAGAGCTAGTATATCATCTGCTATATATGACAAATTACACATATGATGTATACCATACCACCTCAGCGATATAAAAATTAATTATACATACACATGATGTATACCAGATGTCTATTTTACCAGCAGAGATAGTACATCAGTTTTACATAACATATTGTACATATAAGAACACTATATACACATATACATACACATACCACACACAGTATGATGTATACCAGATGCCTATTCATCCCAAAGAGATAGTACAGCCACAGTTTTATATTTCATAGTCTACATCAGTGTTATATAAACACGTATTAAACATACTATAGCCGGTATTTCAGTTAGCAGTGAAAAATTTTCAGCTGCAAAAAACGGGTTTTTTCGCATATTTTCGTGTCTTTTTCGACTATATTTTATTTGTGATATCCAATTAAATTCTGTTTTTTATGTCCGAAAACTTTGTTGTTCTCACGAAACACATAGGATCCGCGAAAAGTCACGGACCTGTGTATTTTCACTGCCGCGATCGGGAGAAAAATGACTTCTTATCACGGATTTGGTTTCTCCTGTCACAAAATCCCTGGTAAATGCCGGCATCGGGGCTAATTGGATAGCCCCGGGTGAGGTAATTCGCCTTGGCTAATAGAATACCGGCCTATGTATACCAGTTGATTATAGCCAAAAGTACGATATTATAATTCTACCAACACAGGCCCTGAACCTAAGGGTTAAAGACAGGACGACCACTGATAATACAGTTAGTATACAGTGAAAATATATTTCAGACAACTACACCACAATGTAGAGCTGGCAGCTCTGCATAGCTCATCTGCCCATTTCATCAATAATCACAGCATCTGCTCAGGACTGACTTAAATCTGAGCTCACTGTTGTTTCTAATCCAATTGGGAGCACGTAGAAGAAAAAAGGAGTCTTATGTTGCTTACCTGTTGTTAAGTTTCTTTCTTCGACTCCATAGGGGGCACAGGGATGACACTGGGGTATAGCCTGGAGAGGAGAGTCTGGGCACCGACTGTTAAGTAAGATAACCCGCAAGCCCAGGCTCCGCTCCTCTATACCCCGGCCACTGGACCTCAGGTTAGTTTGCAAGCCCAAGGCAGGAGTGAGGCAGAGGAGAAGGAGAAAGAAGTCTGGCATATACACAGAACCATACAACCATGGAAAGTACAGCTGGATAGGTCACCAAGGCACACACCCCAACAGTCAGGTGCATCAGGGTGGGCGCCCTGTACCCCCTATTGAGTCGAAGAAAGACACTTAACAGGTAAGCAACATAAGTCACCTTTTCTTCTTCCTCCACTAGGGGGCACAGGGATGACACTGGGACATCCCAAAGCAATCCCCTATGGGCAGGGATGCTCCTGAGCTGCAGTGAGCACAGAACGCCCAAAGATGGCGTTAGAGGGCTGTTCTGCAGAAACCCACACTGCGCTGCCCAAGAAGTCACCACTGACCAAGTGGAATGGGCCGTCACCATGGCAGCAACAGGAAGCTTTGCCATGGAATAAACGTGGCAAATTAAAAAGCGGAGCAAACGGGCCAAGGTCTGTTTAATAGCTGGCTAGCCCCTCTTATGAACGTCATATAAGACGATGAGCATCTGACTTGCTAATCTCCATGGTCATTCTGACATAAACCCAGAAAGCCCTTTACCACATCCAAAGAAGCCAATGGCTGAGAAAATTCCACAGGTGGCACCACAATCTTTGGATTTATGTGAAAGCGGGATACCACCTTGGGGTGGTAGCCTAGGCGAGTCCGCAGCACAGGTATGGGAAGTGACTAGATGGGGATCTCAAATCTGACACCCTCCGGCCGACGCAATGGCTAAAAGAAACAGTTTTCCATGTGAGCCAGTGCAAATCCACCATCTGTAACGGCTCAAAGGGAGCAGACTGGAGAGCTCAGAGAACAAGAGAAAGGTCGCAGGGAGCCATAGGAGACATGAAAGGTGGCTGAACGTGGAGAACCCCTGGAAAAAGGTGCGCACATACCGGAGCAGAGCAATCTGCCTCTAGAAGAGAACAGACAAGGCCGAAAACCTAGACCTTCAAAAGATGAGAGCAGGAGGCCCAAATCAAGACCTGTCTACAAAAAGGAAAGAAGACGGGAGAGGCGGAAAGAGCAGGTTCAAAACCCTTAGTTTGTACACCAAGAAAAGTAAGTACGCCACACCCGGTGGTAGATACACTTCCTAGCCTGCAGCATGGTCCGAATTACCCTTCTGGAAATTCCTTTCGCCCTTAGGATGGACCTCTCAAGAACCACCCCGTCAAAGCAAGACGGTTGAGATCCAGATGGAAACCCGGACCCTGAGACAGGAGATCCAGCCACAGAGGAAGACGCAGTGGTGAGTCTATGGATAGTCTCAACAGATCTGCATACCACACGCGCCGAGACCAATCCGGTGCCACCTAGAGCAACATGCCTCTCTCCAGCTTGAACTTGTGGAGAACCCGAGGAATCATTGAGATCAGAGGGAAAATGTAAATTAGATGGACGTTCCAAGGAACAGTCAGAGCATCTACCAGGAGAGCTGGATCCCTGGTGAGGGAGCAATATCTCGATAACTGACGTTTGTGACAAGACGTCATCATGTCCATGTACGGCAGGCCACAAAGGCAGACTAGTAGTTGGAATACGTCCGGTTGCAGTGCCCACTCGCCTGCGTGAACGTCCTGATGGCTTAGGAAGTCCGCTTCCCAATTCTGAATTCCTGTGATGAAGACTGCGGACAGTGCTAGAAGATAATGCTCCGCCCAACGAAGACTTTCGACTGACCTCCATCATGGCTCCTTGGCTGAGAGTGCCGCCCTGGTGGTTTATGTAAGCCACTGCGGTTGCGTTGTCCAATTGTATCTTTACCAGATGCTCGTGCAGGAGGCACTGAGCCTGACACAGAGCACTGTATACTGCACAAAGCTCTAGGATGTTGATGGAAAGCTGACTCTCCTGAAGAGTCCTATGACCTTGAAAGGTTAAAATGACAGGTCACTGCCCACCATGCCCGAAGGCTTGCATTGGTGGCGAGTAGGACCCAATCTTGGACCCAAAAGGTTCCAGATGTGAACTCTGGAGCCACCACAACAGAGAGAGACGTACCTCCTGGGGAAGAATCAGAGTCTGTGCCTTGAGGTTCGGCCAAGACTTGATCCATCGCTTGAGAATGACTTGCTGTAGAGGCCAGGAGTGGAATTGATCGTACTCCACCATGTCAAACATTGAAACCAATGACACTAGAATCTTCATGCACAAATGTCTGGACATAACGCTGGCTTAGAAAGGTTCGCATTCTGGTTTGTAAAGTCAAGAATCCAACAAGGCTCCCAGGTGGAGCATTTCCTGGGATGGAGTTAGTGTGGATTTCCACCAATTGATTATCCAACCGTGTGACTGTAGAAGCTCCACTGTCAGCTGGATGTGATCCCTGAGAACGGTCGGAGACTAGGCCAGAAGAAGCAAGTTGTCCAGGTAAGGCAAGATTCTGAAGCCCCTGCAGTGAAGATGTGCTGCCATTACCGCCATGAACTTCGTGAACACACAAGGGGCCCGTGGACAGACCAAAGGGTAATGCCTGGAACTGATAAAGGCTGGTTTGTACTGAAAACCTGAGGAAATGTTGATAAGCAACTCGTATAGGGATATGCAAATCGGCATCCTGGATATTCAACAATGCCATAATGTCCCCCGGTTCCAAGGCTAGAATGATGGACCAAAGGGACTCCATATGGAATTTGGGAATCCGAATGGCATAAAAGCCCAACCCTCTCTGGGACAGGGGAACAGGAATAACGACCGCTGAGACCATGAGAGAGCGGAATAGACTTGTCGAGAGATTCTGCCTTTTCCGGTCGTGTAGGAAGGAAGGTGGAAAAGAATCGAGAAGGCGGACGCTGCCGAAATGTGAGAGTGTAGTCCTGAGACACGACGTTTGTGACTCAAGCGTCCGTCGTGGTCTGCATTCACACTGCTGAAAAGCGAAGAAGCCAGCCTCCCACTCCGAGGTTCCCTGGAAGGAGACCCACCCCATCATGCAGCAGGCTTGTTGGCTGGCTTGGCAGCTGGATGTCTATTGGATCAGGGTTGCTTGCCTCTGGGTTTGGAGCTTTTAAAAACCATACCCTGACTTCTGGGAAATGGCTGACCTCTGGGCCTGCCCTGAAGACGATAGGGACAAGAGACTGAAGTCCCGGGAGTAGCAACTGATGGTAAGAAAGCAGACTTAGAAGCTGCTAGTGTGGTCACTATCTTGTCCAATTCCGGACCGAACAGGACGTCTCCCAAATAAGGCAGGGCTTCCAAGGCCTTCTTGGATTCTGGGTCAGCCTTCCAGGTGCGCAATTAAAAAGCAGATATCTTAGAAGTCAAACTACCTGAATCTATAGCCGCGTCAGAGAAGCTGCCTCTAAGACATGCGCAACCAAGGATACCAGGTCATCTCTGTTCAGGCCTGAGGAGAGTTCATCCTCCGAAACATCTGCCCAGCGGCCAATCGCTTTAGCCACCCAAGCCAATGCAAGGGCTGGATGAGACAGAGCACCCACATTAACATAAATGGATTTTAAGAAATTTTCCAACTTCCTATCTGTAGGAACTTTAAGATATGCCGTGTTGAGGTTAGGAAGTAGGGATGACCTAATAAGACAAGTAATATTAACATCCACAGGAGGAGGAGACTCCTACTTAGCCCTATCCACTTATGGGAGAAGGTAGCAGTTTGGAAACTTGAAAGCGCCTACTAGGGTCCACCACTAGGAGGTCTTCTAGCTGATCTAAAGATGGAAATTCTGTAGAGGTCCTCTTTAGCCTCTTAAAACCAGGTGCCTTGGATCTGGGTGGCTGCTTTGAGTCCTCCACTAGAAGAATAGACTTAACTGCTCTGATAAGAGCCTCTATGTCTACAGGAGACAGCCTCCTCTCTGGGGCGGAAGATGTCTCAACATCAGAGGTAATGGAAGCACTGGCCTCGCCATCTGAAGACACTTCTGAATCTGAATCTCCCCCAGATAAAGGAGTAGACCTTGCGCATGCAGCGCAGGCCTGCGTCTGGGAGCCCTATCCTTATCTAGCATCTGTTGAAAGGCAGCTGCCTAAGTTTGCCTAGTGGTAGTGCCGGCCCTGCAGGGCGGTAGTGTGGACAGCACATAAGTGCTGTCCGCACTACACTATTAGTATAACAAACACACAGCCGCCGGCAGCTGTGTGTTTGTTTTAGCAGCAGATGAGAGTCAGTCAGACTCTCATCGGCTGCTGCGCGTGTGTGTCTGACCGGGCAGTACTGCCGGGGGGGTGGGGGACGACGACGACTACTACTAAGGGCACTGCTGGGGGTACTTCTGTGGGCGCTGCTGGTGGGACCACTACTGGGGGACACTGCATAGAGGGGGATTACTACTACGGGTACTGCTGGGGGGGGGCATCTACTGTGGGCACTGCTAGGGGGACTACTACTGGGGGCACTACATGGGGGGATTACTGCTGGGGCGGGCTACTACTAGGGGCACTACCGGGGGGGACTACTACTAGAGGCACTGCTGGGGGAGGGCTGCTACTGGGGGGATTACTAATGGGGGCACTGCTGGGGGGGGGGGGAAGACTGCTACTAGGAGCACTGCATTGGGGGGACCACTACTGGGGGCACTGCAAAGGGAGGGTTACTACTGGGGGCACTATATAAAAGGGTACTGCATAGGTGGGAGACTACTGGGGGCACTGCATAGGGGGGGGCCAATACTGCCGGCACTACTGGGGCTCTGTGTAAGGGGCGTAAGGCTGAAGAAATGCCTAGGGTGCCAAGAAACCTTGCACGGGCCCTGCTGAAAGGACATGGATAACTGAACTAACCCCTGTACTGACTGTGCAAAAGTCTGCATCAAGGTGGCTCTGCCATGGGAAGCTGCGGCACAGCGACAGGGACGGGGGCACTGCAGTTGCAATCCTGTCTAAACTGCAACATTACCTGTGTTAATCTAGAAAACCAAGCCGGTTCCTGACTGGATTCAGCGGCAGAGATCGACTGTTGCAGGGCCATTGTGCTCTGGATCCTGAGGAGAGATGTGAACATGTGGGCAAAATTACTCAACAAACCTGCTTTTAAAAGCAGGAAGGAGTTAAATATAGATAACCAGGTCGCAGGGAGCAGGTTAGGAGCCCAGTTTCTCTCCCCGTGCTACAGAGGCACTGCTGAGGAATATGGCCGCTCAGCGTGGAGAGAGGGGAGGATCCTGCCTGGGGCTTGCTGTCTCTGTGAGAAGAAAGCCCCCAGGGTTGGAGGAGGGGCTAACAGGGAGCGCAACCCTCCCCCGTCTGGCTGGAAAACCAGGGCTAATATGCCTGTGACTGCAAATAAGCAGCCCCCTGCTGCATTATAATTACCTGATGGTCTAGTGGGTGGCGCGGGTGACCGGGAGCCCCCACTAGCCAGTACCGCCGGTGGTCTCCACACCGGCGGCAATAAGCCGCGATCTGCAATTCCCTGAGCAGAGAGCCACCTTACCTTGTCCCCTGGAACCGCTGGCTGCGGCTGCTGTGTTTGAGATGTAGGCGGCCGGAAACACTGGCCCAGTCACCAGTGCTGCGGTCCCAGCGCTGGGATGGTGGAGCAGTAGTGGGTGCATCCTATAGGATGCCTTACTCTGCCCATTCCTTAAAATAAAATTAATAAATAAAGCGCAGGGGGACCATCTAACACAGTCCCCCCTGAAAAAGGTGCCCAGCTCCTGCCTTGGCACCAAACGTCTATACTGAGGTCCAGTGGCCGGGTATAGAAGAAAGGAGCTTGGGCTTGTGGGTAATTTTTATTAGCTGTTTGGAGCCCAGACCCTTCTCTCTCCAGGTTATATATATCCCAGTGTCATCCCTGTGCCCCCTAGTGGAGGAACATGAAACTGGCTACTTTTTGCAGAGCTGTGGTTGGGGGCGGGGGGGCCTGTGGCTGCACAACCTTAACCACCAGCATCCTGGAGCACAGTGCAACCTAAGTCATCTGTAAAGCTGGGTACACACTGAGACTATGTCGGCACTATGTGTAGTTTCCGGCCTAATCGGAACTAAATATCGGCCGCATCACTCAGTGTGTATGACCAATATGCGCGCTCCTGCGGCCATTTGCGACATAGTCTGTGCTGCACGTCCAAATGGACATATCTCAAGTGGCCACGTTGCAGATAATGAAGGACGGAACGAGGTATCGATCAGTCGTTCATTACCTTGTTCTAATGTGTACCCAGGATCTGATATGTTAGTCCATCGGGCTGACATATCGGCTGGGTACACATCGCTCAGTGTGCTCCCAGAACACTCTTGGCTTATTAACCCGATGACCCTACCAGGAGGTTATATCTGATCGGGATGGCGGCAAGGCTTTCCATGTAGCCTCCTAACTAATCTAACGTCCCTGTAAACCGAGTCTGATGCACAGGAATCAGAAAAAAAAACTAAGGGCCTGATTCAGAGCCGCTCGTAAGCAGCCGCTCGTTCGTTCCGAGCGATGTTTGCACAACTGCGCATGCGTACAGATCGTAATACGCATGCGCGAACCAGTCAGTGTGGCCAAAAATCGTTTGTTCGCTAAATAGCGAATGCCTGCTATTTTGAGTGACATGAGGAGGCGTATGTGGGTGGTAACAGGGGAAGGTGCTTGAAAACGGGGAGTGGAGATCAGAACGCAGGCGTGCTTAAAGGTCAAAACGGGCGTTTTATGGTTGTGCATAATTAATACAGCAGCGTCATTGACCACGTCACTGGGTTATTTTATAGTCAGAACTGCTCGCAAGATTGTGGTAAGAAAAACCAACCACAAGAATAGCGAGCAGTTCATACGCTGGTCGATGTACTCGATTAATCTAATAAATAGCGGACATGACGTAGGATGCGAGCGGCCAGGGGGCGTAGTTTTCCAAAAAACGACCGCAAGTTTTGTTCGCTCGTTCAGACCTAGAGGCGTGAACAGACTGCAAAGAGCGAACGGTTCATTTGAATAGCCACCCCTTTTTTCTGAACGAGCGAGCGCAAATAGCGTCCGGCTCTGAATCAGGCCCTAAATCTCTCTGGAAAAATGAAGAACGTGCCTTGCTCCAAGGCAGTAGATGAAAGACTGAGGTCTGGTGAGGTGGGAGGGCTTAGAGGGTGGTGGAGGGTAGATCTAGTTTGTTAACTATTTAGTGTCTGCTCCTTGTGTCATTCCCTTTAATCCAGGAGTATAGCAGTGTCTCCCACAATGGAAGGTTTGAGGAAAAAGATTATTTGTGCAATATGGCCACTTTAGTACTTTAATGAAAAAATCTGAAAGATGCAAGCTGCAAATTCATGGCTTCCCCGTCCATAAACCCAGTTATGGAAATGGGTGGGAAACATTCTAGAAATAGCTCATCGGGAGAAGAACGTGTCATGAGGGTGCAAAAACGGCAAAACTAATATTACCAACGATTTAACAACATCTACCGGGGTGAGTGTACACATGCAGGCTTTATTGTCTCGGTTAGTGTCAGTCATTCTTAGGACACAAGTTGATGTACCAAAATAGTGGCCAGCATACACATTAAATGAAAAATACAACACAATTAACCAGTTTAAGATAAATAAAATAATAAAGAGAGCAGGAAACATGCTTAGTAATCTATATCGTCACATAATGGGTACAGCATAAATAATACTGACCGTAAGTGAAGCGATTCCTTTGTGGTAGGATTTCAGGGAGTCAGCGATGGACGTTAGGGCAGAGCCAATATCGTCTTCCTGCAGCTGGGTCAGGCACTGTTCAGCGAGGGAGAACTCCTTCAGACTGTTCAGCCAGAAGTAGAAATGCTCAGAGGCCACATGAGTGAGCAGGCTCTGGTACAGCTCTCGAGCCATATCATGGTTTCCCTGAAGCACAAAAACACAAAGGGACAAAATCAATAGTGTGTATCGTATGCTTTTCTCTGAGCGGCCAACTCCATTTTGTGAAAGTTTTACTAATTTATACCCATGATACAATATTTTTTTCAAATAAAAACACATATCTCCTTTAGCTTTCAACTAGCGTGTAAAAAGGCATACCTAGAACCAACGAGCCATTTAATATGGACACACAATTGCTCCTATCGGCAGCCAGTACAATAGCTCAGGGCTTGACAAATATTTCTAAAATCTAGGAGCCAGGATGAAAGTGTAGGAGCCAGACCACCGTCCCCCCCAAAAAAATTACAGGAGTAATTGAGGAGCACAGCTCTGTGTGTTATGCAACTGTTATACACGCTATACCAGTCCTTAAAATGGTTGCAGTTGAATGGATATAGTAATATGGAGGTCCCCTCGCTGTTCTGCACAGCTCCCCTGCTCCACCCCCCCATCCAGTAATAACGGAACACATTTCATATAAAACAATGGTGCCAGAAAGTACAACAGAACCCCCCTCCCCTCGTGGTCACATCACAATCCCTCTGAAGCTGCTCTGCATTCCCTGGCCACACATAGACCCTACTACCGGAGAGCTCTATGCAACCGGAGATAGGCGACAGTAGACAGTCAGGACAAAATGAGGATTAGCGTAGACTGAGACAGACAGCATGCGTCAGAGCAGGACAGAAGAAGTCAGCGCAAGATGGGACGGACAGGAGGAATCAGAGCAGGCCGGGACGGACAGGAGGAATCAGAGCAGGCCAGGACGGACACAGGCACAGCAGTCACCGCAGACGACACTCAGCACATGCACTCCTGTGCATGAAATAAACGCCGCAATACTATAGGCGCGAATCTCCACGGGGGCTGATGAGGATCTGCTTCCTCCCTCACTGCACAATCTGGTAGCCAGGCAGCAAAATCTAGTAGCCATGGCGACCTGGCCCCTGGGATTTGTCAAGCCCTGCAATAGCTCTTACCATACGTGAGGCTTGTCTAGCTATTCTGTACACAGTCCAACCATTAGACACATTCTCAAGCTGCTGTTTTATTACAGTCTTCACTTCTGGCGACAGGGCTTTCTGACTTGCCACAAAAATAACGGTAGCAAGAGCAACCTGAGAAGATAAAGGCAAAAGTTACAGTCACTACACATTGTGCCAGTAATGAGCAATTCTGTAAGAAAATATAAAGCAGTACAGTTAAGTGTCAGGCAAAAGAATGCAATAAATATAGTAGAGTGATGAATCATCTAACCACAGGTGTCCTGCATTCACGAAAAGAAATAGAGCTTTTAGATATGACCCCAATCTATGCAAGCATGATGAATTGCGAGAACTTAAAGATGCGTTTGAAGGTACTTATATATTAACAATGGTAACATTTGTAAATTCACTTTATTTTCCTTTGCTGAAAGTAGTGAAACGCGTTAGTATTAAACATATGAAATTGGATTGCCAATGCTACATTTGGATCTGTGATTCTGCCAAAAGTGGAATAATAACAAGGAGAAAAGCAAAGTAAATTATACATTAATAAGCAGAATCCTGAAATTGGCATAGCTAGTAAATACTCTCTGCTGAGACTAAGGGACGTATTCAATTAACGGCGAAAACTGACGTTTTTTATGGCAGAGGCGAAAACGGCCGTTTTTCACCAAAAACAAAAGTGACATTTTTGGCAAAAAACTGCTGAAAACGGCAACAGGCGAAAAAAGAAAAATGGAGAAAAAGTTCTCTCCTTCCCAGACCAGGAGAGAAAAAAAAAGCAAAATCCCTATTTTTGGCTAAAAATGTGGGGATTTCTTTCAGAACCCTTTGGACACCCCCCCCTAATGATAAATTACCAGAAAAAAAAACGTAAGTTGCGTACTTTGGCGACAAACAACCGCACAAATTTTGGACGAAATAAGAAACTTTGAAAAAAAAAGATAGTCAGCTATTTTTTTTCCAGGAAATTAATGTTCCACGTAAATTAGGGGTACAAGTATATTTTCGTTTCGTAAAAACGCAATTTTAAAAAACGTTAAAAAAACGCCTGCTGCGAACGCGTGCGATATTTAAAACACTTGATGCATCCATACCGCCCATCGAAACATCAGACCGAAAACGTTAAAACTATTTTCAGCGATTATTTGTTTTTCACCCCAAATTTTGCATGGTTGTTTTTCGCCAATGTATGCAACTTATAATTTTTTGCCCCAGTAATTTATCATTAGGGAGGGTGTCCAAAGGGTTCTGAAAGAAATCCCCACATTTTTTGTCAAAAACAGGGATTTTGCATTTTTTTTTTCTCCTGCTTTGGGATGGAAACGTCTGTTTTCGTCAAAGGTGAAAAAAAACTGCAGTTTTCGCCGCTAATTGAATACGACCCTAAGTTTCAATTCTAGTTTCTGGTATGGTAATATAAGAGCACAATTCCCTCCTGTGCAGCACAGCCAATGCGATATGTCGGTGAACGCCGACATTCACCAACATATCGTGGGTACACACTGCCCGACGGGCAGCAGCTACATTAGCCGATCAATGGATCGGCCAATGTAGCTGTCAGTGTGTACCCCAGCTTGAGTGAATTCTATTCCAGTCTTCTGTGCTGGCTGTATATCTCAATATGGCAAGCATAAAGGATCTTTTAGAATGTAAAGAGCCAGACAGCTTAACTAATGTTTCAGACGTCGATTAAAGTAGCTGAGAAGTAGGCAAGTTGTGATTGCAATGGTGTGAAGATGCCAGCAATGGCACCTCATCTCGCATCCCTCGCAGCCTTAAACTCACCCCAGACCCAGGAATCTTTGTACACAGTCCTACAGGGCTGCGAAAAAAAATCTACGAGTCCGATTTACACAGACTTTAATGGCAAGTCTAAAAAAATAATATGGATATTGCTACGTGCGATCATTTAAGAGTGGGAAAATCTGTCTCTGAAACAATTTCTGCTTTGTTGCTCATTAATTCCACACAGAATTAAATTCTCATCAAAGCTATAATTTACCTTATACTGGCAATCTGCTTGCTAATTGTTTTTCTTTGTAATTGATTAAATGTTTTCTATAATATTTTTGATAAGGGAAAGCCAGTGATTTTTTTTGTACTCTTCATTGCGTCTGTCCAGTGCTCCCCTTATTTTAGATCGTGAAGGGTGGAGTAACAGACCCCAAGTAAGGAGTAGCAATCAGATTCATACATTCTAAGGTTCAGATTTGTGGGTCTGATTTTTCTTCATGGTTTTTCTTTATCACAGATGTTTAACCTTCACACTCAATGCTGGAGCCAGTTGAAATATACGACTGTTAGACACAGATGTAGCACAGCTAAGGTTTTGTGGTTACTTACCAGAAGCTCCTGCTGTTTGTCTGTGGCTGATCTCCCAATAACTTTGTACAGTTCTACCAGGTCGCCCAGCATTCCATCCCCCAGCACTGGCAGCTGCATGGCAACGGAGGCCAGACAATGGCACAGATACACCCTGGCAGAGTCCTGCGCGCTGTGCAATTGTGTCAGCAGGGACTCCACCACAGACTGGCTCAGATAAGGACGGCACTTTGCCAGCTTCACCATACAGGACAGAGCAGTCTAAGGAAACAAAACACTAAAGTCATGTGCTCTGAACTGTATTCTTTTTATATATGAATGACCAAGTAATTGCCAATGGGTGTGTAAGTGCTGCAAACCCAATATCATAACCTATGAGATAACAGATCAGACTCAGGCATGGACTGCAATAAAAACTCATGTACTAAAGAAAGAGTATTTTTCCCACTATCCCTAATCCATACCAGTAGTGCGTAAACCTAATCTCCCCCTGCAGCCTAACCCTAACCGTCGGCATCCCCAGACTGTTAATGCTTCACATGGTGACAGTTAAGATGTCGTAATTGTGGACATGGCGAAATTCTGGGGTTGTCAACATGGTGCCTGACAACAGTTTGAACCATGTCGACATTGTGGCGCTGGCAATATGAATGTTGACATGTTTACTGTTGAGCTTCTACCCGGATACACAATAAACACACAGGAAATCCTTAAAGAGACTCCTTAAATAAGGAAACAACTAGCTGGCTAATAATAAGGACTGTGTGTTTAAGCAAAGCGTTTTTTATTATTATTATTTTATTTTCCCATTAATGGGGATTGTATTTTAGATTATCTAGGGACACGTCTGCTCAAACAAAACAAGAAAAACAAAGCTAGATACAGACACACCAGTGCATCTTACACGTGGTTAGCATGAACGAGTGGTGTAGTAAGTATGACCATAATTTGCTTTCTACTTTATAACAAGCAATTGCTGGAGACGAAGAGAACAATGGTGTTGCCCATGGAAACCAATTAGATTCCGTCCGTGGCTCAGGTTTCTCTGTGGGCTTTCAAGTCTCCCTAGTTCTGCTGATGTCCCCATCTTACCTTTAATGTTTGCTGGGCTCCAGCACTGCTGTCCTGGCTGCACAGTACAAGGAGAGATTCCAGGCCGTACACTGCGTCCTTCTCCAGAGACAGGTGATCTGACATCAGCAATAACAGCAGGTATTACAAGCTCTAATAGAACACATACAATTATCTCAAGACTTTTAGCTTATTTTAAAAACAGCAAAGACTAAAATGGGGGAATACGGGAGACAAGTCAGGCATCAGTAAACAAATAATCCAAAAATAACAAAATATATTGACCAATCGTCTGAATCTACCATCGGGGATTCATTTAAATTAAAAGGCGGGGAGGGGGTCTGAGGAGTAGCATGTGCACGGGGGGCACCCTTACCCTCTGTCTCATATATATGCCATGTAAGCCACTTCATAATAGGAGAAGAAGGGGTTGTAGAATAAGGAACCTCTTTAGTCTCCATTTCAAAATGGAATTGAATCTTACAAATAACTTTCGCAAATGGGGGAAGGAAAGGGGAATTCCAATTTTGGGCTATGGTGGCCCTAGCCGATACTAGAATGTGACCAAGGACATAGCGGGCACATTTAGGAACAATGGAAGGATACCAATGTAGGAGGGCTAAGGAGGAGTCTGGGTTAAAGTAAGACCTAATACATCATATATAAGGGCAAACACTTCCGTGCAAATAGGGTTAAAAACAGGGCATTCCCAAAAAACGTGGAAAATAGAGTCATGAGAATGGCAGAGACGCCAACAAAATGTTGAAGTCGCAGGCCATACCTTATGGAGTTCACAGAGGGAGTTATGTACAATCTATTTAAAAGCTTGACATGTATTTAAGTATGATAGGTGCATTTAGAGAGGGAGAAGGAAGAAAGGTGAATAGATTCCCACTGTTTAAGGGTAAAATTGCGTTGGAGATCAGTCTTCCATTTAAGCTGAACTAGGTACTTATCCATCAGATCTGGAGGGGGGGGGGGGGGTTGGAGGGGGGACAATAAACAATACAAATAAGATGTGGCACCACCAGAAGGTGGTCTAATCAACCTGCCTAGAACTCGATCCGGAGGTGATTGAAACATAATGGGATCAGTATTCAACCCAGTGTTTAAGTTGAAGGTAATAGAACCAGGCTGAGGAATTAAATTACATTTAACACAAAGCTCAGGGAATGGTATAAATGTTAACGGGGAAAGAAAATCTGTCAGAGACCCGATACCTAGGCGCATCCAATACTAGAAATGCAGATGGGGCAGAGATCTATCTAATGCCTAGAGGGAAACATTCCTTGTGGAAAAGGTAAACTCAAAAGGAGGTCAGGGAGAGGAAAACCTTAACGAGAGCAGGTTCCAAATACACCCAGGGCTTAGAATGAGGAGGCAGAAACCAGTCACATAATTGGGAGAGTAGGGCATCTAATAAGATCAGGAAGACCCCACTGCTGTTTCGAGCAAATCAAACGATTATAAGCCATTTTGGGGGGCCTACGTTTCCACACATAAGAAAACATCAAACGTCTTATCTATTGTAGTAATGGGCGGGGGATTGCATAGGGAATAGCTCGAAATCGGTACATCAGTTCTGGCAACAACATCATTTTAAACGCCGCTAAGCGGCCCAACCAGGAGATCTCGTGACACATCCAAGCTGTGGCTAAGGACGTCAACTGGGTTAATAAGGGAATGTAATTAACCTTGTGAACATTTTTAATACTAGAAGGGATGGAGACACCTAGATATTATAGGGAAGAACCCTTCCAAATAAAAGGAAAATGTGTCTTCAATGATTGGAGAATCGGGGAGGGGATATTGATAAGAAGAGCTTAAGGTTTTGGTGGTGTTTAATTTGTAATATGAAGCAGCATAATAGTTATCTACAATAATATGTAGAGAAGTCAACGAGGTCTCCGGGCTGGTTACAAACAATAAGACATAGTCTGCAAAAATACATATGAGATGGGCTAAAAGGTGAACAGCGCTGGTAGGGAGGATATTTGATTGTCAAAATACAACCAGATGAAGTGTAATGTAAACAATTTAGGATAATTTATTTTCTCATAAATAAAAATGCAAAATCATCTATATGCAGTCTAAACACATATGTAGCAATTAAACAAGCATTTGACATTATGCACCTTAACTCCGAATATGGGCGTTCAATGGAATTAAATGATGGAAATGTCCTGTTCCTATGTGACTCCTTAGTAATGGACAGCAATTGCTAAAGGCTTGGTGATAGGTCCAAATAGGATGTACAGTTTCATACCAGCTCACGATGCTGAGGGCCCTTGTAGATGAGCAGAACAGCAATCTCGCTCTGGCAGATACCCTGGAGTGGTAAAGGAGAATAATTTCCTGGAGAATTATGTAGTCCGACCGATATCCACTTTCAGGATGAAAAACAGCAATGTCCAGGAGCCTGGTTCAGGTCACAAAACGTCCACGATGCAATGAATTGTATTCCAATAAGTCCCAACAGAGTAGAGGTGCTCCATGCATGTCGCTAGGCAACTCCCAGCTTCATCAAAGGTGACTGGTTCTTGTAGCAAGCAGATATTTATACTCTAAAGCTGGCCACACACTAGACCAACTTACATCCAACCAGCCAACTTGTTGATTGGTTGGAATGAAAATCTGGAAATGTATTGGAATAAATGATGATCAGCAATTTGCTCCTAAATGCCACAAAACAGATGAAAATGGTCTTTCAGACAAGTTTGTTAAATGTTTGATCTAAACAATATGTTCAAACAACAGTTTTGGTCCATTTTCCATCGTTTGGGACCAAATTGCTGATTGTATACCTTACCAGATTTTCATTCCAACCAATCAACTAGTTGGCTGGTTGGACAGATAATCTTTAGATGTGTGGCCAGCTTTAGAGTATGGCTGCTAATTGATTCACGTGTATAATTACACTTCATCTATGCGTATTCGTTCTAAAAAACCTGTTTAATAAATAGTGTTTCGGAGGCAAACCTATAACCAGTAAAAAAGAATACATTAAGAATTAAAATTAAGGAAAAAAGTGTGACTTACTTTATCCTTTAGCACACTCCGTTCTGCCGATCACGTGATGTAAACAGTGACTCACGTGATCGCCATGTGGGATGGAGCGTACCATGTGACAGAAAATTCTCCACTCCTGTGTATTGTGGGATTTGCCCTTACTTATAATGGGGCTTCTGATTGTGACATACGCTCCCGTCCATTCTGCCGATCATGTAAACAATGACTCACGTGATCGCTATGTGGGACGGAG
The DNA here is from genome assembly GCA_031769625.1 of Taudactylus pleione. NCBI lineage: Eukaryota > Metazoa > Chordata > Amphibia > Anura > Myobatrachidae > Taudactylus > Taudactylus pleione. Next base: position 30,719,081 of record JAUIMM010000200.1, read on the forward strand.
CGTACCACGTGACACTCTATTACTGCGATTTTGTGATTTGCCCTTACTTGTAATTGGGCTTTCTAATTGTGCCCTGATCTCCCATCACATGATCACAACGTTTGGATACATTTTTATCACAAACGTCAGGATGACAATAGTAAGTGATGTTAAATTGAATAAAAAGTTAAATAAAATGAAAAAGTTAAAACTCCTTATATTAATAAATATTAGATAGACAATGATTTGCAAAAACATAAGTTTTATAGCATATATATAGTATTTCTTACATCAGAGCTATTGTCAGTAATTATTTAATTATAATTAACTCAAAACGGGATGTTAGTATAAATAGTTATATTCATCCGATTTCATTTGAATTTTCATGTCTTAATTGTTTGTTATGTTTTGTATTTCTAAGCAAAAACGGAAGGACTAAAATAGGAAAAAAGAAAAATGGTAATAACAATAATGAAGAATTAGGGAAAGATTAAGGAAATTGGAGGGGAGGGGGTTGTAGCTCAAGTTCAAAAATGTCTCTACAGAACAACATTCAGCTCTACGGATTCATTCAAACCATTTGGATGTAATGAATCTAATTTAAACATCCAAAAAATCTCCTTGGTACATAACAGTTTAAACCTATCTCCTCCTCTCTTCGTTGCTAGGATGTGTTCTAATCCAACTAATTTCAAGCAACTTGGATCTCCTTTGTAGCTCATTGTAGTGTCTGGACACACTATGGATTGAATTCTTATTTATAATGTTCCTACGGTGTTTCATAAATCTCGTCTTTATCTTGCGGGTAGTCCTCCCCACATATCATAGGTTACACCCGCAGACAAGGAGATAGATGGAAAATTCTGTATTGCAATTTATAAAACTGTTTATATTTTCACATTGACCCTCACTACAGTTTGGAATCGTAGTTGATCTCATAACATGTTGGCACGCACTGCATCTGGTGCCTCCACATTTGTAGAAACCCCGGGTAGGTTTCAGCCAGGACAATTCCTGTCCCGGGTTCTTTTTAGCAGTAGTAGTTGATGATTTTAAGTAATCAGGTTGTTTTTCTTAAAGATAAAAGATGGTCTTATTGGTATGCAGTCTCGTAGGATATTATCTTGTTTTAGAATGTCATAGTTGTTAAGGACTATTTGTTTGATTTTAGAATATTGGCTGTTGTACGTGGTGATAAATTCTAAACGATCATCATTTTTCATATTTCTGAGTTTTTGTAGTTCTCTGTTGAAGGAGAATATCCCTAGGGATTAATCTGGTTTCATCTAAAGCCTTTTGGACTATAGAGCATTATCGGTACAATTTCTCCGTAATTGGAGAAATTGTCCCTTTGGTTTATTATTTTGCCACGTGTCGCCATGCTCACTTTTGAAGTGTAGATAATGATTCGGCACTTTCATTTGTTACCACCTTGAATTCCAACACATAATTTACAATTCACTCATACATATCACTCTACACAGATCAACTTCTTGGATAGAACCCTACAGGCAAAGGGAGGTCAAATTCAGACCTCAAATTACGTTAAAGAGGTTGGAACAAATGCTCATCTACACTTCAAAAGTGAACATAGCGACACGTGGCAAAATAACAAACCAAAGGGACAATTTCTCAGTTTACGGAGAAATTGTACAGATAATCCCATTTTTGAAACACAAGCTAGCGATATGACACAAACTTTTCTTACCTGAGGATATCCTCACTCTATAGTCCAGAAGGCTCTAGATGAAACCAGATTAATCCCTAGGGATAGTCTCCTTCAACAGAGAACTACAAAAACCCAGAGAAATATGAAAAATGATCATTTAGAATTTATCACCACGTACAACAGCCAATATTTTAAAATCAAACAAATAGTCCTTAACAACTATGAAATTCTAAAACAAGATTATATCCTACGAGACTGCATACCAATAAGACCATCTTTTATCTTTAAGAAAAACAAGTCCCTAAAATATATGTTGTTAGCACTTAGTTACTTAAAATCATCAACTACTACTGCTAAAAAGAACCCGGGACAGGAATTGTCCTGGCTGAAACCTACCCGGGGTTTCTACAAATGTGGAGGCACCAGATGCAGTGCGTGCCAACATGTTATGAGATCACCTACGATTCCAAACTGTAGTGAGGGTCAATGTGAAAATATAAAGAGTTTTATAAATTGCAATACAGAATTTCCATCTATTTCCTTATCTGCGGGTGTAACCTACGATTCGTGGGGAGGACTACCCGCAAGATAAAGACGAGATTTATGGAACACCGTAGAAACATTATAAATAAGAATCCTATCCATAGGGTGTCCGACACTACAATGAGCATCACAAAGGAGATCCAAGTTGCTTGAAATTAGTTGGACTATAAACACATCCCAGCAACGAAGAGCGGAGGACATAGATTTAAAGGGTTACGTATCCAGGAGATTTTTGGGATGTTTAAATTAGATTCATTACATCCTAATGGTTTGAATGAATCCGTAGAGCTGAATGTTGTTCTGTTGAGAAAATTTCGAACTTGAGCTACAGCCCCCTCCCCTCCAGTTTCCTTAATCTTTCCCTTATTGTTTTCTAAATTCTTCATTATTGTTATTACCATTTTTCTTTTTTTCCTATTTTTGTCCTTACATTTTCACTTAGAAATACAAAACATGACAAACAATTAGGACATATGAAAATTCAAATTAAATAGGATGAATATAACTATTTATACTACCATCCCGTTTGGAGCTATATTATAATTAAATTTCTGACAACAGCTCTGATGTGAGAAATACTATATATATGTATGCTATAAAACTTATGTTTTTGCATATCATTGTCTAGCTAATATTTTTTAATATCAGGAGTTTCAACTTTTAAATTTTTAATTTTATTTTATTTAACTTTTTATTCAATTTAACATTACTTACTATTGTCATCCTGACGTTTGTGATAAAAATGCATCCAAACATTGTGATCATGTGATGGAAGATCAGGGTACAATTAGAAAGCACAATTACAATTAAGGGCAAATCACAAAATACGCAGGAATAGAGTGCCACATGGTACACACCATCCCACATAGCGATCACGTGAGTCATTGTTTACATCACGTGATCAGCAGAATGGACGTGAGCGTATGTCACAATCAGAAGCTCCATTATAAGTAAGGGTGAATCCCACAGTACACAGGATTGGAGAATTTAATGTCACATGGTACGCTCCGTCCCACATGGCGATCACGTGAGTCACTGTTTACATCACGTGATAGGCAGAACGGACGGAAGTGTGCTAAAAGGATAAAGTAAGTTACACTTAATGTATGCTTTTTTTTTTTACTGGTTATAGGTTTGCCTCCGAAACACTATTAAACAGGTTTTTTATAACGAACACACACAGATGAAGTGTAATTATACACATGTGAATCAATCAGCAGCCATATTGCTTAGAGTAGAAATATCTGCTTGCTACAAGAACCAGTGACCTTTGATAAAGCTGGGAGTTGCCTAGCGAAACGCGTTAGTTGTGGAGCACCTCTACTCTGTTGGGACTTATCGGAATAAAATTCATTGCATCGTGGACGTTTTGGGACCTGAACCAGACTCCTGGACATTGCAGTTTTTTCATCCTGAAAGTGGATAACGGTCGGACTACATAATTCTCCAGGAAATTATTCTCCTATACCACTCCAGGGGATCTGCCAGAGCGAGATTGCTGTTCTGCTCATCTACAAGGACCCTCAGCATCGTGAGTTGGTATGAGACTGCACATCCTTGGACCTACTGCCAAGCCTTTAACAATTGTTGTCCATTACTAAGGAGTCACATAGGAACAGGAAATTTCCATCATTTAATAAGTCCATTGAACACCCATATTCGGAGTTAAGGTGCATAATGTCAAATGCTTGTTTAATTGCTACATATGTGTTTAGACTGCATCTAGATGATTTTGCATTTTAATTAGAAAATACATTTTAAATTGTTTACATTACACTTCATCTGGTTGTATTTTGACAATCAAATATCCTCACTACCAGCGCTGTTCACCTTTTAGCCTTTCTTAATCTATGTTGGGGTTGACTAGCCCTATTTTATACAGCTGCAGTGGAAAGAGTAGCTATTAGAGCACCTGTTCAAGAAGAGATCTTTATATTTTCCCTTTTGCATAGTTTATGAGATGTATTATAAACTGAAAGCGCAGGGTATGCTGAGGACAGACAAATTGTTTGGGCAAGGGGTTCGATGGCTAACACAAATATTAACGTGGAGAGGGGGCAACCTTGTCTAGTGCCATTAGAAATTGGGAAAGATGAAAGGAAACCATTGCTAAAGATACGGGCTGAAGGGCCAGCATAAAGGGCAGAAATAGAATGAAGAATGTCTCCATGGAATCCGAACTTAGATAACACCTGGCACATGTAGCCCCATGGAGCCTATCGAAGGCTTTTTCAGAGTCGGGGGAAAGGAGAAGAATTGGCGACTTAGTATGACGTCCCAGAACAAAGCCCACTTGGTCAGGGTGTATCAGCTGCGGAAGCAAGGGATTCAAGCAATTGGCTATCAACTTAGCAGACATTTTTACTTCTGTATTGAGGCGTGCAATAGGACAATAGTTCTTGCATACAGAGGGGTCCTTACCAGGGTTTGGAATAGTCACAATTTGAGCTTCCACCATTTCAGCTGGAAAGGAACCAGTATGAGAAGCCTCTGTTATAAAGCAGTAATAGAAGGGGGGAAAGGACTTCACCAAACGCAGAATAAAAGGAATTAACAAAGCCATCAGGGTCAGGAACTTTTCCCTTTAGCAGCTGCTGAATTACTAGCTGTATTTCCTCCAGAGACCAAGGGGCGTTCAGAGACACCAAACTATCCGCATCAAGGGAGGGGTGAGGGAGGCTATCTAGAAATGAGGAAATGGTACTAGTTGAGGGTTGGTGAGTGGAAGGGTCCCCATGTAGATTATATAATTTAGTGTAGTATTCCGAAAATAAATTACCGATATCAAGGGGATTAAAACATTTCTTACCTGAGGGAGTAATAAGACATTTAAGCCTATTACGCGCCTGCTTACCACAAAATTTATGCGCTAGCAAACGAGAAGCCTTATTTCCAGCAGTATAAAACTTATGACGGAGGCAGGCAAGGGCTGAACGCATACAAAGCATGAAAAGTTTCTGGAGCTGGTGTCTTACCTCTTGGAGAAGTTTACGCAAAGTCGTAGTTGGGTGGATTTGATTCTGAGACTCTAAAGACCTGAGGGTTGACTCTAAATCACTCTGCATTTTTCGAGAGCGGGCCTTGAGCTGAGCTTCCTTCTGGACAGAAGTACCAAGGAGTAATGCTTTCATAGCACACCAGTAAGTGAAAATAGAAGTTTCCTCAGGAGAATTAATCTGCATATATGATGTAAGGGAGTCCGTAAGGGCCCTTAAGAGTCTCAGGATCAGTTAATTGATATTCAGGAAAGTACCAGGTGTGTGTAGAGGGGAAATGTTGACCCATATCCCAGGTCCATAAGACAGGAGTGTGGTCAGACCATGTAATGGGAAGAATTTTAATCTTCTTAGTACACTGAAGGACTCTCTTATCTAATCTATAGATATATTCTAGAGTAATGCTGGGTACACATTGACAGATACATTGGCCGATCAATTGACGTGACATGGAGGTAGGAGCAAGTGTAGATATGGCAACCCTGCAGGGGAGTGCAATTGGAGGGCACTCAGTCACAAACCTTGTGAGAAGTGGAGTCTAGGAGTCTTGGGTCCAAATACACTGTTTCAGCTGGTGAAGGGAGCATGCAGCCACTACACAGGCACACACACACATTGCAGCTTGAAGGAGAAGTCCCAAGATGGCGGCCTCCAGCGATTTGCAGGTGTTTATAGCTGGAACCTCAAGGAGAGGTGCCTCCACCGAGGGTCAGGGTAATCCCGGCAGGCAGAGGCAGGAGGAATAAGCAGCCGCGGTGGTGACATCAATCGGTCCGCCGTCGGAGCTCTAAAATCGAGGCCGCGGCTCCTGGAAGTGGAACAGGCCTTAGGACGCCGGACCCCACGGATCACCTCCTGAGTCCAGTAAGGAGGTCAGGGGTAGTGCGGACACCCGAGGGAGTGAAGGCAGCAGTGTGGGAATCCACAAACAGCCGCTGGGTCACTGTTAAAAGGGGCCAAGGCAAGAGCTTCCTCAGGACACGGCTGTCCAGGCTGAGAGTCAGGCCACGCAACCAAGGTGCTCAGAGTTTTGACAAACAAACTCTACAACAACAAATAATTCTATAACCCTGTTGTTAGTTTGGAAAACGCTCAATGGAACTTGACAGAAGACGAGACCATTACATGTATCAGTGGACCTGTGAAATCATGGTATCCACTGGAGCATGGGTGAGATATTAGATTTCTATTATCTTATTTAACAGTTTGCTTTTGGATGAAAGTATCCTATAAATCTCCCAGAAAGACTATTCAAAAATCACTACAAAACATTAAAGCTGATTTCATCAAGCACAATAGGGTAAAATCACCAAGGTGTAAAATGTTAAAAAATACAAAGGAGATCAATTAAGAAAATGCATGGCAACACAAAATTATTTAGTCACACAACACAATAAGCTTACAGTGTGCAATCAGAAGATCTAAACTCACCCATATCCTGACAAGATGACACAATATTGGTGAGGACTGTTATGCCATAGGCAGCGATGCCTCGGTTACTGTGGTAACTGCACTCCTGTGCCAGCTTAACCAGATCTGTATACCTGGCAGTACCCGATTTGGTCCCTATAAAATAAATATAAACTTTAAGTAAAAGTTTTGGAGTCATTTGTGCTTCCATAAAAAAAAATTTCTTGATTTAATGCAATTATATTTCTGTCTCACTCTCACCCTAGACCCAGGAGCCCACGTGCGCCGCACACCCTGCACCCGTTATAGATACGCCTATGTTCACAAGTTATTTTTAAGTGTTCTCATCCTGACCACATAGACAGAACATTAGATTAAAATTATGGCGATAGTTGTCGCAAAATATATGGAACTTTAGAGTTATATCAAAATGGTCAATAAAATCAAATGTAACAATTCTCATTGCTATACGGATATTATGCACGGCTTTCTTAACATCAGATATTTAGAGGCCCCACATACTATAACCATACTGAACTCTGATGTGACATGAACATATTGAGTGAAGACGGTACCTGGGAGTGCATGGAAGTACTGTTTTATGCAGATGCTCCCAGACAGTGTTGAGAGGACAGAGACCATTCCCAGTTTCAGGCTGTCATACGGTGTTTGGAGAGCGCATTCACATAGAGCCTGAGTGAGAAGAGAGACTCAGTGCACAGAGATCCTTACATGAAGGATAAAGACAACACCTTTGATATTTACAGGAATTTGTGCAAATATCAAAATCACTAGTGTATTATATAATGAGCTCACTATTCACACCCTAACAAGACTACATTGCAGTCTAGAAATCAGACAACAATATTAAACACAAAATCAGGGGTGTTGGGCAGACAGTTATGGTGCCCTATTTCACATTTTAATCTATCTACAGAGCTATCCACTTACACCCGCTAATGCTTACTAGCACATTGCCTCCCCTGAACATTTTACCCCAAATATTATCCTATTCCTCGCTTATGTGACCCCTACTTTCCAAAGCTAGGCTTTACTGAAGGCCTTACCCTAACTCCCTGACTGCAGATCAGGTAAATGTGAGCATGCTCTCACTCTCTTCTATGTCCAGTTATGTATTAATTACAATTCTATTTTTTTTTTCTTAATACGAAACAAACAGAAGAACAAAGGACAATGCTAATAAGAGGTGAGGCGGATCAGCCACGCACCTGAATGTTGTCTCTGCTCCACGTATGAGGGGTCCTGTTGGCCAGAAACTTCAGGTCTTGGATAGAAAGTCTTTTTACGGATTTCCTGGGATCATTCTTCAGGTACTGCAGCAAAAGCTGGATCTGGGAGTGGGGATATTAGGAGAAATCTATTCAGATTTAAGGAAGGCAAAACCAAACAAGACAAAATCTAATCTCAGGAAAAAGACGGTCCTTCCTGGCAAAGTTATTCCCAGGACCAATACCTCCAGTTATAACCCCCATCAGGCTGACAGAACTAAGGTGGCCACTATAGTATATTTAAATAAACTTGTTTAGTATTCACATGATATTAATAAAGGTTTCTTTTTTCCTTTAGGACTTGTGCTCCTCTCATTGGAAACGCTAGACTTCCGGATACAACTACAATAAGGTTCTTACATAAAACAACAACCCTACAGTATATGGCAGGGGTATTCAACATGCGGTCCTCCAGCTGCTGTGGGACTACACATGTCAGCATGCCCTCCCACAATTTTGCAAATAGGGCATGCTAAAACTGTGGACTGGCATGCTGGAATGTATAGTTCCACAGCAGCCAGAGGGCCCAATCCCTATGTTGTAGTCAGGACCTTTCTGTAGAATATCCATTTGTAGCAAGGGGTTCACAACTCTTCAGCAGGGACTGAAGTTAGATCTGTAATAAGCTTTATGCCACATGGTGTACAGTCTTAAAAACTAATTTATTTTTTTAACTTTCTCTTGTATCCCTCTGGGGGGACACTGCTAAACCCTGGGGTGTAGAGGGTGCTGTATGTTGAGCAGGCACATCTTCACTACAACTTGTTTAGAGGTTATCTCCTCCCCTCTACATTCCTCCAGCCAATCGGATTCCTGTTATTCATTTTGTGCCAATGAAGTGAGCAAATCTTCATCAACTGCTAAAGGAGCTTAGTAAATTTGACATTTGTTTTATTTTTTTACATTTACAAAAAAGGAGTTCCCTAGGTTGCAATAATGAATTTCCCTTACATTACTGCACTGTAGTATACAAATGAATTATATAGCTACTACTAATAAGATACGGTGGATATAAGCAATAACAATAGTAAAACATGTGTAGGAATTGGTTTATTAGTTAGTAGTATGCAACAAGAGAGGAGAGATATTCGTGGCAACCCAGGTTACGTGGAATTAAAGCTGAGCCATCGGGCAACAACCACTAATATATATTTGAGCTACAAGGATACTAATAGTGCAGACTGTGGGCGAGATATTATTTCAACTGGTTGGACACAAAGAAAACATAAAAGGATCACTAAAAATAGCATGTGCAAAAATTGAGTATAAATATTTAGTACTATTATCTTTTTGTGAGCGTTGTAATAGTTTCCTGCTACATCAGTGGTCATACAGGGAGTGGTCTTCACAAATACAACGGGTAGGATTAGAAGACTTAGTAGGACCTCTGTACCTGCTTGGGAATGTCCACCAAGGAGGAGGCGGCCAGCAAGGTGAAGGTGTGCAGCGTGACAATAAGCATCTTTGTAGACGGGTACGAGGTCACAAGCTGCTGAAGAAGCTGCCGGCTGTTGGAGGCTAAGATGGCGTCATGGTGCATATGCTGGAGAATAGGAATAAGTTTCAGCTTCAAATCAATTGGCGTAGCCAAGCCTAGGACAAAGCAGAGAGACAACACAAGATGTGACACCATTACAATCCCACAGACTTCTGCTTTACACATGGCTCCTTACCAATAGTGTTCTAATAACAAATGACGTTCACCAATAGTCAGATGTGTGAGAGTTTGCATATTACTTATGAACAGAAGATGTATAGGAGGTTTCATCAGGAAACAATGAGAGGAAATCAGAGGCTTCTATGAGAATTATTTTCCGAAACCCAAGTCTGCTGTAAACAAATCATTATACATTTAATAGGTTTACGTTTAGCAAATGCACAAAATGGTTACAGAGTTAGACATGGCCAAACCAGAGAAAATGGTAAACGTTTAAGCTGGGTACACACCGAGACGACAGACAATCGTTCAGACTTTCCAGAGGATTTCCATTGAGCCCAGAACCAGTGAAATTGCGCGCGCACGCGCACACACACACACACACACACACTGCAATCTTGCAAACGACCAAACTATATATTTTATCGTCTGGTTGTATTCAATTTATCGTTGTTCCTGTACACACTAGAACAATCATCTTTAAGTACACTAGCTGGCAGCGGCAAGAGGTGACGTCTTCAGAGGCCAAATGTGAACGACATATGGTCAGGACGTCCAGTTAGCTGTTTACATGTTGTGCACCATACCGCTAGTGATGTCATCAGGTTTTATGTACAACACATCAAACCTGACTACGTCGCATGCGACCGCGCATATTGAGCGTACACACTGGGTTTTGCAGGTTCATTCCTGCTGGGTGTTGGTATAGGTAGTGCATTGATATAGTCTCAGACCGGTGGGTGGCGTGACCCGCTGTGGGTGCAAGTGTTCGCACTAGCTGTGGTATAGTGTAGCGCTTGGTATGGAAGATGTGGCTGCAACTCCAATGCGTTTCTCCCCTGCAGAAGGCCCGCGCAGGTCAGAATGAACCCACAAAACCCCAGGAATGGGGAATCGTGCCTCATCACACCGTGCCAGCGACGTACCCGGATGTAACAGGCAAGAAGATCGATACACCACGGTCAGTCTACATTTGAACTGCCAGAAGAAACATCTCCTGAAGGTCCCCATTGTACAAGATAGGAGTCACGCAGTTAACCACATAAGGCCACCCATGCCCACGTCACTCTGCTACATATCCACAAGCATCCAGGCACTAACCACACACAACCAGGACGACCACCCACAGCTTATGCGAGTGTCCATGATGATGGTCGCGATGGTCAAGACCATCGCGTCCATCGGGCTTGCGACGGAGACCCTGCGGTAGGGTCTCGCTGCCGCAAGCCCTGGAGTGATTTTGGCTCTATCAGAGCCAAAATCACTCCCACTGACTTCACTACTGATGTCAGTGGGGCCGGCTTCAGACGGTAGGCGTTCCCATGCCTCCGTCTGGCAACCACGCCCCCGGCACGCCCACCAAAGGGGGCGTGCTGTCAATCAACATCGACAACACGCCCCCTTTGGTGCGAGACCCGGAGCGACGGCTACCCTGTCGCTAGCCGGGTCTCGCGCATGCGCACGACGGAGCTCCCTCCGTCGTGCGCATGCGCAGTGGGGTAACATCGACCCGCTTGCTTGGTCTGGTCTTGTCCTGCGCTCGCGAGTCTGAATGACTGGTCTTGTCCTGCGCTCGCGAGTCTGAATGACCCCCTCGGTCCTCTGGACCCCAAACAGTGCATGTTTTGCAGGTCTCCTCACAGAATTACAACCAAAATATTTAGCTCCACTTGTGGATCTTTTAAAATCTGGCAGTGAGTAATGAATACACCTGTGCACTTGTGGGTGACCTGGAAAACATGACCTGTGTGGGGTCCTGAGGACAGGGGCCCTGATTCAGAGCCGGACGCTCTGACAGAGCGCTCGCTCTGAATCAGGGCCGGCCTTCTTGTTTTTTAGAGCGGTCTCCTGGCCGCTCGCATAGCTGTGGGTGACCACCCACAGCTATAGCGAGCGGCCAGGAACCTGGTCGCGATGGTCAAGACCATCGGGCTTGCGACAAGACCTTGTGGTAGGGTCTCGTTGCCGCAAGCCCCAGAGAGATTTCGGCTCTCACATGGGAACGCCTCTGTTTGGGCAGCCACTCCCCCGGCCCGCCCACCAAAGGGGGCGTGCAGTCACTCAACATCGACAGCACGCCCCCTTTGGTACGAGACCCGGAGCGACGGTTTGCCTGCCGCTATCCGGGTCTCGTGCATGCGCACGACGGAACCAGCTCCGTCGTGCGCATGCACACTGGGCCACCATCGACCCGCTTGCGAGTGCATAGCGCTCGCGAGCGGATCTGAACCAGAGTTTGAGAACCACTGCTCTATAGCCATATTCCATCACTCACAGGGCCCAGCACACTCCAAATACACTGGAACCTTTATCCAAAGCCATGCATACTAAATAGCCACATTCCATCACACACAATTCATTACAACCATTTATAAGACTAGGTAGTGTATAAGGCCACCCTATATGACAGCCCAAATAAATGCAGGTTGCACAACTCTCCCTCTGAACACTGAAATGTGTTATCATCCATTGTCGTTTTGTCATGATCATCTTGGCACCAATGGATTAGTATGTCCCTCTATGCCGGGACAGAAAACAGGTGCTATGAGAATACACCTCTCCTGGGCTCTACAGTCTTCATTAATTCAACGAGATTTCCCATACATTTTGGAAGGGAAAAGAGGATCAGAAAAGGCAAATTGAATTTCTCCTGGTCATCCATGACATCAATTCATAATTCACAAGTGGTAACTTACAGAAACTTATCAAGTCATGGGTCAAAGAATGTAAATCAACAGTGTATTTCAGCATTTGTGACCATAAATAAAAATTGCTTGAGTAAGGGGTATTTAATTTATATTACTTTCTAAATGTGGAGATAAAAAGGAACTTATGGCTGGCGTGGAAATCGCATCTGACCAAGCTTCAGCTCTGATGCACTTGTAGAATGTTCCAAGTCTGAGGTGAACATTTTTATGTTGGCTTTACTGTGCTTATTATTTATTTAAAAACTGAGACTAAATTAGATTAGAGTTATGAAACTGTAGGACTTGGTGTGTGCTAGATGCAGGGTCGGACTGGCCCATATGGGGTACAGGGGAAATGACAACCTCCCCGACCTTCTCTGCGGGGTGGAGAATAATGTGGGGATAATTGTGCAGGGACCGTAAAGCCAGTGATATTTTCTTAGTCAAATTGGAGTGATAGGAATAATTAAAAGGCAGAAATACTAAGAATTGTTTATTATATTGTCATTGATCTACTACATTTTGCAGTTATTTTGTTTTTTTTTCTCAGTTTTTCAATTTGTGTTCTTTTAATTTGGTGGAGTTATTGATTTTGTTTTATTTAGATTATTGTATATTTTTACTTCATTATTTATGTATATCTTTATTGTTTTGCGTATGTATTGGCACTCGGTAACACCTCTTCCGGTGTGCAGAACCTTCGGGCTGTTTCTCACTTTTGGGAGTCATCTCTGGGATCTGTCCGCCGGTTTCAGGCGTCATTTCCGCCCGCAAGGTGGTGTAACATCACTTCCGTAGAGGCATAGTGTCGATTCCGCCATGTCAATTCCGGCACAGTGTGGGTTTCGATTCATCATTTAAGTAACTGCCTGCTGGTTAGATGTTGCTAGCGGTGCTTTTGGTACCTTGGTCCCACCACATCATTTCCAGTGCCATGTAGTTCCAGCTGCATCTTTCGGCCGATGGCTGTTTGTTTGGATGCGGTCATCATTACCATGGCAATGGTAAATGTTTCCCCAGCAATTTTACATGATTGATTTATGGTGCATACACACGGTCAGATATGTCAGAAGAACGATTGCAGACTGTATTAAAATGAATGTAATCGTCCAAATCTGACTGCAAACACATCAGATGTCAGATATAGTTATCTGACAAGCAGGAACGCGCATCGTTCATCATTGCAGGCTCACATGTCAGATTTTCTTTCAGATGTGAACGATTGAACGGTTTTTCAAATCGTTATCGTTCAGATAGGACAGAAAATCTGACCATGTGTATGCACCATTAGTTCTGTGTGCCACTTTTCTCTTTTTACATTTGACATTGGTTAATAATTTAATTAACACAGGTGTGGGTCATTTCAATGTATGCATTGGGTATTTAAGGCTGGTCTGTGGGGATTATAGTTGGGCAGTCCTTGAAGAAGGTATATTTACACCGGACATATCTCCGATCATTATGTGATGGATGACTATATTTAGCCAGATTAACAGACTGCTGTTTGCTTATGATGTACCTTTTGCACAAACTGCCTTTTGACAAAATTTTTAAGATGGATTAAATTCCTTTTTGCTATTTATTTTTGGTTTGGTTTCTGTGTTAATTGAACCCCTGGTGGAGTCACTGAGCACAGACTTTCTGCTGTTGTTGATTTATCCAGCACCCGCCTGCTTTAAGATTGGAAACGCGTGTGATTTCTGCAAGTTTATTTTTTATCTATCTATATATATATATTTTTTTAAAGGGGCCCAGTCCATGCACTCTCTAATGGTTAGCCAAGCCTCTGTGGAGACTAGCCACACCCCCTCTGGAGGTTAGCCACACCCCTAATTATGGGCTCCTATCACTGCATTCCCCTGGTGAGCCCTTCACGCTCCAGTTTGACACTGACTACACAATTTTTTTTTTGGGACTGAATTTAGCTGTGTACATCAGTGGTTTCTTTTTTCAGTTTTAAACTTTTTATTTTGGAAGGACACAAGCATGACTTAGCAAGACAACAGTTCACTAAAAATACATCAAGAGAGCAGTCTATATTCATAGTGGAAATGTATAAAACATACAAACAGGAAAACAATCTCGTAAATCCAGGTCCCAGGCGAAAGGTATTTTGGGGGGGGGGGGGGGTGCGGGAGGCACAGATCGTATCACAAGTGGTACCATGTGGAGAAGAGAGGTTAGCCTCACTACAGGAGAGGAGGAAAAACAGATTTGTTTTTGATGAAAGTTTATTGAGAAATCAATAGGATTTAGATATAGCGCTGCCCTAATGTCAGTTCTGCATATAAATGGCGTGCTAGTCTATAAATTGCGCTCACTTACTGCTAGGGACTAATTTGACTGGTCCACCAGTCCAAGACAAGCCAGCATTTCCTACCCCATCGAGTTAGTCTCTGCCCGTGCGATTATAAAACAAATCATCTTAAAATATTATCTTTAGGCAGATAAACTAGACAGCAATAAAATCAGCACAAACCTTGGATCATTTCTCCAATTTTGTTGCAGATTCCAGTAGCAAAATCTCTGAAAAAGGAAAACATTACACAATGTTAATGGCAGACTTACCAAACACAATATAGAAATACAACATAACATAGCAGAATAAATTGCTGTCACTCATATTCATCATGTACTCTTATTAGTCCACTTTGCACTTACTAATCTGACAGCTGTATAATTCAAACAATGTGAATAAAAATTCAAACTTTGAAAATGTTATTCCCTTTAACCTAATTAGTACTTTATTTTTTTAAATGGAAAATCAAATTGCTATTAAGCATTGCTTGACAAATCCTGGGTGCCCTGTTGCCATGGCGACTAATATTGCAGTCCTGGCGAAAACATTTTGCTGTGGTCTGCTCTATAATTTGATCTCGATTGACTGGGTCTAGACCCTGTGAGTGATGAGAGGGAGGTTTCCCAGCTGCATGTAGCAATAGACCCACCCACATTTCTGGATTGGTGGAGGAAGTTTGAGAGCGCTCTGCCTGTCTTTACTGACCAATTTAAAATCCCCGCTGTGGAGCTCAGCTCTGCCAAACCTGGTCCCAATATCATGGTTGCCTGATCCTGGCTGTCACTGAAGAGGCTGCAAGAGTAGGTGATTCTGGTGCCTGGTCAGACCAATCACACTACAAGGCTATCACAATCTGCAGCTGGAGACCAGCCATTAGATGCACACTGCACGGCATATGTAGTAGGGTAAATTGTTTGGGTTGGGGAGGACAGAGCCGTGGGTCCTGACCTAATTATGCAGCTTAAAATCGCAAGTGCCATTAGATTGTAACCCACATCTGGTATCACAGGAAAGGTCCTGGGATCGAATGGGATGCCATACAATAGCGATGTTACCGGTTTGTCAGGACCATTAGGCTTCACCTTAGACTGCTGCAGGGTGGATTACTTGCAAAAATATTGGTACAGAAACAAGAAGTCATCAGTTTGCAAATCTAGATCCGTAGGACCCAGGATTTGCACAAAGTCCTAAAATCTTTCAAGAAAATGAAGTGTTCCCTATTCTGCCTGGGATGGAATCACAAGGTCTTGATACAAATTAAACCTTTGACTGAAAACCTGATCGGCATTAAAAAGGAAAGCAGACCACCAAGAAAGAGCACACTGCTTAAAACTCTAGCTGGGAGCAAAAAAATAGGAAAGCCACCTGCCAAGAAAGGAATTTCACTTCACCGAACCAAATGTATTTTAAGGAGGTTGCTGTAGATCCCCCTGGAGCTCATCCCAGTTCAGGCTGTTGAAGACTCCCACTTGCACTAATCCTCTCAATAGGACACAGGGCACTAAATAGCTGCCCACAGGAAAAAAAAATGTCTACTTTCCCTAATGCAAGCCCTGCAGTGATAAAGAACCTGGTCAGAGATCTCAGGAATTCTATGGTGGAAACGAACCAAGGATGTCAGGAGGCGGTAAACGGAGCCAACCACAGGAGTACCCAGGTGGACCGTCTGACTGTCAAACTGATTGCTTATCAAAGGGCTTAGGAACAAGTCACCGAATTTCCCAAGCCTACCTAACTAGCTATAATCCTACACGTTCACCGAAGAAATGAGCTTCTGGCAGTCTGAGCCTCCGCCTTTTGTTTTCTGTAAAAACAAATCTAAAGAAACCTAGGCTGCTTGGCTTAGAGGCACGGTCAGGAAGGAGGGGACTCATTCCCATAGTGGCCTCCTAAATAGATTTCAATTCAGGTCCCAAAATGGACAGAGATAGAATATGGAAGGGACTCGGGAGAATCAGCGTCTGTTTACCATTCTTTGACTGATACTGTCGTCATAATCGACTCCTCTTTCTAAATATTTAGTACCTGCTTGCACTAATTACTTTACTCCCTGCTGCCTTTATGAATCCTCACCACAATAAGAGAAAACGTAGAGGTGTGAAGTTACTGACCTATTCAGAGAGCTCCTTGAGCGGGAACCCCCTTGCAGGTTCTTCTTTCTGCCAAAAACATGATCAGGCCAAGCCAGCTTGTCTTGTAATATAGCAACAAGACCCAAAAGACACACATCTGTGCTGTACAAACAGGAAAGTCTTGGTTCCCTAGGCTCCCACAGAGGGGTGGATCAGGAAGGATCCCACTTGTTCCAGAGGAACATATTGCAACTAAATAAAAACTCTGAATGGACAAAGCCAAACCCAATACTCAGACAGGCTCACCTATAATTAAGAGGACATGTGCAATCCATAAATCAGTCAGTCAATCTGATCCTTTCAGCAGATTGTTTTAAGAGATAAGGGCCCTCATTCAGAGCCGTACGCTCTGAGCAGAGCGCACGCTCTGAATGAGGGCCGCCCTCCATAATTATGGAGCATCCTCCTGGACGCTCGTATAGCTGTGGGTCACCACCCACAGCCTATACGAGCGTGCAGTTTGATGGCCGCGATGGTCGTGACCATCGCCACTGCGAGCCGGAGCCTGCGGTTGAGTTTTTCAACCGCAAAGCCCGGAGTGATTTTGGCTCTATCAGAGCCAAAATCACTCCCACTGACATCACTAGTGTCAGTGGGCCGGCTTCTGATGGTAGGCGTTCCCTCGACAGCACGCCCCCTTTGATCAGACACAACGAGCGAAGGAAAGTCCTTCGCTCGTCGCGTCTGGCGCATGCGCACGACGGACAGCCGCTTGCGAGTGGGTCTGAATCAGGCCCAAGGATCACAGATGGCATGGTAGATTGTATTAGTTTGTACGAATGAATCTGCATGTTCATCTGGACTTTAAATCCTCAAGTATGATTGTAAAAGTGTGTACAACAGTACATATGTACTACAAAATAGACAAAACTAATTATATTATATATATATATATATATATATATATATATATATATATATATAAAATCTAGTCCGCTCCTGTGGCTTAATTTTGGCAGGCTTTGCCTTCCCCCAGAAAATAAAAATGTAAACTAGAATACTGCCCCTTGCTCCACTCTCGATAACCCATTTTTATTCCTTCAGTGTCCCCCTCCCAATCTATGACATAAGAAAGTAATAGGGCGTCTAACAGCCAGCAACTATCCAGCAATTGTATCCTCCAGGTCACCAGGTGTAATACCCAGCGATTTGGATGGTAAAAATCCAAACTACTGTTGTGCATGGGTTTAAAACCCACAAATCACTGGTATGTTTTTTTAAAATGAAAAGAAACACACATTCACCACTCCCCCAACTTAGAGATAACCAGCACAAGGAGGATCTGAGAAACGACGTTATCAGAAGACCTGGTTTGTTACTCTTTTCACAGCTGAACCCAAAAACCGCAGGATTCACATAGGAAGGTTTTCCCTCAGGTAACTGGTAGCAGTTTGCCTTAAAGCAGCCCCAAACAACATACAGTATACACATCTTGTGAGTTCTCTACAATTATTCAGATTAACTCAGAGAAAATTGTCCTAAATCCCATCACTCGCTATAAGTAAATCAGAAACCTATGGTGTAACTACGACAAGAGGAGGTAGTTGAAATCACGGCTGTCGGGATATCGGCGCTTAGAATGCCGGTGCCAGTCAGAATCTTGGTGCCGACATCCCAATGGTAAGTAGTGGGGTTAGGGATAGGGTCAGGCACTAGGGGGGAGGGAAGTTACAGACAAGCGTCGGTATCCTAACCCTGTCGGAATGCTGGCATCAGAATTCTGACCTCCGGGATCCCAAACACCGGTATCCCATACCAAACCCATGACGTGCACTATCGGAGTGTCTGCAACCCATCAAGACCAGTCTATGGGACCATTTTGCAATTTAAAAAAGAAAAAGAAAAAAAATATTCAATCATACATTTGTATTCATATTAATATTTACTATGAGCTCATAGTCCAATGCTTACTTTGACTGTGCAGAGAAGCGTGCCGCAGCAAATATGGCGGCTTCAACCTCCACGTTGTCATGAGAATCCAGGCACTGACGTATACTGTGATGGGCATTTTTCCGGTCAGGAATTATGGATGCCATGCTTCCTAGCGTTCTGCAACAAGAAAACATGATCTGTAACAGGTATTACTTTTCACATATTTTCACTTGAACAGAAAGAACAAAAACTGTTAATGAGAATATTGTCAAGAGCCAGAATCTTATTTAATAAATAAGTGTCAGAGTATAATGAATATATTATTCAAATCTAGTTTTTTACCAAATGAAACAATTATACTTGATAGAGGATAGACAGGCCAAGACACTTAATAAAATATCGCTGTATGCATACTGCAAGACATCGCAATCTATCAAAATGTCATTCACTTTTCTAAGGGATCGAGTCAAATGCAGGCGATGCGCTGCCGCAATGGTGTCGGAATGCCATCAACGGCGCACCAAAGTGCCCACAATTTGCCTCATAATCTCATATTTTGATTGGCGCGCCTATGGGGGTGCATATTAATTTTGATTTTGGGACAACTGTAGGTGCGGCATGTGCATAGGTCACAGGCATCACCAGCAATGGAATCGACCCCTAACAGCTTCAAGAGGTTAAAATACAAAGTGGCTTCCCCCAGGAAGAAACAAACAATAGGCTGTAAACCAGTGTTAAGTGTTTTCTCTGTGTGACGGACCTTAATCACAGAACCAGATCTTATTATAAAATGGCCTGTATATTCTTTAATATAATACAGTAGAAAAATATGCTGGGAAGAAAATTAGTAACTGTTTGGTGCCCAGATTCTCCCTCTCCAGGCTATACCCAGAGTGCTCCCTGTGCCCCCTAGTTGAGGAAGAATAAATAATAGCTTTGCTTGACTGGATTTTTTTAACTATTATATGTACAGTAGTTAGATTGAAGCAGTTCACAAGAAAAGGCCTTGCACCTACTTGCAGCGATGTCACCCATTTGAGAGCAAGACAAGAATAGTGTTCACTCTAGGTCCAGCAGCAGGCAGGGCGCCTGACCTAGAGATAGGCGTGCGTGGGCAAAAAGGGGGCGTGGCCAAAGAAAAGGGGGTGTGAATAGCACTTAAGGACATGCTGGGCAGCCCCCAAGCGCTGTGGTCACTGTGAATGGATGCCTGGCGCCGCCGTTTTGACCACCCACGGGACACGGCGACCCGCGGGTGGAGACAGAACCTGCAGGCTGTCTCAGCGGGGCGCCGCGCTGGAGGGCAGGGTGCTTTCTGCCCTTCAGAAATAGGGCAGGTTAGGGCGCGGCGCCCCGCTGAAACAGCCTAGCGGGAACACTAAAGAGTATGCATCCATAAACGAAACAGGGCAGCAAACAGATTTGATAAATGATCAGAAAAACATCTTTTTGTATATTACAGTCTTGAAATCCAGTCATCGAAATGTACATAGACATTATTTTGTTACTAAATATATTAACTACATTCAGTTTCACGCAGTGATGGAGAACATTTTTCAGAGACAGTTTCTTTACCCAACAGAGCTTTTAGCAGCTTGGATTCAGGGAGAAGCTGATTTGTACAAAGAGCCTGATCAGAGATGGACAGAATTGCAGAGCCCGCACACAAGCAGCGGTGCAAACCCATCCATCTAAAATGCTAATACAGCAGGTGGTGTCTGTAGGTAACAGACAACTCCTTGCTGCATCTGTGATCCCAGCACTGCAACCGAGGTCGCAGCCACGGATCACCATTACAACCATCCCATCCCCCAAATGCTGAAGCATATCAATCAGGCTGTGGCTTGGGAAGGTCTGTGAGCGAGATTGCAGCACCTGTTCTGCACATGCGCAGAATGGGTCCTGCTCCTGCGCCGACCCCAAAACATTTGAGATGTGCACTAACCATCAGGTTAGCATACATCTCTGAATCAGACCCAAAGTCTGAAGACTGACGTTCCAATGAGACACTTACAGGTTCTTTGTGTGAAATGACAAAGGAGAAAACCTGCTAAAGAGTGGAAAAAAGGACAAGTAGAGAAGTTACCCAAAGCAACCAATTAGCTTCTACCTATCAATCTATAGAATATACTTGGTAAATGAGAACTAGATGCGTATTGGTTGCTATGGGGAACTTCTCCACTCTTTACCGGGTTTGCTACATTTTCCCCCAAAAGAGATACACACAGCAGATACTACCATCACGGAGGATATCCCTTACCGCAGAGTAATAGCACGAGCTACTGGGTCATTGCTATGAATGACTGAGAAGATCCTTTTCACAAACTCATCCACATTCAGGATCTTCTCTAGATGTTTCTCACTCTGCTGCGTCACTTTCAGAACACATAGGCGGAGAAAATTATTGCTGAAACATAGAAGAAGTCATGTGAAAAAGCATTATAGAGGGCAAGATATTAGGCCATTACTGCTCAAAAAATACTAAATACATGTTCAGTATGCAATCGCACATGTGTCTGTATAAATTATACATATATGTGTGCGTGTGTGTTATATGTGTAATATATTTATATATATATATATATATATATATATATATATACACACACACACACATACATACACACACGGGAATACATATACAGTGCATCCGGAAAGTATTCACAACGCTTCACTTTTTCCACATTTTGTTATGTTACAGCCTTATTCCAAAATGGAATAAATTAATTTATGTCCTCAAAATTCTACACACAATACCCCATAATGACAATGTGTAAAAAGTTTTTTGAGATTTTTGCAAATTTAACAAAAAAAAAAAAAAATCACATGTACCTAAAGGCCCTCATCCATCAGAGATTGATTGCAGCAATCGTGCAATTTGCAATCGATTGTGTATAAAATCTTTCCCTTTTTCAATCGATTGCAGAATTGCCACAATCGATTGAAAAATGGAAAGAATTTTATACACAAATCGATTGCAATTGCTGCAATCAATCTTTGATGTATGGTGGGCTTCAGTATTCACGGCCTTTAGGCCCCCATACATCAGCAATCTGAAAACAACAATTGATCAATTTGAAGATTTATTGCCCGATTCTAGGATTTCCCAATCTAGCAATCTGCGCCCTTAAGGTGGCCATACATCTCCGACGGATCATCGCGATGCAGGGATGCGATCGGAAATTTTCGATAACCCATCGGTAACTTCCGATCGCCCACCATTGATGTTCTGCGATCCGTCGCCGGATCGCAGACATTTGTCATGTTAAATGTCAGCGATTTGACGATCACAATAATTTTTTGATCACGATCGTCAAAATCCAACATATTGAACTTCTGCGATCCCGCAATGCCGGGTTGCAGCACTGCGGAAATCCTTCGCAGATGGATGGGGCCCAATACATTACAGATCTTTTTCAGTGATTTGCAGATCGATTGCAGCAAACACAGATCTGCCAATCTTGAAAGGCCCGTCATTTTACTAGTAACGGTCTGCAAATCTGCTGATCATGTCCATACACTAGCAATCTACAGCCCCAATCGATCTGTGAAATCAAACCTGTTGGACAATCTGAATTAACAATTCCGATCACTTTTTGGTTGCAATCTGCGATCTGTGAAGCCCTTACATTACAGATTTTTAAACACAATCTATTGCAAATTGCAGAATTGCCACAAGCGATTGCTGATGTATGGGGACCTTGAGCAATGAAGCTCAAAATTGAGCTCAGGTGAATCCTGTTTCCACTGATCATCCTTGAGACGTTCCTACAGCTTAATTGGAGTCCACCTGTGGTACATTCAGTTGATTGGACATGATTTTGAAAGGCATACACCTGTCTATATAAGGTCCCACACTTGACAGTGCATGTCAGAGCACAAACCATGCATGAAGTCCAAGGAATTGTCTATAGAACTCAGAGACAGGATTGTCTCGAGGCACAAATCTGGGGAAGGATACAGAAAAATATCTGCCGCTTTGAAGGTCCCAATGAGCACAGTGGCCTCCATCGTCCGTAAATGGAAGAAGTTCGGAACCACCAGGACTCTTCCTAGAGTTGGCCCGCCGTCTAAACTGAGCGATCGGGGGAGAATTGCACTAGTCAGGGAGGTGACCAAGAACCTGATGGTCACTCTGTCAGAGGTACAGCATTCCTCTGTGGAGAGAAGAGAACCTTCCAGAAGGACAACCATCTCTGCAGCAATCCACCAATCAGGCCTGTATATTAAGAGTGACCAGACGGAAGTCACTCCTTAGCAAAAAGCACATGGCAGCCCGCCTGGAGTTTGCCAAAATGCACCTGAAGAACTCTCAGACCGTGAGAGACAAAGATTGAACTCTTTGGCGTGAATGCCAGGCGTTATGTTTGGAGGAAACCAGGCACCGCTCATCACCAGGCCAATACCATCCCTACAGTGAAGCATGGTGGTGGCAGCATCATGCTGTGGGGATGTTTTTCAGCGGCAGGAACTGGGAGACTAGTCAGGATAGAGGGAAAGATGAATGCAGCAATGTACAGAGACGTCCTGGATGAAAACCTGCTCCAGAGTACTATTGACCTCAGACTGGGGCGATGGTTCACCTATCAGCAGGACAACGAACCTAAGCACACAGCCAAGATATCAAAGGAGTGGCTTCAGGACAACTCTGTGAATGTCCTTGAGTGGCCCAGCCAGAGCCCAGACTTGAATCCGATTGAACATCTCTGGAGAGATCTGTGCACCGTCGCTTCCCATCCAACCTGATGGAGCTTGTGAGGTGCTGCAAAGAGGAATGTATGTACTGTATGTTCAAACACTAGTGCCAAGATGAAAGGTTGACCAAGACATGAACACTTACCACCTGAACCAAGGTGGCCACCTACAATGGACATTTTGGTTTACTTACTCATAGGATCAATGACCCACACGGACAGCTGGGGATACAATATGGAATGTGGTGTGTGTTGATTGCTATAAAACCAATCAACGGACAAACCACTGAGGTGTGAAATTGCTCCAAAATCAATTATTACTGCAGAATACTGGGAATCAATTCTCAAACTTCACACATGTATGTATCAATACTACACAGCAAAAGCACACATAAACCAACTTTGAGCTTGTGACAGAAGGTGCGATTCTGAGTACACACATATGGCATTCCACCTACCCAACTCTGAACACATCGGCCAGTTTGAGAAATGCAGAATTAATGAGAATTGGAAACGGATATTTTTTAAACAGTCTTGGAAATCGGACGACGGCTTCACACTGCTCCCCGAGTTTACCAGATCTCAACCCTAAAGGACACAGGTAAAGAGAGGGTTAGGATAGGTTTGCTAGAAAGTAACATATAACTCATAACAGTACTAAGGGTTCAATTCAATTGTTTTTTGGGCGGCGATAACCAATAGGCACCCAACGGAGCAATTCAATTGTTTTGGGCGTCCATTAATTATTGCACTTGCGACGCCCCAAGAGCACCGGGTTTAGCCGTGTAAAAGGGCTAGACCCGTCTAAACTAATGGGCACGGCCTGAAAAGTGCCCTTTGTGCGCTCAAAAGTTGCACTTCTCTCATATTTCTGCTCGCCACCTCAGGAGGCTGCGAGCAGAAATGAAGGCGTCCGCGGCATTCGCGCCCAATTGGAGAAACAATTGAACTGCTCTGTCGGATGCCGATTACTTAGAGCGACCTAAAAAAAAAAAAAAACAATTGAATTCCTCCAAGACAGATGGACATATCAAATATGTCTAAGGGAATGCTAGTAATAACTTTACACAGTTATTTTGCATCAACCATAACAGAACATGAAGTGAATCATAAATAATATTTATTTTCATACTACGAGGAACACAGGTCAGGGTCTCAAGAACAGTGACCACAGCTTAGGCACTTTTAAAATGACCTCTTCATGGATGGCAAACATGTAACCGCTAGGCTTTGGGGAGACATGCTATCTCTATCCAGCACTGCCTGCTTGGAAGGACCTCCCTCATTGAGGCAGCCCTGCCAGACAATTACACACAACAGGAGTCTATGCACCTCATGCTGCTCTGAACTTTGTATCTGGTTTGCAGTTAACCTGAGCTTGTCTTTTTGCACTGTAGCTGTCCTCTATTTCCCCTCATTATTCGTATCGTATCCCATAAGGGCAACATTCATGGCTGAGAAGCAGACATAACTAATGATTTTACCTGTTCCAGGTGCAAAGCAAGTCAACTATTGTTGTGCAGCATATAAGCCACACTTACCGGGAGGGGATGTAATTTGAAAGATCTACAGTAAAACAAGAGATATGGTAAGAACTTACCTTTGTTATCTCTGTTTCTACGAAGTCCATAGGGTCCACAGGGTTGACCTTGGGGTATAGGTTGGGAACCAAATCCGGGCACCATGCAGTTAAAGCTTTTAGCTCCCAGGATGCACTTGGGTCCACTCTCCCTATAACCCCGCCCCCCCAGCCAGAGGCACCTCCGTTTGTAAGTAGCCAAAGGCCGGAGGAGGAGAGAAAATGAGAGAGAAAACTGGAACACTCTAGAACCATACTCACCGAAAAGGAGACAGGAAACCGGTGACCAGTAACACAGCCCATATGAAGCCAGGTGCGTCAGGGCGGGCGCCCTGTGGACCCTATGGACTTCGTAGAAACAGAGATAACAAAGGTAAGTTCTTACCATATCTCTTGTTTTCTACTTCAGGGTCCATAGGGGGTCCACAGGGTTGACCTTGGGGATGTCCCAAAGCAGTTCAACCAAGGGTGGGGACGCTCCTGTGCTGAGAGGAGAATCCGTCGCCAAAAAGGAAGCATCCTGAGAGGCAAAGGAAACCAATGCCTAAAACCTTAAAAAGGTGTGGACAGAAGACCACGTGGCCACCTAGTAAGGCAAAACAGCCGAGGCGCCACAGCGAGCCGCCCACAAGGGTTACATGGCCCGAGAAAAAAAACAAGCATCAACAACAGAAAGGCCTACCCCTGGGTAAGCCCCTGAGGAAGACATACGAGGCCATGCAGCCAACATTTAGTTATAGGCCGGCCATCCTTTCCTGTGAAAACTAGAAATCTCAGACCACCAATAAGGAGTCCGATTTCCGTAAGGAGTTTGAACGGATCACATAAATCCAAAGAGGCCGGACAACAGTCAATGAGGCCACACCAGCCGAGAGGACTGGGGGCTGAATGGCTGTACCATAAAGTTCCAGAATAATATGGAACCTAAAAACCACATTAAGAAGAAACACAGGGCGAGAGCAACTCACACCCTGACATGATGCCCTCCAGAAGAGGGAGCCACATGAAAACGCTCCCAATTCAGACACTCTCCTGGTTAATATAAATACCCTGAGAGAAAGAGAGAGCCTAAGCAATAGACCATGTAATGGCTATCACAACCAGCGGTTCCATCGACTGTCCCCGGAGGGAACGAAGAACCACTACTAACTCCCAAGGAGTCCCTAGGGAGGACAAATGGAGGCAGAAGCCAGAAAACACACCAAAGGATGAACTGGATACCAGAGTGAAGCAATTCCATATCTTAACCATACCGACAGTGTAGAGATCCACACTGTCAGGAAGGCCAGGCCGAGGGTGAAACCCAAGCCAGCCGGCAGGAATGCCAGAATATCTGGAAATCCTGGACACGGGAGGATTAAATTATCGACAGGTACGATACCGTAAGAATTACGTATGCCACAGTCTGTGGCAGATCCCAGCAAAGTCTGGCCTGTCTGCTCTAAACATCTCAATGAAGACAGAGCCAGGGAAGCCCTAGGACCACAGTAGGGGCGCAGTCAAAGACAAACGATCCAGGTCCAGGGAAAAACAAGGACCCTGAGACAACAGGTCCAGATAGTGAAGCCGTAGGAGCGGAGCATCGATGAGAAGACTCCGAAAATCCTAGTACCAGTGACGTCTGGGATGAACTGGAGCCCCCAGAAGGAAAACCCCTCCGTCTCGAATTAAACTTCCGAAGACCTCGAGGAAGAAGGGAGACCGGAGGACACAGGTACACAAAGTGGAAGGACCACTTCACTGACAGAGTCACTGAAGGTAGCTTCAGTACTCCTAGAGCTGGACTGTAACACCGGTAGTGTGTGATAGAGTCAGAAGGCCATGATGACCAATCACCTCAGGGAGGTCCCCTCTGCTCACCAGGAGTTGAAACCTCTCTTGGAGAAGAGACTAGTCCCCGGGATGCACGTCGTGACGGCTGAGGAAGCCCGCTTCCCAATGGAGAACTCCCGGAATGAACACTGCAGAGTTGGCCAGGAGAAGACCCTTGGACTATGTCAGAATGTATGACATTCCTGTCATTGCCACTGAATTACCAGTGTTGCCTAGATGGAAGCCACTGTTGTGACACTGTTGGACTGAACCTATGCAGGTTTACCGTGACATAAGGGTTAGGCCAGAGTGGAGGCCCAAGACAGCCGAAAGTTCCAACAAGTGGCAGGGCGGAAGCGACAGACGTCCAGCTACCCCGAAATGAATGCGGACCAGACACTGTCTGCAGCAAAGAATACCCTGGACGAGATGGCCATAGCCACCCGGACAGAGACCGACTCGCCTCCGGAGAGAGCATCATCGTCTGAACAGCGATCCGATGGAAAAAACTCGATCCATCTGGAGAAGAGTCAATTATGGCAAGGCCTGGAATGGAACTGATCACATTCCCCCCTCCCAAAAGGTAGACACTCTGGGAGACCGCGCATCACCAAGAGTAATGACATATGTCGACCGCGTAGACATCCGCACACTCCAGGTTGAAGAGCGGAGAGCTTGTCTTACGCCAGAAAAATTCCCAGATTCCTGAGAATCCAGCAGTGCTCCCAGATGAAGAATACTCTGTGAGGGATGCAGGGAGGACTTTTCTCCGGTGACTAATTATCTGTGCCGAGAAAAAGCCACGGTTATCCTGACCCGGCGGTAAAGGACCTCGGTGATCCTGCTAAAAGCAGGATGATGTCCAGAGAAAGGAGCATTCGGATACACTGAACAGGTGAACCGTCAGAAAATCCGTAAAGCTGGTAAACCCCAGGGGAGTTAAGGACAGTTCCAAAAGGCAGAGCCCGAAACTTGCAAGTTTTGCTGTGGCACAGCAAACCTGAACCCCTGCTGATGAGAGGGCTCTGTATGTACCCGTAGGTACGTATCCTGAATACTCAGATATACCATAAAGTCCCCAGGCTCCAAACGTCGGATGGTGGAGCAATGTGGATTCCACCTGAGTCCAGGCACCCTTGGAATCTGATTCAGGGATTTGAGACAGAGTATAGGCAAATGAAGGACCAGTCAGTCACTGCCCCAGAAAGAAAAAAGAACAACCAGTCCCTCGCTGAGATAGTGAGGCTGGCCGAAATAGCTCTGCTTACCGCAAAGGCTGTATAGTTTTCTGGGTTTGTAAGGCCCTGATCGGAAGAAGGGCCCGTGTAACAACGCCTGTGAGGAGGCCGCCTGAGCAATGAGAGGCCGTTGAGAATCAGTATCCCACTCTGGAATCCCCCAGATGTGGACCTGCCCCGTCAGGCTGAAGGCTTATCCTCTGCGTATAAGCAGGGCCGTCCAGAAGTCCTGGACAGCTCGGTACTAGATATGGTGGCCCCCGTGGAGGCCAACAGCCTAGGAAAAAACAGGCCTTTAGGCTGACCCTGAGGACAAAAAGACCTAACAGAGTTAGTCCGAATGTAGTGGGAGTAGCTAAAGACGGCATCTCTCCATTAGTGATACTGCCAATGATGCAACAATCCTGTCAAGGCCGGACCAAACAAGATCTTCCCCATGGTAGGAGACTGCACCTCTGCTTTCCCATAACGCAGCCATAGGGTATTGCGGCGGATACAGACGCAGCCGAAACCCTGAAAGTTAGAAGACCGGCATCCAATGTAGGTAATCCCACATATGACAATTGCATATTTTATGTGAGCGGCAAAAGACATTTGAATCCCAGACGTGTTGAAGGGGAAAAACGTTACAAATGCATCAGGCCTGCATGCAACAGTATTAACCAACCATGAGATGGCCATGGTAGGACGGGCAACAGACCCTGAAAACGAGTACATTGATTTCAGGTAAAGTTACCACCTACGGATCCGTAAAATCCGTCCAGGCCGGGATGGGAGGCATATTAATGCCTGTAACCCGACGATTAACATACAAATCCACCCCAGAAGGAGATTTCTATTACTTGTGAGGACCCTCAGGGAATGGGAAACAGGAGGCCTTTGTGACCCCTCGTATCTGGCAACAGCCAGACTCCCGCCATGAGATCCACCCGCTGGGCAGAAACGAGGAATGTATGATACAGGTGCAGGATCGACATTCTATATATCCAGAATGAACCCGGCTACCAGCCCCAAAGCAGGAATAATAATACTTGAAATCGGCTCCCCCCATGTGAGGGGGAAAAAGCTGAATACACCCTCCAGTTCACGGCAGAGCCACTGGGAAGTAACCACAGGGCGTATATCACGCCATTTAGTATTTCGTAGAAAACGACATCCACCAGGGTGGCCGTTGTGGTAATCCCTGCAAGGGGAATGACAGACCGATGCGGTACCGGAGGTAATACATGTACTGTGAAAAACCCCGGCAGGGAGCGATAGTCTGTGCCACAGGGGTAAAGTGCAAGTAATTGCGAGATACCCCGAGTTGAAAAGGGCAGTAAGGTGAAGTAACCACCGCTAGCGCCTCCGGTCTGTCCCCAGAGACCGGAGGCATAAGGCTGCATATTCACACGGGGATCACCGCAAGCGGTGACCACGCGACTTACCTGTCCCCGTCGATCCGGCAGCAGCCTAGGGATTCCTTCAGAGTCCGGCTAGTACAGACTCTGGGGTCCCGCTGCGATCCCCAGATCTGTACTGGCGTCGCAGCGCCGGCGGGGTGTAGGAGCGGCAGCTTAGACGTCCATTGGACAGTCTGGCGTCTGCCGCTCTAAAGAGTAGTAAAAAAAAAAATAATAAAACTTTTTTAAAATAAATTATAAGCTTAGGGGCTGCTAATCAGCTCCCCACTGCACTAACGGTGACCCGACTCCGGCCGGGCACCAACTTAAACTGAGGTGCCTCTGGCTGGGGGGGCGGGGTTATAGGGAGAGTGGACCCAAGTGCATCCTGGGAGCTAAAAGCTTTAACTGCGTGGTGCCCGGATTTGGTTCCCAACCTATACCCCAAGGTCAACCCTGTGGACCCCCTATGGACCCTGAAGTAGAAAAAGGTATACAATGTCTAGATAGACACCAGATGTTAGACAGGCAATAGGTCACCAAGTACAAATGGCCGACAGGGTCAAAATGTCAACATGTTTTTTTTTTCTAACCCTAATCTTCAACCTAACCCTCCCCTTGGTGCCTAACCGTCGGGGTAGGTGCCTGACCCTAACCGTCCCTTCTAGTGCTTTAACCCTAACCCTACGGTAAGTGCCTAATCCTAACCGTTGGGGTAAGTGCCTAATCCTAAAAAAAAAAAAAAAAATCATGTGTTGACCATTTTCGTGTCAACCTTTTGAATTTATAGACCATTTGTACATCTCAACCTTCTTACATGTCGACCTTTAGTGCGTCAACCTTTTGTCTGTCTAACATGTTGTGTCTATCTAAACATTGTTTACCATTTTACTGTAGATCTTTAGACCGGGAGGAGGGAGGTCCACAGAGATGGTTGAACCAGCCCGGGCGAGGTTTTCAGCCTGGTTCATACTGAACATTTGCATCTCTTTACCTCACCCAGGGGCTAATCTGGATCTTACACTTCCCTGTGGGAACTTCTGGTATCCACCCTTCCCTACCTGTAGAACACAGCCAGAAGCGCGGCCAGGCCAGCCAGCTATTACAGTGATGGCTGTTTAAGTAAACCTCTGAGCTCGCTGCAGCTCTAGCAATGTAGGCAAGGGGTTACTAACCAAAACAAGAACAAAAATGACAGTCATACATAGCAGCCAAGCAACAACAGGTTCTATTTAGAGTAATAACCAATTCAAACAAGAAGTCTGGTAGACATATGTACGGTCATTATTTCATACAATCCAAAAATATTGCTGTACTCAAAACTTCTTCATTTAATAACTATGGGTGAAGATTGGGCATCCTGTGTCTATACCTGGGTACCTCGCATCAGAGGGCCTGGCAGTGACTTACGGACTGTGGCCGGTTAGGGGCAATCATTACAGGTTAAGCTAATGACAGAGCGTGTGCTGGGGCCACAGCAGCTGCTTAATAGTAACGTCTCAGTCCCATCCAAAAGCCTCTCTCGCGCTTCTACCTTTATCTAACTCCATGAGGGCCGAGTTTGCATCCAGCTCCTGCTCCCCATGACCAGCGTCCGCTAGGAAGGACCTGCTGCCACCTCCGCCCGCCGCCATGCCGCTCCGGTGCTCACCGGGCGCAGTGACACTCCCTACACACAGTAACACAGTCCTGCAGAACTGCTACACTGCCCGACCGCCATGACACTCTCACCGCGCCTGCGCCATGACTGCAGGGAAAGCCGATTGGCAGGACGCACAGCTACCCCCAGCCAACCGCGGGATTGGTCGAAGCTCTGGCCAATCTAGAGCTGGAACAGCGTTTCGCGGGAGATTCTTTTGCTGGCGCCACCGAGTTCGCGGGAGTTTTAGTCCCATTGTACAGAGGGGGAGAGAGGATAGCGGCGCCTCCACAGTCCACTACCCTGATATTCCGCTCATCTCCCTGACTGATATACCGCTCATCTCCCTGACTGATATACCGCTCATCTCCCTGACTGATATACCGCTCATCTCCCTGACTGATATACCGCTCATCTCCCTGACTGATACACCGCTCCCCCACCTCCCTGACTGATATGCCTCTCTCCCAACTTCCAGTCATGTCTCTGTTCCACAGTGTGCTGAGCAGGCCTCGCTGGAGCCATCATGGTGAGTTACATATGGGGTCTGAGTAGGCTACATGCTGATTTGCAGAGGCTTTACAGTAGATGTGGAGATATAGCAGGCATGGCATACTTGGACCATGTAGTTCCCTAGTATCGGGAAAACTCCTATACTTGTGCTAATACATTGTGTTTTATCTAAATAGTGTATAAATAAACCAATGCATTGACACTTAAACTGTGTGTGTGTATATATGTGTGTATATATATATATTAGGGATGTTGCACATCCCTAATATATATATATATATATATATATATATATATATATATATATATACACACACACACACTGAACACTCTGCATTTTATTCCTTGCACGAATGTTATTTTGGGTCTACCTGCAACAATGATCTTTCCATAGCCATGTTAATAGACTCCAGACTATAGACTACAGTTGTCCCTACTTTTGCCTTCTGTACAGTATCATGTCACATTGGGTGTGGGGAGAGACCTGACTGGTCTGGGGACACTTTCCTGAAATTGTTTTAATTGTGGTGTGTGTGAGATCACATGCAGATCTGTTGCTGTGTAATATTGTTTGAAGGTGTCAGATGGTTTTGGGTAGATTTGTTTACTTAATAGTATGAAAATTGCATCTGAATATTATTTCCCCTACATTTTTAAAGTCATCCCATTCTATTAACCTCTTTCCTCATTTTCTTACGTTTTTTCCAAATATGGTGTTTTTACATTACAGGTAAATTGTGTTTTAATTTATTTTCTAAATATGTATACAACCTTCCTAAGATCAAATTACAAAAAAAAACTTTACTATTGTTGAATCCTCAAAACACTGTACTTTCCTATACTCATTTCATCAAATTTCCGAAACACGGGATGCACACTGCAGCCTTGAGCTCAGAAGTGATTCAGGGTGTTTCTTTTTATATATATTCTCTTTTTTTATGTCAATCCTCCAGTTAGTATCTCTTGGAAAGTATTTCTTGCATGGGTGAAACTTCCATAGGTGCAGAGCTGAGGGGCCCATCTTTGTCAAAGTTTCATGTGTTATACAGGTTTCACCATTTGGTGGTACATAGGGGCCCTTACAAAGTTTTGCTATGAAACTGTCAAATACCTAGTTACACCCCTGACTTCTTGCGTAACAGAATATGCTAGCACTATGTAAATGTTAATAAAATTCCAAGCTTGCTTTGTACCTGATCCTGAGCTTTTGTTTAGAATTCTTTGTAGTTTTTAAAAGCCAAATAAACGTAGCACTGAGTATACAATACATGTCATTGTCTCAAAATACAGGGTCTCCAGCATTACCCCTCCAGAGCCTCCTGCAGAGCTTTCAATGTGTCAGAAAGGATGAGCACATATCATATGGTGATGCTGGTATGCCAGTGCCTCCTTTTGGGTGCTCGTTCAGTACAGGTAAGATCATTTCTGTGTGTTGAACTATAACCATCGTGCACCTAGTTGTGTTATGTATGTGACATCCATTCATATTTATTTTTATGTCTAAGCATTAATGGCCATGGGCTGCTTTTTTTTTTGCTAGGGTGTCATTATTCTGGCATTAAAAACGCTAACTGGTTCTCTGAATAAGGACTCAAAATGGAAGCCAGAAATATTTGCAGTGCTAGTTGTAAGTTAGCACCATTATTAAAAAAAATGTGTTGCCTCAAGTTATGTTATACAGGGACCATGAAACCAGAGATCATTGGAAACAAAATCTATATACGCTTTGGCAGACTACTTGGGTGGCCCAATTGGACAGAACTGGCCATGTCACCTGGCAGAGTGCTAAATTGCTAACTCGCCTTAGAGTGGTCAGTAAAGGATGGTGCGCACACTTGCTGTATTGTAGGTGCTATTCTGCTAACAGCCATGTCTGAAAATGAATTTATTTGGATTGGATTGATCTCAGTCATGTTGATCCCTTTGGGGCAGAACTCATTGATATTGTGGCAGACATTCTTGTGCGCAAAGTACACACGAAATAGCTCACAATAGCTAGTGTCGTCATGACAAGAAGGTTAGTAGAAATATTCAGCTCCTTCAGTAGGGCAGGGACTGATATGAATGACAAATATTCTCTGTACAGTGCTGAGTAAAATGGTGGTACTATATAAATAACTGTACACTTTGTGCCTTTAAGAGATATACATATACACTCAAACTATAGCTTTATGGATGCTGCTTGGCTACAGAGCCGGCAGTGGCTTTGATGGCGTACGCTATGGCTCCTTAGTTTTGCCTGTGTAGAAACCATCTCCTTTACCTTTGATTCTGCACACTGTTTCCAGGCGGCTGACACAAAGGTGGTGAAAACCAGATATATAAGCATTTATAGGGGCTTCCTTGGTGCCAACTACCCTGCACGCGTGACTCCAGTTCTTAATAGTCTAATGCTGCCCATCCACTACTAGAACCGGGGATGATGGCACGATTACAACGCCATCGTCTCCCGCTGGTTGAAGTGCATACACTGAACGTTCAGACGTTCATTGTATGCAGACGATCAATCATCCCCGAACATGGCAACCTAACGGCGGTAGTCAGGTTGACCGTCATGTTCGGGCGAAGATTGATGTTAAAAACGACCAGCGGGCGCGCGCATCGCTGGTCGTTTTTAACATTTAACTGCCCGATTTGCGGGAGATTAATGGATGTTCTCTCGCTCAATCGCTAGGTTTAATAGTCTACTGGATGGGCATCTTAACCCTAAACATGCATTCCATGAAAACAAATAGCATATTTCCACCTAGCGTCTTCCCTGGAATGCAGTAATACTGCTCTACTACAGTCAGTAGCTTGATACAGTAATAATCTCTGCAGCTTTGCTTTCTATGGAAGGCACTTCTGTGGGATACTTCTATCTGTCATAATTACTGCAGGTGTTTGATAATGAATGTGGAATCTCAAGTATATCAAGTGATGCTGTTTGCTTTCAGTGTCGGATATGCCTCAAGTGCTTGCAGTGTCCAATGAGGAGGGTATGGTCAGGCTCTATGACACAGAATGCCGGGACATGCAACAACAGGTAGTGAAAGGTGAGATTTGTGTAGCTGAGCATATGTC
Source organism: Taudactylus pleione (assembly GCA_031769625.1). Lineage (NCBI taxonomy): Eukaryota > Metazoa > Chordata > Amphibia > Anura > Myobatrachidae > Taudactylus > Taudactylus pleione. The sequence goes on from JAUIMM010000200.1 coordinate 30,753,534, forward strand.
CGATTATTGTATATTTATTTTTACTAATAAAAGCAAAATATACCTTTTGCATCAGACACTTATAAACTATTCTGCACATTTAACCATGAAGAAATAGTAATTTAAAAAAATCGTTAAACTGTTGAAGGTGGAGCTTCTACTTAAACTTTGCCCACTGGGCAAGTCTTGCAAAGTTATTGATTAAACCTACTTTTCTTTCATCCAATGGTAGTACAGTAGGTATAGGGTGAGCTGCAGAAGCCTGAGCACCAAGGAGTTAACTTCTTTTCAAGCAGCAAAGGCTACTCCTCCCCTATGCCCTGCATGAATCCCGGGAATACAGTTTTTCTTGGTGCCTTCTGGAAGAGGGCACTTTTTGGGGGGGCTTCGCTGCAGCCCTTAACTTCATTATTTTTTTTTTCCTTTCCATTTGAGCCATCAACCCTCCGGTGGCCGGTGCACTGACAGCGTAGTCTGTCACTGGCCGCCTCCTCCAGCACAAGGGAGCAGCTGCTGCCGAACTTAGGGGGCAGGCATGCTGCTCCTCGCTCCATTGGGAGCTGAGCTCATAGCGGCAAACTTTTATTTGTGGTCTCAGTTCAGTGCTCTTGCCCACACACACACTATATCACTTGGTATACTGTGTGCTTTCATTTACAGAGACTGTCTTCTGCAAAGGCTTCCAAAGAGGTGTGCTGCGCGCTTATTCCTGTAAAGAAAATTGTTCATACTCTTAGGATCACAATGACTTTTGTGACCAGTGTTTGCCGAGGCACAGAACGAGCCTCTCTCAGATGTGGTGACCCCACAGTAACCTGTGTGGACAGCCTTCTTGTCACTTGCAATGCAGAGTTGGCCACTCAGCTAGCAGCTTCCTGGACTGCCCTGCCCTCAACCGTGGCTTCCGGCAGGCTTTAACTGCCCTCTTCTCACCCTGCTATTATCCGACCCTCTCGGAACTAGCTTGGATTCAAGGGATGTGCCAAGTGATCCAGGGTTTGGTGTAAGTCTCCAGCTCTCTACATCAGATGCTGGAACCCTCGGCTAAACGCATGGCACCCCAAAGGAATAGTTCGACGCCTCTCCATGCAGGTTGACAACTCCTCGGAAGAGGGTGAGTTATCTCAGACATCGGAGGTGGATTCCGCTTCAGCTCACGACGAGCACATAGCATTGATGCTTTGGTTAAAGTAGTTAGGTCTGCTTTACTTCTCAAGAATTCAGATGTTTCTCCGGCTTTGGAAGTGCCCCTCTTCAAACAAAAGGAGGAGCTGGCTTTTTTTCCCCCTTATGCTCAGCTGGAGGATTTTTTGGCGGAATCCGAATATGAAATTTTAGGTATCTAAGCATATCTCATCGTCATTGTATCCACTTCCTCCAAACGATCGGAAAAAGTGTGACTCTCCTTTCCTGTTGGATACCCACATTATTCAGTTGGTGTAGACAACCACACTTACCTTCCCCAATGTGGCCTCTCTCAAGGACACCATGAACAGGATGTTAGAAAACTTTCTTAAATCCATTTTTACTAATTCCAGGGCTGCCTTGCGCCCAGCTCTCGCTTCAGCATGGCTTGCCGAAGCCATCTGTCACTGTGCAGATTCACTGGAGGAAGGACTCATCGATTAGGGCCCTTTCCTTAGTGGACACCATACGAGAGGATGGATCTTACTTGGGCAAGCTATTGATTCAAGGAATCCTGTACTCTAAGGGGTCAGCTTCCTCCGTGGCACCTAGATGGGCGCTATGATTTCGTTCCTGGAGAGCAGAAAGTGTCTCTGGAGGCTCTCCCCTCCTCCAGTGAAGTTCTCTTTGGCCCCAAACTGGTGAAGATTGTAGCCACGGTAGCAGCATCCAAAATGGATTTTTTTTCCCTTGGCAGCTCTGAGGTCCAATGGCGTCTCCTTTTGCTCTCTTTTCGCCCTCAGGGCAAGGCAAGGAGGTCAGTGCTCTTCTAGAGTAAAGGGATCTTCTTCCAAAAGCCCCATATCCAGAGTTTATCAGGCCGCTGCCAATCCTCTAAACCAGCCAATAAGCCTGTGGCATAACTGGGTGGGTACTTACCTGGTATTTTCCAGTGTAGGTGGCCATCACCGGTGTTTCGCCAACATCTGGCTGAAAACAACCTCGGACGCCTGGGTAAGGAGCATATTGTCCCAGGGTTTTTCTTTGACCTTTCAGAAACTCCCTCCAGTTATTTTCCAATGGGTTGCCAGTCAGACTTCCATCAGAACTCTTGGCCTCAGATGTAATAGTTTGAATTCCCCTTTCCCAGAGGGGGACAGGTTTCTAATCAAATCTGTTTCTGGTTCCAAAGCCAGATGGCTCTTTCCAGCCCATCCTCAGTCTGTTTCCCAGGGTTCAAAGTCTCTTCACTCCATCCGTGTGATTACATGGACTTCTTGGACATTCAGGATGCATACTTACATGTACCTATGCGGGAGGTTAATCAGCAGTTTCTCCAGTTCACAGTACTGGGGGGGCCACTTCCAATTTTGGGCCTTGCCCTTTGGACTGTAGACAGCACCTTGAGTGTTCATAAAGGTCATGGCCATGATGGCGAACAACTTTTGTTGCCAATTAATCAGAATCCTGCCATACCTAGATGACCCTTATAGGTCTGGACATTTTTCAGGAGCACCTGTCTTGTCCTGGACTTGTTGTAGTCACACAGGTGGCTTATCAATTGTCGCAAGTCCAGCTTGAATCCATCTCGGGAAATGCTCCATTTGAGTGCTCTCCTATACTCCAGAGTTGAGGGTTTTCCTTCTCAGGGACAAGCTGACATCCCTTCAATCACTCATCAAGCTATTTCTCCAACAGCGCGAGAGTCTGTACTCTTCTTTATGCAAGTTCTGGGAAACCTGGTCTCCACCTTAGACATTGAGGAATATGCACAATTCCATTCCCGGACTCTAGAATTAGAACTTCTGCAGAGGTGTAACTGCTCCCCCTGCTTCTCAAATCCTAGACACTCGTTCTATCCAGATAGGTCCAACATTCTCTCCTGTGATGGCTCCAGTTGTTGCATTTCAACAAAGGTCACCCATTCCTGATCCAGAATTCTGTTCTTCTAACCATGGACGCCGGCCTGTGTGGCTGTGGAGTAGTCGCTGACCTTCACACTTCAGGGCAGATGGACGATTTAGAAGGCGAGCCTACCAATCAATATTCTCGAGCGTTGAGCAGTCCAACGCAGTATGTCAAGCGAGGCCCTTCCTTCAACACAGAGCAGTAAAGGTGCAATCAGACAATGAGATAGTGGTTGTTTACATAAACAATCAAGCTGGTACCAATAGTTGCGGAGCCCTGAAAAGTCAGTCACATACTCCATTGGGCGGAATGCTTCCTCCCTGCCCTCTTGGCGTTCTATATTCCGTAAGTCCAAAATTGTGATGCATTCATGATATTCACTCGGGCAGGTGGTCTCTGCATCCCAACTTTTTCCAGATGCTGATCTGTTCCTGGGGACTAACGAACATCGTCTTGATGGCCTCCTGGCACAACCACAAACTGCCTTGCTACGGCTCCCACTCCAGGGACCCAGGAGTCGTCTTTGTGGACGCGCTTGCGCTACCGTGGAAATTTCCACTAGTGTATCTTTCCTCCGATTGCTCTTATGCAGAACTTAAGCAAGTTGAAGCAGGAAGGCATCACTGCCATTCTCATCGCTCCGGACTAGCCACTGAGGGCCTAGTACGCAAACCTTCTCAGTCTGTCAGTTTCGCCTCCCCATCCGGCTGAATATTGTCCCCCAGAGCCTGTGCCTTCATCTTGACCTCAGCCAACTGGCTTTGACTGGGTGGCTACTGAAACCTCGATCCTAAAAGCAAAATGTTTCTCAAATTCTGTTATCTGGACTATGCTCTGCACCCGAAAACCTTCTTTGGCGAAAATATCGTGTATGGCGGACATATTTTGAGTGGTGTTCTCCCCATAGTCGCGATCTTCTGTTTCGTCATTCTAGACTTTCTTCCAGACTAGGTTTGGATCTGGGACTTCGTCTTGCTTCCCTGAAGTGTCGGCCCTCTGTCTTATTTTAACGCAGGATAGCTAGTCTACCTGATATTCAAACCTTCCTGCAAAGAGTCCTCCACATTCAAAACCCCCTTTCGTCACTCCGGTAACTCTGTGGGACCTGACCTTTGTATTTTAGGGCTCTACAAAAATCCTTCTTTGAACTATTGGATTCCATTTATCTGTTTGGCCGAAGTGGATAATTGGGTTTTCTTCTGGCTTTTGCTTCAGCCTGCAGAATCTGACTTGGGTGCATTGTCTCACTGTGCACCTTTCCTTGTACAGAGAACAGCCCGGTCACGATGGAACACAAGTCTGGACTATCTCCCGAAGGTAGTTTCAACCAGGAGATTGTAAGGGAAGGGATTGTGGTACCTTCCCTTACAACTTCCTTATTCTACAGATCCAATGTTGAATGTAGTCCAGTTCCTTTGCACTTAAGTTGATTGGACCAAGGATATTCGGAAGTCCAGACTTTTTTCATTCTTTGATTTCAACAGACGTGACTGGCCGCTTCCAAGCAAACTGACTTTGTTACTGTTTACAATTAGTCACGCCTATCTTTGGGCAAAAAAGCAGATCCTGCCCTTGGTGACTGCTCAATTCACTAGGTCTGTGGGTGCCTCTTATGTGGCTTGGCGCCTCTGCGGAGCAGCTCTGTAAGGCTGCTACCTGGTACTCTGCCAATACTTTTATAAAATTTTACAGCTTTGGCACCTTCGCCTCTGCAGACGCGGCTTTTGTGTGTTGGGTACAGGAGTGAAACCTCCCTTGAAGGGACAGCTTTGGGACGTCCCAGTGTTCCCCATTGCATGAAAGGGAAAAAGGATTTTAGAGCTAAATAAAAAAAAAAAATCCCCTGTCTTCTGAGTCCATGAGTGATACTGGGTGCACACCCTCACGCCCCCGGCTGGCTTGGGGTTTCACGGTTCAGGCTTCTTATTCCGAGACAGTTGGTGCCTGAATGTCTGCCTATGTATCGGTCTTCTCCTCTCCTTCGTTCCTGTTCCTTGAACTTAATAACTTGCTCCCCACGCTTCAGGTGGGGTATAGTGGAGGAGAAGCCTGTGCTGCTTGAAAAGTTAACTCCTTGGTGCCCAGGCTGCTGCAGCTCATCCTATAACTACTTTCCCAGTGTCCCCCAAAAAAGACTTTACAGGTAAGGCAAAAATCCCCTTTTATCAGGGTTAAACTAAATTGACATGCTTATGTGTGGTATATATCTTTTTAGACTGGCAGGCTCACACTAATGCCGTCTTTGACCTTGCCTGGGTGCCTGGAGAGCACAAGCTGGTAAGTAAAATCTGCAGGATTTTTTTTATTTTTGTATAACTTTTGAAATCATCCTGATCCAAAGTTAACATTTTGGATATGTTTTTCATATATGCTTTATCCTATATCCGTATTTGCCCATTATTTTAATGATGAAAAATGTCTAATGATTGAATTTTTTATTAATGAAAGTTTTTGTAACGAAGAGCAATGTTTTGTTTGTAGCCATATAGGGCTGCAAAGGAAAATATGCGGCTTGGCATAAATTCTGGCGACGTTTCAGGCACATTGCAGGCATCGCCCTTAATATAATTGACCCCCAAAATGTGTGAAGTGAAGAGGTCTTGTGTGAGAATGAAGCATGTTACAATGTCATCTGTGATGTTCAGGTTACAGCTTCTGGCGATCAGACTGCAAAGATCTTTGATGTGAAGGCCGGGGAGCTCATCGGAGAATGCAGAGGGCATCAATGTAGCCTGAAGTCTGTTGCTTTCTCAAAGTATGAAAAGGGTATGGCATTTCTTGTCCTATTCACACCTTAATCCTACTAAAACAATCTCTGTCCAATCTACTGAAGAGCTTATTTAATGTATTTAAGCTGGCTACACGCGTAAAGATTTTCTGTCCAACCATCCAACTAGTTGATTGGTTGGAATGAAAATCTGGTAAGGTATGAAAGCAAATGATGATCAGTAATTTGCTCCTAAATGCCAGAAAGCAGATGAAAATGGTCGTTCAGACAAGCTTGTTAAAAGTTTGATCTAAACAATTTAAGTTTTTGTCCATTTTCTGGCGTTTGGGAGCAAATTGCTGATTGTCATTTGCTTTCATACCTTACCAGATTTTCATTCCAACCAATCAATTAGTTGGATGGTTGGACAGAAAAAATCTTTACGTGTGTATGTAGCATTAGTATAAGCATCAGATAAAAAATCCTGCATTGTAGTAGACAGTACATGAAGTCTTAGTACAGTTCTTTGTGTGGTATGTTTCAATTAATTTGACGTGGGTAACTGGCTTCATAACCAGTGTATAACACGACTTGAAGTGTTTTAGGGTATGGTGTGACCAGGGTCTGGGAGGGATAGGCTAGGGTAAGTTTTCTAAAGAGCACATGTTGACCCTTATATATTTCCCCATGCACAGCTGTGTTCAGCACTGGAGGTAGAGACGGTAACATTATGCTCTGGGATATGCGATGCAGCAAGAAAGGTGAGTACTGCATCCTTGTTACACTTCTTCCCTAATAATTCTGATTTGTACCATCAAAAACATTTCTGCTATATAGTAATAAATGTATATCGTGGTCTGCTAACAATCCTCTGTATTAGTGACACCAGAAGGCTTTGCAACACCCTACACGGGTAAAATAAGAAATTGCACTAGTACAGACATTATATATAGAGGAGGAGGAGTATAGATGGGTAGGGCAGAGGTTGGGAAATTACTAAGAAGAGTGGTAGGCTTGAATGAGTTGAGTGTTGAGGAGATATATAGATAGAGATAGAGATAGATAGATAGATATATATATATATATATATATATATATATATATATATATATATATATATATATATATATCTCTGAGATATATATATATATATATATATATATATATATGTGGCGCACAAAGCTCATAAACAATGTATGTGATAAAATCAAAGAAAATTGTGAATTAAAGTGAACACCATAAATAGTTTAAAAAACACTCCCTATTTAAGGTGGCTGCCGCGCCTTCCAATGTGTGATCTATTCAAAAAATCACCAAAATAATATAAATAAAAAGGGGTGAAGGAGCGGCGCCTTCAGTGTACCAGTTTTTTACAGCAGGAGATTTTAGACCAAGTCCATAAGTTCCAAATAAACAGTATGTCCTTGCAGTGTCTTCGTGTAAATCCCACAATATGAATCTAAAAAAAGACACAGAAACAAAACAAACATAGTGTAGTCTGAAATAATATATATATATATATATATATATATATATATATACATACATTCAGTATGTGGTGACGTGCAAAAGTAGTGACGTTAATAAAAATAACCAGGTGTTCGAAACACTCCACTCGTGTTAAGAGACTAAGCTCCAGCACCCAGAATATATAAAATAGCCTTGTACCAGCTGTTACTTGTCTTAAATCAGGGTAACAGGTATCTTTCTTTCAATCCTTCTCTAGGTCTAGGGACTGAGTCCAAATGCACATGCAAATATAGCAAAAAAGGGAGAGCCTGCAATAGTGTAATAAGTTTAACAAATACACTTTAATGAAGACATCATAAAAACTCGTACAATATAAAGTCAAAAGGGCTTATCTGTCCAACCATGTGGAGGTATAACAGGAGGTCCTGCTACGTACTGCTCAACGCATTTCGTCCCTCTGTGGTCTCTGGGGACTTCCTCAGGAGTGAATACAGCAATAGGGATACTCTATCTCAAGTACACATATTTATACCCATACTAATAGTGATTACCATGATTATTTATTACAGCTGTTGAACAAGCGTCCAGGGGCGCCTGTATGTACCTGCGTGGGAGTTCCAAGTTCTCGCGCGACCTAGGAGTTAAGGTCAAAGCTCCAAGTCCCACAGTCTATGCGGCGACAGCTACAAATGCCCGGACTAATGCTCCGTGCTTGTCATACACCCACGTTCAGTACGAGCGGGGTGGAATGGCACTTTTAGCTATAGGAAACGGAGTTACTAGAGCCATCTGTTAGCGGCGGCCATATTTCCGTGGACAAAGGCGGTCGCCATTTTGGGTAAGTCTTAGGAGATTATATTGTTGCTGGGCAACCCGGCTCCCCAAGGCTATTCAGATAGGTCTATGACAAGCTGAGATATAGATTATATATAGTGTAGTGTTTCGAACACCTGGATATTTTATTAATGTCACTACTTTGGCACGTCAGCACATACTGAATGTGTCTATATATATATATATATATATATATATATATATATATATATATATATATATATATATATATATAATTTTATAAATTTCATAAATTTCAGACTACACTATGGCCCTCATTCAGAGCCACTCGCAAACAGCAGTACGCTCGTTGCGTTCCGATGTTGAATAACCGCGCATGCGTCGGTGTAACAGTGCGCATGTGCGTACGGCAGATTGCGAGCTTTTTTTGGTCTCGTTCGTCAAATAGCGTACAGGAAGTGACATGTCAAATGTGATTGACAGAACAGGGCGTTTTTGGGTGTTGACGGGGGTGGAGATGGAAAAACGCAGGCATGGCGAGGCGTTTTTGGGGCGTACATACATTAGCAAATGCGAGCGTAAAATGTGTTCGGACCGACTCATACGTCACTGGATGATCCTCTTTCCCTTCAAAATGCTCGCACAGCTTAGGGTCTGGATTACTCGACCACATTGGCGATGGCCTTCTCCTCCGTCCCGGGACTCCACGATGTTGTTGCGATTAATCGCGGGAGGGCTGAAAAGCAATTAGTGTTGGATTGAAAACCGGCTTGGTATGTGTTTTGAAATCAGTTTTTTGGGATAGCACAAAACCGTACGCAGGTGGAAATCAGAGCTGCTAATGTCAGGATGACACAATCAATTTGCGTACATTTGTGGGGGTTTATTTTGCCCTCAATTTGGTGGTTAGGGCCTATTGTAACAATAATGTCATCATGTTTTAATTTTCGCACCATTTTATTTTTGCCTCTTGAATTTACCTCGTTATATGATTTTTTAAACGTTCGTTAAAGAGCCCATTTTTTTTTTTTTCCCAGTTTTTGCCTTTTGGTGCAGGATTAAATTTAACCCATTTGTACAATAATTTCACAATCCAATGTCAGATTTTTTGTTTCAATTTATTGCTCAAACAAAATAAAAAAAAATAAAAAATTTGGGAACATCTTTTTTTGGCAAAGATATGTCCCAAATCAAACAAATTGGCCCAACATAACTGTTGACATAAACATACAAAAAAAATTTAAAAACATTTCACAAGAAAGGAATATGAGCCAAGCACAGAAGGATTGTGGGAAAAGTCACCATTGCTGTCATCGTTTTTTTCACCCGTTTGGATGGGGGAGGGAGGGCGCCAGACCGGGTCCGGGATATCATCGGGCTGGCCTGTCCAGAGGCAGATGTTGTGGCCTCTGGACTAGGCACAGGGCTAGGCACATTTGGAGGATTGGCTGATGTTGTGCCAGAGGTGGAGGATCCTGATGTTCCGGCAGGAAGGGAGGTCGGCTCCACCATGTGCTGGCGAATGAGCTGCTCCAGGGCATTGGCGATGCGGATGTTGGCCCTGGTATTTTCCGCCAGGGCCTGACCAATGGTCACGTTGGCCGCAGCATTTTGCTCCAGGGCCTCAGCCACCCGTAGCAGACTGGCGTCCATCCTCTGCAGAATCTCCGTATGGAAATCCGATTTGAAATTGAGTTCTGTGAGGAGGGACACTGCCTGCGAGGGGGATTGCCCTGGACTGGCTTCTGCAGGGTCCTCAGCCGGATGTACTGGTTCCTCCCCTGCCGAGCCAGCAGAAATTCGGCGGCCAAGGCTCCCCTCTGGAGCAGACTCATCCGCCTGTGTCTCTGTTAGGAAAAAAGAGAAAAGCCTCACATTAGAATCTACATATTGGCACAATAACATTTCAGAGTTGATGACATCAAAAGATTTACCTGGGACAACATGAGGAGCCGCAAAGTCTGGCATGTCCGTATCCATGTTGGACACGCCAAACACCTCCACAGGCTGCACACACCCCTGTGCAAGCTCTTCTAAATCGGTCAACTCCAATGACACAGGGGTGGGACCCCCACCTGTCCCCCTTGCATGCCTAGCCCTGTCCGCGAGTTTTTGCTTTAGGCGATATTTGAAGTCGCCCCATCTGTGGGAAAAAATGGAAGCCATTATCCTTTTGTTTAAAATGGTGTTTGTTTTTAGGGGGGGCAAGTGTTTACTTACCGCCGTTTGACATCCCGGGCTAGACGGACATAATCACCCACCCTATTGACAGCAGCGGCTACCTCTTCCCACATTCTCCCCTTCTGGCTTAGACTCATATTCCTGTCTGCCTGTGGCAGGATGTCCACACACTTCTGTATCAAAACCTCCATCTCCTTTCTTGTGAAATGTGGCTGCCTTTTTTTTTTGGCAGCTTTGGCCGGAATACTGGGCCCAGCAGCCTCTTCCATGTCATCCTCCTCACCTATTTGTGTAAATATTCAGATTTCACAAAATCACAACTTGCCCAATCTTATGTTTCAAATTAATCATTGATACAAAATGCATGAAAGACATACCGCCTGACTCTTGGGCATTGTTTCCCTGGTCTGTCGCCATGTCTGAGGTCCAATCAAGAAATACCCCAGAATTTTAATGTGTTTTCGTGACGTATTTATACATGCGTCCTTATTTTGCGGCCGCATCATTGATTGTGCGTTCCTATGATCCCTCCTTAATTTGTGCGGGAAACGAAACACTATTTATGGCTTGGTGTGTCTCGAGTCGAGGTGGCGTTTTTGGATTGTTGGAGGTTACCTTGGCTGGAGTTTATTGTTTGCGTATAAAGGAGTTGGCGGTTGGAGATTATTTTGTTTGGTAGATTTGCGTTTTTATTTTCCGTTCTTTTTTTTGTTTTTTATTTTTTTTACCTCGTTTCTTGATTTGGTAAGTTTTGTGAAGTCTAACTTTTGATCAATTGTTGTTTCATTGTGTTTCTTCATTTTTGTAAATTTTGGATCCATAATTTCATATATTTTAGCTTTTGATTAATTTCGGACCCAAAGACCTTTTGATTTGGACTCTTATATATTTGCTCTTGGTAAGTCCATTTTTTATCTTGTATTTGTGAACTAATTAGCGCATTTTTCACAGTTTGTATAGTGACTTGTATTTGCGAACTAATTAGCGCATTTTTACTACTTACTATTGGGACTTGTATTTGCGAACTAATTAGCGCATTTTTACTACTTACTATTGGGACTTGTATTTGCGAACTAATTAGCGCATTTTTACTACTTACTATTGGGACTTGTATTTGCAAACTAATTAGCGCATTTTTACTACTTACTATTGGGACTTGTATTTGCAAACTAATTAGCGCATTTTTACTACTTACTATTGGGACTTTTGAGGTTGCCCTTTCGCTTTTTGGGCAAACATTTCAACCCATTTTGATGTACTGTGTGCAATGTCGTTTTGCTCTTTTGCCAAATGTGTGTTTCGCATATTTTAAGTTTGGTCTAGCACAAAATTTAGAAACAAAAATGCACAGAGTGAAATTTTTCTAATAATTTTTGTGATTAATTTCAGTTTGGACGGATCATGACAATACCCCGGCATGTAAGCAGCAATGGATGGTATCATCAAGCTAAGTTGTTTTGAATTTTCTTTTGGGGTGGGTCCAAAGCCTTACATTACAATCTTGCCATTTCAGGTTGATCTAGGGCGGATTGTTCTGGCCATGCTCCCGGAAGCCGACCAACCTCAATCTCGTCCCAGGCGTAGGCATCGTAGGCGTGCAAGGCCCCAGATATTTCGAACACGTGTCACCCTTTTTGGAATGCCCGATGATGAGGTTTTAAGACGCTACCGTCTTCCTCCCAAAATCATCATAGACACTCTCTCATTAATAGAGAGTGATCTTGAGCGGCAAATTGACAGTCCTACAGCAATACCACCACTTACGCAATTTATGGCGGTGTTACATTTCTGTGCCTCAGGATCGTTTCAAACAACGGTGGGAATAGTGGCAGGCATCTCACAATCCTCCTTTTCCCGGATCCTGAGGGCAGTGATGGAGGCACTTTTCAAGCACCTCCATCATTTTATTCAAATGCCTTTGGATATGGGTGCCCTTAGTGTGGCCAAGGCCAATTTTTACCAAATAGCTGGCTTCCCACACATCATAGGGGTTGTGGATGGTACTCACATACCACTTCAGCCTCCAGCACAGCTGGAGGCCATATTTCGAAACAGGAAACACTATCACTCCCTGAATGTAATGGTGGTATGTGATGCCTCCCTCCAGATCCTGTCCCTGAATGCAAAATTACCAGGAAGTGCACATGACTCCTTCGTCGTCCGGCAATCAGGGATATGGCACAAATTAAACAACCTACAAGCTGGTGATGCGTGGCTTCTGGGTAAGTGTAGACCTTTAGTACATAACAATGATAAGCTTGATACACAGTGATCCTGATGTTGTCTATTCTTTTTCACAGGAGACAGTGAATACCCTTGCATGCCCTGGCTGCTCACTCCTTACTTGGCTCCCACACCAGGTCCACAAAGTGAGTTTAATACCGCACTTACAGCCACCAGGCAAGTGGTGGAGCGCTGTATCGGCCTTTTAAAAGGCCGATTCAGATGCCTCCACCGCTCTGGTGGCGAGCTCATGTATTTGCCGGATATGGTTTCGAAAATTGTGGTCCTGTGTGGGATCTTTCACAACATCGCCATAAGGAGTGGTGTTCCAATGCAGCCAGAGGATGCCTTACCTGAGGATGGCCCCCCCGAGGTTGGTCGGAGGTCAGTATGTGGGGGGGCCATACGCGATGATGTGGTGGCCCGATATTTTAGGTAATTATTGATCAAACAGCAGTGTGTATACCCAATGTGTTACGGTTTTTTAACGTTCATTTTTTTTTATATTAATTCTTGCACCATCTTCTGTTTGTTTGCATAATCTTTGGCACTCCCATGATGACTACTTCCTGCTCCCCTTCAAAAACCTTTCTGTGGAAACTTAGGGAATATATTCTGACACCAATATTGCAACGCCATATTTGTGAAATCATGTGGGCATGGACCTTCGTCAACCAGTTCTTGATTTGTTGTGTTTGTTTAGTGTTTTTGGTATGTGGAGTTTTTCTGATTATCACTGTGTGTTTTGTTTGTGAGTGACCACTTTGTATTTTGATTTCTGTTGTGAATAAATATTTGGAGAGTGTAATTTGTTTCCTTTTTGGGCACGTTAGAAGCAAGTGTAAACAAAATCCCAAACGTTAATTTTACCTAAGGGGTAACCCAGTAATGAAGCAAGTGGAGCTAAAATGTAATATGTTTTCGGGGTACTAACCAACACAACAAGGAATCGTGTACAATCAGTTGCCTTCGTAAGATTGTCCTAAGCAGTTTGGCCACCAAATAGGAACCTGAAAAATGGTGTAAACTATCATGTTGACCACCACAAAAAAGGAAAATGACATTGGTACTGGGAGGTGTTTCTTGTGCCTGTTTGCATTCAAAATACAACACACAATCTGTAGTGAGTTTCTGGGGCAAACCTTGCTTGAAGAGTCTACTTATGTCAGTGTAAAGAATCTTGGATTTACTCCAAATGCATGAGACAGAGCTTGATTTTAAACAGATTTATTAAGAAACAATTTAAAAAAAAAAAAAAAAAAAAAATTAATTCCGAAGGAGGACCAACAGATGGTCAAGGCCCTGCATTAGCCCGGTGACCTGCTCCCGCATACGGCCCACACAATTCACAATCTGTTCCCGACGCCTCTGTTCCTCTGTGGGTGACAAAAGTTTGGGGATTAATAAATCGATAATGAAGCAACATTGTAAAAAAACAAAAAACAAGCAAACACAAACTTACAAGCTTGTGGGCCAAAAATAAATTACACGGATAAAACCCAGAACCCCAAAATGTCGTATGCCAAAAATACAAGGGCCCTAAAAAAAGGCACACAGGTGTGATATGTGTATGGTGACATCAGCAGGAACAGGTAAAGACAACCCCCAAAAATACCCTAAGGCGAAAAAAAGAAAAAAAAAATGGGGACGACACATGATTACATACAAACAGTTTGGGGTGTCCAAAATAAACTTTAAAAACATACCCTTCTCCAAAACGAGAGAGCCAGAAGCCACTCCCTGGACCACCTCGGAGGTGGCTACATTCCCCAACCCGAGGGGCAAGGTGTTTTCGCCATCCTGGGAGGGGGTATTTGGAGGAGGGACGGATGGAGGAGAGGGGGAATTGGGCTGGAGGGGAAGTAGGCCAGAAATTTCGGCCACAGGGTCTGGGGAGGAGGGGGTAATAGAGGAATTGGGGGTTGGAGAGAGGGGCCGGGACCGGCGTCTTGTGTGGCGATGCCGCAGTAGTGTTTGCTGTGCCCCTAAAAAATGACCAAAAAATTGTTGTTAGTTTCAACAGGAAACAAAATAAAAAAAAAAAAAAACACAATAGGACAGACATGAAAACATGCACATGCAGATATGACTACAATGACACAATAGGACAGACATGAAAACATGCACATGCAGATATGACTACAATGACACAATAGGACAGACATGAAAACATGCACATGCAGATATGACTACAATGACTCAATAGGACAGACATGAAAACATGCACATGCAGATATGACTACAATGACTCAATAGGACAGACATGAAAACATGCACACGCAGTTAGGGCCCACAAGATAAACTTGAAAACCACAGTCCAGAACACTTACTTTCCGCAATCTGCATGCGAAAGCATGCCAGCAAGCGGGGCGTCCGCCGGTGCAGGTCCGACCACCTGCGCTCCAGCTGGCCAATATGTCGGCGTGAGCCGAAGGAGCGCAGGCGTCGACGTACCTCCGCATATGCGGAACGCTTGCGCCTGTTGGAGATGGGTGGAGGCTGACTGGTGATCCTCCTGTCCATCACCTCCGTCAGCACCAGCAGTTCGCGCCTGGTGAATGCGGCGGATCTCATGATGGCAATGGTGTTTTTTTGACAAAATATTTTTAATAAAGCACCACAAAAAAATTTGATTGGCTAATGTATTTGGGAAATTAACAGGACAAATTCTATTGGTTAGTGTATGAGTCATGTGTTCGACAGGGCCACAAATCTCTTGAGAGTTATGATAGGCTTGATGCAGTGACATGCGTAAGCAAATTTAAATAAAGAAATGAACCACAGAAAAATTGTGGGGAGACAAACAAATAGAACAATTGTTTACTTGGGGCTAACATGTCTTTGGAACAATAAAAGCGAAGGTTTCAGCCGTACGTATTCTGCGAGCAAATACAAACACGGACAAGATTAAAGTTTATTGCATTGTGTTGAAAAAAAAAAAAAATTAAGCTAATTGATACATTGATTGGCATGATACGATTGAGGGAAGTAGGCCGAAAAAACGAGCAGGTAATCGGAATCTGACAGTCCCACTTCCGGTTTGTACTTGTGCGTGCGTTCCCTTCAAGCCATTTCGGGGATGTACGCTCGCTATTTGGCACGCTCGTTAGTCAGAGGAGGGGTCGCCTGAGTTTGGGGCGGATTTTTAGCTGCGTAGGAAAAAACGAGCGAGTGCTTGAATTTAAATATTTTTTTACGTACGGCGAACGTGCGTACGCCCACTTGCGAGTGGGTCTGAATCAGGGCCTATGTTTGTTTTGTTTCTGTGTCTTTTTTTGAGATTCATATCGTGGGATTTACATGAAGACACTGCAAGGACATACTGTTTATTTGGAACTTATGGACTTGGTCTAAAAACTCCTGCTGTAAAAAACTGGTACACTGAAGGCGCCGCTCCTTCACCCCTTTTTATTTATATTATTTTGGTGATTTTTTGAATAGATCACACATTGGAAGGCGTGGCAGCCACCTTAAATACGGAGTGTTTTTGAAACTATTTATGGTGTTCACTTTAATTCACTATTTTCTTTGATTTTTATCACATACATTGAGCTTTGTGCGCCTCTTGTACCAATCTATATCACGTTTATTTATATTCTTTTGATAAGCGGCAGCACCCTTAGTGCTCTGAGATTAGCACATTAGTGCACAATGAGCTTTTTAAGGAGATATATATAGATATATATATATATATATATATATATATATATATATATATATATAGCTTTCCAGGCGATGGGGCTGGCACTGGAGAAAGCTACGAGGTAAGAATAGTTGTTGTTTGTCATTGGCAGAGTAAAGTGTGCAGGAGGTAGAGAGAAAATTAGTCTGAAGATGTAGAGAGCTTTGTAGTGAGCCAGTGGGGAATAGAGGTTGGTGTTGGAAACATGGGCTTTTATGTCTTTTACAGGGGAAAATATGACCGGATAGGTAGCCCTGGTGGAATAGGGTGCAGGAGGGAATTGTGAATGGAGATGTGATGAATAGACTCTTTGGGGGTGAAGTCGATCTCAAAGTCAACTGTAGTAACGGATGGAGGAAAAAATAAATTGAAGGTAGTGGCAAGGATTAGAGTTTTTCAGGATTAATGTGCCCATATATCAAGTTTTATCATACAAAACAAGTTTTAAAACTAGTTGCCTATGACAAATGGCGCTCAAGACCATACGCTCCCAACTGTAATTTTTCAAATAGATGTCAGGTAGGAGCTGATTGGCTGGAGCACCATTCTCATATGCAATGAGTTTTATCACTAGTTGCGTATGATAAAACTCCTTAATAAGTGGGCTCCTCGATAAGAGACTTAAAATGGGATGGTAAGTGAGTGCAGAGCTGTATGAAGAGAGAATGAATTTGAAGTGGACAAAGTCAGCAAGAGAATGCAATTTTCTCCAGATGTGCTTTGTGTTGTAAGAGCACTTTTGAGAAAGCCGGTCAGAGATGGTTAAGACCACTGTAGACTGCAGCAGAGGTGAGGGCATAGTCATAGGAGGACAGTCTGGCAAGAGCTTGAATAGGAGGTAATGTGAGAGAAGAGCAGCAGCTGGTGGGGTCTATGATGTCAAGATTATGTTGAGTCTGGTTAGCCCCTCAGGAGGAGAAGCATTGGAACAGGAGAGGAGGTTGGTCTGAGTGAAGGGATGGGGGGAGATGTGAAAGTCATAATCTGTACAAAAGTGCTGATGTGGAAGGTGATGTTAGTCCCCTAGGTTGAGAGATGGCAGGTCAGTAGAGGTAGTGGGGAGCCAGGCAGAGCCATTATTGAGGAATTGGGCAACAGGTTCAGGTCAATGACAGATGGTAGCAATGTGAAGGTGGACAGCAGTGGAACAGGCAGACTGAGTGGACCTCGGAGGATGAGGAGAGGGTGTGTTCAAGAGGACGCCGCAATTAGGGCAATGCAGAATCCCACCTCTGTGGGTGTGGGAGACTGAGAGGCCCCCCATATGAGAAGGTGACTGTAGAGGTGGTGGGAGACGGTTGTGTTTTGGTGATCTCTTGAAGAGTAAATACAGTAATCATGGATGATGGTCAGTTTATCGGAAACTGACCTAAAGTTCCAGAGGGCATGTGAAAAGGGGTGGAGGTGAGTGGAGACAAGTGGATGCGGTTAGAGTTGCTGGGGCACTTTGGAAGAACTGGTTTGAGGGGAGAGGCAGGAAAGGCATTTTATGAAGGGGCAATAAGATAGGATAGTTGTAAACGAAAGGAGGAGTATGAGGACAGGAGAATGAAGGAGGGGGATAACTGGAGGAGAGGGGTAAGGGTTGTAGTGGCAAAATGATTGTACTACAGAGTAGAGAGCAGTGAATGAGCTATAATGGGGAAAGAATGAGCTGTGAGGCACAATGAATGAATGAGATGAAGCAAAAGACTGTACAATCCATGTAATTGTTACAAAACTGTACAGGGTAAGCTGGGAATAAGTGCACACACAGTATGCAATGGAAGTACTGATGGTGGGGTAATGCGAATAACTTTAACTTGGTATAAGCAGAACGGTATAAAATACAGGTTGGAGGATTACTAGTGATCAACAGTGGCAGATACCAGACAGTCTTGAGCAGTTCCAATAAAGGTAGGGAGGTCAGTGGATGAAGTACCAAAGAGCCAGTGGAGCAGTTGGGTGACTGCAGCAGGACCAGTGGAGCTCAAACTGTTGTGTTGGCATAAACTCTATAAGGCTACAGGATGTTCAATATAATGTTCTTCGGCAAGCCATTTTAAAGATGTAAAGTAAAAATATGAAATCTTATCCATTTATACCCAATCAAGACTGTACAATTGGTTTGTCTCTGAATAATACTATTTCAGCTTCTGTTTAAAATATTGCCAATGTAGGAGTTACCTGTGAACTTAAAACTCTGTTTCCTTTAGATGGTTTCTATAGGCAAGTGAACCAGATTACAGGGGCTCACAATGCAGCGGACAAACAAACCCCACTGAAAGTGAAGAAGCGAAAGCCGGCTGTAAGAGGACTCGCCCCATCCGTGGTAATTAGCAAACTAGTATAACATCTGCTGTGTAAAGTTGATCATAAGACTGAGCTGTTCCAGTTGGGCATAAACTCCATATCTGGTAATCTACTTGTGGCTCTCCACACCATGGTACTGGAATAAATGTACTGGTTCACATATTTTTATAGTCCAGATTGTTTTTCAGTACAATCTTATTTCTCACTGATGTTCTCCAATGTTCTTCCTGTAGGACACTCAGCAGAGTGTGACTGTGGTGATCTTTCAAGATGAACACACAATAATATCAGCCGGAGCTGTTGATGGGTAAGCAACCCCTGGAAATCTGGTAGGGTGCTCAGACTTTGGCTGATTCAGCTGCTTGGCTCAATTTGTGTGGTGATGGTCCTCTCCTGGAGCTACACATTATTGGACCCTATGCAGGTGTTTGGGCTGTATGTGTCCATCGGTTTTGGCTTTACTGAAAACATACAGCCTGATCAGAAGATGACTGTGCCTAAAGCGGCCTATTTATGAAGCTAAGAAAAGCTGTTACCTTTGAGCTGGGTCTCCAAAAGGAGCCCTAGATTGATGCATTGTGGCACAACTAAATTACGTATGCAGTCCAGTATAGATGTAATGTCTAGGCACAGTTTTTAAACTGTTCAATAGATTTCATCCCTTGATCTGTTTAGTCTCCATGTCTGCTGGTTGGATGCTACTCCTCACCAGAAGGGCAGCACTGTTGTCTGGTCTTAGTTATATTCCCTGTTGTGTAGTGTTTAACTTAGTACCATAGTACCAAAGCTGTGAGTTCAGTTGGATCAGAAGAAGGTATAGTCCTTAATGATGTGTTGGAAAGGCACCAAACCACTATTACTTGGTGAAAATGCCAGACACTTTCATATAGTGCAGGTCAGTCAATTAGCGATCCAATACTTGGCAGAAGTCCCCTCCTTATATAAGAATAATTTCATAATATGGTAGGTAAGTCTGTTTGGCCTACATTAGGTAGAAATATGTTCACTAGCGTATACGAGTTGTATGCAAGTGGCAGTGTGCATGGTTCTTTAATATATTTCGGTATACTGCGCATGCGTCAAAGAAATTGTGAGAAATCGGACTTGAGCACACGGACGGAGAACGCCAATGCGTACGGTTCCAGACTGATCCATCCTTCGATAGACCACACTGTGCGTGAAATGGTCTGTAATTGGAATCAACCATTTCCTATTTTATACAATTGCCCAGGACTGATCCATCTCATCGGAGGGTCATGGGCGTGTCGACCCACTTCAGTGCATATTTGCATTAGATATGGGGTCTGTTTCAGACTGAGCTTTTGCACCCAGCAGGAAAGGCTTCCACATGCAGCCACATGCATTTTTATATAGTAGGCAGCCAGCAGCCGACGTCAGGCGGAAAAGCAGCCGCAGATGTGTCCGGCTCAGAATCCGCCCTGTAGTGTGCTGCAATAGTTGCTAGTAGGTAAATCATGTGCACGCTCTATAATGGGTTTATCCCTGTAACTCATATTACCGGCACCATTTAGTTATTGCCCATGTGTTGTAGGAAGTGGCGCTGAGAACTTATACCATTACTTTCCTTATTACCAGGCTGCTGCAGAATGCTAAATTGTGTTTCCTTCATGCTTTGTAAAATTTCCATTTCACGTCTATAACGTGGCCTTCCTGAATCTTCTCTTCCAGTGTTATCAAAATGTGGGACTTGAGAAAGAATTACACTGCTTACCGACAGGATCCAATGCCTGCCAAATCCTTTCCCTATCCTGGCTGTAGCACACGGAAACTTGGTAGTTATTATTGTATATATCCCTAATGATTCATTTTTCTAAGCTCCTGTGTCACTGGTGAATAGTCATGTTGAGGCCAAGATTTATCAAGGAGTGATACTCATATCAATCGTTACTAATCTTAAATGGTGCTCCAACCAATCAGCTCCTAACTGTCATGTGTTTGAAAAATGAGAGGAGCTGATTGGCTAGAGCACCATTTAAGATTAGGAACGAGTGATAACAAGAATCCCTTGTTGATCAATCTGGACCTAAGTTTTAGAAGCATTTGCAGCTTTTTTTCTGTAAATGAGACTTAAGTGTAGATTCCCTCTGTGTAACAACACTGTCAGTGTGGTTCTGTGGCCATTTAGAGAAGAATGCACAATTACTTCATGCTCAATCTGTCCATTGATGTGAGATTCACATTCCTCACATGTCTTCCTTAGGTTACTCCAGTCTTCTGTTAGACTTCACTGGTACCAGCTTGTTTGCCAGCTGCACTGACGATAATATCTATATGTTTAACATAGCTGGGCTAAAGAGTGATCCTGGTAAGAGGAAATATTTGTTTTTATTTTCTTAGTATTTTGTTAAAGCCCTTTGTTATATAATTTCAGTAGCTTTGTCTGTAGAGGTCTGATTAACATATTACTATTGAATACTTTAGCATATTTTGATTACATTTCTCAGATATGTCTAAGTGGCTTCTCATTAAAGCCAAAATTATATGATTTTAAAACTTAATACACTGGGTTCCCAGGACATAGTGTAAACTTCTATCTTGTTGTTGTGAAACACTGATAACTTTGAAATGTAGTTTGCAGAGGTTCAGCATAATTACCCCTACCAAAACAAAATAACTGTAATCATCACTAAGTAATGATTGAGAGGGGGGAGGCTGTGTGAAATCTGCAGTTCTCTCTGTAGTAAATACATTTTTAATGGGATTCAAAAGCTCTGGGTATTACATGTAGAAGTGAACACAGTGGAAGATTTAGATGACAGAAATTCCTTCTGTTGGGAGTGAGCTCAGTGTGCCGTTTACAGACTTATTTTTCGGCTGTAAATTTAGTAATGAAGGGAATGGAGAGAGAATTCAATTACTTTGTTTATGTAAACCCACATACTCTAATGCGTCTGTTACTATAACTGCAGAACTGAGGGGCACATGCTTCAGCGGACCAGTCGAATGAACGATCAACCAATTTTGGGAAGCCTACATTGGCTGCACAGGAACCAGCTGTTATCACTGGTTCTTCTGGCCAGCGTGTGGGTGGGTCGGTCGTACACAGGAGCAAATGTGACCTATTTGAAATATAGATCGTTCACATCAGCCATGCTGTGATATCTGTGTGTACACGGCCAGTTGCACTGAACAATATATTATTTTGTTGCATGACCGATATATCGTGCAGTGTGCCCAGCATTACTTCTGTCTACTTTGAGCCAATAAATCAATGGGCCACTTATTAATCTTATTAATCTATGTGAGGAAATAAAGTTCACAATTTTATGTTTTATATCTTTTATAACTGCATGTTGTTGCCTGTTTGCAAACTGTATTTTATTTTACAGCTTAACAGTGATTGTTTTCTTTTTTTCTTTTGCCACTTTGAACAGTGTCTGTGTTCAGCGGCCATCAGAACTCTACCTTCTACATTAAGTCCAGCCTCAGTCCTGACGGACAGTTCCTGCTTAGTGGTTCTAGTGACCATAGTGCTTACATCTGGCAGGTAAGTAATTTTATCAGTAGGAACATTCTGCATAGACTGACAGTGAGCACTTTCTGTGACCATATCACTGCTCCCACTTGTCTCGTCTTTGCGTCTGTTTTGGGCCAATTAAGCTTCAAGTTTCGTCTTTTCCATGTGTACGTACTGGTCAATATGAAAACAGCACAGAAAAAATACTTGTATTGAAATGGGGAAATAAGAATTTGAATAAAAAGCAGGTTGTTCTTTTCTCCATCCACTAGGGTTGCTCTTTTTTTTTTTTTTTCTGTGGTCATTGGTTCCAAGATATCGGAAGGCAGAAAAGCTTGGTGTTTGTTATGACATTGTCTATAGAGCACTAATTTCCTGTAACTAAACCAGATTCTTGGCTCCATCTAGCTGCATGTATAGCTAGATGAGAAGTGTGGAGATGCCACACTGGTCAGATATGTTAGGTGGACAAATCTGCACTCTCCAGGACTAGTTCAGATGCAGTGATTGAGTCATTTGAGCAGGATTTCAACATTGTCAGAAGCTACTGAGGCGTTTAGAAATGCATGCCTATGCTTTATTAAGGGTCCCGCCACACTCTAAGTGGAGTCTTACCCCATCAGATACAATCCTTCCTGGCAATGTATGTGTCGAAGTAACTTGTTAGAGCCATAAAATGTGGCACAATAAGCTTTCATAGTCTGTGTTAGGGGTCTTGTCCAGCATACGGAACCAAGAGCTAAAGTACCAACGAAACCGCTACTGACTCATGTTACAGGCTGTGTTTGAAAAATGGCAGCTAGCTGATTGGATGGTACTTTCTCACTCTACTCTCCCCCCCCCAAACGTATGATGATAGAGTTGTAAGGGAAGTAACCTCTATCTGTTCTCTGCATCAGACTTTTCTGTAGATAACTTAGTGGTGATTGCATAGTTTTTTTGTTTCAGGTGTCAAATCCTCAGGCTCCCCCTTTGGTGCTTCAGGGACACAGCCAAGAAGTCACCTCTGTCACTTGGTGTCCATCCGACTTTACCAAGGTGAGAAATTTTGGTTTCACTTTTGATTGGCATTGCTTGCATTGTCTGCTTCAGTAATGCAAATAATGACAGTACAGGTTGAGTATCCCATATCCAAATATTCCGAAATACGGAATATTTGTAGCATGACTGAGATAGTGAAAACTTTGATTTTTGATGGTTCAATGCACACAAACTTTGTTTAAGGCACAAAATTATTAAAAATAAAGTATAAAATTACCTATAGGCTGTGTATAAGGTGTATATGACACATAAATAAATTTCATGTATGTACACAAACTTTGTTTGAGCCACAAAATTATTGAAAATATTGTATAAAATTACTTTCAGGCTGTGTGTATAAGGTGTATATAAATCATAAATGCATTCTGTGTTTAGATTTGGGCCCTATACCTAAGATATTTTAATATGGTATGCAATTATTCCAAAATACGGAATATTCCGATATCCAAAATACCCCTGGTCCCAAGCATTTTGGATATGGGAGACTCAACCTGTATTACACTTTTGCATTCATATGTCCTGTTTTCTGCAACTGTAATTCTGTATATTCTTCTAGTACTTAGGTGAGTCTAAATGTAACATGTCTTGGAAAGTTGTTACTGTCGTCATGTAGGGATCTTTAATGAGGACTTGTGTTGTCTGTGAATCAGCTACTTGACCCGTTAATCTGTAACAAATAATGAACTAACTTTCACTTTTCTGTTGTGCACAAAGTATCCAATTGTTAAAAAAAAGTCAGTGGCTATTTCATATTAAACCACAAGGAATAAATAGATTTAGCTGGTTTACAATTGATAGAGGAGATCGGAGTGATCCAACCTAGACTCCCACATGGTATGTTACCAATTTTGGTGTAATTTAGTTTTGGATGAGGAATAATTGGCTTCCTGTAATCCATAGGACAACTATAAATTGGGCCCAATATGATCTGCCTGCCATGTGTTGTATTTCCAGCACTGATATCCCTAGTTACATAACACCTCTCATTTTTCCTCCCGATCTTACACTCACACTAGTAATGCCCCAGGGATCCTCCATAGGTCACCTAATATGATGATGCATGCTGAGTTGGTGCTTGGTGTATGTTTGAAAGATAACTGTACGGGGTGTTTGGAGACTTTGCAGTTCTTGATAAAGGGTCTGATACAGAGATGGGCACAATTGCAGAGCCGCGCACAAGCAGTTGTGCAGTTCTTTCCATCTAATGCAAATTCAGCAGGAGGTATCTGTAGGTAACAGACACCACCTTGCTGCATCTGTGATCCCAGCACTGCAACAAGATCGCAGTCTGGGATCACATTCGTGACCATCTGTCGCGATGGTTGCACCTTTGGCCAAGCTGTGGTAGCTGACGCTTACCGTAGCCTAACTGGGTCCTGGCAGCTTGCGAGGCCAGGAAATCTGCGTCCACCGACAGGCTCTGGCCTTGTCGAACGCTGCCCGGTAAAGCCCCAGCTCCACCTCCTGAACTCCTTTGCCTATCAATCAGGCTGTGGCTGGGAGCTACTCTTGAGCGGATTCTCAGATGGGCTGCATGTGTGCAGTACACATCCTGTGCATGAGCAGTCCTCTTAACAATCGGATGTGTGCTAACCATCGGGTTACCGTACAACTCTGAATCCGGCCCAAAGGCTATTGAAATATGATTGGGTGGACCTTGCTCCAGAGTAAACCCTACATCTACGTATATAAAGCCATATAATGCGTGCCTTTGATTATCACACTTTGCAGCAGTGTTTTCTGTTTAATGATTGTGCTCTGTGCATTGTGCAGGTTGCCACCTGTTCTGACGATAACACTGTTAGGGTTTGGCGGCTGAAGAGAGGTGATGCCCACGAGGGGACAGAAGAGGACAAAACGAATTGTGTAGGATGGACTCGTCGGAAAAGTGAACACATCTCTGTAGGTGAGGATGCCAAACTTGCAGCTGTCATTTATCCTTCCAGCAGTAGCCTCACTTACAGCTAGGATATTGGGGGGAATAGGCTACAGTACGGGATATATAACATGTACACCCTGCAGTCCTGCCAGGCCGGTTGGGTAGCTTATAACCCACCTGGCCACACATCTGTGTTTGGGCCCAGAATGCCCGTGGACTCTAGCACCTGGTTGGATAATTACATACGCTACTTGTGCTCCATAACACCTATTTCTACTTCAGGGTCCATAAGGTATCCACAGGATACCTTGGGGTATAGGTGTGACGTCAGTGATCGGGCACCAAAGAGTTAAGCTTTCAGCCTCCCAGGATGCACTAGGTCCCCCTCCCATACCCCGCCCCCGAGCCAAGGCATCCCAGTTTCGTTTGGTGCCCGGCCGTAGTCGGAGGCAACTGCTAGAGGGGGGCTTAGAAGAGCCCCTGAAGCTTTTTCTTCATGCAGCTGTGGCTGCACATCTGGATGAACAGCATGGACAGTCAGTCCTGACGTCCATGCTGTCTTCCCTACACCCCGCCGGTACTGATCCGGGGATGCTGGTGGACATCTGGGGTCACAGCTAGCGGTGACCCCAGATGTTCCGGACCATGGCCGGATTCAAGGGGGACAGAGGGTAGCGCTGCGGCGTCCCAGGGGTTAAATGCATGCCAGGGGAGCGCGCCTTCCCTGTCTCACAGCCGGCGCCTCACCCGCTGCACACAGCCCCCTCTGCACTGTGCTGACTGGCCCTGTGTCAGCGCTCCTCCCCCAGGCCAGCCTTCTCTCTGCTCCTCGGTGGCCATCTTTTCTGAAGCATGGTGAACGCTGCTGGAAGCCTGCATTGGAAGCATCGTGGTCTGGGTCCCCCCGCATACCTCTCCTCCGCTGTGGTCAGGTCTGTATATGCAGCGCTGTGTCCTACCAGGCCCTGTGTCTGTGTAGTTGAGTGATCAGCGCTGTTAGTGCAGGAATTGTTATTTCTCTGCATTGTATGTGACTGTGCTAGCGCTGCTGCCTGTAACTTTTTTTCTAAACTGTCAGCTTTATACTGTCCCTGTTTTTTTCTGCTAAGCCTTGCGGTGCGGTGCTGCAGGGTGGTCTCTCGCCTCTTAAATATATAATTGGTGAGAGGGGTCACATACGTGGTGCCATCATGTCTGAAAGTGATTTTCCCCTCCGGCTACAGTGTACTACGTGTAAAGTACCGTTAGCGGAGAGGGAGGGTAGCGCGGAGGGCCTCTGCCGGCAGTGTTTGTCTATGGCGCGGCCTCTTACGGTTACTGCACCGGTACAGGAGCCGCCCTGGGCTTGTTTCGCTCAAGCGCTTACAGCCTTAGTGGGCCAGTTAGCACCGCAGCCCGCGTTTACACCGATGGGTTTGTCCCAGCAGTCAGTGGTGTCGTCACCCATGCAGGGTTTCCCACGACAATTGGTGGTACCCCACAGTCTCCCTATTTCCCCGCTCCCGGTTTCTCAGGAGCCAGCGTGGGTTAACTCCCTGACGAGTTCTTTACAGCACTTGTCGGATGTGTTGCAAGGGGAGTCTGTGATGCGGCCGCATAAACGGCCGGTGGCGTCTCTGTCTGCTCCTTATGAGGATGACGAGGGGACGTCTGATGATGGGGAGATTCTGGATCCTTACGATCAGGAACCTCTCCATGCTAAGGACGCTGATGCTAAGTCCAAAGTATATATTCCTGGACTTATTCGGGCGGTCCGCACAGCCTTGGTGATTGAGGACGAAGTTCCCCCAGCAGCTAAATCTAAGTATGCCTTTTTCAAAGATGTGAAGGGCGATGCCACAGTCTTTCCTCTTTCGGGTCAGTTGGTGGACCATTTAGAGGAGGCGTGGAAACAGCCTGGCAAAAGATACCAGCCGCAGAGACGCCTGGCGGTGGCTTATCCGTTCGCGGATAATTATTTTGCAAAGTGGGAATCCCCTCCACAGGTGGATTCTCACGTGACCCGTCTTGTCCGTAGTGCCACATTGCCGATGCCATCCATGTCCTCCCTTAAGGATGCTACGGACCGCAAGGTGGAGATCTGCCTGAAGTCCGCTTATTCCCTTGCGGGGGGGGGGCAGCGCGGCCGGCTATGGCCATTTGCTGGGTTGCCAGAGCGATGGAGCGCTGGGCAGATTCATTAGAGGCTTCTTTTGATTCCGACTGTCCGGCCTAACAGGCGGCGTTGATTGGCAATCTCCGTGATTCGGCCACCTACATCAACGAGGCGGCCCTAGACATTAGTACTCTGGTGTCTAGGATTTCTTCAGCAGCGGTAGCTGCTCGTCGCACCTTGTGGCTGCGATCCTTGAAGGCGGACGCAGATTCCAAAAAGGGTCTGGAGGCGTTGCCGTTTACCGGAGAAGTTCTCTTCGGTCCGGATCTGGATAAGATTGTGGCCACGCTGGCGGCAGCCAAATCGGCTTGTCTCCCGTCGGCCGCTGCTCCTTCTGGTTCTGGACCATCGTCCTTTCGGTCATCTAGGGCCCAGGGCAGGCCCAAACCACAGTCGTTTCCTCGACAGGCTGGCCCTAAGAAATCGGTCAAGCCCCGGAAGTAGACATGGAGTACCAGACGTCCGGCCCCCAAGCCAGATGACAAGCCTGCGGCCTGACGGTCCGGGCCTCCCTTTGGGGGATCCCAGGGTGGGAGGCCGCCTGCTGCAGTTCGCCCAGTGTTGGTCGACCACTACGACGGACACTTGGGTTCTGGAGGTGGTCTCCCACGGGTACGCCCTCTCCTTCCGGCACAGACCCCCGGCTCGATTCTTCACCACGGGTCTACCATCAGACCGGAACAAGGCTACGGAGCTGCGGAAGGTATTGCACACTATGCTCCAGGCTGGAGTTATAGTGCCTGTTCCATTCTCCCAGAGGGGCCAGGGTTTCTATTCAAATCTTTTTTTGGTACAGAAACCCAATGGGTCGTATCGTCCGATTCTCAACCTCAAAGCACTCAACAGGTCTTTGCGGGTACCGAGGTTTCGGATGGAGACCCTACGGTCTATCATTCTGGCGCTGGAACCTGGGGACTACATGGTGTCATTGGGCATACAGGACGCTTACCTGCATGTCCCTATTCTTTTGCGCCATCAACAGTTCCTCAGGTTTGCAATCCGCAGCGACCACTTCCAGTTTCGGGCGTTACCTTTTGGCCTGGCGACAGCACCACGTGTTTTCACCAAGGTGATGGCGGTCATGGCGGCTTCTCTGCGGCTGCAGGGAGTCCGCATGTTGCCATACTTGGACGACCTGTTATTGGTGGCAGGATCTCCAGAGCTCCTGTTACGCCACTTGGACCTGACCATTGCACTGCTGCAACGGCACGGCTGGCTAATCAACTGGCAGAAGTCCACTCTAATCCCGTCTCGGAGGATTCTGCATCTTGGAGCCTTATTGGACTCTGGACAGCAAATGATCTTCGTGACGGAGGACAAGATCTCTGCTTTACAGTCAAGGGTGCGCAGTTGTCTGCACAGCCGCCGGGTGTCCCTACACTCGGCGATGAGGTTACTGGGCTCCATGGTGTCGGTGTTCGACATGGTGGAATACGCCCAGTTTCACTCCAGACCTCTGCAGCACCTGATCCTGTCCAAGTGGAACGTGCTGCCTCAGTCTCTGAAGTCCCAGACGATTGTGCTCACCCCGGAAGTTCGCCTGTCCCTTGCTTGGTTGTTACAGACGACCCACCTCAACAAGGGACGTCCGTTCTGGGTTCCAAATTGGGTCCTGTTGACAACGGACGCCAGTCTTCGGGGCTGGGGAGCAGTTTCGGGTCCACACTTGTTCCAGGGCAGGTGGACGCCGACAGAAGCGGAGCTTCCAATAAATATCTTGGAACTCCGTGCGGTCTTCAATGCTCTCCAGCAGGCACATCGGTTTCTCCAGGGTCACCCGGTGCAGGTCCAGTCGGACAACGCTACCACCGTGGCCTACATAAACAGGCAAGGAGGAACTCGCAGTCGGGCGGCTCTCATAGAGGTCTCTCGGATCCTGGTTTGGGCGGAGCGCAATCTTCCGGCCATATCAGCGGTCTTCATCCCGGGAGTGCTAAATTGGGAGGCGGACTTTCTAAGTCGCCAGGACGTTCATCCGGGGGAATGGTCCCTGCACCCGGACGTTTTTCAACTGCTGGTGGACAGGTGGGGTCTTCCAGAGATCGACCTCCATGGCGTCCCGGCACAACAACAAGTTGCCGGTATACGGGTCTCGCACAAGAAACGAAGGGGCGTCTCTGGTGGATGCTCTGTCCGTCTGGTGGACGTTCCGGTTCGCATACCTGTTCCCTCCGGTCTCCCTTCTTCCACGGGTAATCCGGAAATTCAAACAGGAAGGAGGGACGCTCCTGTTGATAGCTCCCGCGTGGCCCAGACGGCACTGGTTCTCAGACCTTCAGGGTCTGTCCGTGGACAGTCCTCTGCGGTTGCCGCTACGACCGGACCTTCTGTCTCAGGGTCCTTGTCTTCACCCGGACCTGACTCGGCTGTCTTTGACGGCGTGGCTGTTGAGACGACCATGCTGAGGTCCCGGTGGTTTTCCAGCTCTGTGGTGCGTACCATGTTACGAGCTCGGAAACCGTCTTCCGCGAGGATATACCATCGCGTGTGGCATACGTTCTTCCAGTGGTGTCGACCGAGAGGTTATGCACTGCGGGAGTTTCGTCTGTCTCGGATTCTCGCCTTCCTGCAAGCGGGACTAGATCATGGGCTTCGCCTTGCTGCTTTGAAGGTACAGGTTTCGGCCCTATCTGTCTGGTTTCACCGTAGGATTGCTACAATCCCAGATGTGCGCACCTTTATGCAAGGTGTTGTCCGCATTCAGCCGCCCTTTGTTCCACCTGTGGCGCCTTGGGATTTGGCTGTGGTCCTGAGGGCTCTCCAAGGACCGCCGTTTGAACCACTGGGCTCAGTGGATCTTAAATGGCTAACAGCTAAGACTGTTTTCCTTCTCGCCATAGCTTCGGCCAGACGTGTTTCTGAGTTAGGGGCTCTTTCTTGTAGACCCCCTTTCTTGGTTTTTCATGGGAACAGGGCAGTGCTCCGCACTCGGCCCGAGTTTCTTCCCAAAGTTGTTTCCCAGTTTCATGTTAACGAGGAAATCGTTGTTCCGGCCTTTAACTCACCGGGTCTTTCCGTGGGTGAGGCCTCTTTGGATGTTGTGCGGGCCTTAAGGACTTATGTTGACCGCACTTCTTCGTTTAGGAAGTCTGACGCTTTGTTTGTCCTCTATGGCTTCCGTAAAAAGGGTTGGCCTGCTTCAAAGCAAACTTTGGCAGCCTGGATCCGTATGGCTATTTCTGAAGCTTATCTTCATGAAGGCCTGCCGGTTCCTCCTTCTGTGAAGGCTCATTCCACTAGGTCTGTGGGTCCTTCGTGGGCAGCTCGACGTGGTGCCTCTGCAGTCCAGATCTGCAAGGCTGCTACGTGGTCCTCTGTCCATACCTTCGTGAGGTATTACAGGTTTGACACCTTCGCCTCTCAGGATGCTTCCTTCGGGCGGCTGATTCTCCTTTCTGCACAGGAGCGTCCCCACCCTTAAAGGATACTGCTTTGGGACATCCCCAAGGTATCCTGTGGATACCCTATGGACCCTGAAGTAGAAAATGAGATATGGTAAGAACTTACCTTTGTTATCTCTATTTCTACGAAGTCCATAGGGTTCCACAGGACTCCCGCCCTGTCGCACCTGTGCTGCATATGGGCTTTGGTCTGGTCACCGGTTTTCCGTCTCCCTCTGGTGAGAATGTGATTCTTGTATGTGTCCAGATCTTTGTTCTCTCTCTTCCTTCTCCTCCTCCGGCCTATGGCTTGGTAACTAACTGAGATGCCTTGGCTCGGGGGCAGGGTATAGGAGGGGGACCTAGTGCATCCTGGGAGGCTGAAAGCTTAACTCTTTGGTGCCCGATGACTGACGTCACACCTATACCCCAAGGTATCCTGTGGAACCCTATGGACTTCGTAGAAATAGAGATAACAAGGGTTCTTGTTCTTACCATATCTCATATTTATTTATTTTTTTAGTGTCAAATAACCAGAACTTCCGAATAGGGGAACGCAGTGTAGGCTTCCATAACCTTGCATCTGGAAACTTGCTCCCATATGAAAATTAGGCACTTTACAGAAAACGTTAAGTGGAGCAAATGCTTTTAAAATCCAATCCCATCAGGGCTAGAGTAGTGAGTGACCGTTTTGTTTAAATGATTGGCTTCTTTTTATTAACAGCATCGCGGCTTTGCACACCTGGTAAATCAGCTGTGGTACAAAGCATCCAATTCATGTCTTCCCCTACACCAGCCACCTGTGCTCCAAGCCATACTGGGGACCTTCCAATGTCGTCTGGCACACCGACATCCCCCTTCATGCTACTCCATAAGCTACAGACTCCCACAAGACAGAAGGCGGAGACCTCCACAGTATCTCCAAAACAGCTGTCCATTTCTAAAGTGTCCATCAAAGACTGGGTCACCCGCACTCCAGTGGCCGATGCAAAGACCCCATCTCCTCGGAAAGCGTTTACACCAGTAGAGCAGTACCCCACAAGCTCTAGTCCCAGAACACAACCTCCCTATGAGAAGAGGGCAAAGCGGCGCCTGGAGACCAGCCGTAAAAATGTGGAGCATGAATGCTTCAGTCACTGCAACTGTGTAGTGGAGCTGGAACCAGGAGTCAAGAAGGCAAGGCTGGACCTGTGCTCCTATGAAGGAGGTGATGGAAATAATGACACCATGTCTCAAGGTCTTCCTGATCTGATAAAGGACTGTGAACAGAGAACTGCTTCTAACCCTTCCTTAGAAATATCTGACAATCCCATTACTGCACCCGGTCATGTAAGACTTGGACAGCAGGACAAGGAAAATAGCTCCCCTGAAAAGAACTGGTTGTCTGCACTAGGAAGCAAATTAAAGTCTGATAAGCCTACAGCACAGTACAAGGCCGGTAACAGTCCATCATCGCGCAGTGGAAGTGCTAAGAAGGCCCCTGCAAGAAGTTTAACCACCTCGCCTGTATCTGTAAGTATCTTGTTTTTCTGCTTATGACTAATTTACCATCCTGATCACACAAGTTAGTGTTTAATCTAAGTTTTCTCTCATTCCTGGTTATGAGTATAATGGATGATACAATGTGCTGTAATAAATGTAATTCAGAATGTAGTTAAACTGCTTGTATACAGGAACAAACTGTACTTTTATAAATTGAGGTTTTGTGACCTTTATGGGGCATAAACCCTTTAGGAATTATAATACTGCAGCTTCTGATGTTGCTAATGTAATATAGTCCTTCAGTTATTATAGTCGTATTTTACAGTAGTCTGTAATACTTCCAGATTCTTTGCTGCAAAGACCTTATCACATAGCCAGGAATATAAACGTACAGAACTAGAGATGTAACCATTATTAGTTCTATTAAAATATAGCTGTTTAGGTATCCAGACTCAAATTATAAAAAAAATTACGAGTCTGCCCCCAAAGCAACAACAAAAAACCTGTTTTAATCTAGAATGATGTAACGGCAAAAATAATGTTCTCAAATAAATACACAATTGTATCGAACCATATACGAGTACTGTAATGTGGGATAAATCCTTTTTTATGCATTGTTACTCCGTATGTCAATCTGTAGTGTAATAGAACAATCTGTCACAAACAAGGTATCTGATGATACAAAGCCTAGATGTTCTATACAAGTACATTCACAGGTATACCAAAAAAAAATCACAACATAAAAACGCATATGTATGCTTGATTTACACTCTTTAAATAGCTCATCCATATATCGTAGTAGTAATGTCCGACGTTGGTACTGGTCCTCACTATGGTTAAGATACTGAAAATTCTCAGAGACTGTTCACATAATTTCTACAGTATCAATTTCAATCAGAAAAATTGTCACATAGAATAGTAACATTAGTTAAGGAGCATAAGCCCCTGAGACAAACAATCTGTACTATATTGCAAAGTATCAAAATTAAATCAATCAAGGACTTGGATTCCTGTATCTTAGTCATGCAAAATAAAAGAAGTTGTTAAGGGAAAACAGTATAACAATATATTATGGCTTAGTGCATAGAAATAAGAAATAGGACACATTATTTTGCAGATGATAAAAGGCAGTATTTCAAACCTGCATAGCATAGTCTGCTATGATAGGTAGACAGTACGGCACTACGATGTCTCCATCCCCTCTGCTGTCCGGGTGTCTTACTAGAGAGGGACTCCGACAGTGCTGATATCGTTGTGCCATCCTGAGCCTGTGACTTTTATATACCTTTCATTTAGAAGCAAAACTAGTGTTCACCTGGCATTGGCACTTTCAGCCTACCCAGTAGCTATTGGATGGCATTTTCGGAGGTTTGACCGCATTATTCATAGTGCATTCTGCCCTGTATCACATTTTAAGTGTCTTGATCTTTCTACCATGTCTAGACCTAATTAAGACTGCAGTACCCTCATTTGTTTTATATGGAGCACACATAATGTAATACTGTCCGTGCATAAATCTCTTTCCCCAAGAATAATTATTGCATGTACAAAGCGCAATGGGATATGCTGGTACTGGTATAAATAAATATCTATAATGTACATCAGAGTATCTCGGGTACATCAGAAAAAAACAAATTCAGGAATAGAATCCAGTCAGGAACTTCGTTCTGTTAAGTCTATCTTAAAATAGTTTACTGCGGCCCAAAAGCCTGCTCCTGTCTACAAAGTGTTTGTGCAAGATCACCCAACTGCCAGGTGTCAAAAAATACCTCATTTAAATATGCTTTTAAAATGGCATTAAATGAGTTTTAGTTGTATGTATTTATAAATACGTTAAGACATAAAGTTGATTGGGCAGCTTTTCCCTTTGTGTAGTGTTATCTCGATTGAAGGAAGTGGCCTGTTTACCTTGTTCTCCAAATACTCACTTAGCCAATTAGTGTAAGAACAATCCTGGGTATAAATATTATACGTAGTACTGAAGCATAGTTACTGCATATGGCCCACAGTTTTATAGGCTTTATAAAAACCAATTTGTGCTCTTCAGTTCCCAATTTGCTGCTTGATGAATGATCATTGCACACTGGAAAGCTTTGTGTACTGAAATGATTTTCCAATTTTATGGTGCGAACATAATCTGAAATGAATGATGCGCTTTTGTTTTGTTTTTTTAGGTTACAGCGACACCAGGATCCATGAGGAAAATTTCCATGTACTTCCACAAAAAGTCTCCAGAGTAACCAGCTGGGTTGGAGCAAAGATTCCTCACCTCAAACATCAAGGGTCTTACACTAGACTGCAGAAGTGTTTATCTTGTGTGTAATAAGGGAAGTGACTGGATCCGAAGTCTACTTGTATGGAAGCTGCTATGTTGATGGGTGTTCGTGTTCCTTTACAATGTGCATTTTACCAAGGATCCTCCATGCACCGTTCCTGTCTGGTGCCGTTAAATATTCTGCATATTATTAAAGCAATAGATTGTTTAACAATAGGACACATCTAATGAGATGTGAGCCCCCTGAGTTTTACCTCATGCATTTATTAATGCTCCTAATGCATGATCAGTAATAAGGTAATGTCTGCAATTTTGTTACTACTTTTCATAATTCATCAAAATGGGGTTTCCCTTGATACATATCTACAGCACTTTTAAATAATAGAACACTATTGAGTCGTGTTCAACTGTTTAGTAGCCAGGCAATAAGTAATAGTGTAGCGCTATCTTCATTCACCCCAAATGAATGGTTTTACTGTTTTAAATGAAGTTTGTACAGTTTTCCTGTTTTAGGACTTTTTTTTTCTGTTGAATTTTATATAGATGCCAGGATAGTAAATATGTATTGTGCAGCCACAGACTAATATAAACAAAGTATCCTGTTGTGTCTGAATTAAATCTTTATAAATACAAAGGTAATTTAAAAATGTCTGCGCTTTATACTTGTAAAATGTTTTGTAATGTGTTTTGAAAGATTAGGTGGTTCCTTTAGTGACTTACAACACCAGTTGATGATGTACATTAGAGGGAGCCATTCTATAGGTGGACCCAGTGTATATGAGAATGCAACTAAACAATTAACTAGGAGCTAATAACCAGCATTTAACCAGTGTCTGGGTGTGTATCCAGATGTTAATAGACACTCCAAATAATCTCCCCTCTCTGTGTTTGCATTTCTATTTCCAGTCATTTGAATGAGATGAGTGGGATAGAAATATGGGAGAAATAGGGAGGTAGAGAGGATAGGAGGTATAGGGTGGGTGGGTGGCAGGTAGATGGTGGGAGATGACAAGTGCAGAGCTAAAAATCCATGTGGCCGAGTAGTTGCAATTATGGACAATTAAATCATACGGAACTCATTGTGTAGGTGGAATTGTGGGCTGTGCTATACTGAACGGTATGTAGTTATGAGACCGGCGGACGCATGGCCGCCAGTCTCAATACCGACAGTGTAATCCCGGCAAGGGCTCTAACATAGGTGTCGAAATATGGACGCCTATGTTAATCCCGATGCCTGAACTCTGACAGGATGCGGCTTTAGGCATCCCCCTGGGAGGGGTTAGGTTTAGGCTGCGATGAGGGGGGGGTTAGGTTTAGGAACTCCTAAAGGTGGGTTAGGGGGGGGGGGGGGACAGGGTTAGGAATAGTAAACTTACCGCTGCTGTCGGTATCTCCTCCATCGTGCTGCCGGCATTGGGATTTGAACCGCTGGGCTCACGTCTGGCGGTCAAACATACTGATTCCCGCTGAACATATGCAGAGAATAGTTTAATTGTGGACTGACCTTTTGCACCAGGTATAGGGCAGGGTGTTTGCTCCACAAGAAGGTGGATATGAGGCGGTGCTGCTGCGCAAATGCGTGCAACAGGTGAATTCTGCATTTATTTCTGTGCAAGCTATACGTATGTAATTGCAGCCACCTCTGAATTAGCTCGGGGAAGAAATAGATGAGTATTCTCACCTGGCTAGAATCTAAATCCATCTCTACTTCTAAAGCTGCATACACACACAACGATTTTGTTACCAACGATTTTATGAACGATTTTTATGAACGATTTTCTGTCAGATTATCTGTCAGATTTTTTAATGTGTAATGAACGATTTTTATGAACTACAAACGATTTTTTGCATATTCCCTTAATGAAAATCGTTCAGTTGACAAGTCTGACTGAACTACAAACAACAAACGTGAACGCGCATGAACGATAATCGTTCATCATTTGACTCAGAAAGTGAACGATTTTTTTTAAACGATAATCGTTAAAAAAATCGTGTGTGTATGCAGCTTACCACTCAAGATTTGTTACGAGGCAGAAATAAATTTTCCCCATAACCTATTCCCATAAGGCTACCATTTTATTCAGTAGCTAAAGCTCAGAAGCTTCAAGAGTGCCAATAAATACTCCAGCTTAAAAATCAAATTAGAGATCTTGCCAAGAAACATCCGCTTTACCCTAGACCAAGTACTACAGGTGTGGCCCTCCAGCTGCTGTGGAACTAAATGTCTCTGCATACCCTACCAGATTTTCAGCATGCCTTGTAGCAAAACTGACGGGGCGTGCTGGGATATGCAGTTCTACAGTGGCCAGAGGGCTACATGTTGAATGCTCTAGATGCTGGAAGTTTTATTTACAAAAACTCAACCTTCCTTTTTGCTAATTCATTATCTCCAATTTTTATGCAAAGAAAGATTTCTGGATTCCTGTTCATTGCTGCAACTTTCCTCATCCCAACTTGCTTCTCAACAATCCAATCTCTTCAGAAGAGATATCCTAGACAAGTGGTTCTCAAACTCTGTCCTCAGGACCTCCCACAGGTCACGTTTTCCAGGTCACAGGTGTAGTCATTACTCACTGACACATTTTAAGATCCACAGGTGGAGCTAATTATTTCACTTATGATTCTGTGAGGAGACCTGGAACACATGCACTGTTTGGGGTCCTGAGGACCAAGTTTCAGGACCTGTGTCCTAGACCATTAAATTTTGTTACTCGCCTTCCAGCTGTCTATTCCACAAACCCTTAGTTCTGGCTCTGTTCGAGCTATTTATTGCCATCCTCAAGTGCAATCTTTGACAACGCCGCAACCCGTTTAGAAATTGGCGTGATACCTAAACCTGTCAGAATGTTGAGTCGGGTTAGGCACAAGAGGGGGGGGAAATAATAACCTGAGGATCAGAGATCTGACCCAGAAGCAACAGCCACTGCTGCAGCAGCTGTCAGGAGCAGGTAAGTCACCGCTGGGCTACCAGGGATGATGTGTTGCCATTTAATCAATGTTAACATAAATGTGGACATGGTCAATATAGACATTATGACCATGTTGACATATACCCAACCCATAAGTCACTGCTACCACTTTCAGACAGTAATCC
Organism: Taudactylus pleione; assembly: GCA_031769625.1. Taxonomy (NCBI): domain Eukaryota; kingdom Metazoa; phylum Chordata; class Amphibia; order Anura; family Myobatrachidae; genus Taudactylus; species Taudactylus pleione. The sequence goes on from JAUIMM010000200.1 coordinate 30,790,680, forward strand.
CAGCTGGTACACTGAACTCTGTTTGAAGCCTAGTTTCAGTATTTGAAGTACCCTCTTTCACACCAGCGGATGAACTAGTTATTCCTGGATTGTTGCCGTTCACACTAGACCTGGGTCTTCTGTTTCTCATTGGACTTTTAGATATAACATCTCCAATCGCCCACTCTACTCAAGGCTGCTCTTTTTAGGCATGCCCTAGGTCATGCCTTTCACAGAGAAGGCTACCATGGTCGGACACTGGAGTAACCCTGGTAGTGACCAGGGTTGAAGCCCCAAGAATTTTGACCTGGCTTGACACGTTCACATAGAAAAATAACCAGGCTTGAGTCCTTTTCTCTGTCTGAAAGGGGTATAAATGTAAAGTACAATATTTCTTTGGGAGAGACATGGTACCAAAATCCACAAAAACATTTTGCACTGGAACAGTCAAACCACATCCTTCTGCTCATGTAATAAGGTGTCAATCAGACCCTAGACTTTGTCTCCAGTTGTCTTGTTTTATTTCTTTTTAAAGTTTATTAAGGCATCAGATGATCACAAAGTGACATACAGCAGTCACCAGGTTTTTCAATAACCGAAATGGGGTGAAAGAAAGAGGAACCTCAGATATCCCGACATAGTGGAGGGAAAAATTAGGTTAGAGAATATCCTTCAACTACGAAAGGGGAGTGTGAGGCAAACTAAAAAGGGAAACCTGGGACATGGTAGTGCTGAAGCCAAGGGATCCAAGTTTTGAGGAAAAAAGGAATACACAAGCCCTTCAGGTACCTGCTCGTCCTCTATATCTCTTAGATGAACCATACCTTATGAATGAGAGAAGCCATGGAGGGGACTCAGGGGTTTCCAGTTAGCTGTGATGCAACATGTAGCAGCTGTCAGGATATGTCTGACGAGCCTGTTTTGATGGAGCAACAAATCAGGAAATGGTAGGGGGAATAGAACTTGGGAAGATAATGTATATTAGGGGCTAGGAGGGAATTCATTTCTGACCAAAAATGTCTGTAGAAGAGGACAGGTTCAGCAGATATGGAGGAAGCAACTGATCAACCTCGTCAACATGAAGGAAGCCAAGGGAAAAATATTGAGTCTGGTAGGCACCAGGTATTATCTATATATAATTTATAAACCCTTTCCTTAATAGAAACGTGATCATATGACAGACCAATTGTCTGCGTCTAGCGGTCCACCCAAGTCTACCTTCCACTTCAATTCATAAGCATATCTTTGAGGAGTGTAATACCCCTTTTACACCAGAGCTAAAACCCGGGTTATTGAAGGGCTAACCCGGGCAGCTCCCTGGTGTAAAAGGGGAGAGGGTTGGATCCCCGGGTTGAGTGACCCGGCAATTCAACCCAGGTAAATAGCGTTTAACACGGGCCTAGCCCGTGAAATCCTGCTGTGAGAACAGCGCACTCCGGGTCACGATGGCCTGGAGTGCGTTGCAAGCCGGCCGATTGGTCCGACTTCAGTGGCACTTGGAGATTACGTCATCTCCAAGCGACCACTTACACGCCGGAAAAGCCGGGTCTATGCAGACCCGACTCCGGTGTGAGCGACACCGACTCGGGAATATCTTGAGTCGGCGCCGGCAAAATTACGGGTCTGATCCGGATAGGAACCCTGTTCCAACTCCAGGTCCGACCCGGAATTTTGGTGGAAAAGGGGTATAAGAGGTCAGGACTAAGTTATATAAGAACAAGATGAGCCCCCATGGTTGTCGAGCAGCACAACAATGTTGTTCAAAGAGGGGGAGCGGTCTAGAGGAAAGTCTATGCAAAAGATATGTCTAAAGCTGCATACACATAACGATTTTTTGAGCGATAACGACGTCGTTATCGTTCAATCGGTCAAAAAATCGTTCAGTTTCTGAGTTATAATGATGAATGATAATCGTTCATGCGCGTTCCCGTTTGTAGTTCGTCCATTTCTGACTGACCAACTTAACGATTTTCATTAAGGGAAGGAACATTTTTCGTTCATCGTTGTAAAAATCGTTCATTACACTTCAAAAAAAATCATTCACTTTTTCAAAGGAACAATTGAACGAAAATCGTTCACTAACAAAATCGTTACGTGTGTATGCAGCATTAGTAATGATGAAAGGAAGAGGTTGGGAGAAGGAGGTGCTCTTGAAGATTTTGGAAAGTGAGGAGTATACCTCTGACAACGATATAATTGAGATATCTAATAACCCTCTCTAGATCAGGAGTAGAAGGCAGATGGGGAGAATCCAGGCAAAAAAATCAGGGCTTAGAGTGGAGGGTGTCACTTTGCTCAGTGGGTGACCTGTCATATCGGCCCAGCATCTTCGGTAAATGTGCTAATGCAGCGTAATAGCTAGTTGGCTCTAGAACCTGGCATGCATGGCACAGGTGATGCACTCATTTGATCATGAATAACCACATTTTGATCTGAGAGTGGATCGGTAAGCGTTACTCCTTTTCTGAGTATAGGAACAATGTTTAAATGTAAATTACTGCTTCTTGTTTGTTCTTATTTATAATGTCATGTCATTATAAACCATAGATTTAAAAAATTCAACATTGCTAATAAATTATATACATTTAATGTATACACTGATAAACCCCTAATCTATTCGGTATGTACAATGTGGAGTGGTACTGGGAATCTGAAGACCAAAACATCCAAAGTATTTATGTTTTATGTTAGTAAAGGTGCAATCTCTCAGAACATGTAGCTACTTAAGCCGTATGAATACCCTAAAAAATAAACAGTCTAACAAAGAACATAATGGGCTCTATGTACAGGGCCGGTGCTACCATTAGGCAGCTTTAGGCGGCTGCCTAGGGGTGCTGGCCACTGGAGGGTGCCGCTGAGTCCACAAAAAAAAGGGTGTCTTTTTCAGGCCCAGACAGGTTGGTTTAGAGTGTGTGTGGATGGTTTTATTGAGTGCTGACAGGGTTAGTGTGTGTGTGTGTTTAATAAGTACTGGCAGGGTGAGTGTGTGTGTATATGTGGAAGGTAATGGGTACTGACAAATTGGAGCACAGATGTGTGGCATACATATATTGTGGCATAGATTGGCATAATGTATTGGGGTCACAGATATATGGCATATAAAGGATTTGGGCATATATGTGGCATATGTACTAGGGGCATTGTTTGGCATAATTCATGGCTATATGGCATACAATCACTTTCTGAGAAAGTGAGAAAGTGTAAGTCTGTTTGTCTGTCCTTTATGCCTGGCCAGAGTTTTGTACCTTTCCTTTGTCGTGGTGGTGTAGTTTGACCAGTATTAGTTTTTTGGGGGTTTTTTGCCTAGGCTTGAACTTTTTCAGGGCGACACACTGTCACACAATCCCATAAAACTGGGACTCTTAAATTATACAGGTTCTGGGGCTGAGGGGCTGGCTTCATACACACACTGTCATAGTGCCTGGCAGGCTCATGAGCAACTCAGCACTCAAAACATTCAGACTGTGGCAGACAGCATAATCAATCCACAATCTTTGATCCTGGCAAAGCTTAGCATATGGAGATTACAAACAGCAGGGGAAATTGATTGCAGCCACACAGTGCCACTGCTGGCGGGCCCCCTTCTGTCTGGGAACAGGACACCAGTCTTGGCATACCCCCATAATGGCATACCTGCTAGACATGGTCTTCATTGTTAGTCTGCAGAGTGATTTCAGGGGGTGATTTAGCTCTGGATACAGTAACAGGGTTCACGCAGATTCCTGATTATCGAGAATGCGCGCATGTGCCTGACCCGTACTGCATATACAGTATGCAGTACGGGTCTACAATTTTGCACGCAGTCCGGCAGCAGACTGTCTGTGAATTACAGTCTGCGAATTACAGTTTGCTGACGTTTATGGATGGGGAGTGGGTGACGATGGCCTCCGTTTCCCAAAATGGAGATTTTTTTGGCTTCTTTTGCTCATCTGCAGCGGTGGTTTGTGTGACCCCAAGGTCACTCAGCTGGACGAAGGGATCGCAGACGATCCGATGCTGTGTCTTTGGACGTAGCTTGGATCAGTAGTGCATGCAGGAGGCATGACACCTCCTGTTGCATTACCCTATCACAGTTATTGCAGCTGTGATAGCATATCCGTCCGCAGCTGAATCACCCCCTCTGTTCTGCAGTGATTTCTGAAACTCAAGTGATTTTGAAAGCTATACTGATTTCTGTCCTTTAAGTCAGTCTGCTCCTGATATACCGCATTCCAAATGGTATGAGAATATGCCTGCACTGTCATTTACTCCTTATTTGCATAGATATCCAGGTTATAGACAAGGACAATTTAAAAAAATGATGGAAAACCTACTAAGCAGTGGGTACTGCACAGGGGCAGAACTATGGGAGACAATGGAGGTGCCTGCCGTCGGCAGGGCCGCCATCAGGGGGGGACTGTCGGGTCTCCAGTCCCAGGCCTGGAGAGAGAGGGGGCCCGGGACCATCTAGCAGCACAGAAAAATGCACTGCAACAGGCGGCTGGCAAAAGAGAGGGCACCGGCTGTATTGAATTTATAGGAGCTGGCCGCGAGCTAATCACAGCTCAGTGACGGAAAGGCAACCAATCAGGAGCGGACGCTCCTGATTGGCTGCCGTTCTGCGAGCTGTGATTGGCTTGCGGCGGGCTCCATACTTCCAATGCCGCTAGTGCTTTTTCTTTTGGCGGCCACCTGATGCATTGAGCTCCGCTGGTACCGGTCGCGGGCCGCCTCTCTGGGTCTGCTCTCTCTTCGGAAACCACATGGAGGAGATACATATCCCAGACACCTAATGCCCTGGTCAGAACAGAACCGAGGGCACCAGTGCGGTAAGGCAGCAACTGTATGTACTTTAAATTGTGCATCTAGAAAGCATATGCATATAGTAATATGCATGTGATAATGAAAAAAAATGTGCACACACAATGCAGCTTCATATTATCTGGATTTTTTTTTAATTCCATAATCTAATTAAAGATAAAAGTTTGTGATCTTATGACTTCCATGTGTTCATGTGCACATCAAAATAATCACTTTCTATACCAGACCTGACCTTGCCCTGTGTCCCCTTTAGTCCCGCCAGTCTTCCCTGCACTGCGCCTCTCAGTCCGCCAGCCCTCCTTGCACTGCGCCTCTCAGTCCGCCAACCCTCCCTGCACTGCCCCTCTCAGTCCGCCAGCCCTCCCTGCACTGCCCCTCTCAGTCCAGCCAGCCCTCCCTGCACTGCCCCTCTCAGTCTGCCAGCCCTCCCTGCACTGCCCCTCTGTCTGCCAGTCCTCCCTGCACTGCCCCTCTCAGTCTGCCAGCCCTCCCTGCACTGCCCCCCTCAGTCCAGCCAGCCTTCCCTGCTCCCCACCCCAGTCAAGATAGCCAGCCTGCTTGCCGTCCCCACACATTCCAGCAGCCTTCTCTGCCCTTTGTCACCCCTGGTCCACCCTTCCCAGCCCAGTGGACACCCCCCCCCCCCACCATGTCTAGACATCCCTGTATCTCTAATAGGTCTGGCCCTCCCTCTCCTGCACTTCCCCTTTCTTCTCCATTTTTATGTGGGTCTGGTTATCTCAATGTATTTTATGTAGATCCAGCTTTTCTTTTATTTATATAGGGAGATAGAGAGAGAATTGACGTTGCTTTCCCTATATATGCAGTATAGATTCTGGTTTTCTGTGTGTGTGAATTTACAGCAGTTTTCTCTCCTATATTTCTGTATTTGTATAGTTTCATATATAATTTTATAGATTGACATGTTATAATAACAACCGCCCCACACAGTCCATACTTTGGGAATTTTTAAACTGGTTTACAGACTTTACACACCAACTGATGCTCCACCCACATTATCCACATATCTGCCCACCTCTGCCCCATACCTTTGGGAGGGGGGCCCTGCTTATTTTGTCTGCACCGGACCCCACAATTTCTGATGGCAGCCCTGGCCGTCGGGCTCCAGCTCTGTAGGGGCACCTCCACCATTGTCCATAACATATTCAGCCCACTTAGGGCTGTAACTATGTACCCGGAGTGTACCGTCATGGCCACCCAATACATGGCACCCCTTCCCGGCACCTGAGAAGCCACCATACACTAGTGGGGAGCTCCATGTCATACTATCAGCTGCTGCCTACTTGATACCTGCTGTGAGTAAATAGGGTCTAGTTAGGTCCCTGAAAATCACACAGTTGAGTGTAACACACAGAGGTAACCTAAGTATTAAAGAGGTGCAGTCTACAAGTGAACTGCTGGGACGCGAGTGTTCACTAACTGCATAATATTACTACTTGCTAATCTTAAGACCGGCTTGCCTCTTGTCTGTGAGACTGTTATTTGGCAACAAATTGCCACATGTTTACTAAATGGATATTTATTAACCAAGTTGCGGACGTAATTTTTACAAGAAAGCTGTTTCTTTTATATGGTTTGGAATCCAAGTGATACAAGGAAATTGTTATGTACATATCCCTGAAGTTTCTGTGGTTTATATGTGAATATAGGTCTACCTATACTGTGTGGGATTTGTTGCTTTACAAGCAACATTCATGTTATTTGTTTTTTGTACTTTGAATATGTTCAAGTGTTTTTACAATTAAAACTATTTTATTGGTGGAATTTAAACAAGTCTTTTGTATACTAAATAGAGAGCAAGCACACATATAGATCTGTTTATACTATAATATATATATATTTTCAAATTGAGAATAACTTAATACCAAGCGCAGTAAGTTTCTTATAAATATTTTTGTAAAAAAAAATGATGGTTTCAGGTGTACTTCAGGGTCCAGTCTTCAACCCGAGCAACACCGGATATCCCAGCTAGTGTATAATACAGTATATTGTGTTATTGTTGTCTAATATTAAATGACTAGGTGCATACACACACAACGATTTTTTGAACAATTATCGATAACTATATTGTTTATCGTTCAATCGTTGAAAAAATTGTTCACTTTCTGAGTTAAAATGATGAACGATTATCGTTCATGTGTGTTTACGTTTGTAGTTTGTAGTTCAGTCAGACTGACCAACTCAACGGTTTTCAGGAAGGGAATATGCAAAAATCGTTTGTAGTTCAAAAAAATCGTTCATTACATTTAGTAAATGAACGATTTTAGTAAACTATTTTCGTTCATTTTTCCCTGAACGAAAATCGTTTACTAAAATCGTTCATTTACTAAATCGTTGTGTGTGTATGCAGCTTTAGTAAGGGTTTTTTTTGCTCATTATAGATGAGATTGCACCTTGAATTAAAAAATAAATAAATAAACCATGTATTAAAAAAGACCATCCTGATTGTCTAATGCAGGCTTGCTTTCTTTTATTTATGAAGGGTTTCCACAAGCTTCTGACCACAATGTAATAGAGTGTGAGATTTGCAATGTGCTGCGATTTCAGCAATTTAGCACTAAGGTTTAAAGCTCGGTACACACGTAAAGATTTTCTGTCCAACCATCCAACTAGTTGATTGGTTGGAATGAAAATTTGGTAACGTATGGGAGTAACTGATGATCAGAAATTTGCTCCTAAATGCCAGAAAACAGATGAAAATGGTCATCAGACAAGTTTGTTAAATGTTTGATCTCAACAATTTGTTCAAACAACAGTTTTTGTCCATTTTCCAGCATTTGGGAGCAAATTTCTGATTGTCATTTGCTTTCATACCTTACCAGATTTTCATTCCAACCATCAACTAGTTGGATGGTTGGACAGAAAATCTTTACGTGTGTACCCAGCTTAAGGCGGTAACTTTTTGCAATGCAAAACTTACTGGCTAGGCATTTTACAAAATTGCAGCTTTAAGGGGTCTATTCATTATGTTAATTATCAGACCCCTAATGGGAACGGTTACCACTTTCTTTTTTTGGGGAGGGCTAATTTATTAAAAATGGTTGCAATACCATGATTGCTGTACCCACTCCAATCTCTTCCATTGATCTTAACCAAAAAAGACGTACAACAGATTAATGCTTTATTTCAAAAGTTTACTTGGAAAGGGGGGCCAAAGCCGAATTGCTTTGAGAAAGTTAAACCAACCCGAAAGCAAGGTATTCATTTCCCAAATATTGAAACGTATAATCATACAGTGCTTTTGAGACACTTAAGGGACTGGCTTCAAAAAACCTCCATTTACAGAGATACAGAATTAGACCAAGAATTGTTAGGTAATACTGATCTAATTTGTTTCCTTCACCAACATGACCAGGAAATTCCTGATTTACAAAGTTCAAACCCACTTCTTCTCTGGACAACCAGAAAAATCTGGCATATTCTCAGGCATAAAGCAGGATTAACTGTGTTTCATTCCCTATATTTACCCTTGATAGGAAACCCTAATTTCTTGGATGGCATGGCTGCTCACCCCTTTACTATGTGGAGGGCGGCGGGAATAGGCAATGTTGAATCTTTGGTTTCCCGGGACGATAAACCTATCCTCTCATATTCAGAGATTTCAACAACACATGCAGTGGTCAGCCCATATCCTTTGGCTTTTCTAGAAGTCGTTTTTATGTATCACATTTGTTGAGTCATTTCTCAGATAAGGGTAGGGAGAATAATTTGGTTCGGCTTCTGAGCCAGCCAGTGCTTACTCATAAAGCAATATTGAGTCACTATGCTTTCTTAAGAGAGCTTATAGATCACACCAAGATTTCAGCGGGTATGGCAGGATGGCTAATACATTACCCCACTTTGAGTATGGAACAACTTAACAAGGCTCTCTAATTCTCTAGGAACACTTTGACAGCGAGTATATATACAGAACTGCAGGGAGGAAGACCATTTGCAAGGATGGATTGCTACAGACCCCCCCCCCCCCAATCCAATTTAGGATAGATTGGATAGAAATGCTTTTGCTCAGGGATATGAAAGCGGAATGATTGTTCATGACCTGGGAGTCCTATGTAGACACCCTACCGTTAACAGTAAGATTACAAGTCCACCGTAGTCTTAAAAATTCAACGTGGTATTTAACCAGACTAGCAGCGCAGGACCAGCCAATCTCATTAGACTAAATAGTGGGGTAATGGTGGGTCTTTCAACTGGGGTTCCATGTCGATACTTTATTTTGGTTTATGGAATCACGACCATGTTCGTTATTATTTTATTGTTCTTAATATTTATGGTTGTATGTATTTATTTCACAAATCACTGATATTGTGTTTTTGTAAGACAATGAAAGGCATTGTATTCAAGATCTATTGATATTTTTTTGACACGGTTTCCTCAAAATGTATTGAAGATATTTCAGTGGTTGTGAACCTATTTTGAAAAATGTTTCACTGTACTTTAATAAAAAATTGTTTAAAAAAAATTATCGGACCCCCCCGATAATTAACATACTAACTCAAAGCGAGTGCCAGAGCAATTTATCATTGCTCCGGCGCGGAGACCGCTGGTCCGAAAATTAACTTTCGGAGCAGTGACACTAGTGTGCATTCGTTACCTACAAGGTCATGCATGCGCACAGAAGTCCCGGCATCTGGCGGATGGAGCCGGACAGGGGTGGAGGGATCTGAAAAGAAAGAAGCAGGGTTAGCAGTGAGTGTGAGAGCAAACACCATCTGAAGATGGCGAATGCTCTCGCAGACAAGCTCCGTAAATATTGTATTTTCGGAGCTTGATGAATTCTGTCCCCATACTATTGTATGGGGACAGCAGGCTATTTCGGGAGAGAAAGGTAAGCAGGAGATATCTTTTATATCTCCTGTTTTACCTTTTTGATGAATAGCCCAGGCACTTAATTTCTACAATTGAAGGTGAAAATATTAAGTTTCACCTGCGTTTGTAGAAATTCAGTGATAATGAATAGACCCCTAAATCTTAGTACTAAGTTGCTGAAATCTTGGCATTTTGCAGTCTCACACTCTATTACATGTGTGCCTCTGTTTGTAGATGTTGCTAGGCTTCTTTTGTGAATAAAGTCACCATACGCGAAACTAGAGATCTGGTAATGGGTGGTCTCAGTTTTAGCACCATGTCTAGAGTTGCAGGGGGTAGGGTGTCTGATAGGGAAGAGGGAACTAGGGAAGAAGTAACTTTGCCTGTGGTGCACGCTCCAAAAGGGGTGTGAACACTCAAACAGAGGGCGTGGTGTCTCCAGCCAGCCCCCTTTCTGTGTCTCCCAAGCCACTCCCCCTTCTGAGCTTATCTTGAGGTACATTGCTCTTCGCATGCTTAGATAGTGAACAGGTGCAGCTCTACACACTTTTTCAACTTATCACACCCAGGGCTGGCCCAAGCCTAAATTTTTTCGTAAGCGAATATAGATTTTGGCACCCCTTACATGATAATTGTGCGATTTAAATTTAGCTTAAATATTTGTCCTGTACTCCAGGCACACCTGATATTTATAATTGTATAGTTTGTAATAATCTAGTTCTATATGGAATAAAAATAGATGTATTTTTTTCGTTTTATGAAGATTTCCAATAAGGCCAGATGTAGCCTTAGCCATTATGAGTGACAGACAGGTAAAGCTGAGAAAATTTTAAAATTTTACTTCATGTAAGGTGAGGATAAATGATGTGGGGTCTGGCACTACATTCACCCTAAACCTACCCCCTCCCCGATGCCTAAACCTAACCTCCTCCCCTAGTGCCTAAACCTAACCTCCCCCTCCCCGCACCCTAACACACTGTTGATTTTAAAATGAACCTCTATATACCCCTGCCTGTACCTTCTAAAATCCTTCCTATAAACCTCTAAGGATTACACTAATTTGCGTACGCAGTCATACAATGAATAGAGACCCCAGACTCAGAACATGTGGTTCCGAAGCACAAAGTATTATTCAGGTAAAAGTACAGTCAGTTACACGCAATCTATACATACACAATTTAGGCGTAAAAGGAAATAATACAGACCCAAGTACAGTATACATACGCTTGCGCCTCCGGACCCAGAGATAGACTTCAGACTAGAGACCCTCAGTACATACAGCATTCAGCATGAACTAAAAAATTTCCTGCTGATGTCATTGGTTCCCAGAGAAGAAGCATATGTTACAGCACATTTAACAGGCTAGTTCAAATAGACTCCCCCTGCCTCTAACAGCAGGTGGATCTTTCTAATAACACCTCCTGTAACATTCCAACAGCTAAACATTTAGTTGCTTGTAAGTTCTGCGATCCGTAACTTGAGTTTGCATGATGCGATCTCTCCACCGATAACACCGGGATGCTGTAAAAAGCGTATGCATCAGAACAAGACCAAACATAACTTGCTTATCATGTATAATACCTTAGTTATCAAAAACCTTTATTTCTCAGCATTTAAACTAACTTAACCAACTTGAATCATACATTTGATGCTTATTGAACCTTATGAGTGAATATGAAATGTGTGGGTGATCAGGGTTTGGTATAAGGACGCTAGTTAACTTGGGACAGATGCGTGCGCATAAAACTACTTTTTCAGCGGTTACATACAAAGTCCTATGCATTCGCTAATATGCGACTAGTTAATAGCGCTCTTGTGAGTATCATTGTGTGTAAGAGAAATGATGAAAGAAGCGATCGCATAGTGCTATTATAAATATCGCCACATGTACTATATTATGAGTTCACCTAAAATGGCGCTTAGGCGGCCATTCGCAAAATGGCGTCTTGCGATCGCATTTCAAAAATGGAGTCTTGCGGCCATTCGCAAGATGGTGTCGCTGCGATTAAATTTTAAACTGAACTTGTCTCAGCCAATTATTCAGCTTCGACAGTCCACCCTTTGATAGCAAACAACATGCTATCACAATCTGCTATATACATTTATTTTAGGCTTACATTTACATATTATTTAGTGTTATTCTGGGATGGCACAAGGTGGTTCTTAATCCATCAATAATGTGTCTCTGGATGGGCACATAAAACTACTATTATACGCACACCGCGGATCTTGGGAGATCATGTGACAGGTGTGGGAATGCACCAGTCTTATAACAGCAGTCTTGAAGGGGAATTTGAGACTTTACATTGTCTGAGGTGTTCTATAAATAACATTTCAATAATATCTTCTATGCATGTCTAAATATAATACATTAAATGATGGTACTTCCTAGCTCAGGGTTGTGATGCAGTTCTGTATCTACCTCGGTATACATATTATCATTTCTGACCACCATCATAGTTTAATTCTTTCGTTTTACTCTATTTTATACATTTTCCACACTTCCACACAATAGGAACACACCGGACGCATATGCCAACTACTATGATGACAATCAGTATAAGGATCAAGAATTTGCCTATGCTGGTGATCACTTCCTGGACCCATTCCCCTAGACCCGAAAACCATTTCACTGGGTTCAGCCATGACACCCATCCTTCTATCTTTTCCCCTGCTTCAGCCACTGATGCGTTATGGTTCTTACGAAATTCCCACTTTAGCTGCAGAATCTCATCCATCTTCTGGTCTATCACCTCCTTAGGGTCGCTGGTATCATTGGTGACATAAGTGCAACATTTTACTCCAAATTGGGTAGCTAACATTACGCAATACCCTCCAGTAACAGCAGTTAAATAATTCAACACTAGCCTGTGTTGCACTAGTTCTTTCTTGTACGCTTGCAATTCTCTTCCTGTGTACCTGAATGTGTCATCGTACATCTCGGTGATATTATCTATTATTTTCGCAAGTTCATGAATATATCTAAAATTTAATGTACCCCTAGCAATCCTGGTGGGATCCAGGGCGACTAAAACTTGGAAGCCAGTTGTCTCACTGATTAACTGAGCGGCTTTATGCATATCACCAGGTGTCATATTTCTCTTGTTTCTGTGTTCATATTGTGTGTGAAGATATGGTGACGGTGTGTTTTTATGTATTCCCAACATTTCAACATGTGTGAGGGTCATAACTTCTGGAAGTATTTTTTTCAAATAACATAACAATTACAATACTAAAATTGGTCAGAAACTCCCCTGATTGGCATTGCACTCCTCCTGACTCCACTCCATCAACTCCGCCATCCGTCCATGAGTACCGTGACTATCATTCCCCTGTGGTGAGTGCTATCTTTAATATCTTCTATCCCAGTGTACTGGGTGATAGCCTGCAGAGCCCAGTCGCAATAATCTTCTGCAGTTTCACTCTCCTTTTGTTTGATTGTGAAGATTTTGTTCCAGTTAACTACTACTGGAAAATATATATACCCAATTGAGTTACAATGTGGGAAATGTTACCTTGGTTTACTTGGTCTGTTAAGGAAATGTCACCATCCAATACACAATCCGTGATAAATTTTGTCACGTCGGTATTGCGTGGTAGACAGGGCCTTAACATTACACGCCAATCTTTATTAGTGGGCTCATGAGAACTACCCAAATTTCTCAAAAATCTTTGACATTTGGCCAGTTCCTTTTTCGGATTGGGGAAATCATTTATGATGGAATTTAGTTCTGCTCTTGTCCATGGACAATGCATTACTACTTTCCTCGTGGGCACTACACCGTTTGCATTAGTGATGAGCTCCGAACAGGTGGAATCCGAGTCCACCCGAACGCAAGTTCGGGTGTTCCCGCCTGACTCGGATTCCACCTCGAGGCCGAACGTCACCCGTCCGGCGTCGGATTCTCGCGAGAGCCGGGTGACGTTCGGCCTCTATAAAAAGGCGCGGTGCCCGGCAGTCAGCGCCATTTCGCGTGTGACGCGTAGTTATGTAGTGCGCTGTCTGTGCTAGTGTTAGATAGATTAGAGTAGGCAGTGTTCTTGCCGCTCTGTGACTTTACTGGGCATAAGCCCTTTGTGTGTGCTCCGTGACTGGGCATAATAAGCCCACTGTGTGTATGTGTACTCATTGTATTATACAAGCTCCGTGACTGACAACTGACAGGGCATAGCCCACTGAGTGTATTATACAAGCTCCGTGACTGTGCATAGCCCACTGAGTGTATACAAGCTCCATGACAGGGCATAGCCCACTGAGTGTATTATACAAGCTCCGTGACAGGGCATAAGCCCACTGAGTGTATACAAGCTCCGTGACAGAGCATAAGCCCACTGTGTCTATTATACAAGCTCTGTGACAGGGCATAAGCCCACTGAGTATTATACAAGCTCCGTGACAGAGCATAGCCCACTGAGTGTATTATACAAGCTCCGTGAAAGGGCATAAGCCCACTGAGTGTATACAAGCTCCGTGACAGGGCATAGCCCACTGTGTCTATTATACAAGCTCCGTGACAGGGCATAAGTCCACTGAGTATTATACAAGCTCCGTGACAGGGCATAGCCCACTGTGTCTATTATACAAGCTTCGTGACAGGGCATAGCCCACTGTGTCTATTATACAAGCTCCGTGACAGGGCATAGCCCACTGAGTGTATTATACAAGCTCCGTGACAGGGCATAGCCCACTGAGTGTATTATACAAGCTCCGTGACAGGGCATAAACCCACTGAGTATTATACAAGCTCCGTGACAGGGCATAAGCTCACTGTGTCTATTATACAAGCTCCATGAAAGGGCATAGCCCACTGTGTGTATACAAGCTCCGTGACAGGGCATAGCCCACTGTGTCTATTATACAAGCTCCGTGACAGGGCATAAGCCCACTGAGTGTATTAAACAAGCTCCGTGAAAGGGCATAAGCCCACTGAGTGTACACAAGCACCGTGACAGGGCATAAGCCCACTGTGTCTATTATACAAGCTCCGTGACAGGGCATAAGCCCACTGTGTCTATTATACAAGCTCCGTGACAGGGCATAAGCCCACTGAGTGTATTATACAAGCTCCGTGACAGGGCATAAGCCCACTGTGTGTATTATACAAGCTCCGTGACAGGGCTTAGCCCACTGAGTGTATTATACAAGCTCTGTGACAGGGCATAAGCCCACAGTATTATACAAGCTCTGTGACAGGGAATAGCCCACTGTGTCTATTATACAAGCTCCGTGACAGAGCATAGCCCACTGTGTCTATTATACAAGCTCCGTGACAGGGCATAAGCCCACTGAGTATTATACAAGCTCCGTGACAGGGCATAGCCCACTGTGTCTATTATACAAGCTCCGTGACAGGGCATAGCCCACTGAGTGTATTATACAAGCTCCGTGACAGGGCATAAGCCCACTGAGTATTATACAAGCTCCATGAAAGGGCATAGCCCACTGTGTGTATACAAGCTCCGTGACTCCAGTTCATAGTGATAAAGTAATATGGATCACGAGAATGAACTGAGAGGAGAGCAGAAACAACATGTAAATGCTAGCATTGCAGCGGCTGGAAGTCCATCACTTTCATCTAAAGCTGATGCTCAAGGGCGTAGAGGCTTTAAAAACTTAGGGAACCTGAAATAAAAAAATGTAGATTTCACAGGGGTAAAGACAAAAAAAAAACCTCTAAAGACTACTACTATTGCAGAGAAACAGAAAATTGGCAACATACCATTCACCACACGTAGCGGCAAGGAAAGACTCAGGCTTTGCCCTTTATTTCTGAGTGGTGGTTCTGCATCTGTCAGTGAGGCATCTTGTGCCTCTTGTGATGATAAAAGACCTTTTCAATCAGACTATAGAAGTGTGAAAAAATTTAAAACCAATAAGGCAGTAGAACAAACTGTGTTTTTTGAAACACAAATGTCAGAAATCCCTGAGGAGAGTCTAAGTGGGTCCACGAGTGGCATTTCTATGTGTAAGCCTGACCTTTCAGAGAAGCCGCCCTCCACAGTTTCTTTTCCATCTGTAGTTGTGGGGATGAGCAGTATTGCCGAGGACATAGAAATTGAGGATGCCACCGTGTAATTGCAAGAGAATGAGAGGAATATATGTGCAGCTGACGCTGGCACTAATGAGGATGTTGAGGATGAGGATATCATTTGTATAAGTCAGGCACCAGTGGAAGCAGCTCTTGGTCAAGATAAGAAGGCCATTGCCATGCCTGGGCATAGAACCAACAAATCCACATCTTTTGTGTGGAATTACTTTTACCCAAACCCTGACAACGTTTGTCAAGCCATTTGTAGCCTCTGTGAGACCACAGTTAGTAGAGGTAGGGACGTTAAGCATCTAGGAACCTCTACGCTATTACGTCATCTGCAGCGAGCTCATGACAGGTGTTTGATAACAGAAACTACTGCAAAAAAAATAACAAGCAGTCCAGCATTAGCTAGATGCCTTCTCTCTACTAAATCCCAGCACCTGCAATCTCCGCTGACAACACCTTCCTCCTCAATATCCTCAGGAATGATCAGTGGTAGTACAACATCCAATTTGTTAGTGCTAAGTCACGGTGACTCCTCCAATTTCCAGGACACCTCAGAAGAAACTGAATCTTTGAGCGCTAGGCCTGCTGCTGCTGCTGCTGCTGCTGCTGCTGCTGCTGCTGGTGGATCTTCATCCCAGAAGTGGACCAAGAAGACTACTAGTAGTATACCAAAAAAACAATTGACTGTTAAAGAATCTCTTGCAAGGGGAAGCAAGTATGACAGCTCTCACCCTGTCGCACAGCGGATCACTGACGCCATGACAGCTGTGCTAATATTAGATCTGCGTCCAATATCCTCAATTAATGCAGTGCGATTTACACAGCTAATTGAGGTCATGTGTCCCTGGTACCAAATTCCATCTCGGTTTCATTTTACCCGAAAAGCCATTCCTCGGCTGTACCAGGACGTTAAACAGAACCTAATTATTGGTCTGCAATATGCTATTGTACCCACTGGCCACTTAACCACAGATATGTGGACAAGCGGTAGTGGACAAACTAAAGATTACATGACTGTGACGGCCCACTGGGTGGGTGAATCGCCTTCAGCAGCAGCAGAATCTAACAAACAACACCAGCTCATTCAGAGGCAGGCAACTCTGTGCATCACCGGATTCAATAAGAGGCATACCTCTGACAACCTCTTAGAAAAACTAAGAGATGTCATAGAAACATGGCTTACCCCACTTGGACTCTCCTCAGGATTTGTGATTTCTGACAATGCTACAAATATAGTGAAAGCATTACAGTTGGGTGAATTCCAACACATCCCCTGTTTTGCTCACACAATAAACTAGGTGGTGCAGGGTTTTTTAAAAAACAACAGGGGCTTGCAGGAGATGCTGTCTGTGGCCCGAAAAATTTCGGAACATTTTCGGCATTCAGCAACAGCGTGCAGGAGATTGCAGCACCTGCAAGAGCAGTTTAATTTGCCCTGCCATCAACTGAAGCAAGAAGTGGTAACGAGGTGGAACTCAACCCTGTATATGCTTCAGCGGATGGAGGAGCAGCAAAAAGCCATCCATAGCTATACGACAAGCCATGACATTACCCCAGCACAGTGTACTTTCTGTCTTGTGCAAGGTGCTCAAACCATTTGAAGTTGCCACTTGTGAAGTGAGTGCTGACACTGCTAGCTTGAGTAAGGTGATTTCCCTGATTTCGCTTTTGGAAAAGCAGCTGGAGAAATTGAAGGATGATATTAAACAAAGTGATTCCGCAAAGTATGCTGGACTGATAGATCAAGTCCTTTGTTCGCTTCGCCAGGATCCACGGGTGGCCAAGATCTTGAAATCTGATAATTATATTTTAGCAACCATTCTTGATCCTAGGTTCAATTCATATGCTGTGTCTTTCTTTACAACTGACCCAGATCTTAAAAGAACCAAAGCGCTCCTGGTGAGCAAGTTGGCAGCTGAAGTGACATATGGCACTACGATGATGTCTCCTCCTTCGGTTTCTCCAGCAGCAGCCAGAAAAAAATGCACCTTTTCCAAAAGACCCAGTGGTGATGCAGATAAGTCAAGTCAACATTTTGACATCTGGTCGGGTCTAAAAGATTTGCCCAACACCAGTGACCCCTCTACCGCAACTCCATCTAATACGATTACCATCCAAAGAATGGTGGAGGATTATTTTCAGGACACCGTACACCTAGACATGTCACAGAGTCCCTTTGCATTATTTAAGCTGCCCATCCTCCAGTGTGTACTCGGAGAGAGTTTTCAGTATAGCCGGGAACCTTGTGAGCGAACTACGAAGGAGGCTACTTCCACAAAATGTAGAAAAAATGATGTTCATTAAAATAAACTGGAAATTTCACGAGGAAAACCATTCCCACCAATCACGTCACAGTACAGATACTTCTGTAATGGTGGATTCCAGCGGGGATGAACTGATATTTTGTGAGGAATCGGATGATGTACACACTGATGAGGGTGAGGATGGCAATGATGGTGACATCATGCCACTGTAGACCTGTTGCCTTTAGTAGATTGGAAGATTTTTTTTGTGGGGGCCCAAACAAACCAAGCACTTCAGCCACAAAGTGGCAGTACCTGTCGCTGAAATGCTTCGTTTGTTAAAGTGTGCATGTCCTTTTTAAGATCCAACATAAAGGGTGGGTGGGAGGGCCCAAGGACAATTCCATCTAGCACTACCTTTCATTTCTGCCACTGCTGTGTGGCATAGTTTCATAGATGTGCTTTAAACTGTGGTGTCTGTGCCACTGCGCTGCTGCTCTGACGCTTGGTCACCAGTCAGCTCACTGCAACCTTTGGCCAATAATGGTGAAAACAATAAGCAGTGAGGTGGTCTAAATTGACTGTAGATGACTGGAAATTAATGTTATTGAGGTAAATAACACTCTAGGAAGAAAAAAAAGCCCAATTTATGTAATTTTAGCTTTTTTTGCCAATTTTGGCAAAAAATCCAAATCTAAATCCAAAGCCAGTCACTGCAGTTTGGCAAATCCAAATCCAAAGCCGGACGATGAATTAGAACCAAATCCAAATCCAAATCCGGCAAAAATGGTCCGGCGCACATCCCTAGTTTGCATCCGCATTTCCATTCGGAACAGTTATTGTCCGAATGGGATGCAGACCGGCAGCGTTGCTACCTCTGACCTGGTTACCTGGCTGGGGGTTTAATCTGCTGCTGCTATGTATGGTATAAACAACTTCCTCTATGGGTGCAGAGTGTGTTAACACTTCCCTTGCTGTTACCAATGGAGATGGCGGCACCACCCGTGATTGTAGTGATGCAGCATCTATCATTTGCACAGCATGGGAAATGGCAGACATTACAATAGGCTCATCATCCGCATCATGAACATTTTCTTTATAGTTGCTTAAGAGAGGGTACAAGTTGCTTGTTACATTTTTATGGGGTTTTTTTGTAACTGTACTTGCACCTCCATCCACATAAGGTGGGGCAGGTGAGCGTGAACTGCTGGCAATACTCTCCACGATGCTACCTTGCCGCACGTGCGCGCCAATTTGCGGCTCGCCTGTATTGCAACTCAGAGTCGCGGATGTATTTTCTGGCAATGCGCTCGCAACGCTGGTTTGCGTCGTTTGCACATTTTTACGCCAAGCATCCCCTTCATGCTGCCATAGTTTTAAACATTCAAAATACTTAATCTTTTTCTCTCGGGATCGCACCATACTGATGTGATCCTGGACATTGTCTAATAAATTTTTATCAAAACTACCAATTCTGGGAAACGGTCTAACACTCTTCCTCGTCATATTAAACCATAAATCACAATACCTTATTGCATAAGTACCGTACTCAGTATGCATAATACGACGGGCCGATTCAATCGGAGCCTTCATTAGCAGCACATCATTGCCTAACATCTCTACTGTTTGCGTGGCTCCCATTCTGAGACAACTCCTACGCTTTTCAATAAAAATTTAAACTGGTGAAAGACAATCAAGATACTTTCACTTACCTGTGGACCATTTAAGTCAGCGGCGCCCACACACCTGGATAAGATTTGAAACAGGCAACTTCCACACCCGGATAAGCTTTAGTAAGGTAACATCCAGACCTATGAGAGTTTATATGTCGGCCACTCTCACGCACCTCTATACAACAAAGACAACATGTACACCTGCTACTGTGTATAGAACGGTAAAGCTGCTTACCGAGCGACTAGGCTAACCCTTGCACCTAGCCCTTAAGGATCATACGATACCCTTAACTTTGTTCAACAAATATTCACTGTTATACACTTTTTTCCTGCGCAGAAAAATACACGTTTAACCCAGATATTGGTAATAGAAAAAAAAATGTAAACCTCAATGGCTTTGTTCAAACACGTGGCAGCACAACCGGAAGTACGTATACACTGTTGTGCGACCAGCCGCATACACATTAATGCGACTACCACACAACCGTATAATGACTTTTTAACTGCGTACGCAAAAGTGCGTCTTTTCTGTGCGCAAAACTGCGACTCAGCCGCATACTCAATACTACGGCACCCCTTTAAACGCTAGGTTCTATCAACAAAGGAAAATAAACTTTTTCCTTTCTTGTCCCTGGATTCTAGTCAGCTTCCTTTGCTCACACGAAAACGGATAGCGATTTTTCAGCACAAAGCGGTTGCAGGAAAACCCTGCATGTGGCACTCCACCCTTTGCCGAGACATCGATAGCCGTATGTGCCGTGTGAGTAGGTAAGTGACTTCACTGGATGAGCCCCCATCTGTTGATTTTAAAATGAACCTCTATATACCCCTGCCTGTACCTTCTAAAATCCTTCCTATAAACCTCTAAGGATGACGCTAATTTGCCTACGCAGTCATACAATGAATAGAGACCCCAGACTCAGAATATGTGGTTCCGAAGCACAAAGTGTTATTCAGGTAAAAGTACAGTCAGTTTCACGCAATCTATACATACACAATTTAGGCGTAAAAGGAAATAATACAGACCCAAGTACAGTATACATACGCTTGCGCCTCCGGACCCAGAGATAGACTTCAGACTAGAGACCCTCAGTACATACAACATTCAGCATGAACTAAGAAACCAGTATTCAGGCACATGTATTTATTCCCCTCAGACTAAAACAGGACAAAGGGAAAATTTCCTGCTGATGTCATTGGTTCCCAGAGGAGAAGCATATGTTACAGCACATTTAACAGGCTAGTTCAAATAGACTTTCCCTGCCTCTAACAGCAGGGGGATCTTTCTAATAACACCTCCTGTAACATTCCAACAGTTAAACATTTAGTTGCTTGTAAGTTCTGCGATCCGTAACTTGAGTTTGCATGATGCGATCTCTCCACCGATAACACCGGGATGCTGTAAAAAGAGTATGCATCAGAACAAGACCAAACATAACTTGCTTATCATGTATATCAAAAACCTTTATTTCTCATCAAAAACCTTTATTTCTCAGCATTTAAACTAACTTAACCAACTTGAATCATACATTTGATGCTTATTGAACCTTATGAGTGAATATGAAATGTGTGGGTGATCAGGGTTTGGTATAAGGACGCTAGTTAACTTGGGACAGATGCGTGCGCATAAAACTACTTTTTCAGCGGTTACATACAAAGTCCTATGCATTCGCTAATATGCGACTAGTTAATAGCGCTCTTGTGAGTATCATTGTGTGTATGAGAAATGATGAAAGAAGCGATCGCATAGTGCTATTATAAATATCGCCACATGTACTATATTGTGAGTTCACCTAAAATGGAGCTTAGGCGGCCATTCGCAAAATGGCGTCTTGCGATCGCATTTCTAAAATGGAGTCTTGCGGCCATTCGCAAGATGGTGTCGCTGCGATTACATTTTAAACTGAACTTGTCTCAGCCAATTATTCAGGCATTACCCTCTCCGGTGCCTAAACCTAACCTCCTCCCTAGTGACTATACCTAACCTCCCCATCCCCGCACACCCTAATCCTAACCCTCCCTCTCCGGGGCCTAACCCTAACCCCTCTAGCTAACGCTACACTACCACTGCACCTTTACTACACTTCTTACCTTTGGGATGCCGACGGACGAGATACTGGTGCCGGGATCCCAATCTGTCGGGAGTTCGGCGCCGGTATTAAGACCATCGGCATCCCAGCACGCCGGGATGCCAACTACACATATATATACACACACACACACATACACTGTACATAGATAGAAATCAGGAGGCATTCAAGTCTTTTTAAAATAAATTTAAAATGGTCCTTAATTAGGTTTCCAACATTTAGAGAGTCACCCTGTCATTAGGGACAAGCAATGCATACATATACTAACACATACATACATTCATGCATATGCACACATATACATACATACATATATATACTGTGTGTATGTGTATATATATATATATATTTACATACACACAAATATGTTCCGTATGTCGAAGCCGGATAATTGGCTGAGATAGGATCAGTTTAAAATTAAATCTGCACGACGCCATTTTTCAAATGGCAATGAGACGCCATTTTGCAACTGGCCGCCCAGCGCCATTTTAGTGAATCTCGCCCATTATAAGTACATACGGTGATGCTATTATTTAGTGTCGTGCGATTCCCACGCAATAGAAAGAGGTTAAAAGTCCTCACCATATAAATACAGACAGTCACTAAAACATATAAAATAATTAACCCTGCAAAACACGTACCATGGTGTACTCCACAAACACGTAGTCGCACAACCCTAACTAGCTTCTTTTCTCAATTCCCCAATACTTACACACTGCACACTTACATAAAAAGGTTCCCTAGCATTAAAGTGTAATATTCAAGGTTTATTCAGTATTATTAATGTTGTGAAATAAATGTAATTTGATATCTAAGGTTTAGTACATGGTAAGCAGACCGTGTTTGGTGTTGTACTGATCCACTGTGTCTTTGCAGATTTTCGGTACCATCGGTGAGAAGATTGCAACATGTGTCTGCAAACTATGGACTATAGAGAGTTAAATATTAAAATGTACTTTGTAATGTAGCCAGCTTAGATTTATTATGCAGCGGGAAACAGGACACAAAGAGCTGTTGGAGGCTGGTTTGTGTCCATACGAACTGACCTGTGAACTATACTGTAACAGAAGAACCAGGAAGAAGAACCAATGGAATCATGCCAAACTGTTCTATTGTATTGCCTATCTCTGCTAGAATATATGTGGGCTCTCTAAACTTGGATGCCAGTCTGACTGCTTTGCTGCTGACGGAGGTTTCTATTTTGATGCCGGTATCTGGGTCCAGAACGCGTGCGTATGTAACAACTGTACCTTGGGTCTGTATGATTTATTTGCGCTAATTGTATTTAGATCACAGCGTGTAACCATCTGTTTTTATATTGAATAATAACCTTTTGTGCTTTGGAACCACACTCAAAGTCTGAAAGCATTTATTTATTGTGCGACTCATTACGCTAAATAGCGACAATTTTAGAAGGTATAGGTAGGTAGGAACGATAAGTACATATACAATATATATATGTGTGTGTATATATGTATATATATATACATACATACGTGCCAGACATTACACACCGACCTGTGGGAAGGTACTTTGGTTGTGCATGCATGCTTTTTTTTTTCTTATGGCTGGTGGCAGCAGCTCAGCCTCTGCGCCCCACCCGCAGGGCTGACTTTTCTCATCATGTGTGTGCCCAGAACTCAGTTGCCGAGGGAGGCAGATTGGGGCACTGGGGGATGATCAAGCGACCAAAGTTTCTGGCGAACATACTGGTCTGGGATGCTTTAGCACTTCATGGGAGCGGGGCTTCGGATTGCATGCAGAGACTATTTGGCTGGCCGGACTCCCAGTCCTTTCCAAGCACAGGCTGCGGCTCCCATACCAGCCTTCACCAACGTGCTTCCGCCCTAGCGCGATGTCCCTACGACCTTGCAGCATGACATCACGTCGCAGCATACAAGGCATCCGACGGCCGCTGATATAGAATCGCAGTGCAGCTGTGTCACAGTGACATAGTCTGCCCGCGGTCAGCCTCTTCACTGCTGGCTAATGAATAAATCTGCATGGTCGCGGCCGCGGCACCCTTCACTATGTGGCGCCCTACGCGGCCGCGTACCATGCGTAATCATAGAACCAGCCCTGATCACACCTTATGATCAGAGACTCAGAACTATGGAGGCAAGAGACATTCTCAATGTCAAGTAATTCTGCTCTGACCCCTCTCAGCACAGAGCCCCTCTTTCCTCACATCACTGACACCCTCCCCTCTCAGCACAGACCCTCTCTTTCCTTACATCACTAACACCTCTCAGCACAGACCTCTCCTCACAGCACAGGGCCCTTCTTTCCTCACATCACTGACCCCTCTCAGCACAGCCCCCTCACAGCTCAGACCGCTTTCCCCTTAGCACCGGGTCCGGAACACCTAACCATTAAGACTCCCGCCGCCACTTTGGCCCCGCCCTCCGCTCTGCCCAGCGCCTGATGTCGGAAAGGTCCTTCCGGGGAAGGGAATCTAGTTGCTACTGTCCTCCCGCCGCCCGTCCAGCCAGTGCCAGTAGCAGCGCCGGGTATCCTGACAGTGTGATGGTAGTGCAGTGGTGGACGGGCCAGCTGGGCAGTGGCGGATCATCAAACTGAGCTAATGGGCAGTCCTGTGCACCCCTGGACCACCCCCCAGTTTTGCCTATGAAAGTCACTATTGTTTTTCAACCGTTGGTCTACAGAAGAACTTTTGTCCATATCTGATCCAGGAGAAGGAATGGTCATTTCAGCATTAACAATCTTATTTTTTCCTTAGATGTCCTGTAAGATGTATCTGGATCTGAAGAACATTCACTGTACTTCTCCTTCAGTCTATAAATGTTTGAAAAATGTTTATGAGAAGACATGGGTTCTTCATATACCATTATTGTTAAGGCTGTGTTTTCATCAGAACAATGTTTATGTTTTAGTGATTGTAAATTATTGATAAGCAGTAAGCACGGTATGTCATTTTAGAAGAACGTATATCTGCTATGTGTTTAGCAACATTAGGTAAACCAACGCGTTTCTCCTGCTTAACTTTTGTCAAGTCATCATAGGTAAATATTACACTTTGGAAAGAGGCTTTTTTTATTTTTAAATAGTGTTTATTTTTGGAATTTTCAATTTGCACCCACAATAACAAAGTATGCATGAAACATGTGCATTTTGAAAAAAGAAACAATACGATACATAGGTGCTCCCCGGAATACAGAATGTAATACTCCATAATAAATGAGAACAGAAATAAAGTAAACATTAAACAGAAGTTATGAGAGACCACATAAAAGCTTAATGTATAAAAATAAGCATATTTATGGGAGAGATTACACTAAACAACTTAACCCCCAATAAAATGAGGGCAAATAAATTCATGTACCCCAAGGTCATGGAGCATCCAGCCCAGGATTAAAGGGCCAACAAAGAGACTTTCAAATATAGCAAAAAAAAGTAAAAATAACCCAGTAAGATTAAAGATATAGGCAAATAACGTACAGAAAACAGGAGAATAAGAGTATGGATTAAACTCCAGAGATAATTGAGTACTAGTGAATGAAGAAAAGGCAAATACAGGAGATATCCGTACCACACAGACAGTGAAACATTAATAAAGCTTTAGTACTGGAAGGAGGCTTTTGAATACCTCTTTCTGTCTGTGTCGAGGATTAAACACCTGAGATCTTCCAGCTCGAGGTGTAAATTGAAAAAGTATAAAATGACCCTGTACAGGATTCAGAGCATCAAATAATATATATGATAAACCAACTGACTGATGTAATTAATAAACACAATGTCTGAATTACATAATGTGGTTGGTGGTGCTCCCCGGAATACAGAATGTAATACTCCATAATAAAGATTGTTTCATCAAGATCTTCCTGGTGTAGCAATTAGCATGTAGTCACTCATGTTTTGAAATCAATTATTAAAAAATAAAAAGTTTAAAAAGATCAAATTTATAAAAAAATGAAATCTTACCATAGTTATCTAAAAGTTACTAAATCATATACTTAAAAAATAAAAAGTTTAAAATTATCAAATTTATAAAAAATATGAAAACTTATGATAGTTATCTAAAAGTTACAAATTAATATACTTAAAATCCTAAGCATGTTGTCACTCATGTTTTGAAAATCAATCATTAAACAAACAGTTAAAATTATCCAATTTGTAAAAAAATGTAAACTTATAATAGTTATCTAAAAGTTACAAAATCATATACTTAAAATCCTAAGCATGTCGTCACCCATGTTTGAAAATCAATCATTTAAAAATAAAAAGTTAAAAATGATCCAATTTATAAAAGAATGAAATCTTATAATGGTTATCTAAAAGTTACTAAATCATATACTTAAAATCCTAAGCATATCATCACTCATGTTTGAAAATTAATTATTAAAAAATACAAAGTTAAAATGATCAAATTTCTAAAAAAAAATGAAAACTTGTGATAGTTATCTAAAATGTACCAAGTCATATAATTAAAATACTATATTATAATGTTCTACATATTGGTAGGAACTGCATCCGAATTGTGATTGCTGGGCAGCTTTACATCAGACGTTCTTCTTATATTGGGTGGCGCAGCAGAACTCTGCCAGGTAACCATCTGCAAAAAAAAAGATTGTTAAAGTTAATAGTAACAACATGCTTTACCTTTCAAATTTATTTGTATGTATTTTTTTTTTATATATATATCCACAAAGTAAATTCAGAGGCTACATTAGTATTAATATTGGTTCAGCACATAAATATGCTGCCTAAGTCAATGGTTCCTAGTGACTTGACTGGTTGCATTCGCAGTAATAATAGTCCAATCCACAAATGGTCTCCGTATAGTGGAGGTAATTTATACTAAACGCATTTCACAATGTGCCTTGCTTTTGCACCAATATACCTGGATGATCTGCCCGGCCACATCAGGGTGCACGCCACACCTCTGCTCTCTGGGGACACCTATTCAATCTAGATGTGCGACTAGGCAGGGCAGGATTAAGGGCCATATGGGCCTGGAGGTGAAAATGTTCAAAGGCCTATACTGAGAAGGGGAGGAGCTGTGATGAGGGCTGTGTGGGTGTGACCAAAGACAAATTATCATATACACCCTCTACACTATCAGCCCCAATGTCTCCCTAAATACATAAAAATTTAAAAAAATGCATAATTTTATGGCTGCCAGCTAGGCAGTTGGCCATCATCATACTGTCATGAAGATGAGCCTATTTTTATGTGAAGGCCTGGAGCTGCAGCTCCATCAGCCCCATTGTTAATCTGGACCTGCGGTTAGGTATATGGAGAGCCAGACAAAACTGACATGGCATACTATGTGAGAGAGAAAGTGTTACACTAGCCCAGCCTCCTACCCCTTTACAACCACTTCTTTTGATAAAATAAATATTTGTGTGTTTTTTGTTTTACCTAAATTAGCCTAATTCCTGTCATAAAATAATCATGACAGTGAGAATTTATGGAGACTGTTTTTATTGCATGTGGCAACTGTGCATGGTTTAAGTGTATTATAATATTGTTTGGAGTGCAAAGTGCAACAAGAAGACAGAAAACAGGACCTATTAAAAATACACGACAAAACCTGAAGAGAACCAGTTTTGAGCGACTTCAAAATTCAAGTCCCTTTGTGGGCCCATCACTCCATCTAACTACAATAATCTCACTCTACAAAAGAAAATGTAATGGCGGCACAGCTTCCTAAACCTGTGCTCGTCTAAAATCAAGATGGACTTATGCGTATTGGGGGGCGCCCGGCGTGTCCAAAGCAAATTTGACACTGTGCAGTGGACGTTTTGCGGGTAATAAATTAAATCCACTATGCATAAGGCTTGGGTGTGCTAGATCTACTACATTGTGGTGTTTATGGTTTAAGGCTCACCAGGATAGTATAACACCATCTGTTTGTCACGTATCAGACTGTCTCTCTCCTCCTGGTTGAATATTCTGTCTACCATCAGCATCTCTGCAGAAGGACTGATCCGCTAAGACAGGAACAAATGCAATGTTACCAATAGTCACACAGAAAACATCATTTTTCATATATAAAATATTGGTGACAATTCTGTTTTGTAGAGACGGGTAAAAGCTGCACATACAATATACATTACTAATGAGCTGTTTGGCTGCACACTAGATGCAGGAGTGTATTGATAATGGGTGCAGGGTCCCTGGGTCCAAGGGGGCCCACACCGCACACCCTGCACCTATTTATCCAATACTTACCTCTCCGGAGTCCCGTATCAATGGTAGCAGCACTGTACAAATCACCAGCATAATTGCACGATATTTTCCCAGCATTTTACACATGCGTGGTAGGGGAATTGCCGGGAAAGTGGCTGCTGCAGCATTTTCCCGGTGACCTGTGCACAACGCTCAGGCGCCCTCCTCTCGTAATACACCACTGACTAGGTGCCATAATGATCTTCATCAGTCCTAGTTAATTTTGTAGCCTGCAGGAATTAGTATTTTCTTCTGGTAGAAGAAAAGGGATTTCTGTTGTTTTAAATACAAAGTCAGAACTCCTAAAAATGTGAAGTTGGAATAGGGACAGATGGGCATGGCTGCATTCAGCACCTCTGACTTACCGCATGCACTGGAGGCACATGTATGCAGCACTAGGTTACTATGGACCAGTGACGTGTGGTGAGGTAAATGGCTAGGGAGCAGGGGCGGATTGGGCCGCCGGGATGCTGGGCTGGTTCCCGCTGGGCCGGTCCCTACTATGGCTGGCCACCCTCCTACCCACCCGCTACCACGATTGAATCGGGCAGCTTTACAGTAGACTAGCTTCATGCGCAGAAGCTTAAGGGGGGTATCCACTAGACGATAAAGTTGAACGATTGAACGATAATGATAAAATCGTTCGATAATCGTTCAAACATCGTTCGAACATTGTTTGCAAATCGTGCAGTAATTGTTTCTAACGATGTACGATGCGCGCTCCCGCTGGTCGTTTGATCGTCTCCTCCATCGACTGAACATGCAGGTCAATTTCACTTGATTGCTTACAAATCGTTTACACATCGTTTACACATCGTTTACACATCGTTCATGCTGAACGATCAAACGATGAACCACTGTCTGCCCACTATAGCTGAAAGCTCTCAATCACAGATTAAAACAACATAGTTTATTGTTAGATCTTTTGCAAATCTTTTGCAAATCCTTTGCAAATCTTTTGCAAATCCTTTGCAAATTGTTCAGAGTGGAAGATCATATTTCAAGGGAAACTTCAAGGGGAAATCGTTAAGAGGTTGGACAGGGATAAAATCGTCTAGTGGATGCCCCCCATTACTAATTTAAAAAAAAATGGCCGACGGGGGAGCTGCTGCGCATGCCCGGCAGCAGCTCCTCCCATAAGCCTTTGCGGAGCTTGTCAGTTACAGCTGACAGCTCCGCCTCCAGCCCCTCCGCGCAGCCTGGCCTCACTCTGTGCATGCTGCAACAAGCAGTGACGCCGTCGGAGGGCAAAGACACAAGCAGCAGGCAGCCAGAGGAGCAGCAGGTGACGCCGGCGGCTGGACACAGGTTCAAGCATCACCAGGTAAGTGTTGGCTGCGGGGGGGAGATGGGAGGGGAGGGGGAGATGACAACGCGGGGGGGCAGGGGGTTGAGCTAAAGATGCAGGGCTGGGGGGGTGAGCTAAAGATGCAGGGCTGGGGGGGTGAGCTAAAGATGCAGGGCTGGGGGGGTGAGCTAACGATGCAGGGCTGGGGGGTGAGCTAAAGATGCAGGGCTGGGGGGATGAGCTAAAGATGCAGGGCTCGGGGGGTGAGCTAAAGATGCAGTGCTGGGGGGATGAGCTAAAGATGCAGGGCTGGGGGGGGAGCTAAAGATGCAGGGCTGAGGGGGGTGAGTTAAAGATGCAGGGCTGGGGGAGGGGGAGCTAAAGATGCAGGGCTGGGGGGGAGCTAAAGATGCAGGGCTGAGGGGGGTGAGCTAAAGATGCAGGGCTGGGGTAGGGGGAGCTAAAGATGCAGGGCTGGGGGGGAGCTAAAGATGCAGGGTTGGGGGGTCAGCTAAAGATGCAGGGCTGGGGGGGGAGCTAAAGATGCAGGGCTGGGGGGGAGCTAAAGATGCAGGGCTGGGGGGGAGCTAAAGATGCAGGGCTGGGGGTGGGGAGCTAAAGATGCAGGGCTGGGGGGGTTGGAGCTGACACAGGGGCTGGGGAATAATGCTGAGACACACAGGGGCTCTGGGAATGAGGATGAGATACACAAGGGCGGGGGGGGGAAATGAGGCTGAGAGACAAACTGGTGCTGGAGAATAAGGCTGAGAGAGACACTGAGGCTTGGGGAATGAGGCTGACACACACTGGGGCTGGGTGAATGGGGCCAAGAGATATACACTGGGGAATGGGGCTGAGAGATACACTGGGACTGGGGAAAAGAGACAGAGAGACACACTTGGACTGGGGAAATGGTTAGATCTATAATACAGTGCTCCAAGGGACCTGTGACGTAACGCACATGTGACCCATCATCAAAGGGGGAGGATGATAAAGGGGGGCCAAAAGTGTCCCCTCGTTGCGCTCTCCATGTTTCGGGCACAGTGGCTTGCTGCGCTCGCCACAAAAATTTATTCCCCCTCTATGCCCATGTGGATGGTAACACAGGAGCATTCTGGCCCTCCTGCAGCGGTCACGTGAATGCAAAGTCACAGAGGTCCTTTCTCACACACTGGAGCTGGGGGAATAGGACTGAGAGGCACACTGGTGCTGGGGGAATGAGTCTGAGACACACTGGGCCTGGGGGAATGAGGATGAGAGCCACAGGTGGGCCTGGGGATGGAGAGACATGGGGGTCCTGGAGAGACATAGGGGGTTCTGGAGAGAGACAATGGGTCCTGGAAATGGAGAGACAGAGGGAGCCTGTAGAAACCACAGGGGAGCCTGGGGATGGATAGACATACAGGCATCTGGAGACACAGAAATTGTTTGATCAGGGAAATAAATTTTACACTGCACAAAAACTTCTGCTACTGTAGGTAATGATGGTGACATTAGTTATATTTCTACATAAACAGGCATCTTCCAGAAAATGTGATCTTCTACATGAATAGATAATACCGGCTGAAGACGCTGCCCAGTGAGGCTGAAATTCTTCAGAGGTTCCCTGTTGCAGAGAAACCACCATATAGGTAAGAAAAGACTTTCAAACTAACTGGCCTGTACCTAGTGTAGAGGGATGGGGGACCCCAAATAAAAGGGTATCATTCACCCAGATTTCTGTTGCTGGCCCTGCTCCCCTCAGTGGCTTGCAAAAGCAGCTCCAGGCCCTAAGACGAGGGAGTATCCTGCCCTCCTCCACAGACTCCGCCCTTTCAACAGACCCGCCTTCTCATCACACCCGCCCCCTTTAGGGCTGCTTCCAGAAATTTCCCGGGCTGGTTTTCCATCCTAATCCGCCCCTGCTAAGGAGGTACTGGCTAGTATCAGAGCCAGTTTTACACATACCTATATGAACCCGAGGGTTCATGTGGGCATTATACAGAGGTGCAGCAGTATATAGTGCTGGAAATTTGGTGAGTTTTGATCAGAGATGTGTGGAAAATATTGACAGGGGAGGCAGTGCCTCACCTGCCACATACTTTTTACTCCAAAGTTTTGACCAAAAAATTATTAGAATAATACAAAGATACTTTATAATATTTTCTTCAAAGTTTTGACTATAAAAATCATAAGAAAAAATTAGAGTATACCTAAGTATGACAGGAAAGGCTCTGCAAACCTGCCTCACCTGACCACACATCACTGCTATGAACAAGCCTCCTGACTTCCCATGAGCAGGGATGGAAATGCTGACTGTGAGACATACCACAGATTGGGAATGTCATGTTGAAATCAGGTCGCTTGGGGGGTATGCAAAGTGCGTGTAATGTAATTTAATTTCTCCCTCAGTCTTATGTTTGTTAAAATATAAGGAAACTGCTGTTTAAGGGCCTTATTCAGAGAAGTACACTAACCCGAAGGTTAGCGTACATCCCCGATGGCGAGTGGTCTGCGCATGCTGCGCTGTTTGGAGGATGTTCCTGGGCAGTGTTTTCCGGGAGGGATGAGGCCAGGGTCTGCGTCGATGGACGCAGATTTCCTGACCTTACAGCTGCTGGGAACCCAGTTGGGCCGCGGTAAGCTTCAGCTACCGAAACCTGGCCAAGGGAGCAACCATTGTGGGATCCCAGATACACCTCCTGCTGCATTTGAATTTTAGATGCATGGAATTGCACAGCTGCTTGTGAAGGGCTCGGCAATTCCATCCATCTCTAAAACAGGCTCTAAGGACATAATTAAGTATCCCTTAAATGTATCAAGGTAGAAAGCAGGACATATCTCCTGCTTTCTAGACCCGGGGAGGGTATGTAACAATATCCGCAAAGTGTAGCTTTCTGGATCTTGCATGTGTGGTTAAAACCATCACATGGCGCTAGCCTGCTATCCTTCAATGGGACGGCCCTGCTGGAGAGGGTTCTAGCTGCATAAGCGCAGTTTCCCAGCCAAACCCCCTTACTAAATGCTGGGCTGGGCTTTAATCAGGTCCGTGTGTTCCGGTGACTTAGATTGGTACATACATTACCCCGAAAGGGAATGCATATTGCCACAATAAGAGGTGATATGGATTCTTAATTTTCGGGGCCGGCTGTATATATGTTAAGAAACATGCCCTTCAATGTGGATAAACATCACTACACAAAAGGCAAGGCTCTCTAATAATAGACCCTCCTCCGCTAGCTTGATCCCTCCCTCCCACTAGCAGTTCTCCACATAACCGTATTTGTTATTATTCAGTGGACTATATTTTCCTCAGCACCATCATGATATAACTCTGCCCATGCCTCCTCTGGAAACTGAAGGAACACCTCGCTCATATACACACTTAACAGTGGTGATTTGGTATACCAGGCAAAAGGCAGGGTTTGGGGTTCTCCAAGCATAGCGCATGCATTAGCACTTACAGAGTGTATTATATTGCCTCAGCATCCTCCAGGTATGGTGCACACCCCCGAACCTCTGACGTGAGGTTCTGTGTATGCAGTGAGCATTGGTCAGGACTCTTACTATAACCACTGGGCACCCAGACTAAATAGTCATTCACCTACCCATTTGCTGTCTACATACCTGAGCAGACCCTTCAGTAATAACTCTATCCACCATGCACCATATACCCCCACCAAACTCTTACATTCTTCTGCAGAAACTGAGCTCACACTAGCTATGTGTATGTAGCAGTATGTCCATACACCTGCCTTCTCCACTGGAGAGCTCATGCCCTTATCTGCCACCCACACAGCAAGTCCCAAATGTAGGAAAACTGCACAGCTCACCAAGAAGAACACCCCCCCATACCACATGTATTCTATCCCGTCCCCATGCATGTGTATGGCCTTCTGTAGTGGCCCTAAATAACTCCCACACCCTCATGCTTCTCCAGTGACAATTCACACTATACCCCCTTTACTGGCCACCCACATATCTGCCTATGATGTCTACCATGTACATAGTACCAGACTCAGCTGTTCAGTAGCCAAGAATAAAATATTCCATGCAGCGATACACATAAACAATTCCATCTACATTACATACCATTGCATCCTCTGTTAGCAGCATCCGGTACTTGTTTCGCAATGCATGGGCCTTCTTTAAAAGATGCGTGGATGCAGTCTCAAACTCAGCGTCCACTAGAATGAAAAATATAGTACTGTAAAAAAACGTTATAACAATAAAGCCATCATAACTCAATATATTGCTGACAGACATTCAGTGATTGAACCATGTGTAGAAGAAAACGAACATTTAACTTTAAAAATAAAACTTGATGATTAGTTGAAAAAGTGAGATAGCTTTAATACAACTCAGAATAATTATAGTTTGGTATGTTTAACTAAGAATATGCATGAAAGGTATAAACCATATGTGCAATATGTTCTCAGCAGTAACTTTAACATGCAGAAAGTCTAAGGGGTATATTTACTAAAGTGCGGGTTTTTAGAAGTGGCGATGTTGCCCATAGCAACCAATCAGATTCAAGTTAACATTTATCTAGCAACTTCTAGAAGCTAATAGCTAGAATCTAATTGGTTGCTATGGGCAATATCTCCACTTCTGAAAACCTGCTTTAATAAATGTACCCGTAGGGGCGGGATGTACTAAGCATGAAAATGCAGCCGCATATCCATATGTACCAAGCTCCGGAATGTATTGGGCTTGGTGCGTAACGCCATCTTTAGATGGCGTTACCCAATAGAAGCCTATGGTCTTCTTATCATGTTTCTTCAGAGAGGGATCCTTTCCAGTGTCCCCCGAGGTGGTGCGCGCCATTTTGCACATGTGGGATTCTGGGTAATAAACCTGTACAAATTCCTCTAGCATCTGGCTATCACAAAGGACAGCTCTTATGGGAAGATTGTCCTTTGCAATTTTAATCGCATTTCTAAGTACATACCAGTGTAATTAACGTCTGTATGTACTCAATAAGTGGGGGGATGTACCGCATTGCAGAATCGATGCTTAGTACATGCTGCCCTGAAGATGTACACTAGGTGAACAACCCAAAATATTTCTGATTATTGACACAGGGGCTGATGCAGAGTTACTAGCAAAAAGGGGTGTAAATGACTCACAAGCATATATCTGCACATTGGCTGAGCTGTATACATGTCAGGATGCATACGCCTCCTTAGCAGCATATGTGCCTAGGTTACTAGGAGTCATCACCTTCATCAATGTCTGCCCTATAGCAGGTGCAAAAGATACATCTCCCAACAGGCGCATAAATGCTGATCTGCATCAGCTACTGTTAGCTAAGCTGCTCTCACTGAGCATTGCCTTGTGCAAAAGCTTCTTCCTGACCCAACCCCATTCTGACTCTGTGGTCATAGGGTTAGGCACTAGCAAATACATGCGGGTATGAATAAGCGCATTTTGTGTACGTTCGCATCTGGGCACGTGCAGTGTGAATTCATGCAAGATATTCTACTTATCCTGGTGTAGTACTCACTCTGCATAGGCCCCAGTATGTTTGTGAGTGGAGTAAACAGTTTGCAAATAACGACTCACATGCTTTTAATGATTTTATATGAATAAGGGGAATGCTGGTTTTGCGTGTTATTGTTATAAGTGCAGAATTAACTACAAGCAGAAGAATATCACCATTCCTTTACACTTATTAAAGTTACTGGATCATGCAAACACTTATCTGAAACCTGAGATATTTGCATTTTGTCAAATCTTAGTTAGATTATATTGTGGTTTGAAATTTAACCGTTGCCGTCAGCGTAACAATGTTAAAAAGTGTATTGTTGCCATTTATCGTTATGTATTTATCTGCAACGTATCTGCACAACTTTTGAGGTGGAAATTCTAGGGATCAGAGTTGGGAAATCCTCGATTCCAAAAAAACTAAAAAAAAATAATAATCTATACATATTTCTGGCCCCTGTCAACAAGGTCCTGGAGCACAGCTTACATTGGGAATAGTCTGCACATCACATTGTAGGGTACACGGTTCATAAACATTGAGATATCCTGGCCTGAATCTATTTGTGAACTGCATTAATTAGAATGGCTACGCAACAACAGGATGAGTGTGAGCAGCCCCTCCACACCCCCACACTCCCATAACCACCATCACTTTGGGATTTTCCTTCCATTGCTTCGCCCCTCTCCAAATAATCCACCTGAAATCTAACTTCACTTTTCTTTATGAAGGGGGCCCATAATGATTTATATTTTCTGTTTGTCTCTGAAAATCTGCTAATACAGTCACTGATACTATTGTGGAACACATTGCGCTCTAAAAATACCTTCCTGAGATTGATTGACATTTCTTCTGGTTTTATAGCATTCAGGACAGTTTGTCTATCTGTCATAGTGCTAGGTCCTATTTTCCCTCCTTTCATTCAAATCCTAACCACCCTAATAATTTCTTATTTCATAATGACTCACCCAGCCTCCCCTTTTATTACATTCTGCCACTATAATGAGAACTCAGTTCTCTGGGCTGGAGTGGCCGCTCCTGATTGGCTACCGTTCTGAGAGCTGTGATTGACTCACGGCCAGCACCATATTTGAAATGCCGGCGGCGGCGCTGTTTCTCCCTGGCTGCCGATGCATGCCTGCATATTGGCGGCATGGTGCAGGCAAGCAGTCAATAAGTAGAGACAAAGGAGCTCATTCAGACCCGCTCGCAAGTTGTGGTCGCTCGCTGACAAAAAGCGGCCAGATATTTAAATGAAGTGCTCGCACTGCGTCGTGTAAGGATGCCCACTATGTTTTAGTGAGCTACGGCAAAGTGCGCTCACAAGTGTCTAAAGACACCCCCTTGCCACTCGCAACACACGTCATCTCCGGGAAATGTAGGATTAATCAGGACCATCGTGAGCCATCGGTGCTGCTCGCAGCCCTTGAGGTTGCCTTAACCCGCCTCAAGCACAGCGATCAGTGCTGGCTGAAATACATGCATGTGACGTGTACAATGACGCTACTTTCCTAATTATGCACGCCCTGTAAACGGCGTTTTGGCAGCCTGACACACCAGCGTTTGCAAATCCACTCCCCCATTCACAAGCAACTTCCCCTGTTACTACCCACAAACGGCACTATCTGTCACTCAAAGCAGCGACCTGATAGTAGCTTACGAGCAACCAAAATCAGATCGACTAGCTTGCGCACGGACACTGCGAATTATATGCATGCGCAGATGGGCAAAAATCGCTCAGAGCGAGCGATCGCGCCTTAGCGAGCGGGTCTGAATCAGGTCCAAAGTACACAGACTGTGGTTATCCAGGCTGAAGACAAGAGGTGAGGTAACCGTAACAGGCGGTGAAGAGTCAAGGCTGCAGTCAGAAACAGTCGCTCTCTCCGGGCCAGTTGAATAAACCAGGTAGGTAGTGCTACATAGTCCCTGCCCTGCACCCCCCAGTCCAGCCAGCCTTCCCTGCCCTGTGCCCCCCCTTAGTCCAGCCAGCCTTTCCTGCCCTGTGCCCCCCCTTAGTCCAGCCATCCATCCCTGCCCTGTGTCCTGCATTAAGGTCCAGCCTTCTCTGCCCTGTGCCCCCCTAGTTTAGGCAGCCTTTCCTGCCCTGTCCCCCCTTCCCTGCCCTGTGCTCCCCCCCTAGTCCAGCTAGCCTTCCCTGCCCCCCTAGTCCAGTCAGCCTTCCCTGTGCCCTCCCAGTCCACCCTTCCCAGCCCTGTGCCCCCCATAACCATCCTTCCCTGCACTGTGCACCCCCATTAAGGTCCAGCTTTTCCTGGCCTGTGCCACCCCCCACCATGTCTAGCCATCTCTGTGCACCCCATAGGTACAGCTCTCCATCTCTGTGCACCCCATAGGTACAGCTCTCCATATCCTGCACTTCCTCTTCCTCCTGGCTTTTTATGTGGATCTGGCTTTTTTTTTAAAGTATTTTATGTGGTTCCCCCTTTTTATATAGATAGATAGATAGATAGATAGATAGATAGATAGATAGATAGATAGATAGATAGATAGATAGATAGATAGATAGAATTGATGTTGCTTTCCCTATATATGTAGTATAGTGTCTGGTTTTCTGTTTGTGCGTAGAATTTTACAGCAGTTTTCTCTCCTACATTTCTGTATTTGTATAGTTTCATGTATTACATGATAGATTGACGTTATAATAATCACCACCCGTCTCCTCTCAGCTCCCTGGAGAGACCCTCTAATTACAGGTCCCCGTGCCTCCCCTTGTTACTCTGAGGGTCCTTGGCCCCTTCCTATACTCTAGAGGAGCCGCTCCCCCCTTGTTTGGGCTCCGTGAGCGGACTCGTGGATCCGATTCACCTGCGGCCTAGGTCACCTCCAGAAGCCGCGGGCTAAATTTCGGGCCCCGCTGGTGCGTCTTGGAACAGTGCCGTCGCGGAAGATTACCGCTCTATCCGCGGCTTGTCTCTCCTCTGCAGCCTTGCCGGGTCCCCAGGTGAGACTATACTTACCCCCCCTGAGCCTCTGAGACCCCTAGGAAGCGGCCGCAATTGCCGCGAATCGCGGGTGGTGGCCATTTTGAGGCCTTCTATATATTAAACTATACTATTAACAAGAAGCTCCACGGAATAAGGCCTGTGGCACAGGCAGGTGTATATGAGTCCTGACCAGGCTGCTGCTTGCTCAATCTGCTTGGCTCTGGACTGGCCCCTGGAGACTCTGACCTGCCCAAATTTGTAATAAGGCAATAAGTCTTACACTGAAAACTGGCATTAAAGGAGCTTGTGTGCTAGATTGGTGGCCTCCTTGCACTCTGCGGATATTAAGCCCTAGAATGCATGCCCTGACAGCTTCAACCATGATATAAAAACATGACACTGAGGGGAACCTGAAATATGACACCCACTTTCTGCTAAGCCTGGTATTCCACCTTTTCCTTATTGTGCCAATCTGTTCTGATATGTATCCTCATGGGGAGAAAGAATACAGCTAAACGCCCGGCCGCCACTCCAGTTAAGAAATCATCTAACTCTGCATTCCATACTCTGTTTGGTGTTTCCACCCCTGCGACTTGTACTTCACCAGGTTCTACCTCTCCACACATGGCATCGGGGGACTCA
Organism: Taudactylus pleione; assembly: GCA_031769625.1. NCBI lineage: Eukaryota > Metazoa > Chordata > Amphibia > Anura > Myobatrachidae > Taudactylus > Taudactylus pleione. The sequence continues at coordinate 30,828,864 of JAUIMM010000200.1, forward strand.
GATGGAGGCTCTAACCAGGAGTCTCATTCACCTCATTTAACCCCACCTGCCTCTACTCAATCGTCTGATATAGGGGAGGTTCTGCAACATCTACGGTCCTTACCGACTCGGCAGGACATTCAACAAGATCTGCAATCACTAGAAAAACGGATTCAGGAAACAGTCCAGACTCACATCTCCTCCATCCGCTCAGACCTTACCCACGTGGCAGAGAGAGTGGTTGCCTTAGAAGAACATGTGGAATCTGTTGATACCCAGCTTGGCGACTGTAACACCTTGCTCTCCCGCCACTCCAGTATATTGTTGGCGATGCAGCGTAGATTGGACGATATTGATAATAGGGGTAGATGAAATAATCTGCGGATTCGGGGGGTTCCTGAAGATATCCCTCAGTCGGGAATTGAAGATGCTCTCACTAAAATATTTAATGAACTTCTACATGCTGACCCTGATGCACGGATTCATTTTGATCGAGCCCATAGGGCATTGCGCCCTCAAGGTATGCCCTCTGAAAGACCCAGAGACATTATATGCCGATTACATTATTATAAGGTTAAGGAGCAAATTCTGCGACATGCCAGACAAACAAAGGAGATCGACTTCAATGGATGTCCAGTACAGATTTTCCAGGACCTTTCGTGGTCAACGCTCCAACAGAGGCGCCTTCTCCGTCCTCTCACAGAGGAACTACATAAGCGGGACATTAAATTCCGATGGGGCTTTCCGCTAAGTGTGCAAGTAATCCATGAGGGGAAGCTCCATATTCTTCGAGAACCTGCTGAATTGCCCCAGTTTTGTTCTTCTCTTGGTCTGCCTACTATTTCAGTCCCCAATTGGCTGGATTTATTGGATACCAGTGCCCCCGTGCCACCTCGTAGGGAGTCCTGGCAGCAAGCCCGAGGCTCCAGACGTAGACCGGGAAGAGATCCTACAGCTGAAAGTGAGGAAACTACTTGATCAGGACAGTTATTATGGTCCGTAACATTTTATTTTATGCTTGATGACTTTTGTGGTCTATCTGTTGATCTATGCTATTTTTCCTACACATTCTAGGTCACTTAATACTTTTACACTTCCATTTAAATGTGATCCTGTTAGATGTTATGTAGGTCGCAATGGGCCATGAACAGTTCTTGTTTAACCTGATTATTTCATGTTTATTTCTCATATTCTAGATTAATGTTTTCCTATTGATTTTATATATTTTACTGATCTAGGCGAATACTTGGCTTTAATATTATTCTAACTTAGATAGGTCCCTTTTTGTTTTAGGACCTATTTGGGTGTCATGTTCACTATTACCCTCCTATTTCCCCCTACTCCGTTGTGTATACAATGTCCATGGACCCCTTAAGGGCATCCATGGCCTTTATTACGGAGTTTTGTTCTTACTACACTAATATTTTCAGTTTTGAATTGAGATTTAATCTGATGTTACAATGTCCTTTGTTTTTTAGGATTTGTTCCATGTTTTTTTTGTTTTTCCTTTGTTTTCTCTCTGCCTTCCCTCCCTTTTGGCTCTTATGTGTCCCCTCTTCTCCCAATATTTTTCTGCTGGTAGACGCTCTCTGCATGCAGGTAATTGTTCTCTGTACCCAACAAATAAGACACTCTCCTACACACTTTAAATATGGCTAAGTTAACTATTTTTTCTAACAATGTAAAGGGTCTTAATATACCGGAGAAAAGATCCCGTCTTCTGCATACGTTACATATAGATAAGGTGGATATAGCTTTTCTCCAGGAAACGCATTTTAAGAAAGGTGTGGCGCCATCTTTACGATCTCGTTATTTTCCAGTGGGGTACTTTAATGATTTCTCCGAAGCCAAGGCTAGAGGGGTGGCCATATTGTTTTCTAAACATTTGGTGCTCTCTGATACCTCTGTGGTCCATATTGGGGATGGTAGGGGATTATTGGTCAAGGTTACCATAGCTAATCAAAAATATTCTCTGGTAAATTTATATGTACCTAATAGAGGTCAGTCTGGCTTTCTACGTAAGTCATTAGAAATGATAGAGGATCAGTTGGAGGGCATCCGAGTGGTTGGTGGAGATTTTAACTGGGCTCTGGAGCCCTCTCTTGACACCACTTCTGGCTCTGCACGCACCTCTTTTAGAGAGGTTAGGAAATTCAGACTGACTCTGCACGATTTCCAGTTGGTAGATACTTGGAGACTTATACATCCATCAGAGAGGGATTACACTTTTTATTCTTCCCCTCATAATTCTTATTCACGCATTGATTATTTTTGTGTAGATCATTCCCATCTAGATCTCCTGGCAGATGCCACTATTGGGCAGATTACTGGCTCTGACCACGCCCCTATATTTTTACCCTTGTATCTGCGTGATCCCCCTTCTCGCCAGTGGAACTGGAAGTTTAATGAGCAATTCCTCTGTGACTCCTACTGTAAAGATCAAATTGGGGAAACCCTAAGAGAGTACATCTCTCATAATGTCACCGACGATGTCTCATCAGTCTCAATCTGGGAGGCTCACAAATGTGTTGTCCGGGGGAAATGTATTCAGTTAGGGTCCTATCTCAAAAAAAAGAAAACTGAGTGTAGGGAAGATTTGTTATCTAAAATTCAGATGCTCGAACTTACCCATAAATCTACTATGTCCTTTGATGTATTTGTAGAACTTCAAAAGGCTAGAGATGCTCTTAATTATCTACTTTATGAAGGAGCTAGGAGAGGGTTTCGAAGATGCCGCCATAAATATTATCGTTGGGGGAACAAACCAGGCAAAATGCTGGCAAGGGCTCTTAGAGCTCAGAGATCCCTGACTTATCTTCAACGTATCAAGGATCATACAGGTAATCTTTGTCATACCGACAAAGACATCATAGCAGTCTTTCAGTCTTTTTACTCTGCCCTCTATAATCTAGGTCCGGATAATGCGAATTTAGATCACGCAGCTCGAGTAATGCAGACCCAGAAGGATTTGGAAGAAATAGACTTCCCTATTCTCCCCGAAGCGGTGACACAGGCTCTTGACTCCCCTTTTACAGAAGACGAATTATCTGTTGCCATCAAATCTTCCCCATCCGGTAAGAGCCCTGGTCCTGATGGCTTCACGTTGTCATACTATAAGGCGTATCAAGATACTCTCTTGCCGCTTTTGTTATGGGCCTGTAATGCAGTTTCAGTGCATACTCCTTTCTCAGATCAATCGCTTGCAGCACATATTACGGTTGTCCCCAAGGATCCATCACTACCGGCGAGTTATCGCCCGATATCTCTTTTAAATGTATGTCAAGCTCTATGCGAAGCTTATAGCTAATCGGCTTAAGCCTCATCTCCCATCTATTATCCACTCTGATCAGGTGGGCTTTGTCCCAGGTAGGGAGGCGAAGGACAATACCACCAAAGTCCTTGATTTAATACACCATGCAGTCTCCTCTGATATTCCCATGGTGCTCCTCTCCACTGACGCTGAAAAGGCTTTTGACCGTGTGGATTGGAGTTTCATGACAGGGGTGTTGAATCGCTTAGGGTTGGGTGCAAGCTTCCTTTCTAAAATTTTGGCCCTATATAGAGCCCCTTCGGCCCAGATACGAGTGAATGGGATCTTGTCGGCACCTGTCAACATATCAAATGGTACTCGTCAGGGCTGTCCTCTCTCTCCGTTGGTTTTTGTACTTTGCATGGAAGCCTTGGCGAGAGCAATTAGAGCGAACTCTAGTATCACGGGTCTTAAGGTGGGTTCACGGGATTATCACCTTGCCCTCTTTGCGGATGATCTGCTAGCGATAGTAACTAATCCGGTTACTTCTCTCCCTAATTTAATGAAAGAATTCCAGCATTTTGGTGACCTCTCTAATTTTAAGATTAATTATAGTAAGTCTGTTGCCTTAAATGTTACCGCTTCGGTTGAGACAGTGTCCGCACTTGGTACCTCCTTCTCCTTTAAATGGCAGACTTCTTCTCTTAAATACTTAGGCATATTTGTTCCTAGTCGTTTATGTGATCTGTTTGCCCTTAATCATACACCTTTGCTCACTTCTATTCGTAAAGAATTGGATAAGTGGAGTTTGCAAAAGTTTTCGTGGCTAGGCCGCCTAAATATTATCAAGATGAATATTCTTCCGCGCCTCTTATATTTGTTGCAGACCACACCGATTGCCCTTCCCTCAAGCTTTTTGTCAGAAGCACATACCCTCATCCGAAAGTTTGTCTGGGGGGGTAGGAAGCCCAGATTTAAACATGAAGTGCTTTTTAGGCAGAAATGTCAGGGAGGCCAACAATTGCCAATGATATCCACTTACTATCAGGCCATTGTACTCGGTAGAGTTCTGGATTGGACTCGGGGCACAGTGGGTAAGCAGTTGGTGGAGTTGGAGGCAGAATCGTCTAATCTTCATTTGAGTACTTTGCCGTGGTGTTCTAAAATTGCTCGTTCTCCACACCCAACAGTGGGCCCTACTTTAGAGATGTGGAGAAAATTGCGAGTAAAACCCGGAATATCTTCAGTGATATCTCCTCTTACCCCTATCTTATATAATCCCCTTTTCCCTCCTGGGAATTCTGGGATGTTTTCTTCGATATGGTCTGCTGCAGGGATTATTAGAGCTGGTCACCTTGTGGCCAATGGTAAATTCATACCCTTCTCAGATTTATGTGCCAATACCTCTCTTACAAACCAATCTCTCTGGGCCTACACTCAGATCCGACATTTTGTCTCTTCTCTGGGGGGTCCTTCAGTAATTGCTAGGGATATGACACCCTTTGAATCTATGTGCTCGCATCGGCAACCTCCTACACATATAATCTCGGGTATATATAAGATTTTATTACATAACATGTTTACTGGAGACCCTCTTTTTGTAAAGGCCTGGGATAGAGATTTCATTAAAAAAGATATACATATCAATTGGGACAGAGTGTTTCTAGTCACTAATGCGTGTTCAAACAGTTTAGAGGTTTTGGAAACGCAATATAAGGTCATGACACGATGGTATCGTTGCCCGGTCATACTCCACAAATGCTATCCCACGGTATCCCCTCTCTGTTGGAGGTGTCTTGGGGAAACGGGTACGATGATGCACATCTGGTGGGATTGTCCACTAATTATCCCCTTCTGGGGTAAAATAATAGCCTTGGCTTTGGAGATCTTAGGCTTCACTGTACCATCTGGTTCGGATTTTTGGTTACTCTCACATACATCTGACCCGATCTCTCTTTATAAAAAGTCCCTCCTTAGTCATATTAATAATGCGGCAAGGGCGGTACTCCCAGTTCATTGGCGCTCCCGGACTCCTCCTACAGTCTGGGAATGGTGTCAACGTCTTGACTTCTATATGACAATGGATGATGTTCTCTATTCAGCCCCTGAGAAACACTCTGAGTTTACTGCTATTTGGTCCAATTGGATTGATTTTAAATCCTCTGCCTTATATGCAGCCCTCATTCCACATTCTTAATTATGGGGAAAAAAAATAAAAAAAAATTTGGGTCTTATTTCGGATATTGGTGCATTCAGGGTCTATCTGCAACCCCTCCCCTTTTCCCCCCCTTGTCTTATTCTCTCTCTGTTATTCCACCCTTTTATTTTTATTTTATGTATTTTTCTTTTTTTTTTAAAAACAGAGATGTCTGTAAGTAAGGATATGTCTGTATATGTGTGTTAATGTCTAAATATATATAAATGCATATATTTTTATTTTATCTCTTTTTTCTGAATATTTTGATATTTTTCTATATTATATAGTAGAATGTTATGTATTGATTTTCTGTTACAAAAATGTGTTTTTGGTCTGAAAATAAAGAATTTATAAAAAAAATAATAACCACCACCCCTACAGCTTAAACTTTGAGAGTTTTTTAACTGGTTTATGAAGCAATTGATACCCCCCCTCCCCATGTAGCTCCACCCACATTATCCACAGCTCCACCCACCTCTGCCCCATCTCCCAGGCAGGAGGGGCTGCCTATTTTGTCAGTCCCTGCCCTGATTCCTACCACCTGATGATATGGTATGAAAGTAAACATACTATGGCATACGCAGTACTGTGAAGTACCTTTATGTAAGTCCTCCTCGGTGGGTAGTGAACCCTGGAAGACGTGGTACGGTAGAAGCCTCTCAGCAGCATCCTGTAATGAGTGGAACTTGCTTTTATCAGGCAGTACAGAGCACTCCTGGTCCTTATGCAGCTGCTGAAGAAGTCTAAAATATTCAAAAACACAAATTATATTGTAACATTTACAGCACATGTATTGGACATTTATATTGATACCCACAGAGCTTCTCTTGTAAGCTGTTTGGTGGCCGGCCTCTTCAGTCCTCCCGGGCGTCCCTCCACCTGACAATAGAGACATAGGAAACAATCTGTATCAGAGTCGCACATTCAGAACTCTCTAACACGACAGTAATCATTGCAATCTGTAAACCAGCAGCGTTTCAGACATATTATTTACTATTTCATATGAGTAATATGTTTTTGTTTTTCTAAATTACCTTTTAAAGGAGATTTGGCAAGAGGTCTATCTATCTATTGAACACTTTGGTCAGGTTGCATATGAGAAAGTGATTCACTATACTACTGACACAATGGTATATTTGCTTCATTTTACTTTTACTTTGAATGCTGCCCATTGTGAATATTTGTATGAAGCTGCCATCCCAGGACCTGCTTATCAGGAAGGCGCTGACACGCTTGTTGCATAGAGGAGTTCCCTATATGTATACACTATATATGTATATGTACCCTCTCACACACATATAGGAACAAGGCATAAAACCTAAGCGACTTGATTTAGGTGGAAGAGTCCCGACTTGATGGAGTTAGGGGTTGCCCAGTGCTTCCGAAGCTACTGAATGCCCCCAAAATGATGCTTGTGTGCTCACAAGATCCATAGATTGGGAGGTATGGTCTGCAAGGATGGAAAGACATAATGTAGTTCTGCTGCCAAACACTGACGGAGTGGTGGTGGTGGACGGGGGAGCTGGATCTGGAGAGATAAAGTTCTGTCCAGTGCGCCACAATACTGGGGCTGATTCTGAGTTATGGACACAAACAGCAATTTTGTGCATACAGTAAATAAGCAGATGCAAATTTAAGGATCTGCCTTTCTATGAAGTGGGGCATTTCAGGACAGGAACAGGGTGGTGCAAAGGGGGTGGGGCTGCAAGGGGCACTATTAAGCCCTGTTATGCCCCCCCTGATTCACAGCTTTGCACTATGGGGGGTAGAGTCAAAAGACACGTCAGAGTGGGCATCTCCATCCTCTCCTGAAGGGAAAACTTCAGATATTGGCGAGTATATATTATTTAGTAATATATATGTTGATAACACTATTTGCAGAGCTATTTACTGAACAGGATTATATTCACATGTATGTGTTGCACTGCACAGCATTGTTTGTGCAGTGCAGTTCAGGGCACAGAGGGTCAGAGATGCACTCAATGCCCGTGTTCTTGTAGTTGACAGATTTTTTGCTATTGCGCATACGAGAAGATCCTTAAGAACTCGTACAGGGCACACGTTACACAGACTGTACACTCAAAGAAGCTGTTGTCATGGAGACGCACGGTAACAGAAATGTCTTGGGAATGTGCTGGGAGTTCCTGGGCGGTGACTGAGATTTGGCTCAACAGACGGAGATGGTCCATCTTATGGGGGTGTTATAGGAGTGTCAGGGGCGTGTCAGTGAGAGTGGGGGCATACTCAGACGCTAAACCACTCACATAGGAGGCCATATGCGGATGGAGAAACTGCACCTGTCATCGGGCAGGTGCAAGTTTTGATGGTGCGACCGATGATGTGACTGATGGTGCCTCTAAAGACACACCGATCGGTATATCGGAAGCCTATGGGTACTAACAGTGGGCCTGATTCATAGACGGATGAAATCACTTTATTCATTTAGTAAACATCCCCATAAAATTCTTTACAGATTTACTGACGTTTCCATTGAAAAAAAATATATTTAATTATGTTACTGTAGGAACAATTCATCTGATTAAAATTTAACTACTTCAGTTGTCTGGAGAGGCATAATCCAAAACTGACATTTAAACCCCATAATAAATGATAACTCGAGATATAACTCCAGGCACCAAACTGAAGTCCAACCTTCTCTACTGTGCTTATTAGTGACCCACAAACACAACCAAATACAATGCAAAAAAAACCATAACATTAACAAATTCAAAATATAGTTTGAATTTGAAATGTTCTAAGATAATAGAAGAGAGGAGTCATGGAACTTAGAAGTATTAGATACCTGATAACAGGGAAATGACTGTTGGGAGCCGTTGTAGGGGAAGCTGTTGCTGGCCACAGCACTGGCAGCTGGTCGGTGAGATCTTTTGCCGGCAGAATGGTTTCCACGTCCACTAAGGCTCTGAAGTGGCGGCCCCATGCTCTGAAGAACTACGAAGCGGTTTGCGGCTGACGTGTTTGGGCAATGAGATGGTGTTGACAACATAGTTGATGACTTAGCTCTATTGCCTTGACCAGGTGGCAAATATAAAACTGTAGGGGATATATGTGACATCTGTCCTCCTCCTACAACAATTTTAGATGGTCCATGGCTCATAATTCCTTTTCCTGCAGATCCTGCGAATGTCTGACCAGAGAACACTTGCACAGCTGGGCCTGGGTTAGGTAACAGTTGCACAGGATACTGTTGGTTAGGCCCAACCATGGCAGCTGTATTGATGTTCATGATTGCATGGGATCCAAGGTATGTTGGTTGTATCTGCCCATGCTGCTTATTGATGGTCTGCATGACCTGGACAGAACTAGGGTTCACAGAAAGCCCTGAAGGAATGTAGAACTGGTTATGATGACCATACAGATGCCATAAAGGAGAAGGGATAGCAGTGGTACCACTAGATGGTGTGTGAGGGCCTTGGTGATAAGCAGGGTTTGGTGGTACAAAATGGGCCCCTTGATGTCTGCCAAACATTGTCTTGTCATTCTGAGTAGGTCTCTGCACTATTAGACCACCAGTTGCATTTGGAAGTGCATGTCTGTGCATATGCTGGCTAGGAATTCCGACATGCTGCACACCAACTGCAATCGGTGTGGCTACTTGCTGTGGCACTACAGGCACGTGGGTCATTGATGCTTTGCCCGCCAGTTGTACAGTCCTTTTATTGGACGACTTAGAATCAGCAATCTAAATGTTACAAAGCAAAAAAAAAAAAGTTTTCAATATAACACAAAGAAAGTGGGAAGTAAATATCTGTTATACGTATAATCTGCACCAGTGATTTCCAACTTGGATATAAATATAGACGTTATAAAAACTCATTTACAAGCTGGTTTCCATTAAAACAAAGACAAAATAAAAAAAACAAAAACTTTCTGGTGGCTCCAAGTTCATTTTGGGGCACAAATTAATCGTTTTACAGTCTTACCCGGATGTTGCCGGTTGGACATTATAACCTTACACTAAATATTACACTACAAGGTACAGTAGACATACACGACGATTTTGAGTTGAACGCAAATCTGCCATATATGCTTTAGCTTTGCGTGCATTAAAATGAATGCTTATATTTGCCTGTATATAGAGTTGGACTCATCATTGTAATGCACCCACCACCCTATCCATACGCTTGGTTCAATACATGTCTTCATCATCAGTAATCACTTGCACCAGCCTATACTTAGTGCCAATGATACCCCTGGAAACAGGCATATTTATGCTTCCATACAACCCTGCACGGCCCACAGTTGCTTCAACATACCCTCACTGAATGTCCCATTACAGCCCAATTATGCCTCTTCAGTTGTAAGTATAGATCATGCGCCTGAAATGCCTACGACTGCATTGCCCATACTTGTATAACTTTAATCAAATCAGCAATTCAGTGTATTTGTGGTGCTGAAAAGCATGTACAATTCAGATGAGTATAATGGGAAGCGATAGGCAGCAAATACCACTATACTGGACCCAGTCTGACGTAATATACAAACACATGTTTAGGTGCTGATTACTGGGTTATTCTTACACTAGCATTGGTGAACATGGAGTTTGCATTAGATGGAGAAATGTCTGTGTTTCTTACTTATTATCTGCCTGTGAGGTAAAACAGTTATTCTTCTACAAGTAGAGGTTGAAACATATTCATAAAGGGGTGCAAGCTTTGAAATAGAAGGCAAATAATTTGGGCCAGAATTTTATAGAATACATGCAAATATTTCTAATAGGACTTTGTGGGGGACAACTTGTACAGGAGCAGAGCAAAACAGAACACTATAGCAGTGGTCATAAGAGGATGGTATCAGTGTTGCTGAGCAATTTGTACCTAGCATGCGTAACTATAATAGTGCATAAGATGTATCCAGACAGCCTATTGGAGTGCGATGACACTGCCGGGCATTCTACCATTCTGCTGCTGCACACATGCTCAGCTCAGAAGTGTATACTTGCTGGCAGCCCAGATTCTCAGACTCCAAAGAGGGAGTGCGGTATTGCTTTGGTGGTATATGGACATGGATGGGCAGATCTCGGCTGGCATTGAAAAGATTGGTGTGTGTGGTTTGGGCGGCTCCTGGGTGTGTATTATTTTGCTCCAATTTTATATTTTAAAATATTGGGAGGCAGGAACATGTACTCCAAAGTAAACACAGGCTTACTTAATAAATACCAAATCTGTTTACAGTGGAAATAATGTTTAAACAGAGTAGAGTCAGCCATTTTGTGGGTGGAATCAAAACTTACAAGACTTCTGCATAGCATGTCACTGGTCTCCAGTGAATTGAATGGCTGCATTTTTTCAGCTGACAAAATGGCTGCCTCTACTGTGCATTGGTGGTAAGGTACAATTTAATTAAAGGAAGGCATCTGTAATAATCAGTTACAAAGATTTTATGTACCTTAGACCAATACAAGAAAAATAAAGAACATATGGTGAGAGCACATTTTAAACAAGGGTGTTTAGCTAAGTACAGCATAGTTGCACCCAAGCAATACAAGGAGGCCATTGCCACTGCTTCTTGTTCCAGGCAAAGTGAATGTGGAATTTTTATGCATGTCCTTGGCAGTTGCTCCCATGCACACCAGCAAGTGAGTGCCCACTTCAAGGGCATGATTGTGCTGCACTTGATAAATGAAACATAGCTGCCCTCTCCGGTAATGGGTATTCAGGTTAGCCATGTGCTGGGGGTGTGGTGCGATCAAGTAGGCGGTGCAAAATGCGTGCCGCCATGCTCACATTATCTTGTCCCTGCCCCGCTATACAATGTTGCAATTTGGCGAATGCGGAACAGGTGAAAAGTACTGAAAGAATTGGGGAAATCAGTCTGTACCCCAGAAAAAGATGCTCTAACATAGGGAATCAATATAGATGTGTATTAATAGCCCTAATAAAACTATTTTGAGTATTTAAGTTGTGTAAATTGCTTGCTATTAGCGTCTTTGTAAAGCAGTATTTTTTGGTGAAAATAAGTATTCCAGGCAAATTTGGGGTACTTGAAAATGGGTGCTAGCATATTTTTATGTCTCTAAAGTGAATCTTTTTAAAACGTGAAAAATCCACCTGCTGCAGGTACCTGCAATCCCAAAAACACCTGACCCATCCTTGCAGCCCCCCAAGAAGCCTATTTTGCTAGTTTTTTTCTTTGTCCCCCCAATTTTATAAATTGTTTACATTTTTACCCCAAAAATGACATGTCTATTTTGGGGTGTTCTTAGGTTTTTTTTTTGGTTTTTTTTGCAGATTTGTCTTTTGGGGGGCTGTCCCAAGGGTTCTGAGTCATTACCCCATGTTTGCACCCCAAAATAAAGATTTTGCACTTCTTTTCACCTGCTATTGATTGGAGAATCTTGTTTGGAGCATTCAATGCATCGAGTTTCCACTTAGGCGAAATTGTCCTGGGTTTGAATTTTTTTAGGCGAAATTTTCGCAAACAAAGTCGAAAAAGGCTTTTTGCCTCTAATTGAATATGGCCCAAAGTGAGGGAGGGGCTTTGATGATGAGAATCAGCGTGAATTGTGTCATCAAGGCTCCCAGACCTCCCACTTGACTCAGGAAGTGGGTGGCGACTTCTGGATTCTGGGAGACTTGCCCACCTTTCCGGACATCCAGGAGAGCTACCCAAGATTCGGGTGAATAGGCAAGTATGACATGAGGTCAAAGAGCGTGTAAGTTATACTGACTTCCTTCACACATTTTAAGTGGTAGATCTGCTCTAGCCTGAGAGTCCAACTACCTAATCTTCTGCAATCAGTATACACCGACATATTCCACATTACCCTGCATCACACAGGGAGCACCACTGCTTGCAGGAATTAATACATTGCCATTCTCTAGGCTGCTATATATTATTAAGGGCTTGTAAAAAAAAAAAACAAGATCATTGTAACACCCAATCTAATTTCCAGGTTACTTTAGTCTAGGATAATTTAATTTAAAAAAAAGTGCAAGAGGACAAACTTACAGGTTTACCTTCCGATCTATGAGGAAATGTATTCAATTCCTGGGGGTCACTTAAAGAAAAACAAAACAAGTTCATCACATACAGTAGATGAAATACATTGAGAGAAGTAAAGTAGAAGCACATTTATATTTGAGCATGAGAACATATTGTATTGTCAAATTGTCATGTGACGTCAGTGTCGAACTGGGGCATGAAGGGCCCACCGGTAAAATGCAGTGGTAGGGGCCCATGCTTAAGGGGTGTGGTCATCCACCAGAGAGGGTGTGGCCAGCCACTACAGACACTTGACTAACCATTAATCATATCTTGGTGTACAGTAGTTTCTATAGAAGGGAACCAAGCCCCCATGTTGATCAGTGGTTCTGCTCCCCCATGTAATAGAGTAACAATCTATAATTTGAGGTCTGTAACCTGAAACTAGAAGAAGAGGGTGGGCCCACAAGCAGTGGGGCCCACCGGGGATTTCCTCTGTGCCCCTGTGTGCCAGTCCAACCCTGTGTGACGTTCATAAGGGCCAATGATGTCTGACATACCTCATTATGCTGCATGTGAACACAGTGACAATCACTGCATCACAGACAGACAGTCCACCTGTATGTATCTAGCTTAATATACACATATCATTTTCTATTTCACTGCTATAGAGGAGGTACTTCACCAAATCGGTACACACTATCCGATAAAACGTGCAATCTTTTTACTTTCGACCAATCTGCACGCCCATCTTATAGTGTGTGCCCCCAATACGTTGTTTTCACCCGTCATTCATTGCATTGTCCCATTGGATGTTCTGCACATCCAAAGGGACAATTTCACGGATGGTGTAGTGTTGTTACATGAAGCATTTAACAATATATCGCGTCGGTACACAGCAGATCATGTCGTGTGTACGGCAAAGCGATATTTTGTTACATTCCATTGTTGAGTCACTCCGTTATTGAGTTGTGTACCCAGCTTTACATTATTCTGAGCCAGTGGAGATTGCTAGGCAGGCTTGAACATTTGCTCTGAACAAATGCATTGCATTTATTGGCTGATTCACACACACAAAGATCCTATACATCTACAGTATTAACATTCTTGAAGCAATTGTCTGCTTAGAAATAACATAAACTGAGCACTTACACAACAGAATCGAGAAGAACGGAGATGACAATCTCATCCATTTTAGCTACAAAAAAAAATATTTAAAGTCAAAATATGTAAATGCAGAAAAAGTATTTTCTATGGTACTTTAGATGTGTTATTATTTTAAAATATTCCTCCAAAAATGCATCATGTAATGAGGAATTACAGACTAGAAGACCAATATACAATTAAAGACTGTGGGGTATATTTACTAAAGTGCGGGTTTACAAAAGTGGAGATGTTCCCCATTGCAACAAATCAGATCCTAGCTATCATCATTTTCTAGAAGGTACTAGATAAATGATAAGCAGAATCTGATTGGTTTCTATGGGCAAAATCTCCACTTTTGTAAACCCGCAGTTTAGTAAATATACCTTTGTGACTGCCAGGGAGTCTGTAGTAGCTAAATTCTTAAAGAAAATATAGATCACTGTTTTATCACACAATAATTGCAAAAAAAAATCCTTGTATTCCATAGATTTAGCACAACTTGTGCCATTCGTAATTCAGCAGGTGCATTGTACAAAGCAGTAACTTGCTGTAATGGTCACATACAGCCTCACAGGTCAGATGCTACCTGCAACTGCCTTTGTGACACATTTTACCACGTTTACGTTTGTTAGACAAATTACAGCAAGCTCACCAACAGGTTAGAGTTATTATTGCTCCAGGGCTCAGGGCTGGCCCGACCCATGCCTAGAGAGCCAGCCAGCAGAGGGTGGAACGAGGAAGCATCTCGTCTGTGCGCGGAGCTGACTGGCCACAACTAAGCCCCCAAGCACACACTCAACAGACCAATGAGGAAGAATACTGGCTCCACCCTCCTCCCTGCTCCCAGGTGATCCCGGGACACCCCTCGGCAACAAAGTAATTGGGGGGAAATGTGCTGCTGTTGATGGCGGGGGCGCAATATGCTGCCAGGAAAGTGGGGTGAAGGGTGGGACGCGACTCACTGCTGCAGCTTACTAAATTTAATAATATAGGTCCGCCCCTGCCAGGACTAACAGGATTCTCTCACTTTAGTAAATATACCCCTTATTGTTAAAACATTAAGTGTCAGCGGAATACTGACGTGCGTGGTCCAGTGCAAATATCTCTCCAAATTGATTTCCCCCCTAAGATTCTAAGGGCTTTATTTACTAAGCATTGGGATCTAAAACCCGGCGCTTCCTATCATGGTTAAATAGGAGATTTAAAAAGGGCAATGATTTTACTAGCAAAAGGCTAGTAAAACCTTATGCCCTTTTAAATTTCAGGCATAAACACAATGAGAAACGCAGAATTTTAGATCCCAGCGCTTAGTAAATAAAGCCCTAAACCTCTTTCTTCAGTTCACCATGTTTAACGATTCACAAATCTTTTCAATTTCATAATGTCTCTCAAGGAATTACCAGCTATTATAAAGTGAATTAAATATCACCTTCACTGACACATTATAATGAAGTAAACTAATATCCATACACCTAAAAGCATTCTGAATAATTTCTATTTTAAATCATTGTTTTTTTTATATATATATATTCAAAATAGGTAGAATTGGTCCTATATGCCATACTAGGCTGTGGTTTGTTTTCTTTGGTTTATAATATAGAGAAATTTTTGAACAAACTAGTTAAAAACTAAATTTCACCAGGTAGCAATTAATATCTCAACATATGAAAATAAATCAGATGTCCTGACTGACTGACTGATCAACACCCAGCCCAAACCTCTGAACCTACAAACATTAAAATCAGGGAGTATATTTCTTCCATGACCTAGGTACCCAGTAAGAAGGTATTTTTCGAAATTCGACTCCTAAGGTGGTGAAAAGGGCTAAAATGTTTCCTGTCCCTGTGCAATAAGATGACCTACTGTCTCATCGTGGTTGCAGCACAGTTCAGAATTCACACACCAACTGTCATCCCAAGTGCTGCCAAACATCACTGGCAGTTGGTGTGGCTCCCCTATTTGAATAGTGAGGGAAGGGAATGAGGGGTCTATTTACTAAGCCTTTGATGGAGATAAAGTGGATGGAGATAAAGTACCAACCAACCAGCTCCTTCCTGTCATTTTTTCAAATACAGCCTGTGACATGGCAATTAGGAACTGATTGGCTGGTACTTTATCTCCGTTCACTTTATCTCCATCCAAGGCTTAGTAAATAGACCCCTGTGTTACTACAGAGGTGAGAGAGGAAAATGTGTTATTACAGGGGAGAGGGAGTGGAATGTCTTACTATAGCAGTGATGCATTACTATAGAGGTGAAGGATTAATGTGTTACTGGAGTGGTGAGATGGAACTGAAAAGTGTGGCCCCCATTTACTAACGAGTTTTATCACCAACACGAGTGATACATTTCACTGTGTATGATAAATGTTGCTCCAGCCAATCAGCTCCCAACTGTCATTTGTCGAACAGTTGACAGTTGTGAGCTGATTGGCTGGAGCACCATTTATCATACACAGTGAAATTTATCACTCGTTTTGGTGATAAAACTTGTTAGTAAATGAGGCCCTAAATATCTAAACCAGGTACATCAGCTAGTATATAATATTAGCACATTAACAAACACATAACACAAGAAAATCTACAAGGTATGATTCACCTGATATTATGTCACTGAGACTGGAAACAGCAAACACAATCTCTTGTGTTCAGTAATTCCTGCTTTCTGGTTCTCTTTGTGGTGAAGCAGTTTATGACATTTTTCTTTTTTAATATATATTTGTAAGTTGTCTTAATTATTAATGATATGATATTATACTATGCAACAAAGAATAACATGACTGACCTGAAAGGCCCTTCTGCTGACTGTACATTGTGATGTCACTTGTGTGGTAATAAGACATCTGTGATGTCATCAAGAACAGGATGCTATTGCGTGAGACACATTTATCACAAAGTTACCTTACAGGGAGAATACATATGTGTTGCTATAAACCAGTTTAATAACATAGTTGTCCTTGGTCATTGAAATATTGATGTTCAGAGGATTACTCAAATGTGAACACTAATACCCCTTTCAGACATACTGAGATTCCCGGGATTTTGGCCTGCCTCGGCCAAAATTCCTGGGTCTCATGTCTGTGTGAAAGGTACGTTCCCGGGTAGCCGCCCCTGCAATCGACCAGGGTCTTTCCCGGGACTTAAATCCCGGGAAATTACCCTGCTTCTGTCTGAATGGTGCTACCCGGGAATTTACTACTCCCGGGCAGCACCAAGCAGCTTTTGCATGTAGCTGACAGCGCAGAGCGTCCTATAGGGAATTAAAATAAATGTTAAAAAAATTATAATAATAATAATAATAAAAAAAAACCTGCATTACGATTGGCCAGCTTTTGGCTGCTGAATGATGACATCATCATCAGCCAGAGAGGGGATAGGCTAGCAGGAGCAGACGGCAGAGAAGAGGCAGGTAAGCAGAAAAACCCTGCTCTTGTCTGAAAGGGATCTACCTGGGAATTTCCCGGGTAGACACTGTAGTGTGAAAGGGGGGTCTCAACTAAATACCCGGGAATTTGCACAGGAGAAATTCCCGGGTCTGAGCAGGACATTTCCCGGGTTGTATGTCTGAAAGGGGTATAAGCAAGTCTTGTACCTACTTGTAAATCCCTTCTGTGTTCACTGTTACTATCTTTGTAGATTATGCTCTATACAAAACTTCTTCATAGATAACAAACAATATGTATAATATTGTATAATATGACAATATATATGTAAAAAATATAATCCAAGGAATAGATGGCACTCCAGGAGATTGCAATAAACATGTTCATTTATTTATTTGCAGAAGCAACATTTTCGTATCTAGTATGATCATTTCTCAAGCTATTCACACTTATCATCCCTTATATGAAGTGAATATATATATTGATCCTTTGTAGTAAATTTCTATATTTAATACAGTAATTTAGTGCCCTTGTGTTAGTTAATATAATTATTGGCCCTATGTTTTGGATAGAAACTAAAATATTGTCTCCAGTAATTATCAATGAACATCATAATATAAATTCATCATATGCTGGTCCATAGTTTATTTACTATTCTTCTGATTAACTCCCAATTTTTTTGTAGTATATTAGTAGCACTAAATTACTTACTTTTCCTTTTGTTCTATTTTAACATAATCCAGTGGCATATACGAATAAAACACATTTAGTAACACAAACCGAGCATCTCAGCTTCCCAAAGCAGAATGAGTTAATGGGCGGATGTCCGCCATGTGGTAGACGCAGAGCCAGATTAATAACAGGGCAGCTAGGGCAGTTGCCCTGGGGCCCCCACACATAGCTACATCACCAGTGTGCCATATGTGGACTGGGGTTTCTGTGTGGCATAATATGATCTGGGGGAACTACAGTGTGTTTAACACATTTGTGGTGCTGGGAGTAGTTACACATTATACTTTCTAATGACAACTCCAGCATATCATTTTGACAATTTTATTGGTTGGGGCCCCTTCAAATTTGTTGCCCTAAGGCCCCACAAATCTTAGTCTGGCCCTGGGTAGACAGAAAGTCAATCTGGAGCATCACACATGAGAAACCAAAAATAAATATAGATGGATCCGTATTAAAAATCTAAATGAAGATATATTAACTGCCACCTCAGATGTACTCTGCTAGTTCACAGCTGCCTCAAAGGCGTATCACTGACCTCCTTCCACATAAGATATTATTTAGGAAAGTGAATTGGTCGCCTTAATTGATGTTGTTAACCAAGCGGGGGTGTTTCAGAAGAGCTCTACTGCTTTCCTGTTATTGTTACACCAGCAATAGCTGGCATACTGTTAGTATTGGCTTTTGGGGTGTACCCCACACTTTTTGTCCCCCCAATTTTGGATTGGCAGCATTAGTACTGGCATTACTTTTGGGAGGGGAGGAGGCCCATTTTGTGAGTTGTTTTGGCATTTATTTTCTCGATTCTGTGCTGAGCCTATTAGTACTTTTTGATTGGTCACGTCATTAATTGTCTATGCAGTGCCCGTACCAATGAGGCCTTGGTGTGTTTTTTTTGTTCCAAAAGCCTTCGTATTTTCAGAAAATAACATTAGTTTGATTAGATTTTTTCACAGGGTAAAGGATATTTACTGAAAATGGGCAGAATTTATTTTTATTCATTTAGATTGCAAGTGAAATAAGAGAAATGCTTTGGCATGAACCAACTTGCCAAAAGAGCAAAAAGCAGTATTCTACATGTAGGGTTTCATAAAAAAAAAATCTGCACTCCGCTCAGATACTTCACAATCCGCTCAGATATTTCACAATGGCATATGCAGAAACTCTCCTGGTTAGGTAAAATAAATGTAGTGAAGATGAATATACTTCCTAGATTACTATATTTGTTTCAAACGGTACCTATTAGACTTCCTGCTCGATATCTATCAATAGTTCACAATGTTATCTGGCATTTTGTGTGGAGTGGCCGGAAGCCGAGATTTAAACATCAGGTCTTGTTTCGGCACAAATTACAAGGGGGTAGACAGCTCCCCATGATTTCAGCTTTCCACCAGGCTACTATCCTTCATAGAGTTGTAGATTGGTATCAGAATTCCCGGGTGAAGCAGTGGGTTGCTATACAATCAGCCTCTACCAACCTACATTTGGATATTGCTCCGTGGTCCTCCAAACTGCCGTGTATAGATCACCCAACTGTAGGGCCTACTCTGACATTATTTAGAAAGCTGAGGTTAAAGTCTGATGTGTCCTCGGTGGTGTCCACCCTTACCCCTATAATATACAATCCTCTTTTTAGCCCTGGTGTATCGAGATATATGGCATCTAAATGGTCCGCTTTTGGTTTAAGTAGACTAGGTGGCTGGGTTTCTGGAGGTATATTCAAGTCCTTTGATGCATTGTCCAAGGAAGCTGGCTTATCTAGGCAAGACCACTGGTTTTACCTACAAACGCGCCATTTTACTTTCTCTCTGGGTGAAATGGGTAATTTAGGGAGATCCTTAATTTCCTTTGAATCTATCTGTGCGAGTGATGCCACTCCTCAACATGTAATCTCTTCTATTTACCGAATTCTTTTAGCTATTTCTCTTCCTGAAGGGACATCCTTTCAAAGTGCTTGGGATAAGGATATGGTGACTAAAGATATTCAGATTAATTGGAATAAGGTATTTCAATATGCTAGTGCATGTTCCACTAGTCTGGAGGTCATAGAAATGCAATACAAGGTTCTGACGAGGTGGTACCGCTGCACAGTTATTATCCAGAAGTATTCTCCTGGGGTGTCGCCTCTTTGCTGGAGGTTTGGAAGAGAAAAAGGTACAATGTTCCATATTTGGTGGGATTGCCCGTTGATTACACCATTTTGGACCGGAGTTATACCCTTGGCATCAGAGTTTCTTGGTTATCCGGCCCCTGCAACCATACAACCATTCCTTTATCTAGATATAAGAAGTCTCTCCTAAAACATATGAACAATGCAGCCAGAGCAGTAGTTCTGCTTCATTGGCGATCCCCCCAACCCAACCAATCTGGGACTGGTGTCGCAGGTTAGATTTCTATATGTACATGGATGATGTATTTCATACGGCCCCGGAGAGACAACCTGATTTCACTGCACGGTGGTTTAGCTGGTTATATTTTAAACTCTTCCCCTCGTATAAAGGTTTGATTCTGTGGGATACAGGCCGTACATCCTCCTGAAGTATCTCTACTTGCTGATCTTAATAATATTATTATTTTTTTTTATTTTATAGTTTTTCTGCTATTTCATTCTGCGTTTATTTTTGTAAGTTTTCAGTGCCCTATCTGTAACTTGCTACTTTTCGTGCATCTTTTGTACACCCCTTTTTTCCTTCCCCCTCTCTCCCTTTGACTCACCCCCTTTCTGTTGTGTGTTTTCAGTATTCTGATGGACAAGTTTAAAAAATTTAAAGTTTCTATCTTTTCTAATATAAGATATTATATTATCTATTGTGATTGTTTTTGTATTGGTCAAAATATTTTTGCTGGAAACTTTCAAGTTGTTTTGATATGAAAAATTTAATAAAAAATTTATAAAAAAAAAAAAATCTGCACTTAAGAATTATTATGAACTTTTCTGTAGTTTGAATGAAATGCATAAAATGGGTAGGAGTAGTGTGGTAACCTAACAAGCTTACTATTTTGAGAAGTAGACAAAATACTGCATGAAACGAGGACACCCCTGTGGTTACTCATGTCAGGATGGGCTATCTGGATCTTCTAAGGATTGTTTAATGCTTTCTGAAAATAATTACCAAATGTGCACGTCGTGTGAAAGAGAGGATTCCTGTTTTTCAAACAAAGGGTGTATGTGCCATGTTGTGAGAGACCGGGCATTTGTGCCCCACCAACTCCTGGCGCTACTAGTGTTTTTGTAATGCTGGGTGATCACATGTAAATAACTAGTCATGAAGTCCTGGTCTCTCCCCAGCTATAGTGGGACCGGTATGAAATACCGCCAGACGCATGTCCGGCGGTTCAAATCCCGACACTGGAAGACCGGCAGTGAAGATCCTAACAGGTAAGTATTTTATGTATTGACTAACCCTCCTTTAAGGGTGCCTAACCCTAACCTCCCCCCCAAGTGCCTAACCCTAACCCCCCATGTAAGTGCCTAATCCTAACCCCCCCTTCCCCGCAGCCTAAACCTAAGTCTCCCTGGGGGGTGCCTAACCCTAACCCCCCCTTCCCCTAGCCTAAACCTAAGCCTACCAGGGGGCGGGGTGCCTAACCCTAAGTCTCCCCCGGGAGCCCCTAACCTAACCTTCCCCCCCTGCAGCTGTCCGCACCCTCTGCCCGGCTTACTTTCGATCGGTATGCCAGGCGTCGGGCTCCCAGGCATAGGTAAAATGATAGGCGTTGGGATTTCGACGCCTGTCATTAGACCCCTGCTGGGATTAGACAGTCGGGAAGCCAGCAGTCGGCATTTTGACCGTCGGCTTCCTGACTGCATCCTGCTATAGTAGCAGGAAGCAGCAATGGAGACACTTCTAGGTAAGTTTTTCTTCCATTTAAAGGTATATCTGTAGGATGGGCCACCCTCGTCCTTAGCACTGTTGAGTTAAAGACACATATTTGTCAGACTGTTTATTGTACCAGGGGGGAATTATGGCACCGACAGATTTGTGAATTTTTGTTCGCAGACTTAAAGGTGGTGAGTTCCGATGCTGTTGCTGGGTCTACATGACGTGTGGGGGCAAGTTAATTGGATTGAGCCCAAAGTGTCCACAAAATGCCAGAATACAGCTTGTTATAGTTTGTTTTAGTGTAGTAAAAACAAATGTCACATATGTGATCATGTGGACCATAGAAGCGATACTATTGTTTTCACCTCAACTGAAGAGGAATTTAAGATTGACATTTTTTTTAACTGCCAATCTACCTATGTAATTTATGTTATTCAATGTGGGTGTAAGGCTCAATATGTTGGACATACTATATGCACCGTGAATGTCCATTTTCTAGAACACAGATGTTGTCCTAACCCTTCACTTCCGCAGCCTAACCCTAACTGATGACTGTCGGGATTCCGGAGTTGGTATTCTGACCGTCGGAATCCTAACCGCCGGGATCCTGACTACATCCTGTTTTGAATATTTTTGAAACACACAGTCTACCCAGACACCTTTTGTCTTGTCCTGAAGGTAATTTCAAGAAATTTGGAGTCAAAGCCATTGAACAGGTTAAGCTTACAAAGAGAGGTGGAGATAGATATCAATTACTCTGTAAATGAGAGGCTTTTTGGATCTTTAGACTTATCACTCGAGCTCCATATGGACTAAATGACGCTCCATAGAAACATGTCACTATATGACCCCCCATTCCGCCTTTTTATCTTGTTAGGAGACTTCTGTACTGTTGATGTATTGGATCGGCAGAACACTATAGTTCCCTAGGGGTTCTGCCAATCTGATTTTATACCCACAGTCAACTGTCTCTCTACGGTTATCATGATTATTATTTGTCTATTATTGTCTGACCTATAACTGTTGATGTACTTGTTTAATAGGATGTTCAATCCTGATGATCCCTGTGAGAAATTAATTTGTCCATGAAGGTTATATTCTAATCCCAATAGACATCTAATGCTATTATTATACTTTGTTTATATAGATGAATTTTTCTCTATAGAGCTTCATGGACTAATTTGAGTTAGTATTCTTTATCACTCTGATCCTCATTATTAATTTATTAGACATAAAATATGGATGGAAAAATTTATGATCTATATCCGAGTTATTGGAGTTATTGGAACAATGTTTTTGTTGATTATGTTTTTAATTTATATGCATTTATACATTTATTAATACATTTTTTTATATATATTTTTTTTTAATGTAATTGTATTACATATATATTTTTTTATTAGATTTTTTGCTTATAGTATACAAATAAATATATATTTTTTTTAAGTTCTAATTCATATATCAATGAATTGGCAGAGAGAAATCTGATTTGCATTGGACGTGGTGTTTTGTAAACAGTCGAGATTGACTAATATGAAATTGAACATGTTGAAGCTATACCATAGCCCCTAGGGAGGTACTCACCATTTGCCCCTGAGCCAAGGATTCCGAGTAGGTGCAGTCCCTGGCACCCTGACAGGAACCAGATGATGCTGAGGAAATAAATGCAGCGTCTAGGGAATAAACAAACACAGACAGTCAATACGTGTTCTCTCCCTCCCTCCAATAGGGGAAAGGGACATGTCAAGGGTGACAGTGATCTTCACCAGATAGGTGAATGATCATCACAGGCACAAGGCCTCAGCCACCCCGTTTTCACCAATTTAGTGTTTTCGCACTAAGGTGTAACATAGGTCTTACACGATTGCCAAAGCGTTATAGGGAAAGAAAGGGGAAACAGACACACACTGAGTGACTACTCACTTTCAGGACTCATCACCTCGCTCATACATCGAGTAGCACCTGTAAGGAGACACAATACAGCCTATCTACACTTCTAATCTAATAACTAACACTCTTTTACTTAATATGGCTGCTCAACTTACACACCGCCCAGAACTATAACTGAACGAGGGCCTGATTCAGAGACATATGCAGTGCTGATATTTACACAGCTGAGCGATGCTACTGCACATGCACAAAAAATCTAGAAAACCTTTACTGCGCACACGTGAACCACTGTGTGTGATACCGTTTGCAATTGCGTACAGTATTGCTAACACTTGAGAAGGGGTTTGTGATCCCTGGGCGTATCAGGTTGACTAGGAGGTGACCTAAAGTGATCACAAAAAGGGGCAGTTTCCTAGGAGTGTTATGGGAGTAGTAAGGGCGTGTCTGGGAATGCTGTATGTTCCAATCGCAAATACAATGCTTCAGAGGCCATATTTAGTTGTATTTGGGGAGAGTAGCTACAGTAGAACCTAGGCTACCACAAATGTTGATGGTGCGACCGATGTTGTGTCAATATTAGTGTGTTTTCAAACTCCTTCTAAAATGCACAGACCACACATCCTGAAAGTGGACGTATCGCTGCTCGTACACTCCATCGCACAGTGGAGCACAAAGGGAAGGTTGAGATTAGCATTTGCATATTCCCACAGCCCACCAATTTTCCACGTGATCACATAGAACAATGTCTGAGGGGTCAGGTGTTGGCTGTGGGTCGCTCTTAACAGGGAAAAGACAAGGTTGCAACATATTGCGATGAAGCACAAGGAACCATCTGGACCCATCCATAGGTTCAACCCAATACATGGGAGAGTCAGGAGAGAGTTGAGTCTCAGCACATATACAACTGCTTCCCATCTGTCACTAAGCTTACTACTTGGTTGCTAAAGATGGATCAACACCTTCTGCCCATAATGCAGTGGTGTGGCAGCGAAATTCAGTCTCAGGTGAATGATAGTGCACATCTGTTCTTCCAGCAGGTGGTGAGTGACTTTCAAATATCACTGCAGCTTCTGTGACCATCCGGCTGCGGTCCTCACTTCTTGAGACCACACATCCTGAGACAACTCTCCACATATCCAGAGACAACTCTCCAAATTTTCTTCCCTGTGTGGCCAAACGTCAAGTAGTAAGGGGTATACCTTGTAGCATGATAAACCCGATTGTTGTAGGCCCAAATTAGGTTGGGTACCTCTCAGGCCACTTCCATTTTTGATCAGCTTTGGGGATTCTGAGTATCTACAAAAGAGTGCAATTTAACTGTTCATAGTTCATAGTTCATAAACTCCATTTTCCTGCGGATGGTACGAGGTAGACATGACACAGCTCTTGCATCAGCCACCCCTAGATTCAAGCACCTTGATCAGAATGAATCCTATCTAGACACCCATACTTGCAAATTAACTGACACATGATAACCTGTGCAGCGGACTCTGGCATTTGGTCCCGGGTAGGTGCTACAACAGCAAATATAGTAAAATGATCCATTTAGACCATACGGATGTCCACTAACAGAATCGCCCAAGAGGACACGTCTAATATGAGTAGCTCCAAAGGCCTACCAGTTTGGATAGTCAAAGCTGGGTTTAACCCTTCCACAATTCAGACCGGTTCAGCACACTTCCTCTACCAATTCTCTAAGCCCCTGCTGGAAGTATTGTTGTTGCAACCAGTTGAAGGTCTCCTCCACCAATAAGGTCCAGGTTTTGTTCCTGTAACCACTCCTCTTGTGTCTTGGTGATGACCATGGTTGTCAGAGCAAATACACCTGGAACTTCCATGTTACCCGAGTGAGATAGGCTATTTCCACTCCTTCCTGGTCTTCATCACACAGGCTCCCTGGTCCAATTATGAGGAATTGAGAAAAGGCATCCACATTGCCATTGTGATAAGCGGGCCGGTAGTGAATACGGAAAGTTAACTTAGCTAAGTTGCCCACTCATGCTGTTTCAGTGAACCCAACTCTCTAGGTTCCAGATAGGCCAAGAGATTATTATTCGTGAAAATTACAAATTTCGCTCCTGTCAGATATTCATCAAATTTGTCAGCAACAGCGCACACAACAGCCAGCAGTTCCAGTTTGAATGAACTGTACAGTAATATGCAGGATTCCATTCAGACTCACGCAAGCTTAGGCTACAATAGGTGATGACATATTCCTTGCCAACCTGGACTGGTGCATTACAGCACCCAAACCCTGCAGACTGCCGTTGGTGTAAAGTAAATGTTTATTAAAGTCAGGATAAGTGAACACTGGTGCTGTAGTCAATTCTGGTTTTATACTGTTGAATGCACTTTCCTGCTTGAACCACCACTCTACTACCCGTCATTTCACCTCCATTGAAACTCCTCTCAACAAAACATGTAAGGGGCCTGCAACCTTAGATAAATTTTGAATTAAATGTTGGTAATATTCCACCAATTATAAGAAAGCCCAGAGCTTGGTAACTGTCGTATTTTCTACCCTTGGATTGCTGTGATCTTGTCAGCTGTGGAACATTCTCCTTCCCACTAAATGGTATGGTCCAGATATTTCAGGCTGGGCTTTCTTCAAATGGTACTTCTGGACTTCATCTTGAGGCCGTATTGTTCCGGATGCTGCAAGACCAGGTCCAATTAAGCTAGATGCTCTGCTTAGGTGGTAGCAAAGAAGATATCATCTAGATAGATCAAAATTTAGGTATCCCAAGCAGCGCATCATCACTTCCTGGAAAGTAGCAGGCGTATTAGTGAGTCCAAACGGCTTCCTGTAGCACTCAAACAATCCCATAAAAGTGATGAAGGTGTTTTTTTCTCCATCTCCCTGCAACCAGGATCTGTCAATATCCACTGGCTAGATCAAAGTATTGAGCACAACCTGCCAAGGATTCTTTGATGCACAGCAGAGAGTAAGTGCAGCTATTTATTCACTGATAGTTCACACGGAAATGTAAAGTCCCATCTTTCTTCCAGACGAATACTATGCTCTCCACTACAACACCATTGTCCAACATCTGCTGAAGCATGGTTTTTACCTCCTGATAGAGAGCCTGATTCAGAGTTGTACACAAATGCTCCAGCAGCTGTGGCTATACAAAAATATGCTAATGCACCAGTAGCTGGGACAGAGATGCCCACCTGAGCCACACACAGACGCAGATCATTGGGCGCAGATCATGCAAACATCGAAATCCTGAGTGAGTTTATGGTCACTCAGAATGTGACAGGCACTGAAACGCTGGAGCCATGTTTTCTGCATACGGGAAATTGTATGCAGGCTGCCTACGTTTTTAGTTGACATTCCCCATTGCTTCCTCCAATGCTCCTTTACTGCCAATAACACTGAAGATAAAAACTTGCAGCCTACGACTACGGTAATATACCTTCCCGCTTGCGCAGTACTAATAAGACGCATGTGCGGTTGCAAAAAATAGCTCCATTTGCATAAAAATCAGCATATTGTACAACTCTCAAACAGACCAAGAGTCTGGTGGAAAAAAAACTTGCTGCATTTTCCACAACAATTGTTCCAAACAAGAAACATCTGCCGGTAACAGGTCTGTAATAGGAACCTCCATCTGTTCTAAGATGACTCATTCAGTGGAAGGTAATGTAGATATTCTGGTTTAACAGGACTGCCACACTCCAGGATTTGTTAGGAACTGGATACAATTCAATCCAACATTGCTGAAATGCCTCAGCCAGCCTGACAATCACCACACTGACCAAGACAGTGTCCGTAGGAATTTTTTGTAGTTGATCTCCCACACTGCAGTGCCACATTGGAACCCTCCTATTAACAACTACAACCAAAGTTTGTGCCACCAACGGTCCTCCACACTCTTTCTCTAGAGGTCTGACTGCTTCCACAATAACCTCTAAACCCCGCAACCTCTATTGTGTCCATACATTCAAGTATCGAATTACCTCCTGTGGGGATGGTACAGTACAACTACTGTATATCCTGCTGGTGGTTGGTCTTGATTAGTCCAACTTCTTCTACACCACCAAGTTTCTTCTAGTTCTGCTAGCCCCTATACAGAACTCTCCTATGGCTGTGTTTGTTCCAGGGATAGTGTTTTGGCCACATGTGCCCACTGTTGCATTACTGCAAAAGGATGAAAGTTGTCATCTTGATCCCAGCGTCAGTTTGTATACAGTGAAATAACAAGGCCTCTTTTGTGGACACCTTAAAAAACAAGACTTTCCAAAAGGGCACATTGCATAGCCCCATGATGAACTGATCCAGTAACATGGGGTCTGTTTCAACTAGATCCAGTAGTCCCCTGGGGTCTCTTTATTGTAGTTCAGCCAGGAGTTTTTGCAGGGCATTGGTATATTGTGGCAGAGATTCATCTTAGCGCTATACCCTTGGTCGTCAACAAAACAGCAGGGGAGGTATCCACATAAATATCTTGAAGACTCTGGAAAATGTTATTCAGCGCCATTCGCTGTCCCTCAGGTCTCAAACCATCTTGCATGCCTTACCTTCGAGAGCATGAAGGGCCAGTTCTGTCTGCATCAAAGGAGTGACCTGGTACAATCTTACCATCCCATGCAGTCGTTCCCTTTAGTCGTTGCTATCATCAAACCTTGGGAGATTAGCGAAGATGGTGCTCAAAGGTATGAATGGAGTGATGGTCACTGCAGCCACCAGCACAGAGTAACTAGAAGGTTGGGCCAGGCTTCCCAACTCATTGTTCCTGTCCATGCTACTACTGGACTGAAGGTTCTCATCACCACTGTCGTGGTCTGGCACGTCATTATTGTCGTGACTCATCCTGCCCATTACATCAAGTTTGGAAGGTATACTGTAGCACCTATGGGGTATTCACTGTTTACCCATGGGCAGAGGTTTCTGAGTAGGTGCGGTCCCCAGCGACGTGACAGTAACCAGATCAAATTGGTCCACCAACAGTCCCAGTCACTAGGCTGATGAATTCAACACCAGCAGGGGTCGCAAACACCCCAAGGTCAGTGACCACTACAGCAGTGGTGACCTCAGCATAAGTTCACCACCAACCTCCTTCCACAAGCATATAGTTTACTAAGTGTGTATAATATATAATAAATTGGCACCCATGGGGTGAAATCATTTAGTATTCTTCTGGACGAGTTCCTTCTATAATGTTGATTAGACATGTGGAGTATAAATAGTTAGCCCAGTAAGGGAAGTCACTTCTTCTGATGAAACATACCCTGATTGGGCGAGAAACGCGTCAGTGAGTCGCAACACTCTTATATATATAGTCACAAACTCAGTGTCTGGGATCGGTGCTCACCTGCATACAAGTGGATACAACCTCCACATACATTATTGCGCTATTTGCAGCAGTATTTCAGTCGCAGCTACTCCGCTATACACAGTTGCAACCACAGTCGCAGTTATTGAGACCAGAACTTCTCGCAGCAGCATCTGAGCCGGAGCTCTTGGGTTGTACACAGTCACAACTAACTTGCTGTATACAGCTGTATCCACTAAGTTCAGCAACCCTTTAGTGCATAAACTGCAGTCCATATACAGCATCACGCTGGGTCAACGCCACTGCCCCCTTCCCTGTATAGATGCTCTCCCATACATGTCCCCTCCCGTGTATAGATGTTCTACTACATCTGCTCTCCCATATCTACCCCATCCCTGTATAGATGCTATCCCATATCTGCTCCCTTCCCTGTATAGATGCTCTCCCATATCTACCCCATCTCCTGTATAGATACTCTCCCATATCTACCCCATCTCCTGTATAGATGCTCTCCCATATCTACCCCATCTCCTGTATAGATGCTCTCCCATATCTACCCCATCTCCTATATAGACAATCTCCCACATCTGCTACCTCACCTGTATAGACACTCTCCCATATCTTCCTCCTCCCCTGTATAGACACTCTCTCATATCTTCCCCCTCCTCTTAGTGGTACTGTATGCGCACCAAAGGCAAAATATGGATGTGGCCATGCGTCTTGAGACATTGCCACTTGAAATGGGGCATAACAGCATTAACTTGCCAAGCATTTCTCATCACTCTGCGAGCAGTCCTCTCCAAATACAATTATGGTGGTACATACATATGGTGATTTTTCTGCAACTTGTAACCATTGTAGATACTGACAGTGTCTTCAGTCAGTATTTACTATTCATGTAGGAGATCACATAGTAAGGAAGTTGTCTGTTTGTGTAGGAATATAACCATCATACAACAGAGGTTCAACCAGACATTTTCCACCAGTGTCACCTCCTGCCCTCTCTATCCCCTCCAGCATCCTGTCCCATCACTCAGGGTCTTTTCTTCCTTACCACCTGCCCTCTGCATCTCACCATCCCCCTTCACTCTATATCTCTCACCATCCCCCTCACTGTGTCTCTCGCCATCTTCCTCACATTGTATCTCTCACCATCCCTCCCTTCACTCAGTGGGCCTGATTCAGAGCCGGACGCTATTTGCGCTCGCTCGTTCAGAAAAAGGGGCCGGATATTTAAATAGAGCGCTCGCTCTTTGCGGTCTGTTGACGCCTCTATGTCTGAACGAGCGAACGAAACATGTGCTCGCTATTTTTTAAAAAACGCCCCCTGGCCGCTCGCATCCTACGTCATCTCCGCTATTTATTAGATTAATCGAGTACATCGAAAGGCGTATGAACTGCTCGCAGTGCCTGTGGTAGCATTTTCCTACCGCAATCATGCGAGCAGTTCAGGCTAAAAGACAACCAAGTGACGTGGTCGATGACGCTGCTTTGTTAATTATGCACACCCTTAAAACGCCCGTTTTGCACGCCTGCGTTCGGATCTCCACTCCCCATTTTCAAGCACCTTCCCCTGTTACCACCCACAAACGCCTCATTCTGTCACTCAAATTAGCAGGCATTCGCTATTTTGCGAGCACAAAATTTCCGACCGCAATGACTGGTTCGCGCATGCGTATTACAACCCATATGCATGCGCAGTTGTGCGAACATCGCTCGGAGCGAACGAGCGGCCGCTTACGGGCGGCTCTGAATCAGGCCCAGTGTCTCTCAGCCTCCCCCTTCACTCTGTGTCTCTCAACCTCCCCCTCACCATGTTTCTCAGCCTCCCCTCTTCACTGTGTCTCTCTGCCTCCCCCTCACTCTGTTTCTCAGCCTCCCCCACACTCTGTGTCTCTCAGCCTCCCCTCTTCACTCTGTGACTCTCAGCCTCACTTCTGTCTTCTTAGTCTGTCTGATGTAGACGGTGAGGCCAGGCAGTGATGCCACAGTAAGTGTCCAGCAAGCTCTTCTTCGCACCAGAACAAGGAGTGTGACGTGATGTTGGCGTCGCGCTCTTTGCAGCCCTGGCTGAAGTAAAGAGGAGCTGTCACACCACCGAGCATGGTGGATTTGAAAGGTTTTGGGCAGTACAGTATACCGACTGCCAAATTTTTAACAGTACGCAGTACCACCATACTTGCACCACTGCCTTTCCCTGTATAAATGCTCTCTTATGTGCCCCATTCCCTGTATAAATGCTCTCTTATGTGCCCCATTCCCTGTATAGATGCTCTCCTGTATGTGCCCCATCCCCTGTATAGATGCTCTCCTATATGTGCCCCATGCCCTGTATAGATGCTCTTCCATATGTGCCCTATCCCCTGTATAGGTGCACTCTTATACCCACCTCACAATTATTTCCTCCGGTACCTGTAGTACAGGGGTTCCAAAACACGGTCCTCAAGGCACAATAACAGTCCAGGTGTTAAGGATAGCCATACTGGAACACAGGTGTCTTAATTAGTACCTCAGTTATTTTGATTTAACCATCTGTGCTCAAGCGTGGATATCACTTATACCTGGACTGTTAGTGTGCCTGGAGGACCGAGCTTGAGGAACACTGCTGTTTTAAATAGTTTTTTTTTTCCCCTCATTGGTATACCTGCCATCCTCCCCTTACTATACAGATTAGCATCGTTACGCTGTCCAAATATTTCTTATTTTGATTTCCAGACATAGTTTGCTACATTTTGGTTAGGATATTTATATTAGATTAATTTATTACATTACTTATTTTATTATATAATGTTAAAATGCTTTTGGGCATTCTTGATTGCATTAAGGGGCTTATTTCGAGTTAGGAGCAAATAAAAAAGCAGCAAAAAAGGGAGAAAAACAAGGGGTGCAAATGCATTTTTTATTTTTTCATGTAGAAAAAATACTGGCTGCTTTTGCATGTAGGGAGCAAATCATACTTGCTACATATAATTTCTCCTTCCTGGCAGAAACCCCAAGAGAAGATGCAGCTGATCACTACAGGGGGTGGGGCCGGGCTCCCAAATCATTAGGTCTTGCCCCTGTCATGACAAAATGTTACAATCGCGGGTCTGTGATGAGGGGACAGGGATAAAGCAATGCAATTTGTGTCATTCGTGGTATTATCTATCCACCCCACCCACTTCACTAGGAAGTGGGCGTATTGCAGGAGATCCACCCAATCTTCCCGGGGCTAATTCGTGAGTCTCACGCACATTCCAGGAGAGTAGGTAAGTATGGTATATATATTGGGCTTCTTTGTTTTTACACTGAAATTTAGAATTAATCTAGGACACGCATGTCACGATCCTTCACAGGGAATTCCTCAGTTGGAGGACTGGGAACCGGGGGGGTTAGGGTGGCTAGGAAGCAACTGGAGAAGTGACAGTACTAACGTCCACCTAAATAGTCAAACCCAGGTGTTGGCTAGAGGTGACCAGAGGCACTTCCTTTTGGGATTTGGGTTTCGCCACACCAAGTGAGCAGGTCGCAGCCCTCTGGTCAGGTACCTGGGAATGACAAGGACCGGGAGATAACACTAGGAGTGGGATAACTGAGAAACTATGCACTCCATGTAATGATATGGAGCCTAGATGAATACGCAGAATAATGAAAGCAAGAATACTGAAGGTTCGTACACTGTAGAGTACTCGTAACATGAGAACACTGGGAATTCCAGCATGGGCTGCACTAGGAGATCTGGGCGTGGAACTGGTACAGGAGAGTGGCACTAGTAGTCAGTATACAGATGCTGTACTGAGTACACACGCTGGTGATCCAGATGCAGGACTGGTACAAAAAAATGGCACTAGGAGTCAGTACACGGATGCGTTTCACGAGTGAGAAGAGAGAAATCTCTCTCAAACTCACCTGACTTTGCCTTTAGTAAATTTGCGAGATGAAAATCATCCCTAAACTCTCCAGAGATTGTCATCTCGACCAATCTCGATTATTAGTAAATTTACCCCTAGGAGTCAGTACGCAGATATTGTACTGATTACACTCGCTGGTGATCCAGACACAGGACTGGTACAAGAGAATAGCACTAAAGAGTAAATTTACTAAGATTCGAGATTGGTCGAGTTTAGTTTTTTTTATCTTGATTTGCATCGCTGAATCTCGGGTGATTTTCTCGTTTTTCATCTTTCAAACAGGCGCTACCATTATGCAGCTATAGGCAGCTGCCTAGAGCGCCAACCCCTAGAGGGCAGCGCAGAGTCCCGCTATCCAGGCTACGCTAACCCTACTGCTAGTGCCAGGTCTCTGTTGCAGCCACCAGCACCTGGGTTGTCAGCACTGATGTAGCAGTGCTCGTGCATTCCCCAGGGCTCTGTCAGGGCCACATCTGAGGGAGACAAGTGAGGGGACGCAGCTCCGACCTTAACTGAGAGATGGAGCCTGGCGCCAGCACATCCCCTGCATCCCCAGACAGGCTCAGCCGCCGATCCTCGGCCTCCTCTCTAGCATATGCAGTACCTAGAAACCCCCCCATTGACTTCAGCGGAAGGAGGGTGGCTACACAAACGGAGGCATTCCCGAAGGAATGCCTGTCGTTTGTGGGAAGCACCACTGACATCACCAGTGATGTCAGTGGAGAGCTTCCTGCTCCGTTAGAGCAGGAAGCTCTCTGGGGCTTGCGACGGACGAGACCCTACCACAAGGGTCTCGTCGCAAGCCCCGATGGTCGCGACCATCACCTAGCCGCTCGCAAAAGCTGTGGGTGGTCACCCACAGCTTAGCGAGCGGCCAAGAGGCCGGTGTAAAAAAAAACACCAGCCCGCCCTGAATCAGGCCCATAGTGCATGAGTTAGTGTGTATGTGTTAGTGTACTATGTGTATCTATGTGTATATATGTGTAAGAGTGGCAACACACCCTGTCCTCTTACAGCCCATTTCTACTGCCTGCATGCACCTTGTCTCCCCCACTCACTCATCTCTATCCCACCCCACCTTACTCCCCAGGAGCACTGCGCCTTAACCTACCTCCATGGACATCCCCACCTCCAAGTAAGATTAATAATGGGTGGGGTGTACTAAAGGTGAAAATGCAGTAAAACCCCCCAAATTGCCATTTTCGGGGGTTTTACTGCATTCCCCAAATGTACTAAACATCAGAATGGGATGCATTCAGGTGCTTTATTACGATGGATAACGCCTTTTTGCTTCTTATCGGGACGCTCCCCCTTGGGAAGGATCCAATCAGATCCCTCCAATCATGGCCCGAGGGACTTCTGGATGTTAAACCCGAAAGTCCCTCTGTCCGGAGTTATCACAAAGGACAGTTTATCGGGAGAGCTGTACTTTGCCATATTCTTGGTACATACCACGGTAATCAACCGCAGTATGTACCTGAAGACAGACGGGATGTACCGCATTGCTAATGCGATAGTTAGTACATCCTGCATTTTGTCTGTGTCCCTCTTTCACAAGTGCCATATGCAAGGGACACATGTAACTTGCTTATGTGTTTAACCTCTTTTGGGGGGCAACAGGGGCGGTAGGGTGAAGTTTTGCCTACGGCGCCTAGAAACCTTGCACCAGCCCTGCTCTCAAATTTACTAAGAAGTGAGTTTAGCTGAAAGTGAGATGGCCGATTGTGAAGCAGATCGAGATATCTCCAACTTGCAAGTGAAGATGAGATTACTCAGTGTTTTCTCTCTGCAAATCTCTCCCGAGTTAGCAGCCTGCATATATCAGTGAGATATGTGAAGGCTGCTTGTGTGTAAAACCTGGAAAAGGGTTGAATTAAAAAAAACAAAAACACAGGGTCTGCCCCCCAAAAGCATAAGCAGCCCCTGACTTGTCAGCCAGTCCTGGTTCCAAAAATTACCGGGAGCAAAACAAGTAGAGTTCCACCGTAATTTAGGAACCAGTACCAGGCTGCAGGGCCAGTGCTGGTTTTAAATATAGGGGAAAAAAATTGTGTAGGAGTGCCCCTATATTTAAAACCAGCACAGGACCAAAACCGACGGGGTGTAATCCACAGCCAGAAGACCCTATTACCTGGTCTCCAGGGCCAAAGCATTCTCACCCCAAGCCGGGGATCTCAGGGGAGGTGGGGTCCCCCCCTCTCCCATCTGAAGCCCGGGGCTCTTCTCCGCACCCCTGGACTGTGGGTACGGTGGTAATAAAGTGTAAAATCGAAGTAAACTATTGTATTTTACAGTGGAACTACAGGTGCCAGCATGCCTGCCCTTTGGCACTTGTGGAGCTACAAGTGCCAGCAGGCGGCCGGCACCTGTACCTCCACTGTAAAATTAACAGTTAAATAAAAACACAACACACACACCGTATATAGTACAAGTTTATTACACACATACCTCACTCACACATACTTACCTGTACCAGCCGATCTGTCCTCTTCTTCAATATAGAAATCTGTGTGGAATGACCTGCAAATAAGATCATATACTCACCTCCATCCTGGCGCTGCTCTCTGTAGCATCCAGGGTCTTGTTAAAACAAACCGACTTACCCAAACCATGCCGAACATGTGTAAGTATGTGCTGTTACATATACTTACACCTCTCGAAATGACAGATGACCAAAATAATCTGTAATTTCTCACGGGCCACTAGCCAATCAGCGCCCGCTTTACATGTAGCAGCCGCTTATTGGCTGGTTGTTTATACTCATTTGGTGGAATATGCATTACTTACCCCAGAGTGGGCTAAACTGGGCAATATTGACTCCTCGCCTATATTAACCAGGAGGAGTAGATAAATTCTTACCATTGTGTTGGCAATGGTTCAGACATCCTCCTCCCATGTCTCTATTCACGAATAAGTTGTATGTCTTTTCTGTAATGGACTGTTCACAAGGTACAGCATACTGAACAGAAGTGTGAACAAAATCAAGTGAGCTTCCATATTGCAATGGCCAGAAATCAGCTACTGTCCCATATGATTGCACCAGCCTGTGCTAGGGATGGCCACTGACTGTCGATGTTTGTGAACCATCAATGGTGTTGATCCAATGGTAATGGACTTTGCATTTGATGGTGGCATTTGAATGTTCTCCACCATCGAATGGTGATGATGCAATGATGATACCATGGTGTGTCCCCTTCCCCATTCTGAGGGGTCGAGAGTGCTTATCTACTTTGCTGGAGGCCATCTCACTAGGCAACATAGCTTGTCATGATTGGCTTTCACTTTGATATCTGACAGTGACATGCAGGCTCTGCAGCGCCGCTATTATTAGCAGTAAACCTATGCTAACCGCAGGTATCTTCCATTCAATACTGCCCTTTCAGTGTCAATCCCTAACATTGATAGTTGCACAGACGAGACCTGCAGTCAGTGTAGGTTTATTGCTAGTAATATCTGCGTTGCAGGCTGCTGTAACTGAGTTTGCGTTCTATGATCAGTCAAAGTGAGAGGCTGTAAGAGCGAGAGCCAATCAGAGCAAACCATGTTTCCTATTGATGCAACCTCCATTGAACTGGCTAAGTGCTCTCAGGGCCTGATTCAGAGATGGACGGAATTGCATTGTGTTAGCGTACATCTCTGAATCAGACCCACAGGGGTAAATTTACTAAAGTGAGAGTTTTTAGAAGTGAGTTTTAAAAGAGATGTTACCCATAGCAACCAATCAGATTCTAGCTATTATCTTCTAGAAGATGCTAGTTAAATGTTAAGTAGAATCTGATTGGTTGCTATGGGCAACATCTCTTCTAAAACTCACTTCTAAAAACTCTCACTTTAGTAAATTTACCCCTCAGTCTCTTAGAGAAGAAGGGTAGGGGCGACATCATCACATTATTATCGTATCTCCACCATGCAATGATGGAGAACTTCACAATGCTGCCATCGAAATTCCATTACCATCGGCCCTAAACCACTGATGGTTTGCAAACACCATCCATCGATGGCCATTCCGAACTGATGATTCTAACCATCAAATGGTTTCTGAACAATGGTTATATAACATCATTAACATTTATATGATGGTGGAAATGCAGCAAACATTTGATTCCTGCCCTTCTGATGTCCATCCCTATCAGATGGATTGCTAAATGTGATTACTATTACAAAGGCCAGAATCTCTCTCATATATGAAGCCCTGGTTTTACGTCACCAATTTTCATCTGGAAAAGCTCTTGCTAGACAACAGTAATAGGCAGCATTCAGCAATGCTAAATGTCTGGATGCATTTTGGTGTGTGGCAGCAGGTACACTTTAGGTGGGACTGTGACCTAAATCCCATTTTCATAGCAAGAGAAAAGGTGTCCGTGCAGAGGGGATTTCTCTAACCACCAGCAAATATTTTTTAGTTATTAGGCAACAAAGATTTGAGAAGCCTTGGTATAGACATATACATTTTTAGCTTTACTGCCTGTTGTAGCCTAAATGTACCACATGATGGCTCTGGAACACCACTAATAAACAGACTGAAGTCATCAACACCAAACCATATTCAAAATACAAGGTCATACATTATTAGATTCTATACATTTCCTATTCATTTTACTATAAAATATTATATGAATAGATTGTGAAGAATTGTGGAAACGAAATGTCGCATGACAACAGGTGCACTTTAAACACCAGTTTGTGCTTGCATTATTATTTTTTTTATTAGATTCTGAAAGCAAAAACATCTATCTACTTCTATAGATTGTAAGCTTGCGAGCAGGGCCCTCTTACCTCTATGTCAGTTTTGTTCTATTAATGTTGTTGCCAATTGTAAAGGGCAATGGAATTTGCTTCACTATATACAAAACTGTTAGCAATAATAATAATTAGTACATTTTCTTTTTTTTAAACAATTTCTTTTATTGAGACACCGCACATAAACACAATCAAATACATCAAAATAACAGTCACGAAAGATATAGATATACATAGAGTACAGTAGACATAAAGATCATAGTTGTTGTGGACATAATGTAGTAACAGTGTGTTTACCTAAGGAGAAAGATAAACCTAAAAACAAATCAAAAACCATAGATACATACATATAGTTTATGATAGCAGTATTCCACCATGTAAACACTGCATATATCTTAGTTATCAGATCATATTGTATATCAGATATTATTTGAAACTTTCAGCATTTCACAAATACAAACAAAAACAAATATAAACAAACCAAAAAAAAAAAAAAAAAAAGAGCTCTCTCCCAATCCTCACCCCCCACCCCCCCAAAGGAACCACAGCCACCCGTATCTGATGTAAACACATTATGTCGCGGTAGAGTTGATGTCTATTGGTGGATTATTCCCGATAGTCTGGAGTAAAAACCAAGATGTATCCTTCACACTATGATGTATTTGGCGCCTTATGTCGAGGGATAATGTAGATATATATGATTCCCACATATCAAAAAATTTCTCCACTTTCTTTTCCTTCTCCAAGACTACCTCTACCCAATCCATTCGAAATACATTGTATAATTTTGTCTTAAATAACACAAAAGAGATTTACCTATGTTCACCGCGAACCCTGATATTTCTTCAAAACTTTTCAAAAGCCCCAGTATATGCGTTAAACAGTCATGAGGATTTGCAATGTAAAGCATTATATCATCAGCAAATGCTGTTAATTTTATTGTTTTAGAACCAATCTTTATTCCCTTAAAAAGATCGTCCTTTTCCAGTATTCTAATCAGTGGATCTATAGCTAGATCGAATAGGAGGGGTGACAGAGGACATCCTTGTCTAGTACCTCTAAACATCTCTATAGGTGCACTCGTACAACCATTTATCATTAGGGACGTCATTGGGGATAAATAAAGATATTTGATCAGTCCTATAAATGAAGAGCCGAACCCACGCATTTGTAACACATTAAATAGGTGGGGCCATAACACTGTGTCAAATGCCTTTGTCGTATCTAAACTTAATAGAGTGTTAGTAGAAACCGAAGATGTCCCAGCTGACACTGCCACTGCGGCAATAGCCGCTCTAACTCCTCGAACTGAGTGACGCCCTTTTACAAAACCCAATTGATGAGGAGTTAGTAATTCTGGCAAAATAGTTTGTAAGCGACTTGCCATAATTTTAGCTAATAACTTCGCGTCAGTATTTAACAAACTAAACTAATAGGTCGGTACGATTCTAATTTTTGTACATCCTTTTGAGGTTTAGGGATCAATATTGTAGTTGTATTTGTAAAATATGGGAATGGAGAATTGTTGTCTATCATGTCATTAAACAAATCCACTAGAATCGGGGCCACCTGGTGCTGCAATAATTTATAATATTCGTTTGAATAACCATCCGGGCCCGGTGATTTCCCAAGTTGTAACTGCGAAATAGCCGACAGCATTTCTTCTAGAGTTATTTTCCCAGAGAGTGCCTCCTGCTGTTCTATAGTTAATAAAGGCAACAA
Organism: Taudactylus pleione; assembly: GCA_031769625.1. NCBI lineage: Eukaryota > Metazoa > Chordata > Amphibia > Anura > Myobatrachidae > Taudactylus > Taudactylus pleione. Next base: position 30,867,836 of record JAUIMM010000200.1, read on the forward strand.
GTCATTGGGGATCAAAGCTTCATACCGAGACTGATCAAAAGGAAGATCTCTATATAAGTCCTTATAGTACTCTTCAAACTTATTTATAATTTCATTATTCGTTGGGAGTAAAGCATTGGTATGCGGATCTTTAATGGCTGTGATATATGTTCTTCTACGCCAGGGCTTAGACATGTTAGCAAGCAACTTTCCAGCCTTGTTCCCCCATCTGTAAAATTTATGCTTAGTAAACAATACATCCTTTTTAGCTTGGGATAACAGGTGCGATTCTAAGAGTTGTTTCGCCTGAACATACGTTTCCCGAGATACATCAGTAGGGTCTGCTATATAATTTTGTAACGCTAAAGTTAGGGCCTCTGACATTGATTTATACACAGCAGCCTCTGTCTTTCGCTGGGATGAGACAAAAGCTATGATCTGTCCCCGCATTACAGCCTTCGATGCACCCTAAAAAATTCTGGTGTATCCCATGCCTCTATATTATCGTCTTGATAATTCATCCACTGTGCTAGTAGGTGATCTTTAAATTTAGTGGACTTGTATAAATAAGACGGAAACCTCCAATGTTTCAAGTTTCTCGGAGACTGCGTTACACTCAACGAAATTGTAATAGGCGCGTGGTCAGATATTAGAATTGAATGCAATCTGGATTCCTGTGTTCTAGATACCAGGCTATCTGAGACCAGAAACAAGTCAATTCTCGACCAAGATTTATGGACGGCAGAGTAAAAGGTATATGATTTATCTGTAGGGTTCAATAGCCTCCAAACATCTGTAAGTTGATGATTTGCTTTAAAAGATTGGAATTGTCTCCATATTGTCATATTAGATGATTGGGGAGTCGGTTGTCTGTCTAATGAGGGATTCTCTACTGAATTGAAATCTCCCGCCACTATCAATGCATAGTTAGTACGTTGTGCCAAGATGTCCATCACACTTCTCATAAAATCTTGAGGTGAAACATTTGGTGCATACACATTTACCAGAGTGTAACAGGTACCCTGAATCTCTACATCAATAATCAAAAATCTTCCATTAGGATCAGCTATGGTATTTATAATAAAATATTGCAGATTCCTTTGAAATATTGTGGCCACCCCCCTGATCTTTCTACCGCAGCTAGCCTTAATACATTCCCCTATCCATGGGGCCCTCAAAGTGGAAATATCTCCCTCTGCCCAATGTGTTTCCTGTAGAAACACTACATCTGACTTAAATTTTTTTAAATGAGTTACTACTCTTTTGCGTTTAATAGTAGAGTTCAAACTCCCAACATTCCAGGATAAAAATTTCAACTTACCAACCGGTGCCCCAGTATTACCAGTATTCATTTCGTTAGACATGTCTTATCCAATACCTTGCTGTGGGACAAAACAGTCTAAGAACAAAATGAAGTCAAAACGTGGCACTCCGTCCCAGCAAGCGGAGACCACCTTATTTAAAGAATGCGAAACCCCCGGCACCGAATTCCTCCAGGGGGGGAGAGAGAAAACGAGAGAGAGCCAACAAAATAAAAAATGTAAATAAAAATAATAAAAATGAAAAACAAACCATAGAAAAATAAATGCATTATACAATTCTGCGCAATGTCTCTTACACCCTTTTCTTTTATTTTCTCTCCAACATTTCAATGTGGTGTTCATCACTCGCAATCTGTGATTCACACCTGAACTACTAAATATCATTTATAAAGTAGCAAACAAAACGTGTATCAGTACACTAGAAAAACTTCACTGGAACGAGGAATGCTCCTTTATGTCAATCAGACGTGATGGCATTCAATATTAGTTTCTCGTTTAACAGATTAGCATCAAATGTAAATGAACAATCTACTCTCAGGGATGATCGTGGATACTTAGAAATTAGAATCGTACCTTAAATAGGTGTTATAACAGTAATCCAATCATCTATTTGGTGACCGTTGCGGCGGGCGCTCCCTGTCAATACCCACACCAAAATGATGTTTAGCAATCTTAGGGTCTGAAAAATACAATGTTTGACCCCCATCCTCCACCCTCAGCTTGGCAGGATATAGCAGAGCAAATCTAGTGTTGCGCTCATACAATAATTTGCACACATCTGAAAACTCCCGTCTTTTCTGTGTTACCGTTGCTGAAAAATCCTGGAATATGAGCACCTTATAACTAGGGGTGTGCACCGGCCACTTTTCGTGTTTTGTGTTTTGGTTTTGGATCTGGATCTTTCTTCGTGTTTTGGATCTGGATTGGTTTTGCCAAAACCACCCTTCCGTGTTTTGGGTTCTGGGTTTTGTGTTTTGGATCTGTATTTTTTTGAAAAAAAGCATAAAAACAGCTAAAATCACAGAATTTGTAGGTTTTTCTGCTCCTATGCTATTATTAACCTCAATAACCTTAATTTCCACTCATTTCCAGTCTATTCTGAATACCTCACACCTCACAATAGTGTTTTTATGTCCAAAAGGTTGCACCGAGGTAGCTGGATGACTATGCTAAGCGACACGAGTGGGCGGCACAAACACGTGACCCATCTAGGCGTGAAACTGCAGTGGCAGACAGGATGGCATTGAAAAACTAGGCCCCAAACTGTACATAATGCAAAGAAAAAAAAGAGGTGCAAGATGGAATTGTCCTTGGGCCCTCCCACCCACCCTTATGTTGTATAAACAGGACATGCACACTTTAACAAACCAATCATTTCAGCGCCAGGGTCTGCCACACAACTGTGGCTGAAATGATTGGTTCGTTTGGGCCCCCACAAAACAAGCTGGCAATTAATCTGTCCCTGCACAAACTGGCTCTACGGAGGCAAGAAGTCGTCCTCATCCTCCTCATCCACAGATTCCTCACCCTCTTCAGTGTTATGTACATCCTCATCCTCACAGAGTATTAATTCGTCCCTGCTGGAACCACAGGTCCCTCTGTACGTTCTGGAGGCTGGTCTCCCTGGAAGAGTTGATCATTCATTTTATGAACATCATCTTCTCCACATTTTGTGGAAGCAACCTCCTACGCCTTTCGCTAACAAGGTTCCCGGCTGCACTAAACACTCTTTCGGAGTACACACTGGAGGGGGGGCAACTCAGGTAAAATAGAGCCAGTTTGTACAGGGACCTCCAAATTGCTTCTTTTTCCTGCCAGTACAGGTACGGACTGTCTGACATGCCTACTTGGATGCTGTCACCGATGTAATCCTTTAACAGACAGACGCACGCTTGTCGCTGCTGCTTTGAGGATTCAAGTGCGGCTACAGCCCACACAATTCACAAAGACAGAAAAAAAAAAAGAATATTTTTATTGTTTGTGGAGCACACTTTGAGGGTTACACCACCCTCTAACAGACAGACGCACGCTTGTCGCTGCTGCTTTGAGGATGCAAGTGCGGCTACAGCCCACACAATTCACAAAGACAGAAAAAAGAAGAATATTTTAATTGTTTGTGTAGCACACTTTGAGGGTGTCACCACCCTTTAACAGACAGACGCACGCTTGTCGCTGCTGCTTTAAGGATGCAGGTGCGGCTACAGCCCACACATTTCACAAAGACCGAAAAAAAAAGAACAATATTTTAATTGTTTGTGTAGCACACTTTGAGGGTGTCACCACCCTTTAACAGACAGACGCACGCTTGTCGCTGCTGCTTTAAGGATGCAGGTGCGGCTACAGCCCACACAATTCACAAAGACAGAAAAAAGAAGAATATTTTTATTGTTTGTGTAGCACACTTTGAGGGTGTCACCACCCTTTAACAGACAGACGCACGCTTGTCGCTGCTGCTTTGAGGATGCAAGTGCGGCTACATCGCACACAAGTCACAAACACATAAAAAAAATAGTTTTTTATTTTTTGGAGCACTTTGAGAGTTACACCACCCTTTAACAGACAAACGCACGCTTGTCGCTGCTGCTTTAAGGATGCAGGTGCGGCTACAGCCCACACATTTCACAAAGACCGAAAAAAAAGAACAATATTTTAATTGTTTGTGTAGAACACTTTGAGGGTGTCACCACCCTTTAACAGACAGACGCACGCTTGTCGCTGCTGCTTTAAGGATGCAGGTGCGGCTACAGCCCACACAATTCACATAGACAGATAAAAGAAGAAGAATATTTTTATTGTTTGTGTAGCACACTTTGAGGGTGTCACCACCCTTTAACAGACAGATGCATGCTTGTCGCTGCTGCTTTAAGGATGCAGGTGCGGCTACAGCCCACACATTTCACAAAGACCGAAAAAAAAAGAACAATATTTTAATTGTTTGTGTAGCACACTTTGAGGGTGTCACCACCCTTTAACAGACAGACGCACGCTTGTCGCAGCTGCTTTAAGGATGCAGGTGCGGCTACAGCCCACATAATTCACAAAGACAGAAAAAAGAACAATATTTTAATTGTTTGTGTAGCACACTTTGAGGGTGTCACCACCCTTTAACAGACAGACGCACGCTTGTCGCTGCTGCTTTAAGGATGCAGGTGCGGCTACAGCCCACACAATTCACAAAGACAGAAAAAAGAAGAATATTTTTATTGTTTGTGTAGCACACTTTGAGGGTGTCACCACCCTTTAACAGACAGACGCACGCTTGTCGCTGCTGCTTTAAGGATGCAAGTGCGGCTACATCGCACACAAGTCACAAACACATAAAAAAAATAGTTTTTTATTTTTTGGAGCACTTCGTGAGTTACACCACCCTTTAACAGACAGACGCACGCTTGTCGCTGCTGCTTTAAGGATGCAGGTGCGGCTACAGCCCACACAATTCACAAAGACAGAAAAAAGAAGAAGAATATTTTTATTGTTTGTGTAGCACACTTTGAGGGTGTCACCACCCTTTAACAGACAGACGCACGCTTGTCACTGCTGCTTTGAGGATGCAAGTGTGGCTACATCGCACACAAGTCACAAACACATTAAAAAATTTTTTTTGATTTTTTGGAGCACTTTGAGAGTTACAACACCCTTTAACAGACAGACGCACGCTTGTCGCTGCTGCTTTGAGGATGCAAGTGCGGCTACAGCCCACACAATTCACAAAGACAGAAAAAAAAAGAACAATATTTTAATTGTTTGTGTAGCACACTTTGAGGGTGTCACCACCCTTTAACAGACAGACGCACGCTTGTCGCTGCTGCTTTAAGGATGCAGGTGCGGCTACAGCCCACACATTTCACAAAGACAGAAAAAAAAAGAACAATATTTTAATTGTTTGTGTAGCACACTTTGAGGGTGTCACCACCCTTTAACAGACAGACGCACGCTTGTCGCTGCTGCTTTGAGGATGCAGGTGGAATCTAGACGGGATTTGGAACCGAGGACACACTACCTCCATCAATTGTCTAAATCCCACTGCACTAATGTCGGATACCGGACGCACGTCTAACACCAACATAGCAGTCAAGGCCTCAGTTATACGTTTTGCTTCAGGATGACTGCTGTCGTACTTCATCCTCATCGCTAGGGACTGTTGGAGGGTCAATTGTTTAGTAAAAGTAGTGATGTTCCTACTTCCTCTCTGGGATGATGAACAACTCCCAGCAGCAGCAACAGCACTAGTAGGAAGTGGTTCTTGATCTTTCCCTATTTTATTTTTATCAGAGAAAGTTTGGTCCTCCATTTATGTTATATTGATATATATACGTGCGGCTAAAGCGCACACAAACACAGAAAATATTTTTTTATTTTTGCTGGAGAGTAGTGCACTTTGTGGGTTACACCACCCTTTAAGAAATGAGCCAGCCGGCTCTTTACTTATGGGACACAGGCGCACGCTTGGCGCTGCTCCTTTGTTGATGCACGTGCAGCCACAGTGCACACAAGTCACAAACACAGAAAATATATATTTTTTTGGTTTGGAGTGTACTTTGGGGGTTACAGAACCCTTTAACGGTCAAGCCAGCCGGCCCTTTACTTATGACACAGGCGCACGCTTGGCACTACTTTGTTGATGCACGTGCGGCTACTGCGCACACAATTCACAAACACAGAAAATAATTTTTTTTTTGGTTTGGACTGGAGTGTACTTTCGGGGGTTACAGCACCCTTTAACGGACAAGCCAGCCGGCCCTTTACTTATGACACAGGCGCACACTTGGCACTACTTTGTTGATGCACGTGCGGCTACTGCGCACACAATTCACAAACACAGAAAATAATTTTTTTTCGGTTTGGACTGGAGTGTACTTTGGGGGTTACAGCACCCTTTAACGGTCAAGCCAGCCGGCCCTTTACTTATGACACAGGCGCACGCTTGGCACTACTTTGTTGATGCACGTGCGGCTACTGCGCACACAATTCACAAACACAGAAAATAATTTTTTTTTTGGTTTGGACTGGAGTGTACTTTCGGGGGTTACAGCACCCTTTAACGGTCAAGCCAGCCGGCCCTTTACTTATGACACAGGCGCACGCTTGGCACTACTTTGTTGATGCACGTGCGGCTACTGCGCACACAATTCACAAACACAGAAAATAATTTTTTTTTTGGTTTGGACTGGAGTGTACTTTGGGGGTTACAGCACCCTTTAACGGTCAAGCCAGCCGGCCCTTTACTTATGACACAGGCGCACGCTTGGCACTACTTTGTTGATGCACGTGCGGCTACTGCGCACACAATTCACAAACACAGAAAATAAAAAATTTTTTGGTTTGGACTGGAGTGTACTTTGGGGGTTACAGCACCCTTTAACGGTCAAGCCAGCCGGCCCTTTACTTATGACACAGGCGCACGCTTGGCACTACTTTGTTGATGCACGTGCGGCTACTGCGCACACAATTCACAAACACAGAAAATAATTTTTTTTTTGGTTTGGACTGGAGTGTACTTTCGGGGGTTACAGCACCCTTAACGGTCAAGCCAGCCGGCCCTTTACTTATGACACAGGCGCACGCTTGGCACTACTTTGTTGATGCACGTGCGGCTACTGCGCACACAATTCACAAACACAGAAAATAAATTTTTTTTTGGTTTGGACTGGAGTGTACTTTGGGGGTTACAGCACCCTTTAACGGTCAAGCCAGCCGGCCCTTTACTTATGACACAGGCGCACGCTTGGCACTACTTTGTTGATGCACGTGCGGCTACTGCGCACACAATTCACAAACACAGAAAATAAATTTTTTTTTGGTTTGGACTGGAGTGTACTTTGGGGGTTACAGCACCCTTTAACGGTCAAGCCAGCCGGCCCTTTACTTATGACACAGGCGCACGCTTGGCACTACTTTGTTGATGCACGTGCGGCTACTGCGCACACAATTCACAAACACAGAAAATAATTTTTTTTTTGGTTTGGACTGGAGTGTACTTTCGGGGGTTACAGCACCCTTAACGGTCAAGCCAGCCGGCCCTTTACTTATGACACAGGCGCACGCTTGGCACTACTTTGTTGATGCACGTGCGGCTACTGCGCACACAATTCACAAACACAGAAAATAATTTTTTTTTTGGTTTGGACTGGAGTGTACTTTCGGGGGTTACAGCACCCTTAACGGTCAAGCCAGCCGGCCCTTTACTTATGACACAGGCGCACGCTTGGCACTACTTTGTTGATGCACGTGCGGCTACTGCGCACACAATTCACAAACACAGAAAATAATTTTTTTTTTGGTTTGGACTGGAGTGTACTTTCGGGGGTTACAGCACCCTTAACGGTCAAGCCAGCCGGCCCTTTACTTATGACACAGGCGCACGCTTGGCACTACTTTGTTGATGCACGTGCGGCTACTGCGCACACAATTCACAAACACAGAAAATAATTTTTTTTTGGTTTGGACTGGAGTGTACTTTCGGGGGTTACAGCACCCTTTAACGGTCAAGCCAGCCGGCCCTTTACTTGTGACACAGGCGCACGCTTGGCACTACTTTGTTGATGCACGTGCGGCTACTGCACACACAATTCACAAACACAGAAAATATATTATTTTTTTAGCACTTGGGGGGAGCACCCCTGATGGACAGAGCACCCCCTGGACAACACTACAGCACCTCTTTAGGACTGGGACACTGCACAGGACTTTGGAGTGGACACAGCCCCTATGGAGAACTGACTGCACAACACAGTCCAGCCAGCCCCTATGGACTTTGAAGTAGTGGACACAGCCCCTATTAACAACAGCAGCACAGCACAACACAGCCAGCCCCTATGGACTTTGAAGTAGTGGACAACAGCAGCACTACACTACACTACACTACACTACACAGCCCTAACTCCCACCCTCCCTCTTCACTGTCCACAGCCGAGTGAGAAAATGGCGCCGACGTGGGTACCTTATATAGGATCCAAAACCCGCGAGACTCGGAAGGCGGGATGATGACGTTTTGCCTCGATTTCAGATCCGAGTCAGGCGGGAAAAGTCGAGCCTGATTCGGATCGGACTCGGATCGGGGGGGCTCGGGGGGGTTCGGATTTCAGAAATCCGAACCCGCTCACCCCTACTTATAACCATCTATCATTAGTGTGGGTATCTTCCTATATTCAGCAAGTATCCTTTCCTTCATTTGATAATCTAGATACTTTGCAATCACCGGTCTAGATCGTGAATTAGGCGCTGGTCTTTCCGGACCTATTCTATGGACCCTCTCTACATGGGGCAAGATGGAATTTTCCGACAAATTTAGGGCTGCAGGGATTTTGTGGGATACCAGTTGAACCAGAGCCTGGCCAGTTATTTGCTCAGGTACCCCAATAAACCTCAAATTACTTCTTCGAAGTCGATTTTCCATATCATCAATTTTGACTAATAGCGATTGAACGCTGTTTAATTGCGTATCTACAGTGTGTTGCATATCATGGGAGCGATCCTCCACATCACTAACTCGCTGCTCTAAGGCAGCAAGTCTGGAGGTATTGGAATCTATTTTTTTCAAAAGATGACTGGAGGGAATCCAGTTTTTTATCTATTAGAGGCATTAGTATTTTAGAAATTTCCTGAGCCGTTTCAGCAACTGACGAGGGACCCTGAGAGTGATGACTGAAATTTGTAGCTTCCTCAGGTTCCATATCAGCAGTGTCACTACGTGATGGAGAAGGGGGAATAACTTTAGCTGGAGTCTTAGACACTTTGCCCATTTTACCTGTCGACCCTTGTGAAGCGGGAGTAGATTTACGGACGTATCTGTCCATAACCTAGTGAGAGAACCCTTGTAAATTCTACTCAAAGTAGATCTTTAGCAGTTAGTAAGGTCAGAGGAAATCCAAATTCCTCAGCAGGACACTAGATTAGCAAGAGATATAGCAAGGTACAGGCATATATGCGCACGAACCACCCCTAAATTGCAGACATGTTATGAAGATTCAAAAATATACATCATTCTGTCTGATACCCATGTCTTCTAATCTGAGCAAAAATAATTGAGCTACATTCCTCTATATGATGAAGCCCTACCAAGGTTCCATGATACACCGTGTACCTATAACATGAAACTAACAAAATTTGCTTCTGTTGCTGCCAGTATGTGGCAACAATGATATACAGATAATTTGTGAAATGCCTATCAGCATAGAGGCTAGAATTAGATACTGTTGTTTGTCACTTTGACCAGCAGATGGCAGCGATGTACTAGTGTTAGGTCAGATATAATACATATGATAGACAAAGGTATATCTTCACTGTTCAAAGTACAATATAGTAAAAGCTCACAAAAAGAAAAACAACAAGTATAAATATTTAGCTGTGTTACTTATCAGACTTTCAGCATGGCACAACAAAGTCCAGGATCAACCGGAGTATTAGCCAAGTGCAGCAAAATGAGCACCTCGGCCTCCGCACCCTCCCAGAACAGCAAAAATAGAAAGTCCGGACATCAGCAGCCCAGTGTCCGAATCAGCGATGCCTCCTCAGCACTCAGAGACCGCGGTATAGGGATAGGATTAACAACCAAGCAGGTAATCGGGGTCGGGGGAGAAGCAGAGGGGGTCGGATAATTATTACAAGTAGTCTTCAGCCAGAAAGACAATGGATTGCTGGCATACACCGGAAATCAGACTTCTGTGTAGAGGTTAGGGTCCCTGGGGGGAGGGAGAGATAAGCGACAGTTTCCAAGTAAGTATTCTCCGATTATCACATCAGGGTACAAGGCACTTAAGATCAGATCGTCTCCTTCGAATGCAGCAAAAGGGGACCCAGGATCTATGACAGGTCCGTCAATGCCCGCGCAATCTCAAGGGCATCAAACAAGTCCCCAGGCGTGCAGCGGTCTTCAGCAAATAGCTGCCAACATCCAGCAAAGGACCGGAGCCAGATAGATCCCCAGCTATATTGACAGTCACACTCGGGGAGACACCGTGTCAGGAACAGTAGTGGAGGGGGTATCAGGCCGCGTAGCTTGCAGCAGAGGTGCCCGGAAGGACGGTCCCGTCAGCGGCTGAGTATGCAGTGGGGTCCAGGAGATATACCGAGCAGGCATACCCCTATCACCCGGACATCGTCCCCCGGAACCTCAGCCCGCGTCCGTCAGGTAAGCTCCGCTAATTAGAACAAGCGCGCGACCACTAGCGTATCCTCAGGCTATGTTGCAGTACCTGAGGGGATCGATGATCACCGCTGCCAATGACCAGAGGAGAGGCTCCGGACCGCAGCGCACGACCCGATCACCCACACCGCCAATCCAAGGGAGCGGTCACAGGTACAGCGCCTCCGCGTGTTAACCACTTCAGGCCAGGACGTCAGCAGCGGGTAAAACGAGTGTTCCGCGAACGCTTGCCAGTCTTCTGCTGCCACATACAATTATCCCATGCGGGAGTAGTCTTCAAGGGGGCTAGCAATCTCTGCGGTGCGACTCCTGTGAAGGCAGAGATGGCCGTTTTAGCAGGAGAAGGAGAGGCTTTTCGTGCCCAAAATGGCGGGGGGGGCAGTCATGAACGCCTGATCTCTTCAGGCTTGGATCCCGGTGGATAGATTCTGGCTCCAGACCCAATAACTGAAACAAGTCACTCTGTAGTGCAGTGGCGTTGTAGTAGGCAGCTTTTGGGTGATTAATTCGGGTGAAGAAACCCAATCCTGGGTCATTCATAGCATATAAGGCTGGAGCCCAAGTAAAATGCGGCCACTCTGGGTGCCCTGCCCACCGGAAGTCCCAATTAGTACATTTTCAAGAATACTGCAGCTCTTAGTTGACATTTTCAGTATAGCCAGTAAAAACACTTTATGGCCAATTTAATTAATCAAAATGTTCTGCAAATCCTTTAACTCCCCATGGGTAGACATACTGTCTACCTCAGTACAGAGTTTGGCTAATACCTCTACAGTTTTTCAGCAGATGCTGCAAAAGCCTTTACCTACTAAACGTGTTGTGTTATCTTCCCAATCCTTCCAGTTATCCAATTCTGATATATCATATGGAGAGGCAGAAGACGCAGACCTCTCTCACTCTGACTCCGTCTCAGGAGATGAGGAGCCACTCTCCAAATTAAATATATCTGCTCTTGTAAGAGCTGTAAAATCTATTTTACTAATAGAAGTGGAAGAACCCACTCGTAAGAAAAAACAACCTCTTTTTAAATGACAAAAGGTAGTTTTATCAAAGTTCCCTCAGTGTGACCAGCTATCTGATCACATGAGCGAAGCATGGAATATGACCGGTAAACGGTTTCAAATTCCAAACCGTTTAAGTTCCTTTTACCCTCTTCCAGCTACTAATTGCACTAAATGGGAAGCTCCCCAAGCACTTCTGGTTAAGAATGCCACCTTACCCATCCATACTGCAACCACCTTGAAGGAGACTGCAGAAAGATGTATAGAAGCTTGTCACAAATCCATGTACTCTCTTACAGGAGCTATTACTTGTCCTGCTAGGGCTATGGCCTGGGTGGCAAAAGCCATTGAGAGTTGGGCAGAGGCCCTAGAAGAGACATTTCCCCCTGATGCTTCAAGGGAACAATTATTCTAACTATCTCACATTAGAGATGCAGCCCCTCCTACTTGGGAGAAGCAGCTATGGATACGGCTCTCCTGGCTTCCAGGTTATCTGCCACTGGTAGTGTTTGTCTCCATTGCTGGAATGCAGACTCAGGTTCAAAAAGGGCTCTGGAGAGATCTTCCTTATTTTGGAGATATCCTATTTGGTCCAGATTAGATAAAATTGTGACTACTTTGGCAGTTTCTAAGATGGCGTTCCTGCCATCTGCATATAATACATAGCCTCGGACGTCATCCTTTCGCCTTCAAGGAAAAGCTAAGGGTCAGTCCTTACTATGGCAGCAGGCATCAGCCAAGGCCTCCAAGCCTAGGTTACTAGATGTCCACCTGCCAAGTCTTAGGACAAGCCTACAGCCTGATGAGGTGGAACTCTCCCTGGGGGCTCCCAGGGTGGGAGGCCGACTTCTTCAATTTACCCAGTTTTGGCGTCAGACCACATCAGATGCCTGGGTAAGAGAAGTGGTCTCCCACGGATATGCCCTATCCTTCATAAGGCACCCCCCCAGCCGTTCTTTTGCACAGGACCTCCATCGGAGCCAAGCAAGGCCCTGCTGATCCAGAAAGCCATTCAGTCCTTACTGAATTCAGCAGTAATAATTCCAGGCTCCTCCTCACAACGAGGCAAGGGCTATTATTCTACCCTTTTCCTGGTTCAAAAGCCCAACAGGTCTCATCGGCCAATCCTCAACCTCAAATCTCTGAACAGGTTTATCAGGGTGCCCAGGTTTCGTATGGAAACCCTCTGCTCTATTATCCTAGCTATGGAGACTGGGGATTTTATGGTGTCCCTGGACATTCAGGACGCTTACCTACATGTACCTATAGCGACTTTTCATTAACAATATCTCCATTTTGCAATCCTGCAGCAGCATTTCCAATTTCAGTCTCTACCATTTGGCCTCTCAATGGCCCCTCGCGTCTTTACCAAAATCATTGCAGTTATGGTGGCCTACATTCGTCGTCAAGTGATCAGACTACTCCCAAACTTAGACAACCTCTTGCTGTTGGCCAGCTCCCCAGAGATTCTTCACCGCCATCTGCAGGTAACAATTGCCTTCCTACAAATGCACGGTTGGCTGATCAACTAGAAAAATTCTTCCCTGACACCTTATCAAAGAATGGTACATTTAGGAGCCCTCTTGAACTCTCAGGTTCAGAGATTCTTCCTAACAACAGACAAGATCTCATTTATACAACACCGAGTGCGCAGACTGCTCCGCAGTTGCCGAGTCTCGATTCACACTGTAATGCAGACATTGGGATCAATGTGTCCACCTTCGACATGGTTGAGTTCGCTGAGTTTCCCTCCAGGTCCCTACAACACCTGATCCTCTCCAGGTGGAATGGGCTACTCCATCTACTTCAATCCCAGATGATGGGTCTCCCCCCTGGAGGTTCACCTATCCCTAGCCTGGCGGCTACAGACATTCCATTTAGTCAAGGGTTGCCCCTTTTGGATCCCAGACTGGGCTCTCCTCACCATGGATGCAAGCCTCCGAGGGTGGGGCGCAGTGACCAGCCAGCATGCCTTCCAGGGCAGCTGGACCCCAGTCGAGGCAGGGTTACCAATCAATGTCTTGGAACTTCGAGCCATCTATAGAGCTCTCACTCTGTCTCAGGATATTCTTCAAGGCAGGCCAGTACAAGTACAGTCTGACAACACCATAGCAGTGGCCTACCTCAATCACCAAGGAGGCACTCGAAATCGGGCAGCAATGGCAGAAGTGTCCCACATTCTCACATGGACTGAACACCATCTCCCAGCCATCTCCGCGGTATTCATCCCAGGAGTTCTCAATTGGGAAGCAGATTTCCTCAGCCATCACGACGTGCATCCAGGAGACCTTCCACTTGCCATACCTCTTTCTCCCAATATCCCTGCTTCATCGAGTTCTGCGAAAGTTGAAGCAGGAAGGGGGCACAGTCCTGTTGATAGCTCTGGCTAAGCCCAGACGTCATTGGTACTCCGATCTTCAAAGTCTTTCCATAGATGTTCCTCTTCAACTTCTTCTATGAGTAGACCTGTTGTCTCAGTGTCAATGTCTGCATCTGGACCTATCCCATCTGTCTTTAATGGCTTAGCCCTTGAGACATCCCTCCTAATGGCTAAGGGATTTTCCTGCTCTGTGGTCCAGGCCATGCTCAAGGCCCATAAACCGGCCTCAGCCAGGATTTATCACAGAATATGGCCTACATAATTCCAATGGTGTGCGCCGAGAAACTATGACCTTCAAGTTTTTAAGGTGTATAGTATTCTTGCCCCTTCTTCAGGCTAGATTGGAGCTAGGCCTCCGCCTAGCATCTCTGAAGGTGCAGTTCTCTGCTTAGTCCACCTGGTTCCAACGCAGACTTGCTCCTATACCGGATGTTCACACCTTCCTGCAAGGTATTCTACGTACACAGCCTCCCTTTGTTCCCTCCTGTGGCTCCATGGGATTTGGCAGTGGTGCTCCAAGCACTTCAGAAACCTCCTTCAAACCCCTGGAATCAGTGGATGTCAAGCGGCTCACTGACAGAGCGCTCGCTCTGAATCAGGGCTGTCCTTCCTGATTTTATAGTGGCCTCCAGGCCGCTCGCATAGCTGTGGGTGACCACCCACAGCTATAGCAAGTGGCCAAAAAGATGGTCGCGATGGTCAAGACCATCGCGACCATCGGGCTTGCGACGAGACCCTTGTGGTAGGGTCTCGTCTGCCGCAAGCCCTGGAGTGCTTTTGGCTCTATCAGAACCAAAAGCACTCCCACTGACATCACTTGTGATGTCAGTGGGGCCGGCCCCAGACGGTAGGCGTTCCCATGGGAACGCCTCCGTCTGGCCAGCCACGCCCACCAAAGGGGGCATGCTGTCACTCACCATCGACAGCATGCCCCCTTTGTAGCGAGACCCATAGCGACGGCTTGCCCGTCGCTATCCGGGTCTTGCGCATGCGCACGATGGAGCCGGGTCCATCGTGGGCATGCGCACTGATCCAACATCGACCCACTTGCGAGCGCTCAGCGCTCGCGAGCAGGTCTGAATTAGGCCCACTGTTTCTTCTGACTATCGCATCTGCCTGCAGGGTAACGTATTTAACGGCACTTTCATGATGCTTCTTTTTAATCTTTGATCGGGACAGGGCTGTTGTTAGAACACAATAATTGCACATACATCCCTTATAGAATGCTGATCCTCATATTAAATCCTTTGTATTTGTTGATGTGGTACCTCTCCTCCATAAAGCACATACAATATGTAAAGAGAGATATCAGTGTATTAATACAATGCGGCACCACATATGCAAAAGGAAAGAATATTTAACATGCAGTCCCAAAATCCCGCATGCTAGGGAGACGTACCCCACTCACAAAGGTGACAAGATATGTGTTCTTCAAAAGGTTTCTTTAAAAAGTAATTCTTCACCCAAAAGTGTTCACACAGTTTAGACCAAGGTGCTGCGTACCATCACTCACTTTAGTGGCAAGTAGGGAAATGCTCGTAAAGGTATCTTTATGTAATAAGCGTACCCAGAACTCAGTCTGATTGAGATGATCTTGCACATCACGGTTTCTTTTACTTGGTTACTCCAAAAACACAAAGGTGTAATATGGGTTCCCAGACCCAAGATATATCTCAATATTCCCAACCATGTTTTTGCTGAGAAAAAAATGAAAAAAGAAACCGTGATGTGCAAGATCATCTCGATCAGATTGTGAGTTCTGGGTACACTTATTACATAAAGATACCTTTATCGGTATTTCCCTACTTGCTACTAATGTGAGTTCTGGGTACGCTTATTACATAAAGATACCTTTACGAGTATTTCCCTACTTGCCACTAATGTGAGTGATGGTACGCAGCACCTTGAACACATTTGGGTGAAGAATTACTTTTTAAAGAAACCTTTTGAAGAACACATATCTTGTCTCCTTTGTGAGTGGGGTACGCCTCCCTAGCATGCAGTATTTTGTTACTGCATGTTAAATATCCTCTCCTTTTGCATATGTTGTTCCACATTGTATTAATACACTGATATCTCTCATACATACTGTATGCTTTATGGAGGAGAGGTACCACATCAACCAAATACAAAGGAGGATATAATACGAGGATCAGCATTCTATAAGGGATGTATATCCAATTTCTGCATTAACTCTATGTGTGTGAGGATCTGGGATTGTTGTGGACCCGGGGTGGTAATAGGAGAAGACACCTGAACAGATTTAGGCCCTGATTCAGACCCGGACGCAAGTGGGCGTACGTACGTTCGGCGTACGTAAAAAAATATTTAAATTCAAGCACTCGCTCGTATTTTCGTACGCAGATAAAAATCCGCCCCAAACTCAACAGACCCCTCCTCTAACTAACGAGCGTGCCAAATAGCGAGCATACATCCCCGAAATGGCTTGAAGGGAACGCACGCACAAGTACAAACCGGAAGTGGGCCTGTCAGATTCCGATTACCTGCTCGTTTATTCTGCCTACCTCCCTCAATCGTATCCTGACAATCAATGTATCAATTAGCTTAATTTTTATTTTTTTTTCAACACAATGCAATAAACTTTAATCTTGTCCGTGTTTGTGTTTACCCGCAGAATACGTACGGCTTAAACATTCGCTTTTATTGGTCAAAATACATGTTAGCCCCAATTAAACAATTGTTCTATTTGTTTGGATCCCCGCATATTTTCCGGGGTTCATTTTTTTATTTAAATTTGCTTACGCATGTCACTGCATCAAGCCTATCATAACTCTCAAGAGATTTCTGGCCCTGTCGAACACATGACTCATACACTAACCAATAGAATTGGTCCTGTTAATTTCCAAAATACATTAGCCAATCAAATTTTTTTTTGGTGCTTTATTAAAATTAATTTTTAAAAAATACACCATTGCCATCATGAGAGCCGCCGCATTCACCAGGCGCGAGCTGCTGGTGCTCACGGAGGTGATGGACAGGCGGATCACCAAGCAGCCTCCACCCATCACAAATCGCAGAAAGCGTTCCGCATATGCGGAGGTACGTCGCCGCCTGCGCTCCTTCGGCTCACGCCGACATATCGGCCAGCTGGAGCGCAGGTGGTCGGACCTGCACCGGCGGACGCCCCGCTTGCTGGCATGCTTTCGCATGCAGATCGCGGAAAGTAAGTTTTATGGACTGTGGTTTTCATGTTTATCTTGTGGGCCCTAACTGCGTGTGCATGTTTTCATGTCTGTCCTATTTATTCATTGTACTCATATCTGCATGTGCATGTTTTCATGTCTGTCCGATTTATTCATTGTACTCATATCTGCATGTGCATGTTTTCAATGCTGTCCGATTTATTCATTGTACTCATATCTGCATGGCCATGTTTGCCTATTTGTGTTGTCTTAAATTTTTTTATTTTTTTGATTCATGTTGAAACTAACCACAATTTTCTTAACATCTTTTAGGGGCACAGCAAAGACTACGGCATCATCGGCAGACAAGACGCCGGTCACGGCCCCTCTCACCAACCCCCAATTCCTCAATTACCCCCTCCTCCCCAGACCCTGTGGCCGAGATTTCGGGGCTACTTCCCCTCCAGCCCAATTCCCCCTCTCCTCCAACCGCCCCTCCTCCAAATACCCCCTCCCAGGATTCAGCCAACACCCTGCCCCTAGGTTTGGGGAATGTAGCCACCTCCGAGGAGGTCGAGGGAGTGGCTTCTCGCTCTGGCGTTTTGGCGAACGGTATATTTTTGCTTTTTTTTTTTTGGCACCACAAACTGTTTGTATGTAATCATGTGTCGTCCCCTTTTTTGTGGGCTTTTTGTCGCCTTTTTGTTTTTTTTGGGGTTGTCTTTACCTGTTCCTGCTGATTTCACCATACACATATCACACCTGTGGGCATTTTTTTGGGGCCCTTGTATTTTTGGCCGACAACATTTTGGGGTGCTGGGTTTTATCCGTGTAATGATGGTTTTTTTCACAAGCTTTTAAGTTTTGGTTTGCTTGTTTTTTGTTGTTTTTGAATGTGGCTTCATTATTGATGTATTAATCCCCAAACTTTTGTCACCCACAGAGGAACAGAGGCGTCGGGCTGAAATATGTCAGTGTGTGGCCCGTATGCGGGAGCAAGTCACCGGGCTGCTGCAGGGCCTTGACCATCTGGCGGTCCTCCTTAGGAATTAGTTTTTTGTTGTTTTTTTTTTTAATTTGTTTAAAAATAAATCAGTTTAAATTAACGCTCTGTCTCATGCGTTTTTTGTAACTCAAAGATTCTTTACACTGACATAAGTAGACTCTTCAAGCAAGGATTGCCAATTATTCTCACTAAAGATTGTGTGTTGTATTTTGAAGGCAAACAGGCACAAGAAACACCTACCAGT
Organism: Taudactylus pleione; assembly: GCA_031769625.1. NCBI lineage: Eukaryota > Metazoa > Chordata > Amphibia > Anura > Myobatrachidae > Taudactylus > Taudactylus pleione. The sequence continues at coordinate 30,886,056 of JAUIMM010000200.1, forward strand.
ACCAATGTCATTTTCCTTTTTTGGGGTGGGCAACATTATAGTTTACAACATTTTACAGGTTCCTATTTGGTGTGCAAGCTGCTTAGGCCGATCTTACAAAGCCAACTGATTGTACAGGATTCCTTGGTGTGTTGGTTTGTACCCCGAAAACATATTACATTTTAGCTCAACTTGCTTCATTACTGTGTTACCCCTTAGGCAAATGTAACGTTTGTGAGCCTGGTTACACTTGCTTCTAACGTGCCCAAAAAGGAACCAAATTACACTCTCAAAAAATGTATTCACAACATAAATCAAAAAACAAAGTGGTCACTCACAAACAAAACACACAGTGATAATCAGAAATACACCACATACCAAAAACAGGAAACAAACACACAACAAATCAAGAACTGGTTGACGAAGGTCCATGCCCACATGATTCCACAAATATGGCATTGCAATATGGGTGACATAATATATTCCACAAGTTTCCACATAAAGGTTTTTGAAGGGTAGCAAGCAGTAGTCATCGTGGGAGTGCCAAAGATTATGCAAACAAACAGAAGATGGAGAAAAAATTAATAAAAAAAAAGTTGAACGCAAACAAATCGTAACACACTGGGTATAAACACTGTTGTTTGGTCAATAATTAACTAAAAAATCTGGCCACCACATCATCGCGTATGGCCCCCCCACATACTGACCTCCGACCAACCTCGGGGGGGGCCATCCTCAGGTAAGGCATCCTCTGGCTGCATTTGGACACCACTCCTTATGGCGATGTTGTGAAATATCCCACACAGGACCACAATTTTCAAAACCATATCCGGCAAATACATGAGCTCGCCACCAGAGCGGTGGAAGCATCTGAATCGGCCTTTTAAAAGGACGATACAGCGCTCCACCACTTGCCTGGTGGCTGTAAGTGCGGTATTAAACTCACTTTGTGGGCCTGGTGTGGGAGCCAAATAAGGAGTGAGCAGCCAGGGCATGCAAGGGTAGCCACTGTCTCCTGTGAAAAAGAATAGACAACATCAGGATCACTGTGTATCAAGCTTAACATTGTTATGTACTAAAGGTCTCCACTTACCCAGAAGCCACGCATCACCAGCTTGTAGGTTGGTTAATTTGTGCCATATCCCTGATTGCCGGATGACGAAGGAGTCATGTGCACTTCCTGGTAATTTTGCATTCAGGGACAGGATCTGGAGGGAGGCATCACATACCACCATTACATTCAGGGAGTGATAGTGTTTACGGTTGCGAAATATGGCCTCCAGCCGTGCTGGAGGCTGAAGTGGTATGTGAGTACCATCCACAACCCCTATGATGTGTGGGAAGCCAGCTATTTGGTAAAAATTGGCCTTGGCCACACTAAGGGCACCCATATCCAAAGGCATTTTAATAAAATGATGGAGGTGCTTGAAAAGTGCCTCCATCACTGCCCTCAGGATCCTGGAAAAGGAGGATTGTGAGATGCCCGCCACTATTCCCACTGTTGTTTGAAACGATCCTGAGGCACAGAAATGTAACACCGCCATAAATTGCGTAAGTGGTGGTATTGCTGTAGGACTGTCAATTTGCCGCTCAAGATCACTCTCTATTAATGAGAGAGTGTCTATGATGATTTTGGGAGGAAGACGGTAGCATCTTAAAACCTCATCATCGGGCATTCCAAAAAGGGTGACACGTGTTCAAAATATCTGGGGCCTTGAACGCCTACGATGCCTACGCCTGGGACGAGATTGAGGTTGGTCGGCTTCCGGGAGCATGGCCAGAACAATCCGACCCAGATCAACCTGAAATGGCAAGATTTGAATGTAAGGCTTTTTACCCACCCCAAAATAATATTAAAACAACTTAGCTTGATGATACCATCCATTGCTGCTTACATGCTGGGGTATTGTCATGATACGTCCAAACTGTAAATATTCCCAATATTTAAAAAAATCTGTTTAGTCTGTGCATTTATGTTTGTAAATTTGGTGCAAGACAAAACATAAAATAGGCGAAACACACATTTGGCCAACGAGCAAAACGACATTGCACACAGTACATCAAATTGGGCTCAAATGTAAGCAAAAAATGCTAAAGGGAAAACACAAACAAATTTACAGGATGAATAAGCATTTAAAAATGCGCTAATTAGTTCGCCAATACAAGTCACTATACAAACAGATAAAAATGCGCTAATTAGTTCGCCAATACAAGTCACTATACAAACAGATAAAAATGCGCTAATTAGTTCGCAAATACAAGTCACTATACAAACAGATAACAATGCGCTAATTAGTTCGCCAATACAAGTCACTATACAAACAGATAAAAATGCGCTAATTAGTTCGCCAATACAAGTCACTATACAAACAGATAAAAATGCGCTAATTAGTTCGCCAATACAAGTCACTATACAAACAGATAAAAATGCACTAATTAGTTCGCAAATACAAGTTAAAAAATGGACTTACCAAGAGCTAATATATAAGATTCCCGATCAAAAGGTCTTTGGGGTCGAAACAAATAAAAACCTAACAGAGAGGAAATTAGGAAAAAAAAACTTTAGAAAAATATGAAAAAGAAGGAGACACAAATTGAACCAAAGTTAGACTTCCCAAAACTTACCAAATCAAGAAACGAGGCCCAAAAAAACACCAACAAAAAAGCGTCCGGAAAATAAAAACGCAACTATAGCAAACAAAATAAACTCCCAACAACGCCAACTCCAAAATCCGCAAACAAGAAACTCCGACCAAGGTAACCTCCAACAATCCAAAAACGCCACCTCGACTTGAGACACACCAAGCCATAAATAGTGTTTAGTTTCCCGTACAAATTAAGGAGGGATCATAGGAACGCACAATCAATGATGCGGCCGCAAAATAAGGACGCATGTATAAATACGTTACGAAACACAATTAAAATTCTGGTGTATTTCTTGTTTGGAGCTCAGACATGGCTACAGACCAGGGAAACAATGGCCAACAGTCAGGCGGTACGTATTTCATGCATTTTGTCTCAATGATTAATTTGAAACATAATATTGGGCAAGTTGTGAAGTTGAAAATTCTGCATATTTACACAAATAGGTGAGGAGGATGACATGGAAGAGGCTGCTGGGCCCAGTATTCCGGGCAAAGCTGCCAAAAAGAAAAGGGAGCCACAATTCACAAGAAAGGAGATGGAGGTTTTGATACAGAAGTGTGTGGACATCCTGCCACAGGCAGACAGGAATATGAGTACAAGCCAGAAGTGGAGAATGTGGGAAGAGGTAGCCGTTGCTGTCAATAGGGTGGGTGATTATGTCCGTCTAGCCCGGGATGTCAAACGGCGGTAAGTAAACACTTGCCCCCCCCTAAAAACAAACCCCATTTTAAACAAAAGGATAATGGTTCCAATTTTATCCCACAGATGGGGCGACTTCAAATATCGCCTAAAGCAAAAACTGGCGGACAGGGCAAGGCATGCAAGGGGGACAGGTGGGGGTCCCACCCCTGTGTCATTGGAGTTGACCGATTTAGAAGAGCTGGCACAGGGGTGTGTGCAGCCTGTGGAGGTGTTTGGCGTGTCCAACATGGATACGGACATGCCAGACTTTGCGGCTCCTCATGTTGTCCCAGGTAAATATTGTGATGTCACCAACTCTGAAATGTTATTGTGCCAATATGTAGATTATAATGTGAGTCTTTTATAATTTTTCCAACAGAGACACAGGTGGATGAGTCTGCTCCAGAGGGGAGCCTTGGCCGCAGAATTTCTGCTGGCTCTGCAGGGGAGGAACCAGTACATCCGGCTGAGGACCCTGCAGAAGCCAGTCCAGGGCAATCCCCCTCGCAGGCAGTGGCCCTCCTCACAGAACTCAATTTCAAATCGGATTTCCATACGGAGATTCTGCAGAGGATGGACGCCAGTCTGATACGGGTGGCTGAGGCCCTGGAGCAAAATGCGGCGGCAAACGTGACCATTGGCAGGCCCTGGCGGAAAATACCAGGGCCAACATCCGCATCGCCAATGCCCTGGAGCAGCTCGTTCGCCAGCACATGGTGGAGCCGACCTCCCTTCCTGCCGGAACATCAGGATCCTCCACCTCTGGCACAACATCAGCCAATCCTCCAAATGTGCCTAGCCCTGTGCCTAGTCCAGAGGCCACAACATCTGCCTCTGGACAGGCCAGCCCGATGACATCCCGGACCCGGTCTGGCGCCCTCCCTCCCCCAGCCAAACGGGTGAAAAAACGGTGACAGCAATGGCTACTTTTCCCACACTCCTTCTGTGCTTGGCTCATATTCCTTTCTGGACAAAACTTCCCTCTCCTTTCTTGTGAATTGTTTTTAATTTTGTGTTTTACGTTTCATCAAACTTTTCTGTTGGCCCAATTATTGTAACTTTGGGAATGAACCCTGCAAAAAATCTTTTTCTACAATCTGTTTTTTATTTTAGTTTTTGTTTGAGCAATAAAATTAAAAAAAAAGTCTGAAATTGTATTCTCACATTATTGTCAAAATGGGTTACATTTAATCCTGGGCCAAAAGGCAAAAACGTGCAAAAACCACATTTTACATGAATTAACAAAAAGGGCTCTTTAAGGAACGTTTAAAAATTTACATAACGATGCAAATTCACCAGGCCAAAAGAAAAAGGTAAAAACAAAAAAAACATGATGACATTATTGTTACAATAGGCCTAAACCAACAAATTGAGGCCAAAATAAACCCCCCAAAATGTACGCAAATTGATTGTGTAATCCTGACATTAGCAGCTATGATTTCCACCTGCGTACGCTTTGTGCTAACCCAAAAAACTGCTTTCAAAACACATACCAAGCCGGTTTTCAATCCAACACTAATTGCTGTTCTGACCACCCGCGATTAATCGCTGCAACATCGTGGAGTGCCGGGACGGAGGAGAAGGCCATCGCCAATGTGGTCGAGTAATCCAGACCCTAAGCTGTGCGAGCATTTTGAAGGGAAAGAGGATCATCCAGTGACGTATGAGTCGGTCCGAACACATTTTACGTTCCCATCTGCTAATGTATGTACGCCCCAAAAACGCCTCGCCACGCCTGCGTTTTTCCATCTCCACCCCCGTCAACACCCAAAAACGCCCTGTTCTGTCAATCACATTGGACATGTCACTTCCTGTACGCTATTGTACGAACGAGTCTAAATAAGCTTGCAATCTGCTGTACGCACATGCGCAGTGTTACATCGACGCATGCGCGGTTAGTCAACATCGGAACGCAACAAGCGTACTGCTGTTAACGAGCGGCTCTGAATAAGGGCCTTAAATTGAAAAGTGGGTGAACTTTCACACATGTACACGGATAAAATAAAGTCCAGAATATTAAGAGGATGGTGATGATTAGAAACTGTAGTGAAGTAAGAATAAATAATGTCCGGGTAGTGGCAGAACTAATAGAAAGTCTTTGTAATCCAAAAGGTTACTGCAAGGCTCCAGACAGGATAACAGTTACTGATTGAAACTGGTGAGATAAGATCCAGGGAGGTTATAGAGTAATTGGATTAGCAGCAGCTGATGAACTGAATGGAGAGTTGTACTGAGATGGCTCAGTGTAGAATGAGAGAGCTAGCTAAATAGAGGCAGTGTAGGTACAGGGTTAACTGCAGTCAGGTCCTTTGGCAGGGAAAAGGTAGATAGAAGGTGTAGGACGGTTCCAGCAGGAGACTGGGAGCAGGCAGGGCGATGTAGGCTGCTGGGAAGCTGGGATTCAGCGAAAGCACAGGTGAGCACTCAAACAGACAGGTTTTCAGTAGCACAGGAACTCTCTCACACCATGCGCTGTGAAACATGTTGCACTGGCAACTATGGAAAGCTCTGAATTCCCTTAAGTACTCGGTACAGAATTGTGATAGGTCAGAGAGAGCATGTGACACGCCAGGACTGGAGCAGCTAAGTCACATGATCAGAGGCAAGATGGTGGTGCCCATACCAGAGTGGAATGGAAACACTACCAGGCCTACCCCAGCTAGAATGACAGAGTGCCCGCGGAACACTTCGCACAGTTAACGCCCGCCGCCAGCCTCTCTGCTGGAAGGACCATGCCACAGCGCCATCACAGGTAATACCTGTCGTCCCCTATGCCGAGAAACCCTGGTCGTGGCAATGTGTTTGTGATTTAAGCGCCTGTTTGGGCATCCCCTTTTTAAATTTCTGTATATATGACATTGTTTTTTTGGATTCGGTGATATCCTAATAGAATTAGATGCTCCCTTTGGGTTGCTGTACGCAGATAGGTTGAACCCACTACACGCTTTTGTTTATTGTTCTTAGAACGCACCCTGGCTTCCTTCCCAAGGTGGTTTCTCTTGTCCACCTAAATGAGGAAACTAAATGTGGTTCCGGCCTTTAAATCACCAGACCTCTCAGCAGGTGAGGCCTCTTTAAATGTGGACCGTACTACTTCCATCAGGAAATCGGACTTCCTCTTCGCCCTATATGAATTCCACAAGAAGGGATGGCCAGCTAAAAAAAGACTTTGGCCAGATGGATTTGCATGACTATCTCAAAGGTTTACACGCAGTCTGGCCTTCCCGTGCCAGCTACAGTATCTGCTCAGTCTATTTCGCTCTGTGGGTCCCTCCTGGGCAGCCCAGCGTAGCGCCTCAGCTGAACAGCTATGCAGGGCGGCCACCTGGTCTTCTGTCCACACCTTTTTTAGGTTTTATGTCTTTGACACATTTGCCTCTCAGGATGCTTCCTTCGGGCGTAGGGTTCTCCTATTAGCTCAGGAGCGTTTACGCCCTTGAACAACTGCTTTGGGACATCCCCATTGTCTCCCTGAGGAGCCCTATGGACCCTGAAGGAGAGTTAGGGTAAAACTTACCTTTGTTAACTCTTTCTTCGAAGTCCATAGGGTCCACAAGGCAGCTGCCCTGACTTCTATGGGTTTCTTTTCTTAGTCACTTGTTTCCTTCTGTGTGAGAGTGTGATTCTTCAGTGTACCAGTCTTCCTTCTCTCCTCTCTTGCCTTGGGCTTGTTAACAAAACTGAGTTGCCCTCAGGTTGTGGGCGGGGTAAAGGGGGAAAGACCGGAGCATCCTCGGATTGAAAAGCTTTGTTGTTGCTGTCCGGTCCTCCAGGTCCCATCTACATCCCAATGTCTCCCTGTGAATCCTATGGACTTCGAAGAAAGAGAGTTAACAAAGGTAAGTTTTACCATATCTCTCCTTTTTTACTTCCATGTCAGTGCTATAGCATCTTATGTAGAAATATAATCAGCCACCACCTGTGTCAAGGTGCTTCTATCAAGAGTGGTCCTAACTCTTTCCAAAATGCCTAATTTTAGTGGGAGTGTGGCCAGCTTATTAACATAGCATAATATGCCCTCCTGCTCCACGGGAGGTTTCTGTCCTCCCTGAGCTCGCCTTAGGACACCTGCGTTACGGTTTGACAGGTGTACCGCCCCAGTCAAACTCCCCACCTGCAAAGGGCCTGACACTCCTGTGTTTTTACAACCTCTCCCGTCACCACCCCCCAAATGCTCACAGCCTATCACTATGTGATGTATTCCTGTGTGTGCAAATTAGCAGTGCAATTGAGCACATACACAGAGCGGCTTATATGCATGTGCAGTTGTGAACAACCGACCGATGTGCGTACGTAATTGCGTACGCTGCTGAATGAGGCCCAAAGCGCAATGTATGTAATACATATACAGGGCCAGCGATCACAGTGAGCCATTAGATGTGGTAGAGGGGGCAGGGTTTATGAGTGGTATGTTTTTTTCTCTCTGAATGTGAGCGTCATTCCACACAGGGCCATAGAGAGTATGGTCGGGTGCGGTTACTAAGGTGTGTGGGCAAATCGTGGACGGGTGGCCTTGCCCCCCTCAAAAAAAATATGAAAAAAGCAATGTATCCCTCAGCTAGGGGATGATCGAGGAGGGGGCAATCAGTGCACATCATGCAGGCACAGAGAAAGACTGCTTGGATCCTCTGCAGCCCAGCACACAGCAGTTGTGTTTTATCCTAGGGAGAGAAGTGTTATGGGACGTCGGACTCGGGTTCCTCGGCTGGCCCCTCCAACAAGTCTGGGCCCAGGTAATTATTTCCCACCCCCATACTTTGCACCCCTGATTCCACGGTCCAAGTTCCCTGCGCTTTGGTGCATTGGAACAAGTCCAGGAGTCCTGTAGAACACAAGAGGACCTAGCAACGGCCCTGGACATATATGTAAGCATTCATCTCCTTATACACTGGATAGCATATACAGTATATCTATACATAGTATAAAATAAAGTCCCTGGTAGGCGTATGTCTGTTTGTTCAGGCTAATTTCGAGAACCACTGCATGAATTTTAATGCACTTTTCACCATCTATAGAGCGTTTGTCGAGGAAGGTTTAGGTGTGACATTAGGTATGACAAAGCAGTGAGGCAAGTCCATTAAAAAAAACAGATGTCCGAGCGCTGAGGCAAGTCCATGAAAAAAACAGATGTCCGAGCGCTTTTTTGGCTTACGCTGCCTAAACCATTATATATCACAACGATACTTTTATTTTATACCATGTAGAGATTGATAGGTATCTTCAGTGCCAGATTAAGGCCCTCATGGGCCTGGAGCTGAAATTTACAAAGGGCCTATTGCGTGCTGCTGCAGGGGGTGTGATTACTGATATGGGGGTGTGACTAGTGGTGTGGGGGTGTGGTCTGGGGCGTGGCTAACACCATGAAGTATAGCTACCCACCTACATTCAACTGTCTCAATCTCCCTCCCCTCTTTGATTATATGAACCATATACCACCTGGTTTATTAATAAAATACAACAAATTTTACTAAGAAAGTGTTTTAACAGAAACATATCTGAGAATTGCTAGTTTCCAATATCCACCATTAATATTTACAATTATACAATATTTACAAAGTAAAAGGTGCAGAACATGAAGACATAATAAATAATACTAAATAAATATTAAATAAAGCTAAAATAATATGCACATTATTAAATATTAAATAAATATGAAATATGTGAAGTGTGACTGCAAAAATGGCTCCATAAGTATAGGGCCAAACTGTAAAAAGGTATACTGTTTGGAATTTGGTACATAGGGGTCAGACCGCAGTCTCCACAAAGAGTGTGATCGGGATCCTGCTGCACCATTGTTGGCCCAGTGTCAGTATTTTAGGCCCTCATTCAGAGCCGTACGCTCTGAATGAGGGCCGGCCTCCATAAAAATGGAGCGTCCTCGTGGACGCTCGTATAGGCTGTGGGTCACCACCCACAGCCTATACGAGCGTGCATTTTGATGGCCGCGATGGTCGTGACCATCGCGACCATCGAAACTGCGAGCCGGAGCCTGCGGTTGAGGTTTTCAACCGCAAGCTCCGGAGTGATTTTGGCTCTATCAGAGCCAAAATCACTCCCACTGACATCACTAGTGATGTCAGTGGGCCGGCTTCTGACGGGAGGCGTTCCCGTGGGAACGCCCCCGTCAGGGAGGCACGCCCACCAAAGGGGGCGTGCTGTCAATCAACATCGACAGCACGCCTCCTTTGATCAGACACAACGAGCGAAGGACTTTCCTTCGCTCGTCGCGTCTGGGGCATGCGCACGACGGAGCTCCCTCCGTTGTGCGCATGCTCAGTGCATAACATCGACCCACTTGCGAGTGGACAGCCGCTCGCGAGTGGGTCTGAATCAGGCCCTTAGTTTGGTAATTATTATGGACCTGATTCACTACGCATCGCAATATTGCGTACGCATGCAGTTCAACTACGATAGCAAGCCAAACCACTGCGATCGCAATGCATCCTCAGCACTACATAAGGACGCCCACTTTACCATAAGCACATCTGTAATACTTAGCAGAATAGCGAAGCCATCGGTACAATCAGGTACCATCGCGGCCTCACGCACAGTAGGACAAGTCCTGACCTTACTCAGTAATGCTAACAGCCACGCACGCTGAGACCTCACGCTGAGTATGGCTTCGCAGTGACTAATTTATGCACCACCCTGAAACGGCGTGCGAACGCAGTGGCATGCCTGCATTTCCCCAACCACCCCACCGTCACCACCCACAAACAGCACTTCCTGTCAATCACTCTGCGATGGGTCTGCGTAGCCTTCGCAATGGCCGGTTCGCGCCCTGTGATGCGTACTCATGCGCAAAATGCAACAATCGCCCGATTGTGTGCGTAATCGCAATTGCAATCGGTAATGAACCAGGCCCAGTGTTTGTATGCAACCTGATAAAAATGTTAATCTTTCACCTCCCTTCCTATCTCAAATATTAAACTTTTATTTGCCGTTGTCCCAGACATGCAAAAATCAAACATGCTCTCTATATATATTCATTATATATATATATATATATATATATATATATATATATATATATATATATATATATATATATATATATGTATTTATTTCTATATATTTTTATTAACATACTTTTTTTATTATATATAGATATGTATTTTTATGTATATATAAATATATATATACATATGTACTAATATAGATATATATATATCTGCACAGCATATATAAAATGTATATATATATATACACACACACACATTATATATATACATATATATATATATTAATTAGTATAAATGTGTGTATATATTATAAATATTTTGAGTACACTAATTCTGCTCTCCCTGCATTATGTGTAAAATGTATACTACTACAGTACAGACAGCAGCAGCCAGGCAGCCTGGCCAGCAGGACTGACATGTACCTTACCTCAGGACTGCTGGACCACCTTCACACTGAGCTGCTGTGTGTGCCTGCTGGGTCTGCCCATGGCCATACTGGTGGATATAGCTGGGGGCGGGGCTGGCTGGGCTGCTTCAGGCTCTTGGTGCGGTGGTGGCGGACGGCAAGCATGTGACGTCACACGCAGTGCGTCACGTGGTGCGGAGGCGGCACTGCCGATTGACTGCGAGTTAGTGGCGCTTGAGGGCTACTAAAGCCCTCCGGGGGCCGCAATCATGTTGTTGCTTTCAACTTTGAGCCACAGGTGCCGCGGGTGGGGTGCGCAGCCAGGGGGCGGGGCCTCGGATAAGCACTGCAGGCTGCTGTAGAAGGGTAAAAAAAACCTGTCTGTCTACAGCAGTGCATACAGGCACAGCACAGATCCTTCTGTGTGGGCCTATTCTGATTGTGGGCCTGGAGCTGTAGCTCCATCAGCCCCATTAGTAATCCGGCCCTGGGTATCTTATCTTAACGTGGCTGGAGTTGACCTAAGTGGAGACTGTTTTTCTCATGGACAACTTTACATGGCTTTTTTGTGTGTCATGTCAAAGCTAAATCTTTGTGTGTTGACGTCAGGTGGGAAAACGACTAATGTCATATACAAGACAATCTTATAAGACCTTGGGTAAAAAATTGCTCCAGTGTGAAGCCGGGGTGGGTCACTAGTGTAATATAGTACACTAGACAGAACTGAGCATTCTAAGCACACATTCTCCCACTTCATGTTAAGATGCCAGTCTCTTCTTTGTAGCAACTGCCACTGGTCCAATGCGCCGATTGAGCACTCGGGTCCACACACACATAGCAGACTTGGTAAAAATAACTGCTGCTGCCACTGGACATACACAGCAGATCTATTCCAACCTTTATACTGCAGGTTGTAATTGCAGCTCTAGTACAATATTATATACTACTGCTATTGTGGTTATGATTGGAGCTGCTGGCCGGGGAACGGGTGGGTTTCCGTGCAACTGGAAATCTCCTATGCGATTGCCTATGCTTTGCCAGCTACTAATCACATATATGCCTCTCGCAAGTGGTATACAAAATGCAAGTTGCTCAAATTATAGGTTTAAACAAGTGCTTGTAAGGGAGGGGCTTAGCTAAACAGGAAAAAAAAACACCACAACACAAAAAACCAGCATTGTTTTTGATAATCTTTTTTATTTATTTTTATTAAGGGAAAGGGGAACAGAACAAAAGGACATAAGAGGTGAAGTAAATTAACCACAATACAGGATACAGCATTAGGAATGATCGAGTAATGTGTCGCAGAATTACTATTGCATCTGCTAAGAGGAGGTAGGAATGCAGGAGAAAAAGTAAAACAAGTAACTATGTGGCATCATATATAGCCCTGCAGACCAAAATAGTGGGACCACCCCTAATAGTGACTGCAGATCGAAATCTTCAAACATGCTTCTTGAAAACTAGTATATGACTCCTGGAGAGTTAATGATCCTGTAGCTAAGGACTAAACGTTTTATCCCTCCATACACAATACGTATATTAGAATAGATATGATCTTTCTTGGACAAATGGAACTTCCAATATTCTATATGTAAATATTTGTTGAATCCCCTGGTCCATAATGCTCTTATTGCAGTACAATTGTCTGTTTTTTTTCCCCCATTCCCTCCTTTGGTTCATGACTATTACACTATTTTATAAAACTTGGGAGACTTTGAGCCTGATTCTGTAATTCATGCAATTCCGGACATTTACAGTAATTGTAAGTCCTATGCAAATATCCTCCTGTCTTGAGTCATACACATCTATGTGATTGCAGCAGTCATTAGGGGGTTGGGTAGAAGAGTGATCAGGAAACAGTCACTAAATCGACATTGTCCAAATGGCCATAACCTGACTGTACTGAGCAATCAGATTCCAGCAACATGGAACATCTGCATCGCTCAACCAATCAGCACTCAGAGCACCCTATTTAAACTGACTTGCACTGTGAATATTGACAGAACTTCTCTCTTCAAAGATCAGTACCCTGGCTCCAGGTCCTGTTTGCCACTGTTTCAGTTTCTACTTTTAGGGCCATATTCAATATGGGGAAAAAAGTCCATTATCGCCGATAATTTATCGCTGATGACATCATTTTTGCCTATTTCCAATATCCCCGAATTCAACTTTCGCACCTTATTGCCGATGCGAAATGTCAGTTAAAAAACGGGGATAATTTTTCGCCAGCCTTTTGCTGGCGAAAAAAAGTGCAGAATTGGGGTTTAGGGGTGCAAGCTTAAAAAAAAAAATAGCCTGCACCCTTGGGAATGCCCCCTTAAAATGATCTGTGTCAAAAAAAGTTAAAAAATAAAATAATAAAATAGGGACACCCCAAAAAATGTATTTAAATTTTGGAGTTTAAAAAAAAATAAACAGGGAACACTCTTCTAAATTAATGTAATTGAGTCCAGAGGGGTTCCCTTATATGCGGCAGGTGTTTTCTTCATTGTGGGAGTAGCGGCAGGTGAATTTTTGCAGAATTTTTAAAAATCATTTCTGGGACTTAAAAATATGCTTGCACCCATTTTCAAGTACCCCAAATTTGATGGCCATAGGTATTTTTTCCCCCAAAAAAACTTCTAAATGCTCTTCTGCATCACCTTCTTCAAAGCCGCATTTATGCACCTGCAACGGTTATTTAAAAACCCGACTTTCTTCTGCAGGCAAAAACGGGGGGTACCCATAGTGATCCCCATGTCTGGACATCTTTAGGGGGGGTCCTAGGATTATTTCCCAAATTTTGTTGCCGATCCAAGTTTCGCCGGTTCCCGATTTTGCGTTCTTTGACATTGAATACGGGGAATAGCGGGCACGCGCGCGATACTTTTCCATCTGGAAAACAGGCGAAAAGTCCGGACTTTTCAGCTCAAATCAAATACGGGCCTTAGTGTTACTAGAAGAGTCTGCACTTGTTTGAAACATGTTTCCATCATTGCTATAACACTCTGGGCCTGATTCAGACCCGGTCGCTAAGCTGCGCTCGCTAGGAGCAATAATTGCCCATCTGCGCATGCGTATGAGTCACAGTGCACGTGCGCAAGCCAGTCACTGCGATCGGGAATCGTGCACTCGTTGTACACAGACTGTGCGCTACTTTGAGTGACAGATAGTGCCGTTTGTGGGTGGTAACTGGGGAAGGTGCTTGTGAATGGGGGAGTTGTGGTGCGAATGCAGGAGTGTCTGAGCTTCAAAACGGAGTTTAATGGGTGTGCATAATTAGCAAAGTAGCATCATTGAACACATCACTTGGTTGTTTTTTTTGCCTGAACTGATCGCAGTTCTTGCGGTGGGGTAGGGCCTACTTCAAGGGCTGCGAGCTTCTCCGATGGCTCTCGCTGCTACCGATGATTCATACACTTACTGGAGATGATGTGGGTTAAGAATGAAAAGTGGGCGTCTTTAAACACTAGCGTACGCTCACTGCCATAGCTCACTAAGACATAGAGGGCATTCTTAAGCCAGAGAATGTGATCGCGGGATTTGCATACCCAGCCCCTTTTGGCAACGAGCAAGTGCAGCTTAGCAACCGAGTCTGAATCAGGCCCTCTTTGTTTCATTCCAGCTACTATCTCCTAGCAGTGCTAATTACTACCAGCACCTGTTACCTGCGTCCAGTCTCAGACTTTGGTTCAGGCTGTGCACTTCATCCAGTATGCTTCAAAATCAGTATGCGTCCAATCTGTACATTATACACACCAAGTGCCAGCATCCGCTTCAGGCTGTGCGCTACATCCAGCAAGTGCCAGCATCCTCTCCAGGCTGTGCTCTACATCCAGCAAGTGCCAGCATCCTCTCCAGGCTGTGCTCTACATCCAGCAAGTGCCAGCATCCTCTCCAGGCTGTGCTCTACATCCAGCAAGTGCCAGCATATTCTCCAGGCTGTGCGCTACACCCAGCAAGTGCCACCATCTACTACAGACTGGGTACAATATCCAAATACATATCATCTGTCTCAGCTGTGCATTATAATTGTTAAAACTCATCTATCATTCTTCTGGTGCCCCAGTGCCTGCTGCCCATCAGGCTGATTCAGTCCATGCTTTCCAACTTCTATCTCAATAAACCAGTTCTGGTGTGCTTTTATATTTCAGGCCTTATGCGCTTCACCAGCCTGCTCCGCATTCTGCCTCTTACCCGCTACTTCCATACTGCATGAGGAGCTTCATCAAGTTGCCTAGCTTTATAGACTCTCCTAATACTAAGGCCACCCCTAAGGTTCCTGACCTGGGACAACAAAACCTGACAAATATGAGTATTTTTTTTAATGAGTTTACCTCATATGTCTCTCTTTAACACCTATATGGGACAACCTGGACTTTGTTACATGGATTTTGGGGACAGTCTCATTCCTGGAAATAACTACAAAAAACACCTTGGTGGTCTTACTACTTAATGGATGTCTCATTATGGCTTACACTACAGCAGGAGTATTTAATATTCTGAGTCAGGCCCACTGTTTGTAAAAGTGTCCAAATTTGATCATCTATAATAAAAAATATTCATATGTACAGCGCTAACCCCCCCCTCCCCCACAACCCATGTGTGACAATGTAATAAGATAAATAGGACTGCATACTGCTGGAAGTACTTACAAGTCATAAACTGCACCATGTTTAGCCAGTCTACAAAAAAATAAAAACTCTTTACACTTCTAATTTATTATAATGATATGTTTTGTACAAGTGCATGCAGGAGGCTAAGAGAAATTGATGACACTAAACATTATGGGTTATGCGTTACCTAGAGGTGGTAGGTCATTGGAAAACAGGAACAAATTCCTCCCAATAACCCCATATTGCTCTGCTCCACCTCGGTTCACAATTAGCCAGGCTAGGAAACAAGAAAAGCCTAGTAAAATCAAGTTAAGCATTTCTGGTTGGTTTGGTCTGAGTTCCGAAGACAGTCTCTGAGAAAGGGAATTTTAGGTAGAAAATTCCCAATTTCTCCTTCAGTGGTAGGGAGACAAATGGTGGGCTGTTTAAATGGGAGGGGAGGAATGCACAGTTGTATAGAGGAACCTGCCTTTCAAAGACAGCAATAGGGTCATTCCATGTCAAGTGGACTAATTTTGAAGATCATCCCTACTTGACCATCTCCAATTTTGATAAAATGTAGATTGGCATGTATATCACACTACCTTTGGGAAAATTTAGTTCACAATATGCAATAGTAGCAAAACTATGACCCTCAGAGTGGGTGTGGGCAAAACTGCAAACTCCGAAGTGTATAATCAGCAGTCTTCAGGTTATTCCTGTGGCAGATCTAGGAAAGTAAAAGCTGTGTGAGTGGACATCACATGCCTCTACAACTGTTAGCGCTGATTTAAAAGAAAAATCGCAGTCCTAAGACCAACATGCTTTTACTTTTTTCACAGTAGGAGACCAAAGCGGGCAAAAAAAAAAAGTGTTGTGTCAAGCTTAATGTGGAATTCAGCTGCTGTTATCTCCAAAGGAAAACCTTATTTTAGTATGACATCAGTGTAGCTAGCTACCCAAGTGGACACCATGACAGTCCTAAAATATAAAACCATTGTAGTTGCTGTGATAACATTACCTAAAATTGCTCTCACAAATCTAGCAGTGAAATTTTGCCTATTTTTGAAGTCCAATTCCAAATGATTTATTTTATTTATTACCGGTTATTTATACATATTCTGCAGTGCTTTACAGAGAATACTTGTTCATTCACATCAGTCTCTGCCCCAGTGGAGCTTACAATCTATATTCCTCAGCACATGTACACGAACATACTTACACACTAGTGTTCATTTTTAGTTGGGAGCAAATTAACCTACCAGTATGTTTTTTGTGGGAGGAAACCGGAGCACCTGGAGGAAACCCACGCAAGCACAGGGAGAATATACAAACTCCACATAGTTAGGACCGTAGTGGGAGTCGAACCCATGACCTCAGTGCTGTGAGGCAGCAATGCTAACCATTACACTGCATAACTAATTTTTTTCAAACAACGTTCATTAAAAAGAGCAGATTTTAATCTACAACATATTTTTCCTGGATAGGAGTTTTGCCATCGAAGGAAGAAAACAGGCCTTAAAATAAGTACATTTTTGTCTTACGCAACAATATTATGGACAACAAGGCATTTTTCAGTGGCTGTTATTATATAACAAGAGCTGGAATCCTGTGTTTAGGTGTCTTTGGTGGAGATTTAATTTTTTTTTTATCTGGACTGAGACATACCAATTCTGAAAACAGAATTAGAACTTGCTATCTTTCAACATAACTTTAATATTCCATTAGTCCATGGTGGCTGTGCCACTACCAATTCTTAAAGAATTTATTAACCCCATCTCCTAGGGGCCACGCCCGATAGCCATGCAATAACAGCCATAGGGAGTGGGTCTCTTTTCCACAGGTTCCCAAGCCTGGCATTTAATTCATGGCAACAAAATAATTTTCAATACTTAATGTGGTTGCTGGCAACAGGCTGTATTGTCATTGATGGTGCTGGAATATTACCAATAATACGAACTTCTGGAACCCAACAGAAATTGCTTCTTGCTGGCCAACAGAATGAATGAGCTGGACTATGGAGGGCGCAGGAAGCTGCCAGTGTGTCAGGCTGCTCTTCAGAAAATCAGAAATGTTTGCAATGCACCACTTTTTGTCACAGATGCACGCAAATATATTGTTCTGGTTTAAGGTTTGCAGCTTTTGTGTTAGGCAAAAACTCAGATTGGTACTTTGGTCAATGGTGGCTTCAAATAATTTTGTGTCATTTGACACTTTACTAAAATGGTGGTTCTCTCTTGTCCAAGTTAGAGTTGCCACACTTGAATCTTTCTTCTTGTTCAGGTCTTGCTGCTTCAACCACTTCTTTTTTGTGATGCAGAACTTTATTCCAAACAATTTTTTATCACAATATAAAAATAAGTCGATTTTTCCAAGGATGTTGAAGGCTTGCACGTGCTGCCTGTCTTTTTACTGTCCCACCATCACAGGGGGACTTGTCATGAATAGTGCCAAAGAAGTTCCGCTCTGCAGCCATACCAAAATCTTGTATTGTGATGGCACAAATTGATGAAATTCCTATAGTTCTTGGACTATGCTGCTGACCCCCCCCACTGAAGTAATAAATATAATGGGCCAAATATATATGCACAGCAACTGTGTCATGTCGTAAGAAGTCACTGATGATGCCAATGCTGGCACATAGGCACTTTTCTCCACCTCTGTAATACACAGCAAATGGGTGTAGGGGGGGCTATTTTCCAATAAGCCCTTGAACTGCATCTTGCGCAATAAGTTATTCATTTTCAGCAAAATCCATCAAGATCACAAGTTCTCCCATTTTGAGGTTCTCCTTGATTGCTTTTAGGTGACACCCACTGTTGTCTTTAGACATTACCATCAGATGCGTCATCTGCTAGGTGCATATTATCCATCAAGTATGGCCTCCAACGTGCGTGATTCAGCGTCTCTGCACGCACCTACTTTCAGCAACAATCGTAGTGATATTATATATATATATATATACACACATGGTATAAAGCAAGTGAATGGGCAGCACTTTAGGTGTGTATGTGTATATATAATTATATATATATATATATATTCTGGCAGGCAGACATGTTCGGTGTAAATAAAATTGTTTACTTACTGTCACAGTCACAGGCCGTCGGTGTTCAGGTTGCTGCTATGCCGTCTGTGTACTCTGTATGCCAGCTGCTTGTTGTTGGAGACAGTGCCAGTGTGCCATGCATGGTACAGAGATGATCCTGGAGGCATTGAGGCAGACCACAGACAGCATGGAGCTGTGACTGACAGGCTCCGTAGTTACTGACAGGCTCCACAAAGGCTTAAGGGTGAGCTGCAGCGGCTGGGTGTGCGCAGCAGCTCCCCCATTGGCCATTTTTGTTTAGGTCTGTAGGCTTAACGCTGAGCTCCGATCGCGGCAGCTGGGTCAGAAGTGGGGTGACTGAGGGAAGGCAAATAAGCAATTATGCGAAGAGGCAAAAAGAACAAAGTAAGTCTTTCTGGTGCACTCTTAAAACAATTTGAACGAGACAAATGAAAAAGATAAATAATTATGAACATAAAACTTAACTTTTACTAGTACATTTTTTTTAAAAAGGAGAAGACACAGATAATATGTGAATAGATGCACATCTGGGTGTCTAAAATCTCAGAAATAAACATTTTAGAATGCATATGATATCAATAATTTTTAGAAAACATTTCAGAATACATATGATATCAGTAATTCATACATATGAGAAAAGATCTTGGCGAAAATATAGGTACCCAATTCCTAGTGCATAATATTGCTAGGAAATTGGAGATACAAGCCCACCTTCTTCAAATGTAACATGTGTGAGCTAAGTTATTGCTCTACCAATAGTTGGTTTACACACACTAAGAGGGGTATTCAATCTGAAAGGTTAACTTCACTGTCGAAGTTAACGTTTCATATCGGAGTTTTTTTCTGCGTAAAGGTAGGGTGCGCGCTCCCGCTTAGCCCCGTATTCAATATCAAATTATCGAAAACGGGAAACTCCGAAGTTGGATTGGCGTAAAGTGAAGTTTTCCGTAAAATAATTGTAAGACCCCCTAAAGTTGGGAAAACATGGGGGCATACTGTGGGTCCCCCCGTTTTAGCCTTTAAGTGAAAGTCGGGGATTTAAATAGCCGCAGCAGGTGTTTTTTTAACGACATTGAGCAAGTGATGCAGAAGAGCAATTAGGATTTTTCAGAAAAGATTTTAAGTGGTCCCATCAAATTTGGGGTACATTAAAATGGGTCCTAGCATATTTTGGTGTCCCTAAAGTAATTTTTTTAAAATTCTGCATTTGTGCACCTGCCGCTATAATTCTATTCTTCAAAACACCTGCCGCATACATGCAGAATAGCCCTGAACCTATTTGCCTATTGTTTTTCAATTTTTGGCCATGTTTTTTTTATCACCACAAATTTTTGTTTTTTTTACACAGTTCTTTGTTAAATGTTAATCTCAGGGGTGCAGGCTATTTTTCTAAAGTCTGTACCCCTAAACCCCAATTCTGCACTTTTTTGCCACACCTATTCAATGGTGAAAACTTATCCCCGTTTTATCACTTTACCTTTTCAAAAATGCGATAAGTCTTTGATATTGACTACGGTGTAAAAGTAAAACATGAGATAATGACGTCATAATTGCGATATTAACGCAAAAAGGGACTTATCAATCCCATATTGAATACCACTGTAAATGTAGCGTGCATTTCCTAACTAATGTGTGCTCCCTTCTATATATTTATGTTTTTAAAAATGTGTTTAGAATAATTGTTTAAATAAAAATCAAAATAAAATTACGTTTTACTTTTAAAATGTAGGATTTTCAAATCATGACAATACGGCCTGCAAGCATCTTTGGATTGATTGGAAAATTCACATTTGTCTCAAACAATAACTACCTGGCTTACCATTTCAGGTTGATATTGGTCGTATTATCTTGGCCATGTTACCCGAACCTGACCAACCTCAATCTCGTTCCAGGCGTAGGCCTCGTAGGCGTGCAAGGCCCAAGATATATAGAACACGTGTCACCCTTTTTGGAATGCCAGATGATGAGGTCTTAAGACGATACCGTCTTCCTCCAAAAATCATCCTAGACACTCTCTCATTAATAGAGAGTGATCTTGAACGGCAAATTAACAGTCCTACAGCAATACCACCACTTACGCAATTAATGTCGGTGTTACATTTCTGTGCCTCAGGATCCTTTCAAACCACGGTGGGAATAGTTGCCGGAATATCCCAATCCTCCTTTTCAAGGATCCTGAGGGAAGTGGAGGCCATTTTTAAACACCTCCATCATTTTATTCAAATGCCAGTGGTTGTTTTTTGGAGTGTCTTTTCACTGTGTGAATTGCTTGTCACAATTCACTTTCTGTATGTGTTTGGTGTGTATTAAAATTTTGTTTGCCGTTAAAAAGTGTTTTTTTTCAAAATTAGAATCACGTGTAACCTGGCACAAAAAATGCCACCTTTCGTAATGCATAATCCTGTAATGTGTGAAATGTTTAAGTCTTTGAACATGCTTTGTGGCTTTCAAAAAACATCAAAAGGTATTATGTTGAATCAGTAGGTTTTCAAAACTAGGCATAAGCAGGTTTCTTTTTCAATTTACATTACCCAAAGAAAAAACAGAAAATGTTTGAATTTCTAATAACCTATTGGTATGGTGAGGTGTTTAATGTGGCAGCTTACATACTTACTAGCGCTTTGTACAATATAATTTACCTTACTTTAAAGAACATGATCAAATAGTTGACTTATGGAAGGTTAAACAATGTAATTGTTTCAGACAAGGAATGAGACTCGTTAAAATCCAACAAAATTTTAATTTCAAAGTTTTGGGAAAAAACAAACAAGCAAAATAAAAAATCAGCTCCGAAGGGCCGCCGCCATGTGGTCAAGGACCACTAACATCTGGATAACGTGCCCACGCAAGGCGGCCAATCCCTCCTGCATAGAATGCAGCCGCCTCTGGTCCTCTGTTGGAAAAAACAAAAATGAAACTTAATAAAATGACACCTTACATTATGAGTTTACAAAACAAACTAAACAAATAAATCTAGGTTAAACAAAGATCCAGTTGTGATGAAAAACACAAAGTACTGACAAATGCAAAGATGGTATAAATACTAAATTACAAATGAACACACAAAAAGGCGACCACAAAAAGGACGAAGTACCCTTGTTAGGGTAAACAATGACTACCCAAGTATGAGTGTTTGGACATGTGTGATATGTATCAGTGGTAAAAAGCCAAGACATTGTCTATCAAATTAAAAAGGTCTCCACTAAAAAAAAAAAAAATTTTTTAAAGAGAAACATACCGTCATTGGGATTTGGGTGTTTTGAGGCCCTCCATCGGAGGTGGGCCAGTGCTGGTGGCTACACGGAGGGGAGATCTCCGAGCTGCTGGATGGTGATGAAAAGCGCCGGGGGAGGGGGGAGGGTGAAGAAAAGAGAAGGGGGGGTGGAGTGGAGGGTGAAGAAAAGAGAGGGGGGGTGGAGTGGAGGGTGAATTTTGGTGGTGGGGCAAATTGCCAGAGGGAGGGGCCTCAGGTAGTGGCCGGTCAGGGGTGGTGGGGGAATTGGGGGAAGGTTGGGGAGTTGTTGCTGTGCTGGGAGTCGGACTCAAGGGATGAGCCCGGCGTCTGTTACTGCGGCGAGGCCGGCTTCTGCGTTCAGCCCCTAAATGAGGTTTGAAAAATTTTTAGTCTTTTTTTTTTGGCTGGTTTGGCCACAAATTAACAACTCCACAAATGTTATAACATTAAAAAAATGGAAAACATGCACACGCAGGCCTGTCAAAAAACTACCAACAGGGCTATACTGAAAACATACACACGCAGATAGGCCCACAATAAACAGGGCTATACTGAAAACATGCACACGCAGATAGGCCCACAATAAACAAACAGGGCTATACTGAAAACATGCACACGCAGATAGGCCCACAATAAACAAACAGGGCTATACTGAAAACATGACCACGCAGATAGGGCCGAAACCCCCCCCAGAGAATAACCACTTACTTTCTGCTATACGCAGACGAAAACAGGCCAGCAAGCGTGGCGTGCGGCAGCGCAGATCCGACCACCTGCGCTCTAGCTGCCTGATATTTCGGTGTGAGCCGAAGGAGCGCAGGCGGTGGCGAACCTCCGCATAGGCGGATCGCTTCTGGCGGTTGCTGATGGGGGGAGGCTGGCTGGTGATCCGCTGGTCCATCACCTCTGTTAGCACCAAAAGCTCCCGCCTGGTAAACGCAGAGGCTATCATGTTGACAATGATTTTCTTTTACACCAGTTTTAATAAAATTTGATTGGCTAATGTACTCGGTAAATTAACAGGAACCATTCTATAGGTTATTGTATGAGTCATGTGTCCTCCAGCCTAAAAAATATAATGTGAGTTATGATAGGCTTGATGCAGTGACATTCGTAAGCTAATTTAAATAAAGAAATGAAGAAACTAAAATATGCCTAACACAAACACATGAAAACAATAGGGTCATTGGTTACAACATGTATTTTTTATAAAGTAAAACATTGGTGAAACCGTACGTATTCTGCGGGAAAAATTACACACACGGACAAGAATAAAGTTTATTGAAAATGGAAAAAAAAAAGGATTGCATACATGTGAAGAGCAATTAAGCTAATTAATATATTGATTGGCATTAAACGATTAAAGTATGTATGCAGAATGAACGAGCAGGTAATCGAAATCTGACAGGCCCACTTCCGGTTTGGACTTGTGCGAGCGTTCCCTGCAACCAAATTTGGAGATGGACGGTCGCAATTTTGCTCGTTTGTTAGCTATAGGAGGGGTTGGGAGACTTTGGGGCGGAAGATTAGCTACGAGCGAACTTACGGCGAGCGCTTGAATTTACATTTTCTCACTCGTTCGTCAAACGAGCGATCATCCACTTGCGTCCGCCTCTGAATCAGGCCCTTTGTGCATGCACACAGCGTCAGCTTCCGTGGCTGGAGGAGGCTGCAGGGGAGAGATCAAAAGCTGGAGACCGCATAGACAAACAGTAGTTTACACCAACTGAAGATGGTGTAACCTAATGGTGCTAAACTACAAAAAAGCTCAGCATTTGGAGTTTAGTACTTAGGGGACATATCGTAGTCACCATTGATAATAATGGGGACTGCGATCTTCCGCGCTAATTAGCACTTTGCCAAAGATTTCGGTGAAATCTCCTACATTGTGCCATTAGTACATAGGATCGATGCATAAAATTATGCAGAAACTACAGCATAATTTTATGTAAAAATCAGCTTGCTACATAAGCCACTATATCTGCCAGTTTGCAAACAGAATAGGATGCCGAAAGAGGAGCTAATAAATCTATATATGGTCTATTATATATAAATATCTTTATCTACATAATATAAAATATTTTTAGCCATATGAGCAGGGGCTGCCATACCTCGCCAACGCTCATTGCTTCTGTCTAAGCCAGGACTAGGCAACTTGTGGTTCTCCAGCATCTATAACTTCTAGCATGCTTTGTTGTCCCTGATAGCACATGCTGAGACTTGTGGTTCTGCAGCAATCGGAGAGCCACAAGCTGCTCCTACAGGAGAATATCAGTCACCCTCTCTGCTGTAAAGGTCGCCGTACCCGTAGGAAGATCAGCAACACACCGTGCACAGCATAGCGCAGAAGCAACAGAGCGACCATCCTTGTTCTTCGCCCGCCTGGTCATGTGACCTGACAGCTCGGCTGCGGGGCGGAGTCTGCGGGCGCCCGAGCGCTTCCGGAAACAGCCGAGCCGCACCGTGCATCCCCAACCAAAATGGCGGCGGCTGTGGTGATGATGATGGCTCGGTGAGGCAGTGAGAGGCTCCGCCACAGTCACCTCTGGGGGGGGAAAAGTCATCGCTGTTCCTGTGATTTCGTGCTGTTATCACCCGGTCTCCTCCCCACACCGCCCATCGGGGCCCGGTCTGCGCTCCTCATCCCCCGGCACGTCCCCCGGGCCTTGCGGCGGCAGTGCTGCATACACCGGCTGGCGGGGCGGCAGGCAGCGCCACATCCATGCTCGGGACGCGGCCCCTTCATGAACGATGTGTGAGATCTGTGCAGACCTGGTGGAGGTGTTAAATGAGAGTAAGTCACGCGTGGGAGAGGGACACGAGGAGGACAGGGGGAGGCAGCAGCAGGCCTCTGCCTCAAATTGCTGCTGCAGCACAGGAGCCGTCACTGGGATGTGACACCGGGCCTGCGCCGCTACAGGCCACGGGCTCTGTGTTTGTTAAGGGTCTCCCCTGTCATGGGAGCATCCTGCTGGCGATGTGCTGCCCCCCCTATGTCAGGTTACTGTGAGGAGGGATGTGCCAGGGCTGTATGTCCTATATTACCCTGCCATCACTCCATGATTCTGCTCACATTGGCAATGATGATGTTACTGGCCTGCATATGTTCTATACATTGACTATTACCTTGCAGTTATAGGACAGGCACATCTGCATTGTATGTAAAGAAACTCCGATGTCTCTACATTCATTTGTTGTGTTTGCATTTATTAATACTGAAACTGATTTTCTAAAAGATCAGCCATGGCTTCACTACTGCAGCCTCTCTGTGTGTCCTCTGTGACCCGTGTAGCACAGTGCCCTGTCTCTGTGTGCATAGCTTGGTGAAGGTTACAGCCCATGAGATTGCTGGGCTCTGCCATTGCAAATGTCTTGGTGGTCGTCTATTGGTGGTAGTAGCTTTCAGAGCTGAGTGAGTTCTGTGTGTTGATGGGACTGTTATAGGACTGCGAGTGCCTGGTTTAAAGGCCTAAACACCTCTCATCTGATTGTGCCTGTCAGAAAGGTGTTTGTGATGTGCACCAGGTGGGTTTCATTACATTAGAAAGAACCTTTTTTTTTTTTTTTTTTTTTTCAAGGATCTTTAAATGCAAAACTTATTATTTTCCTAAATGTTAAACATGTGCATCTTGCTGGAGTCCTTCCTCTAATGCAGTGGTTCTCAAACTCGGTCCTCAGGACCCCACACAGGTCACATTTTGCAGGTCACTCAGCAGGTGCACAGGTGTATTCATTACTCACTGACACATTTTAAAAGATCCACAGGTGGGGCTAACTATCTCACTGATTCTGTGAGGAGACCTGGAAAACATGCACTGTTTGGGGTCCTGAGGACCGAGTTTGAGAACCTGTGTTCTAATGCAACAGGTTAAAATGATCAAATTGCAGTCTTATTTTGTGTGTTTACTTTATATGTATTCATGTTTTATATAGTTAAAGCCTGTTTTAAGTGTTATACTTTTGAACTTCTTGAATTTATGAGCAGTTTGACTCTGCCAGACCTTTTGTAATCATGATATTCGTATAATCTCTGTAGCTAACCAATTCAAGTAAATATATTTGAAAATAAAAACAAAATGAGCATGCTGTGTTCTCTTCCTTTCGTTGTATCATATTTCATTGTTTTTGTGTATCATTGCTCGGGAAGCTTCATGCCGAAAATGGTTTGCATTTTATTTTTACAAAATGCTGTGTGTGTGGTTGGGACCTCCAAAATAACAACATGGTTTAATTGCGGGAGATAAGTTATTAAGGGCTCGATTCAAGTCAATGTGAATTGAATAGCGCCAGGAAGGAGCTCCCAGTGCTATTCAGTTCAGTGTGCTGTTAAGCCAGACTAAGGATTTCTTCTCACATCCCTTCTGGGGTGCGAGCAGAAATCCGGCAAAACTACAGGCGCGATGCTGTTTTCTGCCCTTAGCACCGCGGAAACAGCATCGCACCGGGCAGTTTAGTCGGAGAATGCCAGTTCTCACGACTAAACACCATGTTTAAGGCGCAAGAACAGGAATTCCCTTACAAAACAGCGCACTGAATTGAATAGCTCTGAGATCATCTTCCCGGCGCTATTCAATTTGCGTTGAATTGAATCAAGCATACAATAAACTTGTTAAAAATGCACTGCTGTGGGGGATGGGTAGACTGTATAATAGTGTTTATATTGTGGACACAGACTTATCTTAGGTCAATTGTGGTGAATGGAACCTCCCCTAGGTTTTTGCTTTTGTTGGCCTTTGTGATTAAATGTTTTGCAAAAATTATTTGCAATGGATCCTTTTGTGTGTACTAAAATCAGTTTGTGCATGGTTGTATAATGCTAAGACATATGTGGTTTAAGTGGCTTAATTAGATTTAATTTTAGTTAGTGAGACAAAACAATTTTTTTTTTTTTTTTCTCCTTTAATTTTATATTTGCTTGACTTTATTCTTGTAGATTGTATTTGTTGTCTGGCAATAGGGTGCCACAACTTAAATTGGAATATATGTGTTAACGTGCATTACCAGCGGGTTTACATGTGGGGAAATTAATAATTGAATAACTCTTGGGACGGATTTCAATTGTATTCGCGGCCCGCATCTCCCGTCTAAAGTGACAGGAGATCGCGGGCCGCTATGCAATTGTCCAAGATGTTCGTGCTGATCGCGCCCATAGAGGTCAGGTTTAGCCGCGTAAAGCAGCTAAACCCGACCAAAGTGTTGGGCGTGATCGCGAAAAGTGATGTTTGGGCGCCCAAACATGTCACTTTTCGCACATTTCAGCTCTCATCCCCCAGGGGCTGCGAGCTGATATGTAGCGCTGGCAGCTCATCGTGCCAGACAGGAGCAAGAATTGAATAGCTCCGTTGGGCGCGATAGGGGCTAGAAAGAATTGATTTCCGCCCTGGGTGTTTAAACCCACGGTAATTGAATCTGGCTATGGGGGGAATTCAATTCAGCGCAAATTGATCAGCGCCGGGAGGGAGCTTCTGGAGTTATTCAATTCAGCGCGCTATGGCGGTTTTTGTGACTTAACATGGGCGTTTAGGTGTGAGAACCGGTATTCTATGACTAAAGTGCCAGGCGCGTGTCAGCGCCGAGCTGAGCAGGAAAACGGCTGTGCGCCTGGCACTTTTGTCGTATTTCGCCTCGCAAACTCCAGGGGGGTACGAGAAGAAATCCTTAGCCCGCCCATTGTATTGAATAGCTTCGGGAGCTACTTCTCGCAACTATTAAACATCGCACTGAAATTAATTCCCCCCATAGTATTCGCCCTCCCCTCCTCTCCTAATGGTAAAATGTGTAATTTATGCATGCCTTTGGAAAAGATGATGGAATAAGCATTTGTACATACGTTTTTGAAAAATGGATGTAATAAAAACAAGCTGGTTAATTTGTGTTATCATTTTCTGATGTTTATTAAGACGCTGCACTCAGAGAGGGGGGGATTCAATTGTTTTCGTGTGCCCTGTCACGATGGATCGTCCGTCACTTTAGACAGGGTGATATTCAATTGTTATGGCTCTAAGGCGGAATTAGATACATAAAATGACTAAACCTGTCTAAACTACTGGGTGTGATACGGAAAATGTGTGAAAACCCAGGCTTTTCGCACATTTCTGCTTGCCGCCTCAGGAGGGGGCGAGCAGAAATAATGGGCACCCGCGGTATGCACGCCAGAACGGAACATCAATTGAATTGCTCCTTCGGGCACAGGGCACCCAACAAACAGTTGAATTCTTCCCAGAGAATGTATTTGCTTTGCATGTGACTGTAGCACAGTGATGGGTAACGGGGCCAGAGGGCTTCAGCCCTCTAAATAGCCCTCCAAACATTCACTCAGTACCTAGGACCTTCAAACTTTGATGTCATATTTGTTATAGCTTGTAATGCTTGTTTAAAAGGCCTGCCAAAATGTTATTATAGACAGGTGTCTTTCATTCATTACATTTATTAAATTATCACTAAAATTAAGAGTAAAGTGTGGCCCTTTTAAAAGTTAGAGGGCCACATAATCACTGCGGTAGCAGCATATAAATAATTGAGACATTTATGGGTAATGGATAAGCAGCTGATGCAATATCACCTTTTTAATCATTTTTGTTGCTTTGCAGCCCTTGACTGCTAGGATATCTGAAAGCTATAATACGTGTGCATATAGAAAATTCCCATGTGATAAATGTCATTTACTTTTATAAGCTTGTGCATGTTACAGGAATTTACATTCATTTCAGTGGACCTGATTACATCAGCAGTTTTTAGCTGCCTGATTCTTGTGCATTGGTTACTTTGGGAACTAATAGTGTGTCAGCAAAGTGCAGAACTCATAGATACCATAGTGATCTGAATAATGGCCCTATATAATCTGTTTTATGAAAATTCTTCAAAATGGGTCACTTGTCTAATTTAGAAGATGCCTTATTTATATGCTTATGTTCTGTTAAACATACTGGGCACAATTCAATTCAACGCAAATTGAATAGCGCCGGGAAAGAGCTCCTGGGGCTATTCAATTCAGGGCGCTGTTATTTCGGAGAATGATCGTTCTCGCGCCATTAGACATGGTGTTTAGTCATGAGAATAGGCATTCTTCGACTTAACTGGCTGGCGCAATGCTGTTTCCGCTGCGCTAAGGGCAGAAAACAGCATCGCGCCTGTAATTATGTCGTATATCTGCTCACACCCCAGGAGGAATGCTAGAAGAAATCCTTAGTCGGGCTTAATAGTGCGCTTATTTGAATAGCTCCTGGAGCTCCTTCCCGGCACTATTCAATTCACGTTGAATTGAATCCAGCACTGATGGTGATATTTTTTATTACCTTTTCTTGATGTCCTCTGGTATAGCGCCAATATATTTACATAAATCTTTGTATTGTGGAATTCTCTGTTAAAGGGCCCACCTTCACACAACTTTCTTTGGTCAAATAGTTTTGTGCTTTATAATTATCTACTGTGCTTACATTATTTAGACATGCCAGTCTTGTCTGTCGTTATATTCTACCTAGATGTGGTTTTTATTTCAGCTCTGACCTGATAAAACCTGAACGTCCTGCAGCGTGTTGGTTTCTACCCCTGCAGTTTATATTTACAATGTTTCTTATAAATCCAGCATATCAGTTCACAATGAACAAGTTTCTCTGATGCTAATTAATTTTTGACACTTGTATAGGCTGTATTATTATGAATAGGTCTTTATCCTTTAAAATGGCAAAAATTGCTGCTGTAACAGCTGTCTCCACTCTTCTGAGAAGGGATCCTGCTAGATATTGGAACATGACTGCAGATATTTGCATCCTTTTAGTCATTGATGTTGTGTGATAAGACCAGGCTCCCAGTTAGCTTTCCAATTCATCCCAAAGGTGTTCAATTAGTCTGAGGTCTCTGTGCAGGCCAATCAAGTTCTTCCACGCTAAACTCGGCAACCATTTTTTGTTGAACCTCACAGGCGTATGTCCAGACTGGGCATTTGGACCTTCCCCAAACTGCTAACACAAGGTTGGAAGAACATAATTCTCTATCATGTAACTATATTTATTTTATTAAGTTATTTATATAACACGCGCACACAATCTGCCGCGCTTTACAGAAAATATTTGGTCATTCAGATAGTTTTTTTTTTTTTTCTTTTTGTACTGCTCCAATTAACCTTTGTGTTCTGCATGGTCATTTGAGCCTAGATGATGTTCAGCGCTCCCATATCGTGAGCTTGCATGTTCTTCCACTTTGCTGCTATTGCTTCTCAATGTTTTCGCTTCAATAATAGCCCTTACAGTTGGAGCAACTCTGTCAGGGTGGAAATTTGAGGAACTGGAAAGGTGGCATCCTATATCTAGTGCCATCTTAAAAGTCACTTAGGGGGCGATTCAATTCAGCGCAATGTTGAATACCCCGGGAAGCAGTTCCACGCTGTTAAGTCCGACCACAGGATTTATTCTCGCACCCTCCCGAGGTGCGAGAAGACATCCGACTAGTGCCAGCTCGCGATGCTGTTTTTCAGTTTAGCGCGGTGCTAGAGTTAATTCTAGCACCCTGCACCTGTCACGACCTGTGCAGTTCCGCTTTCCTGCCTGGGGTGTCGCTCTCTGCTCTGGTGCTTCTAGCACACTTAGCTGATGCAACAAACTGCTGAGATACAGACCAGAGTGTGCTAGAAGCACCAGAGCGGAGAGCAACACTCCAGACAGGAAAGAGGAACTGCACAGGTTTTAACAGGTGCAGGGTGCTAGAATGAACACAATATGGAGATAACAGCCTCGCGGCTGGCACTTTAGTCGGCGTATGCTGGTTAGCATGACTAGACACCCAGCTTTAGGCACGGTAACCGGCATTCTCCGACTTAAATGGCTCTTGTCGGCCTTAACAGCGCAGTCAATTGAATAGCTCCATGAGCTCCTTCCTGGTGCTATTCACATAGCGCTAAATTGATATTCCCCCTTAGCTTTTTATTATGACCAATGCTGGAAAAATGCGCTATATAAATAAAATTATTATAATTCTATTGCTAATATTTGGCTATGGAGAGTGCTTGGCTGTATGCTTGATTTTCTGCACCCGTTAGTAATTGGTGATGCTGAAATTGTGTAAACACACAAATTTAAATGGGTGCCCACATATTTTGATAATGTATTGTAAGACCAGTGGTGATCCTGAACCTTGTAAGGATTTTGGATCTGTTGGTAAAGGAGTCGTAGCTTTCTGAATGATGTATAGAATTGGTCCTCCGTTGCTTCCAGGCATAGATCTTTACTGAAAGTATCATATAATGTGTCCAATCAAGCCTGGCTATGAAATTGCAGAATAGCCCTCAGCAGTAACGATGAATGTAATATACTATATACACCAGTTCACACAGGAAATGTCTTGTTGTGATGGAGCGTGTTTTGAAAAAATAAAAAAGTTAAAGAAACCAATGGTGGTCAAAAAAGATATCTAAGAAATTAAAGGGGAATAGTTTATTATGGTTGCGAAAAGTCCATGGTATGGGCCCTAACGAGGACTTTAGATGGATTTAGCCTCTTTACGCGGTTAAACCTGGTGCTTTTGGTCACGATAAGGGGTGAATAAAACAACTGAATTTCTCTCAGGAACCCATTAATCATCGCTGCCCAAAAATGATTGAATCGCCACCTAAAATGGCAAATTTTGGTTCGAAATATAAGTTTCTAATCTCTCCTGTATGTGGCTCCTCTTGGTAAGAGGAGAGCAAAAATAATACAACTTCTATCCATAAGGTTATTTTTATTCATTTTTTTTTTCTTAAGTGAATATATCTCAATGGACTTTTGTCTGTTCCATTACTACAGATAAGGTAACTTTTTCTCTAGTTCCTTTATGTTGTGGGTTGGAAAAAATCCAAATAATTTTATTCTGCATTGCTTTATAAACTGTGGCAAATTTAATTCACGCCTAAAGAAAATTAGAAAATATCCCTGTTCATAATCAAACCCATAACCTGACTTTTTAGCAGCTGCAGTGGATTATCAGGGTTTCCCTGAACTATGTAGCCTATATTATCTGCAGCCATTGGATGTAATGGGGGCACAGTGACTAACATTTAGTGTTCCCACTAGAAAGCTGGCAGGGCGCAGACTCGCAGGGAGGGCATCTTCTGCGCACGCTCCCAAAAAGGGGACGTGTACTTATAAAAGTACGTCACACTTGGGGGCATACCCAGTACTGACGGAGGTGCTGGGCTTCCCCCAAGCTCTCCTCTCACGGTGAATAAATGTTGTGCGCATGGCGTCTATTCACACGGTGGTTATCGGTCACCACAACTTTTCCCACCCATGGGACACCACAGTCCGCGGGTGGGAAGGCTCCAGGGCAGGCTGTTTTCAGCGGGGCATCGCTAAAATGGCAAGTTGCATTACCCTTTTAAAATCGGGCAGAGTGCCGTGCCCCGCCTAGCCACAGCCTAGCGAGAACACTAAGCATTGTTGCTTCATACCATTTGGGCCATGGGTTCCATCCTGGCCAGGGCACTGTTTGTGTGGAGGTTGCATAGGTTAAGGCTTGTGCCAATGTATGTTTTGCATATCAGCATATGTAATCACTGCTGTTGCAGGGACTGTTTACACCACAGATCATCCACATGTGGCCCTCTAAATGTGGCAAAGCATGCAGGAATGTGTAGTTCCACAACAGCTTGAGGGCCGCATGTTGAATAACCCAGGTTTACACACCCTCTGTAAAGTGCTGCGTTATATGTTGGTGCTACATAGTATTTAGGAAAATGTGCATGAGGAGCATTTTTCCTTTTGTGACCAATGAAAAGCCATTTGTAACGTAAACAAAAAAGGAAAGGTATTAAAGGTGAAGTGAATTGTTTACAGGTAAATTCATTCTGAATTCTCTCTCGGCTAAACAAAGCATAGCAACCATCCTAATCTTCCCTAACCCCCTAGTGCCTAAACCTAACCTTCCCCTTAACCTTGCTACTTACCTTTGGAATTCCGGAGGTCGGGATGCCAGCGCCAGGATTCTGACGGGTATCGGGATTCTGGCGTCGACATTCTGACCGCCGGAATCCCCTCCGTCTGTATATTAACCGGATCCCGTTTTTAAGGGCTGTATGTTTGATATTTACACATTTAACTGGTTTGACTCTTATAATTTCCATGATCCATAATTTGTAGTACAGGTTGAGTCTCCCATATCCAAATGTTCCGAAATACGGATTTTTTTTTTTAGCATGACTGAGATAGTAAAACCTTTGTTTTTTGATGGTTCAATGTACACAAACTTTGTTTAAAGCACAAAATTAAAAATATTGTATAAAATCACTTTAAGACTGTGTATATGAAACAAATTTCATGTATGTACTCAAACTTTGAGCCACAAAATCATTGAAAATATTGTATAAAATTACCTGCAGGCTGTGCGTATAAGGTGCATATAAAACAAATGCATTCTGTGTTTAGATTTAGGTCTCATTCCCAAGATTTCATTATGGTATGCAATTATTAAATTCAGTGCGCTATTAAGTGCGACTTAAGTAGGAGAATGCCAGTTCTCGTGACTAAAGCCAGGGTGTTCAGTCACAAGAACCGGCATTCTCCGAGTAAAGTGCTGATCGTGAGGCTGTTAGCGCCTCGTGGCTGGCAGTTTATTCGGATTTCAACTCACACCCTCAGGAGGGTGCGAGAAGAAATCCTGTAGCAGCTGTATTATATAGCTCCAGGAGCTCCCTCCCAGTGCTATTAACAGTGTGCTTAACTCAGTCGGCCCCCATAGTTTACTAGTGTTCACTCTAGGTCTGGCACCGGACCTAGAGAAAGGGCACTGTGGTGCATGTGCATGGCCACTGGAAAAGGGCAGAGTCTTTAAGGTTGCCCCCAAGCGCTTATGCGTCTGTGAATAGATGGCAGGAACATGTGCCCGGCATCCATTCATCACCGGTAATCGCTATACCGCAATTTTCCCAACCCACGAGACACTGCGGCCTGCATGTGGGGACTGCTTCTGCAGGCTGTTTTAGTGGGGCGCATAGTGTTCACTCTAGCTCCGGCGCGAGGCAGGGCGTCGGAGCTAGAGAGGGCGCGTCCGAGAAGGGGTCGTGGTCATCAAAAAGGGGGCGTGTCTATAAGACACGTCCCCTTTCCGTCACTCTTGGGGGCGTGCCCGGCACTTACGGACACGCCGGGCAGCCCCCAAGCCCTGCAGACAGGGAGAATAGATGCCGGGCGCCTGCGCCCGGTGTCTATTCTCCGGCGGTGACCGGGTCACCGCACATTTCTTCACCCGCGGGGCACTGTGACCCGCGGGTGAAAACAGTTCCCGCAGGCTGTTAGGGCAGGGCGCTTTTTGCCTTCCAGAAAGAGGGCAGGGCGCCGCGCCCCGCTAAAACAGCCTAGCGGGAACGCTAGCGCCACCAAGGGGGGGGATGCGCCATCTGCCCTTTTCAAATCGGGCAGGCCTGGAGGGAACGCTAGTTTACTCTTAATCGTGTCTGTAACTGTAGTATGCAAGGTCTGGGTGCTATTGTGACCTTCTAGACTGGCAATTGCTATATCCATCACTGATTGAGTCTTACACTTGTAGTTTACTGTTGCACTTTCTTACGCATACGAAAGAGTAGCTGGTCCTATAAGGCATTTGTGGTTTCCAAGACTGCCAATAAAACATACAGTATGTATGGCTGTGATGACAAGACACATTTACCAGCACTAGCCTAACGTAGACTGTGATTCCATGTGTCTCTTCCGTGTAAACAACTGATGAGACCTTTAGTAAAACGGCTTTTATTCCTTGCTACTACTATACACCTGGTCCTACACAAATGCAGATGGGGAAGGATTATTTTCCAAAATTTGAGGCGTTACAAGGTCGGGTATCAGGAGATTGAATGGCACACCTGTATAACAAATCATGTTTTTCTTTAGGCCCCAAAGCCAAGCTCGCTCCTGCGTACTGCAGAGATATGGTTAAAGTGATGCCATTATGAGAGCCTTGTTTTGTAAATTTTGTGGGAGGATCCCTATCTTCCATCTGAGTGGGCACATTGTCTCCTCTTAAAGGCCACACTAAAGCTTTTGTAATCTAAGATAACCTTGGAATAGAGTAAAGATAATGAATAGTTGGCTATATGTGATAAAGAAGGACAGCAAACGCTCAATTTAATTAACCATTAACTTTGTGGTATACAAAACAGGGTCCAGGAAAAAATGTGTGTAGAGTTTTGCACTTCCATACTTTTATTATACTGTGTTAGACCATGATACACTTTCTCGTGCAATCATAGGGCCTGATTCAGAGCCGCTCGTAAGCGGCCGCTCGTTCGCTCCGAGCGATGTTCGCACAACTGCGCATACGTATGGGTTGTAATACGCATGCGCGAAGCAGTCATTGCGGTCAGAAATTCTGTGCTCGCAAAATAGCGAATGCCTGCTAATTTGAGTGACAGGATGAGGCGTTTGTGGGTGGTAACAGGGGAAGGTGCTTGAAAACGGGGAGTGGAGATCCGAACGCAGGCGTGCCAAACGGTCAAAACGGGTGTTTTAAGGGTGTGCATAATTAACAAAGCAGCATCATCGACCACGTCACTTGGTTCTCTTTTAGCCTGAACTGCTCGCATGATTGCGGTAGGAAAATCCAACCACAAGCACTGCGAGCAGTTCATACGCCTTTCGATGTACTCGATTAATCTAATAAATAGCGGAGATGACGTAGGATGCGAGCGGCCAGGGGGGCGTTTTTTACAAAATAGCGAGCGCATGTTTCGTTCGCTCGTTCACACATAGAGGCGTCAACAGACCGCAAAGAGCGAGCGCATTATTTAAATATCCGGCCCCTTTTCTGAACGAGCGAGCGCAAATAGCGTCCGGCTCTGAATCGGGCCCATAGTTCATACACTCGGGCAGACATTCAATATACAAAAGAACATAGGTTTTATAATAATTTCTTTTAAGCATAGGAAAACATGGCAAAGTGTTGGTGCACTCCATGATATACCACTTGAAGCTAAAGGAACTCTTTGGAGGCAATAGATAAGTATTCTTTACCTCTGGAGATTTTGGGTACACATGAGGGACTATTTTTAGAACTATGCATTTGCAGTAGAATCCATTGTTGTTTTTTTTCTACGGATGCATTGGTAAGACACAATTTAGGAAAAGCAGTTATCTGTATATGTGCATCCTTTTAGTTTGCTTAGGTCTTGTGCCCACCTGTATTATGTTCTGTATTACACCAAGCCAGTTTACTGGGTGACAAATGGTACAAAGATTAGCAATGATGCTTCAGCACATTATAGTGGCAGACAAATAGTTTTGCACACATGCATGCAGTTTCAGGCATCCCTATTTACCACTTTGAATTTAACTACCCAAGGGGACCACTTGGAAGAGAAATAGTTCTGTTTGCAGTTGAGGTTTTCATGTAATGAAGGACCCTGCACCCTGTCCTGGTGGCTGAGCTTTTTTCATTTCACCAGTTCAGTTGACAACTGGTGCAGATTGCACTAGAACAATGCTTGACAAAGTTTTGTAAAATCTAGGAGCCAGCTTAAAAGTTTAAGAGCTAGACCAAAATATATGAACACTTTTATATAGACCAGTGATTCTCAAACTCAGTCCTCACGTTTTCCAGGTCACTCCAGCAGGTGCACAGATGTGTTCATTACTCACTGACACATTTTAAAAGATCCACAGGTGGAGATAATTATTACATTTGTGATTTATGTGAGGAAACCTGGAAAACATGCACTGTGTGGGGTCCTGAGGACCGAGTTTGAGAACCTGTGATATAGACCACCAGACTTGGTCTTCAAAGTGCCTCAGCCTCCCCACATGCCATCAGACCACCACACATGCCTCTTCAGTGGTGAACATATTCTGCCACATGCCCAAACCTGCCCTATATTCAAAATGCCACATTGTAGGACCCACATACATATTATGCCACACCATTGGGCCCAAATTCATAATATGCCACATTGTAGGGTTCAAATTCGTAGTATGCCACACCGTTGGGCCCAATTTCATAGTATGCAACACAGTACAGCTGTAGGAGAGAGCAGTACCCCTGCTATGGCAATAACACTAGAGGAGGGTGTTAGTGTAGAAAATGAAACTGCCGTGTGCAGACAAGACAGAGAAGGCAATCAGACTCTCAGCTCAGTAGAGGACCCAACTGAGTATCCAGCACGCACTGTGTAAAGCTTGCAACCTCTGTTTCAACAGACACACACTTTTTTATCGTGCATCCGTACATTGTTCTGGTATGATGACCCTCCTGTCAGATTCCTTATTTGTTGTGGGCATAGGAGTGGTACAAACTAGAGAAGGCAGACTGGACCGTAACGGGACGGCGGGCTGTCCCAGATTGGGCTTGGATTGGAAGCTGAATACTGGAACACAGTACAGGACTGAGACTGGAATGGAATGCAGGCTGGACCGGACTAGGACTGGAATGGATGTTGAATACTGGAACACTGTATGGACGCTGATGCGTTGGCAACTGAGGTGATTGGTAGGAACCAGCAATGAGTAGTTAGGATGACAGATGCAGTGGTGTGGTGAGACACACAGGAGTTGCAGAGCACCAACAGGAGAGTGGATACAAGTGACAATAGATGCGCATCAGGAACTGTGGGCTGGGGCCGATAATGTGTAGCGGGTAACCGGGCTGGGACCGGTGATGCATATCAAGATAATCTGGCTGGGACTGGCAGTGTGTAACTGGAACTGCGCTGAGACTGGTAATGCATTTCAAAATAACAGCATTTGCCTGTTCAGGATGCTGCTGGACCAGGAAGGCATCTTACCGCAACGACGTACTGGCAACAGGTGCGCTGAATACACAAGTGCAAACTAGGTAAACACAGAGGATGACTGGTATTTAACGATATTCTCAGTATGAAACGAACTGCGGGCTGGAGTGATTCACTGCAGTGTTGGAGCAGTAGACTAAAGTCACATATCCACTAGACGATTAAATTGAGCGAATGAACGATAACATAATCGTTCATTAATCGTTTGCAAATCGTTTAGAAAAATGTCTAAATTGACCAGCGATGCGCGTTCACGCTGGTTGTTTAGACATCTCTCATCGGACAAAAATGTTGTACAACCTGACGATAAGGTCAGGTTCAGCATGTTAGGAGATGATTGATGTGCCTACACTGGATGACTGCTTGTTCAGTGAAGGCAAATCGCAGACTGACAAACGACTGCACGATTACAATGTCTTAATCGTGCAGTTATGTCTTTTGTGTGCTTTAAGTAGAGAGAAGCTGTAGATTGTAGAAGTTGATATGCAGGACTTGATACAGACAGCACAGAGGTGTGGTGAATGAAAGTTGATTGCAGCAGGACAGCTTAGAGCAGTCTTAAGGGGCCCATACATCTACCGACAGATTGCCTAAGCCCTCGACTGGATCGGAAACGCAGACCGGCAGCCAGCGATGATTGCCAATCAGTCGGGAGATCGGTAAAAATCCACATGTTAAATTTCCCCGATTTGTTAATCCTGATCATGTTTTGATCGTGATTGGTAAATCTGTGAAATCCAACATGTTGGATTTCACCGATGCACTGATCCCGATGTCTGGAGCGCTGAATTACCCCAATCAATTGTTAGTGTATGGGGGCGTTTAGAGCTGTAACAGGGTAAAACAGCAGTATGGCATTTGCCCAGGTTTGCAGAGTCAATTGTTTCTGCAGTGTTGGAAGCTGCTCAGGTTTTGCAGAACTAGGAAGCCAGGAATCTCCTTTGAAGACTAGTTGAACTGATAATGTGCTAGTGACAGGAAGCAGTTTAAATAGGGCTCACCCACTGGGATTGGGTACTGGAGTAATGTGAGAAGCAAGTCTCTCTGAGTGGCTGTAATGGTGTCAGCTGACCTCAGGCAGGATGGCTGTGCCCATGCAGCAGAAACATTATTCAGAAGTCAAATAAACAGAAACTTCCTGAGATGACTGGCCTGTGGAGACATGCCAGTCAGAAAAACGGCAGCGTTGACTGGGTTAAGAAGGTCTGAGAAGCCGGAGTGTGACACCACCTTTGCGGGATCCAATCATCAAACTGCTCCTGCTCTGGCAGTGTCCAGCTCTCCCATGGATCACACTCCTCCTTCATTGTGCCGGCAGTGCTGCAGCAGCAGGTAGAAAAGACCCGGAGTCTATCTAGAGTACTGACTTGGCATCTTTCGTGGGCAGAGGAGGTGGAGCTACACTGTGTCAGACGGGCACGCACTCCTCCATATTAATGTGACACATGCATCATCCTGCCCACTCTAAAGGCTCCCCATAGACGGTGCGATGGCACCGTGCGAGGCGACGGGATCCGTCGTCCGACATATCGGGCGGTCTGCACACACAGTGCAATCTGGTGGCCGACCGCCCGATATGCCGGCTCCCCCCTGTCTCACCTGCATAGCAGTGAATGGGATCGCACATCACATCCACTGAACCTATGGTCCTGCAGAGAGATCAGGGGGTGCGATGTACGACCCCGTGGGAGCGCGCTCTACCCGATATCTGGGCCATACACTGTGCGATATGGCAGGCAAATCGCACCAATCAGTCGGATCGCCTGCTATATCGCCCCGTGTATGGGGGCCTTATGCTATAATCACAGCTGAAGGGAAGCTTGCACCCCGCACCATCACCCCAGTCGTAATGTACCTGACTGGTTGTTGTAAAACCAGTCAGGGACGCGTCTTATAGACACGCCCCCTTTTCATGACCACGCCCCCTTTTCGGTCGCGCGCGCGTCTTCGGCGCATGCACTAGATTGCCCTCTCTGGCTCCGGCGCCCTGCCTGCTTCACCACTTGTGCAAAGACGCTAATTAGAGGCAGTTGTGCGTTTTAGTGCTAATCGGGCACTATTACATTGATCCCCAATATTTCTGCATATTTTTGGGGGGTTCTGGCTGATTTTCCCCCATACTAACACCACTTTTCGCCTGTTCTGACTTTGTGTGTGTTTGTTTTTGCGTCTTTTGGAATTGAATAGGGTGAATCGAGCCCGTTCCCGCGGCGATAAGTTCCCGCTGCTAAAATATGCGATGTAGGTGAAAATCCGTCAGGCAAAACTTTATCGTGTATGCGAAACTAATTGAATATGGCCCTAAGTTGTAGACCAGTTCTGGAGTGTGGTTGGAAATAATGGCTATATGCAGGTATTACCTACATACCTTTTCATAGCGAAGAAATTAATAGAAAATCATTTACTCCCTGGATTACAGCGAATAGAGAATTTATTGTATCAACTTGTGCAGGTGTAGAGAAACCCATGAAACTTAAACCTGTTTGTAGTGTTCACTTAGACATCTTTATCGGACAGGCAAGGCGCCCATCAAGAAAGAGGGCACATCTGCATGCGTCTAGAAAGGGGCATGGCCTTGCTTCATGCCCCCTCTTTATCACTCTAGGGTTTGTGCCGGGCACTCACGGATATGCTGGGCTGCCCCAAGCGCTCTCCGCACTGTGAATGGATACTGTTCGCAGGCACACGGCATCTTTTCAGCCTCTGCACAATGCTCCCCTCAACTCCTATGACCCCCCCCTTGCGGAGCACTGTGGGCCATGGGTGGACAGTAGGGACAGGAATACCAGCAGTGGCACAGCAGGAGGTGGGGAGTGCCTTGGCACAGTCGTTGCCAGCAGGGCGCCTCCATAAGGGCATGGCACATTTTACAATTTAAGCATCGGGCAGGGCTTGGTGCCCCATTGAAACAGCCTAGCGGGAACGCTATGTTTGGAGATAATTGATGATAGGATTAATGAACTCTGCTTTGCTACATGACCTGCATCAAATATGTGAGGCCCCACTATAAGCTTAGTGGTTATTTAAGCTCATTCATTGATATGATTGAAAAAATTAACCTGAGTCATATAGCTACCATTACACTACCATGTGCTGATGTGGGATTGAGCTCTGGACTGAATTATACAGGTACTGGTTGTAACTGCATATGGTACGCTGTTTGCAAGTTTATTTTCACAACATGTTTGGCAAAGATTTTCAAAGTTCTGTCTCGGCAATGAATTCCTGACGCTATTTTTGAAAAGAAGGTGAAGAGGTCAAATTGTGGTGAGGAAAAACAGGAGCTATACTGACATACAGAAGGGGAACATAAGGTGTGATATATGAATGGACATTGTTCATAACACAACCAGTGACCGCGTTGAGTGACAAAATATGTGGGTCCCAGGCAGGGCCGTTTCTAGGGGCGGGTGTCCCGTGCAATCGCACGTGATGCTCCGCCCTGACCCCTTCAGACAGACTGACACACGCAAACCGCCGTGTCAGTGGCAGCAGCATCAACCATTGCTCAACGCTCGCCGGCGCCCCTCCCCTACCTCCAGCGTCATGGATGGGCGGGGACGCGACAAACAGGAAGAGACTGGAGTCCATTTTCTCCCTGTTTGTCGCGTCCGCCCCCACCCATGACGCTGCTGCATCATGACATGAAAACTGCACAGAGGAGCAGCCTGTTTAAGCGATGCCTGGACGCCGAGGAGCCCGGACGGGCGCCATTTTGTAAGGGGCCGCCGGGACAGTGTGTGTGACTGCCTGGGCTGGACTGCAGTGGTGATGACAGACGCCGGAGAACGGAGCACAGCAGGCAGTAAAGAGAGGCTTCCAGTTCCTCAGACAGAAAAATTAAAGGGGACAAGATTCAGTATGTAAATTGTGTTAATATGACATATTTTCTGTGACCACCACCTCGAGTCCCAATCCACAGGAAGCTTATAGAACACTGCAATTTAGAAGAGGCCAAATTGTCATCAAATATGTCATCTTTAGCTGAAAGCACTCTGGACAGTGATGTTAGTGTTAATGTGGATGGATTATAATGATTTTTTTTTGCAACTAAATGCTTTTGACTGTTCTCAATAAACTATCTATATTTCAAATTATATTACATTATATTTAAACAATTTTCACAAATACACACAACAGAATTTTTTGTATTATTATTATAACTAATTTTGAATGCTCGCCGCACTAGAAGCCAGTTTGGGTAGAAACTGCCCTGGGACCCTCCGCTTTAAAAAAAAAAAAAAAAAAAAAAAAACATTTCTGGGTCCCATCATAATTTATGCTACAGAGCTCCACCATACGCATCTCCGACCTCCCCACATACCATAGAATGCCCATCTGATACCCCCAACAGCATAAGATATCCCTACATGCCCCTTAAAT
The DNA here is from genome assembly GCA_031769625.1 of Taudactylus pleione. Taxonomy (NCBI): domain Eukaryota; kingdom Metazoa; phylum Chordata; class Amphibia; order Anura; family Myobatrachidae; genus Taudactylus; species Taudactylus pleione. The sequence continues at coordinate 30,927,740 of JAUIMM010000200.1, forward strand.
GCATGTTTAACGCCTCCATGATCTTACAGGTGCTATGACTTGTCTGTACACAAAACCCATAGTGAATAAGTAGGCTTAGCATATCATCCCTTTAAACTGGTACAGTCATGGATTACAGAGGTACTGTGGCTCATTAAAACCAGGTGAACTCCAGGCTTGAAATCAGCCAGTCACAGAACCTGTGTAATTCATGAGTGTCCTGTTTTAAAGGGATAGTATGGTTAACTTATTAAGGCATTAGGTAATAAGAGGTATGATATTTATCAAAGGATATATGTGGTATATCCTAGAAGGCAACATTTTTGGAGGTGGTATGTAAATATTAAAAACTGCTGGGATGTATGTACAGGAGGCCACAGAAGATATTCCTGATATCTGTTGCAATGCCCTAGTCTTCATGTTAGGGCAGGCAGGGAGCGCCTTTAAGAAAGGGACACTTCGTACGCGAAGATGCATGCCCAAAAATGGGGTGTGGTCATTTAGAAAAGGGCTTGTCCTTGACATGCGTCCCCTTTTCATCAATGTAGGGGTAGATGCTGGGCTGCCCTCAAGCTCTACCTGAAGTGTGAATACATGCCATGCCATGCTGGTCACTGCGGCCCATGAGTGTGGATGGCTGTTTTAGCTTTTCACTGTATAGTAGGCCTTATTCACGTTACGTCACACAGTAGTGCCCCTTATAACATTTATGCCACGCAGTAATGTCTTTTACACATTTTAGGCCCTTTACACTTTATGCCACACAGTAATGCCCGACATTTACACTTATGCCACACAGCAATGCTTGGTCTGTATACATTATGCCACACAATAATACTTCTTACCAATTATGCCACACAGTAATGCATGGCCTTTAGATGTAATGCCCCTTATACATTATGCAGCCTCTTGCCTAACTGTGTCCCTCTAGCAGCCCTCACCTGCTGCCTGGCCACCCACGCCCGCATCAGCAGGCAGTCGCATCGGCCCGGCACTCAGTGCAGCGCTTGCTTGATAATAGCGCCGCTGTCATACAAATCTGGCGGAACTCCGCCGCTGCTGATTTACTGCCGATCTGTGAGCTCCGATTAGCTCATGACCGGCACCTGTATGAATGACAATGGCGCTGTTAGTGATACGTTCAGGGCGGTTGGGCCATGTTCCCGGAGACTCGCTGTGCTGCGGCCAATCCCTGACAGCCTAACAGCGCGTCCCCGGGGTCCTGGCTCTTTTTTAAGTCAGTCCCCGGTCCTTTAATACTGGGTAAAATACTCGCTATATCGCATATTTGCGATCACTGACATCACTAGTGATCTAACATTTCATGATACCACTTTTGTCTTCGTAACACTACAGTGGCATTGAAAGACTAAATTTTGTTATGTTGCAGAAGTTCCCAAATTCAGCCATTAAAGTCCACGTTTTAAGGATAACCATGTTTGAGCACGGGTGACTTAATTAATAATGATTTAACTATCTGGACTCAAGCACGGATACTTCTAAAATCTGGACTGTCAGTGTTCTCCCCAGGCTGTTTTTTACGGGCGCATCGCCCGGCAGAAACAGCCTGCCACCCGCCACTTTTCCCTGCCGACTCCCACTGTCCCCCGCTTTGGAACGCTGGCCTCTGAAGTGACCGGAGGCTAAAGAAGCCTCCGATCGCTTCAGAGGCCAGTGATGCACTGTCACCCTTGACATGAAAAGCCTGTCCCGCGCGCCTGCTGGATCTAGTTAGATCCAGTCAGAGCGAGGGAGCGGGGGCGGCTAGCAAGTAAAGGTAAGTGCTGGGCTGGGGCCAGGACCAGTCTGGGGGCACTGCATAAGGGACACTATTAAACCTGGGGGCACTGCATAAGGGACCAGCCTGGGGGCACTGCATAAGGGACATTATTTAAGTCTGGGGGCACTGCATAAGGGGCCAGTCTGTGGGCACTATTTAAGGCTTGGGCGTACTACCTAAGGGACCAGTCTGGGGGCACTACATAGGGGCACTACTTCAGCCAGGGGGCAATGCATAAGGGCAAAGTTAAACTGCAGGGGGCAATGCATAAAGGGGAAGACTACAGGGGGCACCACTGTATAATGGGCACTTTTGACTACGCGCCAGTGGGGGAGCAGCCTGAGACCTGTCGAGCTGGATTGGTAAGGGAGATACCCCTTTTCCCGGCGCGTGCATAATTGCAAAGGCCCCAACGGCTACTTTTGGATGCCACCCGGCTGGAAAAAATTTCTGGGAAGAACACTGACTGTAATGGCGGAGTTTGGGAACCTCTGGTATATAGTATTACACCTTAATGGTGATGGTTCCAATCTTCATAGATATCAGATTGCCTCTGTTATTGCATATATATATCATTGGATTTTTTTTTTCCTGAGTGAACAAATAATTTTTTTTTCTAACAAAATGTTCAGAAATTTTTTTTTTTTTTTTTTTTTGAGTGAATTAGGTTATACTTTTCCAAAATCAATTAGGTAAAAAAAAAAGGCTGACCATTCCAGACAAGTGGTTAAAGGGAAATTCAATTGTTTACTCTCACCCGCAGCTCTTGTCTAAAGTGACGGGCGATATTCAATTGTTGTGGCACTAGGCGCGAGCGCCCATTACTTATCGTATGCAAATGCACTAGTATTAGCCACGTAAAGTAGATATACCTGTGCAAACTACTGAGCGTGCTGCCCAAACGCCAGACTTTTGGGAGGATTTCTGCTCTCTGCCTCAGAAAGGTGCGAGCAGAATGAGTACTCGCGCCCAGCGGGCAGTACCAATTATTAAATATTGTCCCTCACTTTTTATGGGAGGTGCTGGTGCAAATAAATAATTGAATTCCCCCATTTCAATATAAACCTAATTTATTTTGACCCTTCCCATCAGTCACTGTTTTCCAACATTGGCACTACATAAAAAATAATTGTCCACTTAATGATCGCATCACCTGCAATAACTACAATCATATGCTTACTATATTTCAATATCTATTTTTCAAATCCTGTCTCTGTTCCTGTTGTGTTTGGCGTTTTAAGGATGTGGTTTCAGGTTGCGTTTTTGGTCAACCCCAAAATGATAGTTGACGCTGGCCTACTTTTACTATTTAATGCTTGTAAGTTAATTTTGAATCTCTGCTTTGTAGTATGTCACTTACATACCCTCCCCATGTTGGAGAGGGACTTTATTTGGTTAGGGTAGAGATGGACAGGTTTGGTATATTTTGTTGACATTCATAATTTCGACATAAGATAATGCAGCATGTCGACAATACATTCCTAGTGGTCTAGAGGTGGCTTTCCTGGTCCTGCGACTTCAGTTAGCTGATGGTCGCTTCCAGCTGATCCTGCTCCGTTTCGGTTGGCGAAGATCTCTAAAGCCTAGTGCCTAACCCTACCCTCCCGCAGCCTGTCCCTAACCCTCTGGTCTGTGTAGTATGGCGCATGCTTTCTCAGCTGGACAGACATTAGGCTGTGTGTTTTGCAGCTGTGTTCACCATCTATTATGCTAATTTACCATATTACTGTTGGTTCATTCACACAATTTCTGAAAAAATTCTACCTTACATTCTCTTATTTCAATTAAATTTGGTATAATAAATCCTGTCTTGGATGTAAAGGAACCCTTCTCCCCCCCCCCCCCCCCCCCTCAATTATTTGGCTGATAAGTACAATGGTTTTGAAGTTATATGGTTTTAAAATGGAAAATTATTACCAAAAATTGCTTTTAACAGTTTATTTTAAATTGCTATTGCAGCTCACCTAATTGTGCTAGAGAGTTGGGCATGGTCTCATTTTAAACCTATTTTAATGCTCTTTCATATGATCTATAACACCAGTTATGTTTCAATAAAAATTTAAAATTTTTAAAATCAAAATTTTTGATTCTCTCAAAAAGCCATATTTTTTAAAATATATAAAAAAAAACTCTACCTTTTTTTTAATACTTTTGTTAATAAATCCCCAAAGTGTAATTTTGGGATCATGATGGGATCACTTGCTATGAGAGCTTTCATTTGTGAGTGAATTATGAAAATATTATTTATTGAGGAACTACACATCTGAGAAAATCAACAAAACAATATTTCTTCCAGTTCAGTTCATTAGAAGAATGCACGTTCCACTTCAGGTGTGTTTGGGGACAAAATTCTACAGAACAGTGCCTGCTCCCACTTTTGCGCAGTCGCGCAAACTTAAGTGGAAAGATACTCCACGTGGAAAGACACTTCAATTATGTTGAATAAGCCCACCTTTTACAATCTGATTGCAGGAGCCCATCACATGCTCCTCTGACCTGTGGAGATCAGCAGTAGCCCCATGTTCTCCAGGGACAGGTGAGGTTTGGGTGGGCTTTAATTAGTGAAGAAAAGAAGCCTCAGTCATATGGCCAGGCAGAGAAAAGAAGGCACAGCCCATGGGGCTGCTGCTGATCTCCACAGGTCAGAGGAGCATGTGATGGGCTCCTGCAAACAGAGTACAGCACATGCTGCTCTCACCCCTCACCAGAGTCTTAGGGGAATTATTTTCCAGTAGTGCATTGCCCCAGTAACTGCTGGACCCCAATAAACCTGCAGCCACTGGCGGTAAGGTCAGAACAGTCGTGTTGATTAAGCTGCTGCACTGCACCCTGATTAAGCGACCAGCACTGTCGCCATAGTCCCATAGAGATCATAGAGGGTGTGTAACTGCTATGACAACAAATGGTGGCTCGCATTTATTCTGGAGAAAGATAACATCGATGAAGTGTAAGTGACATTCCTCCATCCAACTGGTCCATCACCATCCTTTTCAATAGCAAGGGAAGCCAGATGTTTTATGGATTCCTATGGTAATTGTTCTGTGTAAGGTGAATCCGTTAACGCCAACAGGTTGAATGTACACCCTTTCTGAAATGGAAATGCTAAAATCAAATGAAGCCTTCAGCCAGTTTCAACCCATCAAGTAGCACCATCCATCCAGATCAGCAGCACCAAATGGTAATGATCATATAAGTTTTAAATATTTTAGTATTAACATACTGTGTCATTGTATGTAATATACATCAAAGGGATTGTTTAAGGAAATAAATTAAAAGTAAGAACAGGCCTAGATAGTTCTCGTTTTCATTATTTTAACAAACAGTCGAAAGTGAAAACCTCATATAGCAGATGATCCCACCCTGATCCTAAAATAACTTTGGGATTTATTAACAACAGTATGAACAATTTGAGAGTTTTTTTTTACATTTTTTTTAAAATAGCTTTTTGAGAATCAATTTTGATTGTAAAATTTTTTGTAAATTAATTTTTATTGAAACATACTGCATCCATTCACAGCGCTTAGGGGATGCCCGGCATGTCCATAAGTGCCGGGCACGCCCCCCAAGAGTGACAAAAAGGGGATGCGTAATAAAGGCACACTCTTTTTTTTTTTCATTGACCACACCCCCTTTTCGCAGAAGTGCCCATTCTCTAAGTCCGGCACTTTGCCTGGCGCCGGACCTAGAGTGAACACTAAGATGTGACACTCTCGGTCAAGGCTAGTAGCATTTGAGTCCCCTTATGTTCAGAATTACCGGTCTGCAGCACATGAATTAGATGGCTAGCAGTAACTAATGTTAAAGTGGTTTTGAGGGGTTATTCTTTTCAATGAATTACTAGGTTAATTAGAATTTTTTAACCTATTATAGCTCATTTACACATGGTGGAAAAAAGGGTAAGAATCACAAAAAATAGTTTGCACTTTAGATGTTTTTTTTTCCATACCTTTTTTTTGTGTTGTGCTTTAACGTATACAATCTGTTGTACTAATAGCACGCTTTGATGCAAACGATATAGATTTTGCAATGTTTAGGTTACTGCTGTGGAGGATCTAGAGGAGTAAAAGTTGTGTAAATTGACATACCTGTACAACTTTTGGCTCTGTTTTCCAAAATTGAAGCCCCAAGACTTTATTCCTTTTTACTTTTTTCTCAGCAAGAAGCCATAGTAGACTAAAAAAAAAATCTGTCGTGTAAAAATTTAAATTCAGCTGCTTATATCTCCAAAGGAAAACATTATTTTAGTATGACATCAATACAGCTAACTCCTGATTTGGTCACCATCACACTGCTAAAATATCAGACTCCAAACTCCTCTTAGTTCCTGTGATAACATTACCTAAAGTTGCTGTCACAAATACGCAATTCAACGCTGATTGGATGTTCCTAGGTTCTCACTTGGTGATGTCAGCAGCCAGACACCAAGGCAACACACTGCAGACAACAGCAGAGGCAGCAGTCTGAAGGGGGTTATTACTACTACTACTACTACTACTACTACTGTCATTACAGTGATGGCTAATTTAGAATAATGAAGTGAACTGTACACTATGCTGCCAGAAGCTGCATCATGCTCTCACTGGCTGAATCAAACAGCAATAAAGCACAAACACTCATGAACTCAGGGCTACACAGTGGTAATCAATCAGCCATAATTTCTGCAATGCTGTGAGCAGTCCCCGCCCCTCCCGTGTGTTCCTTTTTGTGATCTTATCTTTGCGAGCCTGAAAAAGTAATTTTTTAATGACTTCCATAGGATTCTACAGGCAGACCCGGGTTCAGTGTGAATGGGGCCAACCTGGCAATAACCCAGGTCGAAGGTGCAGTGTGAAATGGGTCTGACTGGTCGCAGCCAAATCCGACCTGGCTTTAAAACCCAGAGTCGGAGCCGGGTTTACGATGTGAAAGTGGTATTAGACTGTTAACCCACCATTTCTGCCATTTTGAATCTCTATTGTTAATATGCATTTGCCATAAGCACTTTGAGACATTTTGATAGTTAAATAAATATGATAATATGGATTCTTTGGAGAACAATACCATTAAGATAGTTCCACTACCTTCCCCCAAGCCTAAAATTCTAGGGTTATGTACAATTACAAAGAACTGTCAACATTTCATAGTATGTTCTTATGGTGCATACACACGGGACGACTATCAGCGATAATGATATCGCTGAACGATCTCGATCATCCAGCACACCACCAACCCAGCAGTGACTGCCAACGACCCGTGTTGATCACGGGTCCCTATAGTAACCTGGTCGATATCAACCAGGTTGGCCTGTATGCATGGGCAATGGATGATATCATTATCGACCATTTGTGCCCGCGCATCGCAGGTCGTTGGTGGGTTTAAAGGGACCAAAAAATTCACTATATTAACGATATGATTGATATCGCTCATACAGAGCGTTTTAATTGTCCCGTGTGTATGCATCATTAAACTTGAGTCCAAACTGTTACAATATACAGGCACAGTAAATGATAGAATTAGCTGGCACAGTAAATAGTTGTATAAAAATAAATAATGTAGAACAAAGGACCTGTGTTGTCTAGTCCTCAAATACTCCACACTTAGCAAAACATTTAGTACAAATGGCACATCTGTTCTCTTGGGAGGTCAAACTACTTTATAATTCTTTGTAACTTGTATTTACAAACACAATTACTACTTTACCTATATAAGAGAGTCTTTGTTTCATTTTACCCATTGTTTGTGGGTACTTATGTCAATGTTTTGCATAGCTGTATACTCAAATTTGTATAACATCACCCTTAATTTCTTGGGATACGCAATACAACTTTAAAAGACAAAAAATAGTAATGAATGAAAATCAAGTTGGGGAATTCCAAACTTCCAAGCACTTGCTATTTCTTCCTGCCATCTGAGACCACAGCATTGTTTTGACTATAGGTACAACCCTGTTGGATGTCTTTTCTTTTTTGTGGCAGCTACAAATGGCTTCATCAGCTGGAAACAGTTGTACAGTGGAAATCAGTCCTTGGCTCTTTGCTCTGTGGGGTATTTATGGAGCATCATATGCCTTTTTAGTGCAGGTACCAAAATGTGTTCAGCAAAATTTGATTTGTGTTTGGAGCATTGTAAACATTGCCTTGATTCAATTTGATGCACTATTTAATTTTCCTCTGGCAGAAACACACATGGAATGATTCAAAAATAAAAAGTACAGATGTGTGTATGGCTTCTGCAGATGATTTGAACAATGTTCTAGTCAAGAGTGGTAATAGGCTGCAATGTTATTGCAGAAAGATGATCACAATGAAGTGTGGAAACAGGGCCTTATTGGCCTGTTGTAATAGGCAGGCAAAGTGACTAGAAGGCCAGCTTACAGTGTCCATTTTGAAAATTTGTTCCTATCCTATAATGTTTTTATGGTCGGGGTGATGTTAGGGCTTTTTTCTTTTAAAGCCAGTGCTGATTACTTTTTCCATTTGCCCATGTTGAAAATGTGAGTCTATAATGGAAGCTCTGTTGGTCTCTACTGAGACTGATTTAGGTACCGCTGGAGTTCACAAGTTTTTTTTTTTTGTCTAGTTGTAAATACTGGAAATCAATATGTGGTGTAAGCAGAATAAGCGGCTGGTGCATGTGGAGGTTGAGGGCACGGACATATGCAAAGTTTCTAGAGGGAGTTCAATTATGTCTCACATTTTGCCTTCTCACATGCCTCCTCATTGCCTCATCACCCCCCATACTTTATTTTTCATCCTCCTATATTGATTTCTCGCTTCACTGTCCCCCTTTTCCTCACTTACCACTTCTTGGGCAGTTCTGCTGTTTCTCTGCTCTGTATGATCTGCTTCTATGCTTTTCAGGAGAAAGGTGGTGTGAACACATTTCTTATCTGATGCATGATGCACTGAATGCTTGATAGCATGGCATTGTGGTACGGCAGTCTGATTTAAGCGTCACCATTATAAGCAACTTCCCGCAGCTGATCACCATCAGTGCACCATGGGAACTAGGCACTCAGATTAGTCTCATGCACGCAAAAAATGCACAAGGCTAAGTTAGAGTAAATCAGAGGTTTTGGTGGGTTTTTAGGCCGCAGAATACCTCCCAAGTACTTTGCATGGGGAAGAGGGTGGTCATTTTAGCAGCATTTCCTGCAAATCCATGATCCATAAAATATCTGTTGATTAAAGGTGAAAGTTGGTCTGAACACAGTTGATTTATATTCTCTTGTAATGGTCACTACTATATACTGAATAGTAATTTAGTGTTAAGGTAGTAAACACTGAGCTCCAACTATTTCAAAGAAACTCACTTCTTAGGCCAAACTCCTTTAGTACTACCAGCATGAAGGACCAAGATATTCTATCAAAGCCCTTCTCCACGTCCAATGAGAAGATTATATAGATTCTTGTAATGTGAATAATATAAATGGGTCTATATGCATTACCCAGTGTTTGCCTTAATAGAAAAAATCCCACTAAAAAAAATTGCCACACTAGACAACAAAAGGTTGTTAGTTGCTCAATATTTAAGCAGTAATGTTTAAATCTATATTCACGAAGGTAATGGGTGTGTAGTTAAATCATTTTGGATGGTTCCTATCTGGTTTGGAGATTAGTTAATTTTGTACGCATTGTATCAGGGTTAAAATTACTTCCTTGTATGGTTTTATTACAAATCTGCACTAAATGAGAATAAGACCTTAGATGTGGTTTTATTAAAAACATCAGTAAACCATCTAGGCCAGGGGCCGTCAATGGCTTTTGTACTTTTTAGTGCTGCATTAACGCTTTCCTCTGATATTTTGTTTACATAGAGCAACTAGATCCAGGCTTGAGAGATCATATGAAGAATAGTAGCAATTGTGGAGTCACCACCTACCATACTCACCTCATTTCCAGTCCTCCTCTCCTGGTCTGTCCCCTCACTCTGTCTGCATTATGTGCCACCGTTCTCATGGTGCATTATGGAGACAGGACAGATCGCTGTTGATTTATTATATAAATGAGCACTTTCTGAAAAATCTGAAATGTTTCCTAATCTTGCGGAGACTTTTTGTGACTACTGTAAACCAGCCATCTATTTTGTTTAAAAATGTTGAAAGCATCTGCAACTTCCATTCATGCACAGCAAATGAGTCTGTAACTATGACTGATGACCTTGTGAAGCAGACCATTTCCCTGAAAGGAGAGCGTTTGGGCTGGATTGTCTGGACTTGGATGTACATTTTAGATCTCATAGGGGTTCTCTCCTAGGGATAACTGTTTGCTTCCCACATGGAATGTTCATACATTCCCGCTTGTATTTATATCTATGGTCCTGGAGATGACTGGTTGTCTAAGCTCTTGGATATTTGTTGCGGTCAGCTCTTCAGCTAATTGCAACCGTGACTTCTCATAAAAATGTGTATGGAGCTGTGCAGGCAGCAGATATGTCCCTTGGCAGCTCAGGACGTCCCATAGGGTGCAGTAATAAATTACATCTCTGAGAATTTACTGGTAATGGAAGCTATGGACTAAGTAGACAAACATATGTTTGAGTTTAGGCTCTGAACTGTAGAAATCCACTGTCCTTCGGGATGTTGTGAATCCCAGTATTATAAGACCTCTGCTTTCAAACTGTTGTGTTTTGTCCATCTTTTGCAGTTCTTCTGTGTGTTTACTGAATGAGGACAGATCAATGTTAATGTCTGCTACTATGTTTTGTTTTTCACGTGAAAATTATTCTTTTAGGCCCTTAACTACCTCTTAAAATGTAATTCTTACACTCTACTCCTTCCACATTAGAAGCCAGAGCTGTCTCTCGATGAACTTCAATGTCTTTAGAGGCATGAGGTGATGGTGATGCTATAGCATTGGAACCCTTACCTATCCTTAGGGGCAAAATATTGTGACCTTCGCTGATGTCCCCTTTTTAGGTCTGTGGAATATAAAAACAGCTGTACCCAAAATGTACCAGCTTCAACATCTGTTATATAAAAACCATTGTAGTTGGATCAAAGTAGCAAAGTCACTTTAATTGCCCTTTAGTTTGGTATTTGCAGATTATCCTTTGAGAGCTTAGTGAGGCCAAGTGTGGTGGACTAGGCCTCATCCGATTGCTCTATCTTGGTGCCACTTCCATCCTGTAATTCTAACCCACAACCTTGATGGTCAGACTCTCACAATGATGCCCATTCTTCAGAACCACAAAGCTTTAGAACCTAAACGTAATTCTCTTTTCTGCCAAAGGAAGTTTTACAGATCCAAAGTTGTCAACACTCTGCATTTTTCTTCATTTTAAAGGTGTTTGTATTTAATTTTTACTGGTCCCTCTCCTCCTCCATTTAAATGAATGTATACAATACCACCGTTTTCTATATTAATGGTTTATTTCAGATGCCTTATTACTCTTAAAAAACACCCCTTATTTTAATGAGAAGACCTAAAGAAACTGAAGAAAGAAACCATATTTGTACAAATGCAGGAGAATGGGAGTCTCTAGTTTATCTATAAGACAACATAAAGCAGCTGTTTTTTTTTTTTTTTTTCCACAGGGGAGGGGTGTTCAATATTCTAGTGACCTAAAAATTTGTCAATTTTTAAGAAAAATAATATTCTGGTGAAATGCACACTTTAGGTAAAACAATCTTTATTGGAGCTTATACTTCCAAGAAAATAACATTTAAGAATGGCACCAAGGTTATTGGGATATACCATGCTGCCTATGATGATCACATGGGCAGGACGGAGAAAACTTGTTGCAAACACCATGATCTGATGGTAACTTGGTGGCACAGCGTAGAGATCACTGGACGCTGTATTTGTTTTCTAGAGAATGTGTGATTGATTGCAAGCTAACTGCAGATCTCTCAAATGGCAAAAGTATATTATATCAAGCATATTACCAAATGGTTTGCTAAAATATTCACTTGGCAAAACTTTAGTTCTTTGAATGTCAACTAGCACCCAGAGACAGTAAAAGGAATACATTGGGCTCGGTTCAATTGAACGCAAATTAAATAGCGCCGGGAAGAGCTATTCAATTCTGTGCACTGTTAAGGATTTCTTCTTGCATCCTTCTAGGGGAGCGAGCAGAAATCCGACAAACGTACAGGCGCAATGCTGTCTTCTGCCCTTAGCGCCGCGGAAACAGCATCGCGCTGGGCAGTTTAGTCGGAGAATGCCCATTCTCGCGACTAAACACCACGTTTAAGGCGAGAGAACAGGCATTCTCCGACCTAACAGCGTGCAGAATTGAATAGCTCCTGGAGCTCCTTCCCGGCACTATTTAATTTGCGTACAATTGAATCGAGCCCAATAAATATTGGAGAACTAAAATTAAAACGGGGGAAGCTCCCTTCTTTTAATAGCTGTGGAATTTCTAATTGCTTTAATAATTCCTCGTCATTTCTTCTTCAGATAAAAGATACTACAGTAATCACTTAATTATTCTTGTGTGTTTATTATGGTCCGATTGGTGGGATTTTTAGGATAATTTACCTCCCTCAGGAAGTTGTCTCCTTGACCTCCGTTACAGTTATGTATTAGGAATGTGCTAGCACTCTGCAGCATTAGTGCATTCCATTGTCTTTCTGGTGTGCACTTCAATGATTATTACCACTAAGTTTTATTATGTCATACTTCTAAATTTAACATCTAGTGATCTGCTGTGATGGGCTGGGGGATTCCGACTTTGTTTTATTCAATCATTTATTAACTAGGATCTGTTACTTTTTATGTTTCTCTACACCAGAGGTGGGGAACCTGTTTTCTTCCAAGGGCCATTTTGATATAACATTAATCTCGGGCCCGTTGCAGGCTATGCCCACTTTGTGTGATGCCACACTGGGACGGGGCACAATCGCCAGTGATTACAGCAATGCCTGGAGCATCCTGAGGATACTCCGGGGAACTGTAAGGGCAGCGGTGTGACCGTCTGAAGCGTCCTAAGAACACTCCAGGTGGTAATGCTGCATAGTTTCTGGCCGCAGGGTGCCATTATAGGCACCCTGCTATCCAGATGAGGCGAGCAGAAAAAAGCTCTGAGGGCCAGACCAAATGATTCCAGGAGCCTTTTACGGCCCCCGGACCTGAGGTTTCCCCATCCCTGCTCTACGCCATACAAAGTGGTAAATTTGTAAAAAAAAAAAAAAATTTGGCTGGAAATCCTCAAATCTTAAACATCCTGTGAATGTATGAACAGACGACCGCAGCAAATATCTGCTGCAGTCCCGTGTTTTAGTTCGCAAAAGCAGCTTCCATAAGTTTGTACGGGGGATGCTAAAATGTCAGATTTACCTTTGCATTCTGGAACTTGGTCCCGGTAGCTAACATCTTCAACTGGCTATAGCCATTGTAACCTATGGACTGCATTACATAAAAGTCTCAATGATAGGCAACCGAAGGATCCTTCTTTGGTTCTATCGACTCGCACATGCGTGGTCTGATGACCGTGCATATGCAGTAGCACAGCTGGGCTCTGAACCTGGAATTGGCAAACACTTTACCTCTTAAGGTGCGTACACACGAGACGATGCTCCCTGAACGAACATCGTCCCGTGTGTCCCTGGCAGTTTGTGCTCAGTGTCGTTAATGACACTGAGCACAAAACACTAAACGATTTCATGAACGAAATCGTTCAGTGTCGGGCTCCCTCCCTCATCCCCGAACATGTCCAACCTAATATCGTCAGGTTGGACAGAAAGTTCAGACGATGAACGAAAACTACAAACGGGAGCGCGCATTTGTAGTTTTTGTTCATCGTTTATATAGTGCCCTGTACCTCCTATAGTGCCCTGTACCTGCATTTTATTTTTGTTAAATGCCATCCATATCACCTTATCACATTATTCTTTCTTTATTTTTTTAAACCAAACTAGGTTTTAATTCAAAGAAAAATAAATAAGTACTTTAATGGTGTCTTGATAAATATTAAGTATCAAAGCTGTTTCTCATGGGGAGGGATATAGGTGTGGGGGTGAATACTGTGTCTTTGGCTAGTTTTACTATTAAACATGATTGAGACAATAACTATGGATGGTCCTTGGAAAGGAGACAGTTTGGAAATTGGCCCATGTGTAGGACATCTTTACCTAAAATCAAGACATATAATATATAGGTCAGCGATGGGCAATGGAGGCCCCAGCTACTTCCAGCTTTGTCAGATTTATTTGTAATAGCTTCTAACACTTAGAAATGACTACTGATAAGTTATTACAGATGGGCATCTTTATTTGATTAAATAACTTTTTTGTGACGTAAGCTGGGCGCGCACTGGCTGATATTTCGTCCGTACAGCTGACAAATAATACATCATCCCGGCTATCGTCCAGTGTGTACACCGGATATATATCTGTGAACGATGTCTTTCACAGATATATCACATCGGCTGTGCAGCATGGCAGATGCAATATATCTTGCACATCTACCTGTGTGCACGGACTATAGACCCGTATGCCGGCCGCATGATCCAACATCACTACTGGTTTCAGTGGCCGGACATATCTGTCAGTCAGTAGGTAAGTGTGTATGCATACACGCCAAATCTATCCCTAACTAACGTTAGAATAAGAGTAATGTGTAAAACTTTTGGAAGATTAGAGTGCCCAAGAGATGTATCAGGTTGTGACTTTCGCTCTCAATCAGAGATGTTCGCTATTCCGATATTTACTCAGATGAGCGATTATTGATCACACAGCACATGTGTCACGGTTGCACTGCGCATGGGACAGGGTACTTGTGAGATGCGGTGAGGATCACTTCACAAAGTCAGGGACTGTTTGAGGAAGGCATCGGGGAGTGGCATTAAATATTTTCACAGACTTATTGGGGGTATATATCGCCCAGTGTGTACTCAGCTGTAGAGTATATAAACCATTGATAACTAGACTCTGGATGTGAACTTTGAAGCTATAAGATGGGCAGCAGGCGGCACACCATGCCTTCATCTGTGGCCCCAGCTACTTCCCTCTTTATGCCTTGTCGCTCCTTTTCTTAAGCTAGGTACACACCTATACAATCATCGGGCCATTTATCCAATATCGAGAGAACTGCTGTTGGATAGTATAGGTGTGTATGCTGTCCCGATGCAGGAGCGTTAGCCGATAAACGGCTTTTAACGCTCCTGCAATGTTCGGGATCGGGAGGTCGCATCTTATGTATGGTTTAATATTTATTGGTTTGACCTCCCGATGCCATAGAAGCCCGTATACACTGTGCTATGTCTGCACAGTGTGTACGCGGCCAACGGGGGGTCACACTGGGGACAGACTGCACAGCTGATCAGGACTGTTTTACCCGATCAGCCTGCAATTGAAAAAGTGTGTACCCAGCATTAATTATATGCTCCATCACATTGTATTGTCAGTTGTTTGTTATGGCCTGTAATATCAGTTGCTTATCTTACGTTAAATTGTCTGCTGACGATAAGTTGTCAGATAGGTCTCTCTCACTGATTACACGTATTGTTTTAACTTATTACTGATATTAATTCTAGGCAACCTGATGCATAAAAGTTTGGGTTAACTGTAATCTCCTATGAAACATGGCTACTGATTATATTTTATGGACATTTCCTAATAAAATCAGTGTAGATTTGTTTGACAAGTTTGTTTTCACAAATTTATGTTGACTTTTGCTGATGGTGCATTCTAGAACATAGTCTTAAGGCGCACACATCCACATGCCGACTAGGGAAAGACAGTACGATTACAACATCGTAATCGTACCGTCGTTCCCCATCCCCTGCAGTGCCTACACTGGACGACTAGTCGTTCAGTGTAGGCACCCTCCATCATCCCCGAACATGGCCATTCTGTCGTTATCGGCAGATTGATCGGCAAGTTCGGGCAATGATTGATGTTGGAAACGCCCAGCGGGAGCGCACATCGCTGGCTGTTTCAGACATGATTAATGAGCGATTGCACGATTACAATGTCGTAATCGTGCAATAGCTCAATATCGCCTAGTGGATGTTCCCCATTAAAAGTACCACCCACGGCTATATATGCTATATACGGTGTTATCCCCAGAAAACGTTGCCTGCTGGGTGGTATTAAGAGGTAGCCGGGTGGGGGCAGTGTAATACTTTACAATCATGAAAAATGTTGATGGCAGATATAATGGTGTCCAGTGATGCACACTGAGACAGTGCATGTCTGCATTCTCTGTCTACCCTCTCCGCAATGTTCCTGTTAAAGACGGGGGAAGGATCTCTGTGACTGCCTGTCACAGTAACATCGCAGAAATGCCACTCTGGGGATTTCTAATGGGAGCGAGATCTGTGACTGTTCCTGTGACAGTAATGTAAGCGGACTACCCCAATGCGGCTATATGACAAAGCGCTCAGCCAATAGCGCACTATTGACTGAGCTCTGTATTGGTCACATGACTGCAACACAGGTTATGCTCTGCCAAGGGCGTGCTCTGGGGAAGGTTATCTGATTGGTGTTTGCTAGTTGCAATAGCACGGTCACCATGGACCGTCAAACTGGAGCAGCAGGATAATGCCGGGTGGAGCACCCGTAAAATTGATCCTGGGAAGAACACTGCAATATTGATGCCCAAGTCCAGTCTTTTCTTGCTGTTTATCATACCATCAAGTTTTCTATTAAAACCACTGATGTCTTCTGTAGTAGCACATGTGCTGATAAACAATAGATAAGGAGTAACATGCAGTTTAGCGTGTTTTATTGATGCTTTTTTAGTGCTTTTGATGCAATGTGGTTTTATAAATACTTCCACATTGTACTAGTAGTAGCGCTCATTATGTCAGAGCAATTGGTTATGCTACATTCTGAAATTGTAATTGTGGCATTTAAATGTAAAAATGTAGTTTTTTTTTTTAAATGCATTTTTCAGGTCGTAATGTGTGTGGTTTTTTTATTTCTCTTTTCTATTCAGAATTTTGCAGTCTACAAATGTGTAAATATTTAAAGCCTGTGTGTCACTTCAGCATTTAGCTGGTCCCTAAACTGTTTATTTTGTTTTCTGTTGCAGTATCAGACACAGATGGCAGTGATGAATTGCAGCTCAGAAAAGAACATGCTCTCAAGATATTTGCTTATATTAATTCCTGGACACAGAGGTGAGGGATCTTTTCATAGCTTGTTTTTTTTTTTTCTCCCCTGCGATCAATAATATAAAAATATTTGCAGCAGCCCTGCTCACCCAAGTTCATTTGTGCAGTATCTGCTTACATGTCCTTATTTATGACTTGTATCTTTAAATAAAGCGGTCGGTTGTATGACCACAATAATACCACCTATTGTAAATACATCTTTAAAAAAGTAGCAACAAATCTGTGTATGTGTGTATAAGTATATAATATATATATAACACTTACGAAAAACCGGCACTCTACAGGCAGCTGAGACCTTCAAATGACTGGCTTGGGTGCCTTCCTCCGGGAAGCAATGCCCCTTACGATATCCAACAGAAATAATCAGGTGGCACTCCAAGTCTAATGAAAATTAGTGTATTTCAAATTGACGTTTGGGGGTCGTTCACCCCTTCATCAGGGGTGATGAAAAGGTGAACGACCCAGAAACGTCAATTTGAAATACACTAATTTTCATAAGCCTTGGAGTGCCACCTGATTATTTCTGTTGGACATATATACAGTCAGGTGCATAAATATTGGGACATTGACAGAATTTTCATATTTTGGCCTCTATTCACCACCACAATGGCTTTGAAATGAAACAAACAAGATGTGCTTTAACTGCAGACTTTCAGATTTCATTTGAGGGTAATTACATCCAAATCAGGTGAACGGTATAGGAATTACAACGGTTTCTATATGTGCCTCCCACTTTTTAAGGGGCCAAAAGTAATGGGACAAAGTAAACAATCCTAAATCTAACTTTTACTTTTTAATACTTTGTTGCAAATCCTTTGCAGGCAATTACAGCCTGAAGTCTGGAACGCATAGACATCACCAGACGCTGGGTTTCATCCCTGGTGATGCTCTGCCAGGCCTCTACTGCAAATGTCTTCAGTTCCTGCTTGTTCTTGGGGCAATTTTCCCTTCAGTTTTGTCTTCATCAAGTGAAATGCATGCTCAATCGGATTCAGGTCGGGGGATTGACTTGGCCATTGCATAACATTCCACTTTTCAGCCTTAAAAAAACTCTTTGGTTGCTTTTGCAGTATGCTTCGAGTCATTGTCCATCTGCCCTGTGAAGCGCTGTCCAATGAGTTCTGAAGCATTTGACTGAATATGAGCATGTAATATTGCCCGAAACACTTCAGAATTCATTCTGTTGCTTTTGTCAGCAGTCACATCATCAATAAATACAAGGGAACCAGTTCCATTGGCAGCCATACATGCCTACGCCATGACACTACCACCACCATGCTTCACTACTGAGGTGGTATGTTTTGGATCATGAGCAGTTCCTTTCCTTCTCCATGCTCTTCTCCTCCCATCACTCTGGTACAAGTTGATATTTGTCTCATCTGTCCATGGGATGTTGTTCCAGAACTGTAATGGCTTTTTTAGATGTTGTTTGGCAAACTCTAATCTGGTCTTCCTGTTTTTGTGGCTCACCAATGGTTTACATCTTGTGGTGAACTCTCTATATTCACTCTTGTGAAGTCTTCTCTTGATTGTTGACTTTGACACATATACACCTACCTTCTGGAGAGTGTTCTTGGTTTGGCCAACTGTTGTGAAGGGGTTTTTCTTCACCAGGGAAATAATTCTTCTGTCATCCACCAGTTGTTTTCTGTGGTCTTCCGGGTCTTTTGGTGTTGCTAAGCTCTCCGGTGCATTCTTTCTTTTTAAAAATGTTCCAAACAGTTGATTTGGCCACACCTAATGTTTTTGCTATGTCTCTGATGGGTTTGTTTTGATTTTTCAGCCTAATGATGGGTTGCTTCACTGATAGTGACAGCTCTTTGGATCTCATATTGAGAGTCGACAGCAACTGATTCCAAATGTCACACCTAGAATCAACTCCAGACCTTTTACCTGCTTAATTGATAATGAAATAACGAGGGAATAGCCCACACCTGTCCATGAAATAGCTTTTGAGTTGATAGTCCCATTACTTTTGGCCCCTATAGAAACCGTTGTAATTCCTACACCGTTCATCTGATTTGGATGTAATTACCCTCAAATTAAATCTGAAAGTCTGCAGTTAAAGCACATCTTGTTTGTTTCATTTCAAAGCCATTGTGGTGGTGAATAGAGGCCAAAATATGAAAATTCTGTCAATGTCCCAATATTTATGCACCTGACTGTATATACACACAGTACCAGTCAAAAGTTTGGACACACCTTCTCATTCAATGGTTTTTGTTTATTTTAATTATTTTCAACATAGTAGATTAATACTGAAGACATCAGAACCATGAAAGAACACATATGGAATGTTTATTGTAAGCAAAAAAAAGTGTTAAATCAAAATATGTTTTATATTTTAGATTCCTCAAAGTAGCCCCCTTTTGCTTGGATTACAGCTTTGCACACTCTTGGCATTCTCTCAATCGGCTTCATGAGGTAGTCTCCTGGAATGATTTTCCAACAGTCTTGAAGGAGTTCCCAGAGGTGCTGAGCACTTGTTGGCTGCTTTTCCTCCACTCTGCGGTCCAACTCATCCCAAACCAGCTCAATTGGGTTTAGGTTGGGTGATTGTGGAGGCCAGGTCATCTGACGCAGCACTCCTTCACTTTCCTTCTTGGCCAAGTAACCCTTTCATAGCCTCGAGGTGTGTTTGGGGTCATTGTCTTGTTGAAAAACAAATTATGGTCCCAGTAAGCGCAAACCAGATGGAATGGCATGGTGCTGCAGAATGCTGTGGTAGCCATGCTGGTTAATTGTGCTGTGAATTTTGAATAAATCACCAACAGTGTCACCAGCAAAGCACCCCCACACCATCACACCTCCTCCTCCATTATTCACAGTGGGAACCATCCGCTCACCACCTCTGCGTCTCACAAAGACACGGTGGTTGGAACCAAAAATCTCACGTTTGGACTCATCAGACCAAAGTACAGATTTCCATTGGTCTAATGCCCATTCCTTGTGTTTCTTGGCCCAAACAATTCTCTTCTTGTTGTTCAGCCTCCAGTAGTGGCTTCTTCGCAGCAATACGACCATGAAGGTCTGATTCACGCATTCTCCTCTGAACAGTTGATGTTGAGAGTTGTCTGCTACTTGAACTCTGTGAAGACTTTGTGGTCTCTAATCTGAGGTGCTGTTAAGTAGCAGTTTCTGAGGTTGCTAACTCTAATGCACTTATCCTCTGCAGTAGAGGTAACTCTTGGTCTTCCTTTCCTGGGGCGGTCCTCATGAGAGCCAGTTTCATCATAGCGTTTGATGGTTTTTGCAACTGCACTTGAGGATACATTCAAAGTTCTTGAAATTTTCCGTA
Source organism: Taudactylus pleione (assembly GCA_031769625.1). NCBI lineage: Eukaryota > Metazoa > Chordata > Amphibia > Anura > Myobatrachidae > Taudactylus > Taudactylus pleione. The sequence goes on from JAUIMM010000200.1 coordinate 30,947,836, forward strand.
TCGACTGACCTTCATGTCTTAAAGTAATGATGGACTGTGATTTCTCTTTACTGAGTTGAGTGGTTGGTGCCATAATATGGATTACAACAGTAGTCAAATAGTGGTGTCCACTGTGTACTAACCCTACCTCTACACAACACAACTGATGGTCTCAAACACATTAAGAAGGCAAGTAATTCCACAGATTGACTCTTGACAAGGCACACCTGTTAATTCAAAACCATTCCAGGAGACTACTTCATGAAGCTGATGTAGAGAATGCCAAGAGTGTGCAAAGCTGTCATCCAAGCAAAAGGGGGCTACTTTGAGGAATCTAAAATATAAAACACATATATATATATATATATATTTTTTTTTTACAACATCATTTCATATGTGTTCTTTCATAGTTTTGAGGTCTTTAGTATTAATCTACTATGTTTAAAATAATTTAAATAAACAAAAAACATTGAATGAGAAGGTGTCCAAATTTTTGACTGGTGTACTGTGTGTGTGTGTAATAGAAATAACTATATAACTATATATATATATATATATATATATATATATGTATGTATGTATGTATGTATAAATATAATTAGTGTATACATACATACATAGGTGCGGCGCTCAGCATGAAATAAATCACAACTCCAGCTCCGTTGATATCCTATCAATGTTTCAGTGTATTGTATAGGATATATCCTGACGAAGGTGACAATACACTGAAACGTTGATGTATTATCCTAGGAGCTGGTGTTGTGATTTATTTCATGCTGAGTGCTGCACTTTTGTTCTTCTATTTGTGCATCCACCTGTTAGGCCACCAGCGTTTTTCATATGCACATTGTATGGAGTGTTGGATCCTTGAAAACATATATATTTAATTTTAACCAGCAACTATTGTAGTTTCTAATGCTATCTATGGGAAATCTATCAAACAAATGCCTTCCCCACACAATATACAGATGTGCCCTCATACACCTAGCCTCAATACGCCATGCAGCACGTGACACCTCCTGGCATGAGTGAGCTGTCTTGTCCCGAGCGACTTTGCCAAGCGGCTTTTTCACCCGAAATGCGTCTTAGTCGCAATCTGGTGCGTCAAATCACTTCACGAGACTGCACTGATATGATATGCAACACTTGTATATAGCTGTGTGTGACAGAGCCTGAGTACAGTACATATCACAACAGAAGTTGGAGTGGAAAAAATCTGCAGCATCGTCGTAGCACTTCGTATACTGATTGACCCAGTCGCACACAGAAATAGAAGTGTCACGTATCAAATGAATTCGCTGAGCCTGGTGAAGTGGTTTTAAATATTCATTTGCGACTAAGTCACATTTACAAGCCAAAAAGATGCTCGGTGCATGCAACCCGGCTGATGAGAAGATCTGTTGATGTGATTGCAGCAATGGTGAAGGACAAGGCTTGACAAATCCCAGGGGCCATGTCGCCATGGCGACTAGATTGTGCTGCCTGGCTCCCAGATTTTGCAGGGAGGGCAGAAGCAGATCCTCGTCATCCCCAGCAGAGATTTGTGTCTGTAGTTTTGCGGTGGTCATGTCATGCACAGGAGTGCATGTGCGGAGTGTCGCCTGCCGTCCCATCCTATGCTGACTCCTCCTCTCCGTCCCGGCCCGCGGTGACTCCTGCTGTCTTTAGCTGTAGTAGTACTTTCTGACACCATTGTTTTATGTGCAAATTAGGTCTATTATTACTGGAAGGGGGGGTGGAGCAGGCGAAGCTGTGCAGAGCAGTGGGGTAGCCTCCATTTTACTATCCATTTTGTAGACTAGTATAGTGTGTATAACACTTGGATAACACACAGAGCTCCTCACACACTACTGTCATTTCTTTGGGGGGGGGGGGCGGTGGTCTGGCTCCTACAGTTTCATCCTGGCTCCTAGATTTTAGAAAAATTTGTCAAGCCCTGGTGTAGGGGGACAAATCTGTAACAATGACATCCACAAACAAAATAAGAGCCATTGTGTTGTCAAAACAAACCGAAAAGCCAAACAAAAAAAAATATGCATTGTTGCAGTATTACTCTTTTAATAGACTTGTCTCTTTGACATTTATGTTCTGACAGATTGAGGGGGCAGATTAAAATCACAGCAATGAGTGCATAGTACCTCTGTAACAGTCACCGAGTGCACAACCAACCATCCACTTACCTTAACAGGTTGTAATGTACACTGCCGGCCATTGTGGTGATGTTAGGCAGCACTTCGCTGAGAAGTGAATCGGCCTCTGAGTGTTGTGTTTTTATGATATGTTTTTGTTTATTGAAATATATTTTGAGCACCCAGCTAATAAATGGCTACCATTTCTTTTAGTACTTGTTGACAACAAAACACAGCTTCATCTGTCTGTTGTAACCATAAGCCACATCTCTATTTAGATTAGTATTTCTACTTCAGGGTCCATAGGGTATCCACAGGATACCTTGGGGTATAGGTGTGACGTCAGTCGCAGGGCACCAAAGAGTTAAGCTTTCAGCCTCCCAGGATGCACTAGGTCCCCCTCCTATACCCCGCCCCCAGGCCAAGGCACCTCAGTTTAGTTTGGTGCCCGGCCGGAGTCGGGTGCACCTGTTGGAGTGGGGGCTAGAAGAGCCCCTGAAGCTTATTCTTCATGCAGCTGTGGCTGCACAACTGGATGAACAGCATGGACAGTCAGTCCTGACGTCCATGCTGTCTTCCCTACACCCCGCCGGTACCAGAACGCCGGTACTGATCCGGGGATGCTGGTGGGCGTCTGGGGTCACAGCTAGCGGTGACCCCAGATGCTCCGGACCATGGCCGGATTCAAGGGGGACAGAGGTAAGCAGCGGGGTCCCGCGGTGGGTCCCCGCTGATCACATGGTCCTAAGTCCCCAGGCAGGGGGCTCCCTGGGGACTGGCTGCAGCGTGGAGCCAGGCGACCAACCTGCGCTTCCACTACCCCCTGGGACAGCGGACCGCAGCAGAGCGGTAGCGCTGCGGCGTCCCAGGGGTTAAATGCATGCCAGGGGAGCGCGCCTTCCCTGTCTCACAGCCGGCGCCTCCCCCGCTGCACACAGCCCTCTCTGCACTGTGCTGACTGGTCCTGTGTCAGCGCTCCTCCCCCAGGCCAGCTTCTCTCTGCTCCTCGGCGGCCATCTTCTCTGCAACGCATGGTGAACGCTGCTGGAAGTCTGGAAGGAAGCATCGTGGTCTGGGTCCCCCCGCATACCTCTCCTCCGCTGTGGCTCAGGTCTGTGTATGCAGCGCTGTGTCCTACCAGGCCCTGTGTCTGTGTAGTTGAGTGATCAGCGCTGTTAGTGCAGGAATTGTTATTTCTCTGCATTGTATGTGACTGTGCTAGCGCTGCCTGTAACTATTCTTCACTAAACTGTCAGCTTTATTACTGTCCCTGTTCTTTCTGCTAAAGCCCTTGCGGTGCGGTGCTGCAGGGTGGTCTCTCGCCTATTTAATACTTAATTGGTGAGAGAGGTCACATACGTGGTGCCATCATGTCTGAAAGTGATTTTCCCCTCCGGCTACAGTGTACCACGTGCAAAGTACCGTTAGCGGAGGGGGAGGGTAGCGCGGAGGGCCTTTGCCGGCAGTGTTGTCCATGGCGCGGCCTATTACGGTTACAGCACCGGTACAGGAGCCGCCCTGGGCTTGTTTCGCTCAGGCGTTAACAGCTTTAGTGGGCCAGTTAGCTCCGCAGCCCGCGTTTACTCCGATGGGTTTGTCCCAGCAGTCTGTGGTGTCGTCACCCATGCAGGGGTTCCCACGACAATTGGTGGTACCCCACAGTCTCCCTATTTCCCCGCTCCCGGGTTCTCAGGAGCCAGCGTGGGTTAACTCCCTGACGAGTTCTTTACAGCACTTGTCAGATGTATTGCAAGGGGAGTCTGTGATGCGGCCTCATAAAAGGCCGGTGGCGTCTCTGTCCGCTCCTTATGAGGATGACGAAGGGACGTCTGATGATGGGGAGATTCTGGATCCTTACGATCAGGAACCTTTCCATACTAAGGACGCTGATGCTAAGTCCAAAGTATATATTCCTGGACTTATTCGGGCGGTCCGCACAGCCTTGGTGATTGAGGACGAAGTTCCCCCAGCGGCTAAATCTAAGTATGCCTTTTTCAAAGATGTGAAGGGCGATGCCACAGTCTTTCCTCTTTCGGGTCAGTTGGTGGACCATTTAGAGGAGGCGTGGAAACAACCTGGCAAAAGATACCAGCCGCAGAGACGCCTGGCGGTGGCTTATCCGTTCGCGGATAATTATTTTGCTAAGTGTGAATCCCCTCCACAGGTGGATTCTCACGTGACCCGTCTTGTCCGTAGTGCCACATTGCCGATGCCATCCATGTCCTCCCTTAAGGATGCTACGGACCGCAAGGTAGAAATCTGCCTGAAGTCCGCTTATTCCCTTGCAGGGGGGGCAGCACGGCCGGCTATGGCCATTTGCTGGGTTGCCAGAGCGATGGAGCGCTGGGCGGATTCATTAGAGGCTTCTTTTGAATCCGACTGTCCGGCCGAACAAGCGGAGTTGATTGGCAATCTCCGTGATTCGGCCACCTACATCAACGAGGCGGCTCTAGACATTAGTACTCTGGTGTCTAGAATTTCTTCAGCAGCGGTAGCTGCTCGTCGCACCTTGTGGCTGCGATCCTGGAAGGCGGACGCAGATCCAAGAAAGGTCTGAAAGCGTTGCCGTTTACCGGAGAAGTTCTCTTCGGTCCGGATCTGGATAAGATTGTGGCCACGCTGGCGGCAGCCAAATCTGCTTGTCTCCCGTCGGCCGCTGCTCCTTCTGGTTCTGGACCATCGTCCTTTCGGTCATCTAGGGCCCAGGGCAGGCCCAAACCACAGTCGTTTCCTCGACAGGCTGGCCCTAAGAAATCGGGCAAGCCCCGGAAACAGGCATGGAGTACCAGACGTCCGGCCCCCAAGCCAGATGACAAGCCTGCGGCCTGACGGTCCGGGTCTCCCCTTGGGGGATCCCAGGGTGGGAGGCCGCCTGCTGCAGTTCTCCCGGTGTTGGTCGTTCACTACGACAGACACTTGGGTTCTGGAGGTGGTCTCTCACGGGTACGCCCTCTCCTTCCGGCACAGACCCCCGGCTCGATTCTTCACCACGGGTCTACCATCAGACCGGAACAAGGCTACGGAGCTGCGGAAGGTATTGCACACTATGCTCCAGGCTGGAGTTATAGTGCCTGTTCCATTCTCCCAGAGGGGCCAGGGTTTCTATTCAAATCTATTTTTGGTACAGAAACCCAATGGGTCATATCGTCCGATTCTCAACCTCAAAGCACTCAACAAGTCTTTGCGGGTCCCGAAGTTTCGGATGGAGACCCTACGGTCCATCATTCTGGCGCTGGAACCTGGGGACTACATGGTGTCATTGGACATACAGGACGCTATGGCGGTCATGGCGGCTTCTCTGCGGCTGCAAGGAGTCCGCATGTTGCCGTACTTGGACGACCTGTTATTGGTGGCACGATCTCCAGAGCTCCTGTTACACCACTTGGACCTGACCATTGCACTGCTGCAACGGCACGGCTGGCTAATTAACTGGCAGAAGTCCACTCTAATCCCGTCTCGGAGGATTCTGCATCTTGGAGCCTTATTGGACTCGGGACAGCAAAGGATCTTCGTGACGGAGGACAAGATCTCTGCTTTACAGTCAAGGGTGCGCAGTTGTCTGCACAGCCGCCGGGTGTCCTTACACTCGGCGATGAGGTTACTGGGCTCCATGGTGTCGGTGTTCGACATGGTGGAATACGCCCAGTTTCACTCTAGACCTCTGCAGCACCTGATCCTGTCCAAGTGGAACGGGCTGCCTCAGTCTCTGAAGTTCCAGACGATTGTGCTCACCCCGGAGGTTCGCCTGTCCCTTGCGTGGTGGTTAAAGATGACCCACCTCAACAAGGGACGTCCATTCTGGGTTCCAAATTGGGTCCTGTTGACAACGGACGCCAGTCTTCGGGGCTGGGGAGCAGTTTCGGGTCCACACTTGTTCCAGGGCAGGTGGACACCGACAGAAGCGGAGCTTCCAATAAATATCTTGGAACTCCGTGCGGTCTTCAATGCTCTCCTGCAGGCACAGCGGTTTCTCCAGGGTCACCCGGTGCAGGTCCAGTCGGACAATGCTACCACCGTGGCCTACATAAACAGGCAAGGAGGAACTCGCAGTCGGGCGGCTCTCGTAGAGGTCTCTCGGATCCTGGTTTGGGCGGAGCGCAATCTTCCGGCCATATCAGCGGTCTTCATCCCGGGAGTGCTAAATTGGGAGGCGGACTTTCTAAGTCGCCAGGACGTTCATCCAGGGGAATGGTCCCTGCACCCGGACGTTTTTCAACTACTGGTGGACAGGTGGGGTCTTCCAGAAATCGACCTCATGGCGTCCCGGCACAACAACAAGTTGCCGGTGTACGGGTCTCGCACAAGAGACGAAGGGGCGTCTCTGGTGGATGCTCTGTCCGTCCGGTGGACGTTCAGGTTCGCATACCTGTTCCCTCCGGTCTCCCTTCTTCCACGGGTAATCCGGAAATTCAAACAGGAAGGAGGGACGCTCCTGTTGATAGCTCCCGCGTGGCCCAGACGGCACTGGTTCTCAGACCTTCAGGGTCTGTCCGTCGACAGTCCTCTGCGGTTGCCGCTACGACCGGACCTTCTGTCTCAGGGTCCTTGTCTTCACCCGGACCTGACTCGGCTGTCTTTGGCGGCGTGGCTGTTGAGACGGCCATGCTGAGGTCCTGGGGGTTTGCCAGCTCTATGCTGTGTACCATGTTACGAGCTCGGAAACCGTCTTCCGCGAGGATATACCATCGCGTGTGGCATACGTTCTTCCAGTGGTGTCGACCGAGAGGTTATGCACCGCGGGAGTTTCGTCTGTCTCGGATTCTCGCCTTCCTGCAAGCGGGACTAGATCATGGGCTTCGCCTTGCTTCTTTGAAGGTACAGGTTTCGGCCCTATCTGTCTGGTTTCACCGTAGGATTGCTACAATCCCGGATGTGCGCACCTTTATGCAAGGTGTTCTCCGTATTCAGCCGCCCTTTGTTCCACCTGTGGCGCCTTGGGATTTGGCTGTGGCCCTGAGGACTCTCCAAGGACCGCCGTTTGAACCACTGGGCTCAGTGGATATTAAATGGCTAACAGCTAAGACTGTTTTCCTTCTGGCCGTTGCTTCAGCCAGACGTGTTTCTGAGTTAGGGGCTCTTTCTTGTAGACCCCCTTTCTTGGTTTTTTTCATGGGAACAGGGCAGTGCTCCGCACTCGGCCCGAGTTTCTCCCCAAAGTTGTTTCCCAGTTTCAGGTTAACGAGGAAATAGTTGTTCCGGCCTTTAACTCACCGGGTCTTTCCGTGGGTGAGGCCTCTTTGGATGTTGTGCGGGCCTTAAGGACTTATGTGGACCGCACTTCTTTGTTTAGGAAGTCGGACGCTTTGTTGTCCTCTATGGCTTCTGTAAAAAGGGTTGGCCTGCTTCAAAGCAAACTTTGGCAGCCTGGATCCGTATGGCTATTTCTGAAGCTTATCTTCATGAAGGCCTACCGGTCCCTCCTTCTCTGAAGGCTCATTCCACTAGGTCTGTGGGTCCTTCGTGGGCAGCTTGACGTGGTGCCTCGGCAGTTCAGATCTGCAAGGCTGCTACGTGGTCTTCTGTCCATACCTTCGTGAGGTATTACAGGTTTGACACCTTCGCCTCTCAGGATGCTTCCTTCGGGCGGCGGATTCTCCTTTCTGCACAGGAGCGTCCCCACCCTTAAAGGATACTGCTTTGGGACATCCCCAAGGTATCCTGTGGATACCCTATGGACCCTGAAGTAGAAAATATGAGATATGGTAAGAACTTACCCTTGTTATCTCTATTTCTACGAAGTCCATAGGGTTCCACAGGACTCCCGCCCTGTCGCACCTGTGCTGCAGATGGGCTTTGCTCTGGTCACCGGTTTTCCGTCTCCCTCTGGTGAGAATGTGATTCTTGTATGTGTCCAGATCTTTGTTCTCTCTCTTCCTTCTCCTCCTCCGGCCTATGGCTTGGTAACTAACTGAGGTGCCTTGGCCTGGGGGCGGGGTATAGGAGGGGGACCTAGTGCATCCTGGGAGGCTGAAAGCTTAACTCTTTGGTGCCCTGCGACTGACGTCACACCTATACCCCAAGGTATCCTGTGGAACCCTATGGACTTCGTAGAAATAGAGATAACAAGGGTAAGTTCTTACCATATCTCATATTTTTTTTTTCTAAAGCACCATTTAGATAATTTTATGTTTATTTTAATTTGTTATTACAATATGTGGATCGTTTCAGAGCCCCTGTGCTGCACAGTTTCCTACAGAAAGTGATTCTGTGCAGGAATAAAATTGTTTTCTGGTTGGGTAGAATTGCAAGTATTGATATAGGTGTTTTCTTCTTTTTCCAGACAGTGTCTGTGCTGCTTTAAGGAGTATAAACATTTGGAGATCTTTAACCAAGTGGTGTGTGCCCTTATTAACTTGGTGATTGGTCAAGTCCAAACCCTGCGGGACCAGCTTTTGAAATTTTGCACTACTAGCCCTGATTCAAACTGGCAAGATGAGGGTAACCCATCTGAGGAGCTGCTGAATGTGGAGAAGGAACCACAAGAGGAGGAGGAAGGGGAAGAGGGGCAAACGGAACCATGCAAAGCCCCAGAGAAGCAGTTAGAAGCGGCAAGGAGTTGTAACCTGACAGAAGATGACTCTTTGAAAAGCACTGACCCGTATAGTTTATGGAATACAGACGAAAAAGAAAAACTTTTATTGTGTGTGGCAAAAATTTTTCAGATACAATTTCCTCTCTACACGGCTTACAAGCATAACACGCATCCAACAATAGAGGTATATCTAATTGTTTTTTGTGTGAGTGGTGCTTAATACTGCAGGTCAAAGTTTAAGCAGTTTATCTGTAATTTATGGCTAGTGCCTGTGCTGGTTGGAATTCCCAGTAACTTGTGCAACCACTCATCCGTTCTGAACGGTGTTCACTAAATCTGAGCGCGGTCTTATAGGGTAAATACATCTGCGATTAATGGTCTGTATTGGTGAGTCTGGTATTTTTAACATGTTGAATTTCCCTGATCCGCCGAGGGGTGGCCGATAATCTATGTCCGTGAATCGGCGTCGGCAGAACAGGTAATTGAACCGTAGATGTATGGCACCCATTAGCAGACCTCCAACTAGTGATCTGTTGATGACTGTTTGGAACTCTTTGCCTATACTTACTGGCCTTCCTTCAGACAATAGACAAACCATGAATGCTGTTTGTTCTCTCTTTGGCTTTGCAGTGAGTAAATATAAAGAGTTCCTTGTAGTGATTAATAGTTTTTGAGGTTACTTAGAATGTGTTAACCGTTCTGTGAATAAGGGAACATACCATGAGTATGTGCATCTGCCTTAAATTACATAAACTAGTAATTGCTATTTATCACTCTCCCAAAGTAAAATCTGTTCTCGCAGGTTGCTATGGAAGTAATTGCTCTCAGCACTTTTAAATGACTGCGGTATAAGCAGGAGGACCAGTCACAGGAAAAAACTTAGAGAAGACTGGTCTAGAGAAGGGTACTCCTCTGACAAATGATCATTTCTGCAGTGTATGATGACATGGACATTACGACCTCTAATATTGTCCTCCTGCTTAGCCCCCCACACACTGCTAAGCAGTAGTATGATGTTTGTGCTGAGCTGGGACATCTGCCCCAGAACACAGAAGGAGAATCTTTTTTCACCCTACCTGGAAGTGCTGCTTTACATTATTGTAATTTGCATATACATTGGCATTATGGTACAGTTTCAATAAAATAAAAGGAAGGCTGGACTTATAAACTCCTGAATTAGTTAGTAGAAAGTAATTTAAAATCTAACTATATGGAGACAGTAAGTTACTTGGCACTTTAAAAGGAATAAAAAGCCTAAAGTTCCACTTAAATATAATGATACTATATCCCTTAACAGATAATTCCGCTTTGGATGGATTTAGACAGGCGCACACTGCTGTGATTTGGTATTATATTATACACTTCCTACATATGATCAGACCCTATTTTGTGATTGTACATTGGTCATTGCAGCATATTATTTTGGAAAAATGCTATCTCTTGCAATTATTTAGTGAAAACATTTTGTTTGTTTGTTGTTCCTTGCTAGAAACCCTGTTTATGTTTAAGCACATACATTTGGTATCAGTCATGGATAATACATGTAACCTGAATCTCACTTTGGGAGACGAAAAAATCTATTTGCAGTAATATTACATAAATATGAAACTTGCCCTTGGCAATATTGATTAAAATGCACCTGTAGATTTTAAAAAGCTTTAATGTGAATCTGAAGATTCTTTCATGAATCACTGTATCAAATTGCCCCGAAACTAGTTAGAACAGTATTTTGGTATTTGTTTAGGGAACTTATAAGCTTGTTACAGAGGCAGGTCTGGAGGAAACGTGTCTTTTTTTTCCAAGAGCTAATACTCCTGGGCAGTTACACTTGTGGCTGAAATGCATTGCTGGGGGGACCATGAATGTAGCTTGTTCTATTTTTTCCGGGTTTAGAAGTATAGACCATGATCTTCATTTTGACCAATAAATCACAAATTTCTAGGCCCGTGTAAACTGCATTCAGTTGCAGTGACCGCAGTGCAGGGCAGCAATCATCTATGAGTACATAAATAGCTTTGTACAGTAAATTTATGTTGTTCTGCAAATACACTACTTGTACATGACACAAATGGAAGTAATTTTTCACTTGTACCAGCTAAATTCATTATGTAATTGTTTTAGGTAGATTGTTGCCCAGTATGTATACTTTATACAAGGTATGACATATTCAAAGACAAATGTATATGTTTTAGCGTTTTTACGTTTTGAATGAATCAGTAGAAAACCCCAGTAAATGTCTCCTGATTCCTCCCCTACATGATGAGAATTGGATGCAGTATAACGAGTATAGACTTTAAAAGCTGGCTGAGATGATTGGAGGGAGCTGGAACTGAGCATGTCTGGTTTAGGATGTACTGAAGCGTCATAAAGATGCAGCTGCTTTAATGATTATTGTGCCATAGAAATGAGCCTCTAATGGCAGTCAGTAGTCTGTGACTGAGCCAAAATATGGTGCTTATACACTTCCTAAATCTCCATATCGTGCACACATTTTCTACAGAAATACAATGAATCAGCCCAGGCCTAGAACTGTTATCTTACTGCTGAGAAATGTAGTGGTATTTTACTTTGTCCCACCTTGATACAAACTTGCAACTTCTGATCAGGAGTTTGGTAGTGTACTCTATGTTCTCCCAATACAGTGGCTGTATGTGAAATATATATATTACCTACTTTATTACTTTTATTGGGGTTCCCAATATTAAAATACAAAAGACGTTCAGAATTGTGTGATACTGTATAAATACAAGGACAACAATGTTGTTAATTCAAAATAAAGGTTAAAAACTGTCTACTTGAATAAACATAATTTGCAAGTAAAAGGAGGAGCAACCTGTGTAATTCAGGTTTTACCATTATAAAACCGAACTTAAAGACACAATACAAATAGATAGACCACTTGGCGCTGTCACATATCGCTACCACATATGGATGTTTAAAAGACCTAGTAAAATAAGTAAACAGATATATAAACTGCGCACCTTTCCTGAGTAATTTAGATCTCAAAATTTACATGAATAAATAAACACATTTATTATAAAGAAAACATCAGAAATAAAAACACATTAATGATGATTATAAAAAATGGATACTCCTTTTGAATAATGGAGGATTCAATGTTCCAATTGACTGCACCACAGAGATTAAAAAAATGAGAATTTCTTGTAACACCAGGGCTCCAATATAAGACAATTTAGCAGCCTCAGCCATCAATCAACGTTTGACATCCTGCTTGTGTAAACAACACTTGTGAAAGGCAGGTCTGTCCAGCTGTGCTGAAATATATACCGGTCAGTGCCAACTTACTAGCTGATGCTTGTGTAGAGAAGCCACTCCGTGAATACAGTGCAAGGAATTCCCTGCGCGGTCACTGATAAGCCGTATGCAGGGGCTTTAAGCCGTACAAGACTGCTTAACTGATGGAGAACCGGAGCTCTGAATGCTGATCGCCCAGTTCACACTGGACGCTTGATTTGGCTACAGGTGCTCAACGTGATTCTGTGTCACATGGCACTTTCTTCAGGAGCGGTGAAGGATCGGTGAAACGTGGATTGATGGCGGAGACTGCTACATTGTCTTATATTGGAGCCCTGGTGTTACGAGACAATCTAATTTTTTTAATATCTGTGGTGCAGTCAATTGGAACATTGAATCCTTCATTATTCAAAAGGAGTATCCATTTTTTTTATTTCTCTTTAATTTTTTTCATTATCATTAATGTTTTTATTTTTGATGTTTTCTTTATTTATAATGTGTTTATTCATGTGATCTGTGAGACATTAATTACTCAGGAAAGGTGCACAGTTTATATATCTGTTTGCTTGGTTTTTCTGAAAGGTATTGCAGAACCTCTCCTATTAAACTGCTGCACCTGTTCCTTTTAGTGCTTTGAGTAGCGCCAGACTTGATCTAGTTGTCTGATCAAGTAAACTAAGTGATAACATAAGTAAAAATGTGTAAGATAGTAGCTACGTTATTCTTTAGGTGGTTGAACCCTCCCAAGTTTTAAGTACATTTAAGAAGTAGAAATTAAACAACAATACTGTGATACAGTTTTAACCTCAATAGTATATGTCCAAAATGGAGCATAAATCCTAAAATTAGAAAATGTGTTTCTGGATATTTTTGGTGTCACTACATCTTAGGTGTTATGTGCATACTTCAGTGATTCTTTAAAATATTTAGTGTTGAATTCTTAAGTAACACCTTCATCTAGGGACCTTCCAATCCTTCTTTAGATTTTACGGGGTGGAATCACAGACAGCAGCTTTAAATAGATGTTTGTAATCAAGTTGTGAGGCTTCAAAAGCTTAAGTACTGGTTAAAGTACTTTTGCAGTCAAAATGCTAAATGGTCCATCATCCAGCTGGTTCGAGTCACTCAGATATTTCCTTAAGGCAGTATAGACATCTTGTAAAAATGGTGTTCTGGATTAAGCACTTCCAGTTTGTGGATGCAGCAGCCAGAAGTTATCACAATATAACAAACTACATGGTTTTTTTTTATATTTTTAATTCAATGAGCATAGAGTATAAGAACAGTGTGCAATTGCCTCACAGATATATTTGTGTTCATCTCTTGGGCAACAGAAAACTTTCTCAAAAGTGTCTGTAACTGGAGACAGATTGTTCTTGGTGTGTGGAACACACTGGAACCTGCGTTCCACAGTGTTCTTGGGGGTCAGAAATTGCCAATGAAAAGGCATTCTACTTCTGTGTACGAAGATATTAGAAATTGTGTTCTTGTTTCCCTGGTAATTAATATTAAAGTGTATCGGAATATACAAAATGTAAAATCAATATTACTGAAGTCCACAAAGTATAAAGAGACTTACAATTTACCAAGGAAATATAGGAATTGGTATAAAACCAGTTGGGTATGGGATGCCAGCGCTGTGGATCCCAGTGGTCAGAATTCCGACACCGGCATCCTGACCAGTTTACCATTCCGACGGCTGTAAGTATACTAACCTAACCTTCTTTCCCCGGTGCCTAAACCTAACCTCCCAGTTCATTGTGAACGCCGGAATAACCGCTCTCTGGATCCTGAACGTATCCCGTACAAAATGGTCACTACGGGTAAAAACGCTAAAATAATCTTGGGATCCAGGGTCTCTGGAGCATATCAAAGTGCGTGTGTGGTTTCCTTCATATAGTGAAACTATAAACAAGTGGCTAAAGAATAATTATAAAATCTAAAAACGTAGAAATGGATCTGTAAACATATTGGGGGCGTTTCAGTTGTTTTCGCTTGTTGACTGGTTGTGCTGGGTGCCCAATGGAGCAATGAACAGGTGATCGGAAATGTGCGATAAGTCCTGGTTTGGGCTCCCTAACCTGGACTTTAGACAGGTTAACCGCTATACACAGATAAACCTGCTTTAATTGGCCGCGAACAGCACGATAGATAATGGGCTCCAAAAACAATTGAATTGCAACATTGGCCTCCCATTAATTACCACAACGTAAAAAACAATTGAATCGGCCCCATAGAATTTGGTCACCAAAAGGCCAGTTTAAGTAGGAACTGCAGTGACAATCCTGTTTCTGCATATCAATTGGAAGAAATGATACTTCATAGAAATATAAAATAAAAATAAAATCACTGTAATAAAAATGGAGAACACAATGGAACCACACTATTAAAACTATCCAATCTGAAGTCAAATAGAAATATTAAAGGTGAATGGGCAATTATTACAAGATAAGGAGGGTTGGATCCTCGGAAAGTAGTTGATAATTAAAAAATACATTGCACACTACTCCTCAAGGACCCTTTCCTCTAAGATCTGTTACCTTCTGCTCCAGACTTCATTTTTCGTAAAGCATGGACTCTCAAAATTAAACTAGTAAGAAGTGCTCTTCCATTTACAAGTATTAACCCGATAAGGAAAAAAGGGTTTCCATAGACGTTGTTTGTATAGATAGCAGAACAATTCCAGCACATAATCTGAAACTGGGTACACACTGGCCGATATATTGGCTGATCAATTCATCGGCCAATATATCGTGCCCCCGTCGGCCAGTGTGTACAGACGATATGTCTGTGAACAACGTCGTTTACAGACATAACGCATTGGCTGTGCTGCACAGCCGATGAACAGATGTGTCTGCAGACATATCTGTCCATCGGCAAGTGTGTACGATCGCCCGTACACAGGGGTGCAGAGAGAGGGGGAGGGGAGCCGCGAGCTGGTACTACGTACCCGGGTCCGGCACAGCTTTCCGTCCACAGCAGACCAGCACACGCTGCTGTTTGCTGGGCTGCACTGAGAGACTGTCCGAGGCTGCTAAAGCAGCAGCCTGAACAGTCTCCTATGCCAAAGGGGGGAGCGATCACGTTGATCGTTCCCCCCATTGGCTGTGCGCCGGGCTGAGGAAACAGCGCCCCCTCCCAGTGCTGCAAATGGTTTTTTTTTCCGAAGGGGGCGTGGCCACTACCCGGCTGCCAGGACCCGCTGCAGCATGCAGATGATGGTCATTCAGTGTGTACGAACGACCATCATCTGCAGATATATCTATCAGGTGTGTACCCACCTTAAGTATACTAGCATTTTAGTAGGGAAAGATTGCATAATAAACAAGCTTATCAAATGTCATGCAACCAATGTTATTTACATGATTGAATTTGGCTGTGGGCTTAATATTGTAAGAACTGCAAGATCCCTAAAAACTTGCAAAGCACTCAAGAAACCTGAATCAGAGGCTAAACCACACACTATTGTTTGGAGTTTTTTTAGAACTAAACACAATAGATCAACAAATGGAATTACGAAATGTGTGAGCATATAGGGGAATTCAATTTACCGCAGGCTTTTAGCTCCCAGGTTAAGAGCACAGAGCAATTGCTGTGAAGGCCTCTTAACCCGAAAACTAAACTCCCACAGTAAATCCTGTGGCTAATTGAATTCCCTCCTTAAAGTATTGAATCTAACTGGCAGATGAGAGAAGAAAAGTTTACTAACCAAGGCAGAAATTTCTTGAATATTTAAATCAATTACAGAGTGACTGAGTCGAGATGTTTTTGAGTTGAAATGGTTCATATTAATGTGTCTGTTTTCTTTGTTATTCTCACCCTTGGATTATGCAGAATTGTCTCCTACAATGATGATCAAAATATTTGCATATTCCTTTAATTTTTATTTTTTTATTAAAGTTCTCTAAATCAGCACTCTTAGGGCTACTCTACACGCTGGTTTTCACCGGCTGGCAAAACTCTGGACTTTTTTTTTTTCCAGTGGATATTTTCCTTTTAGTGCGTGTGTGATGCTTTCGCCGTGTGTGTGTGTTTTTTTACCCCCCCCTAATCTTTAACATTGAAACTGTGGACGGCAGCCGACCATTTCAGTGGATATTCCCAGCTGTAACACGGCAACTGTGCCATCTGAAAGGACCCATTTATTTACACACTTCATTAAAAATAGTACACTGCAAAAAAACGTCCGGTGATAACCGGCGTGTGTGAAATAGCCATTAAGATTATTATGTTGTGACTCTTGTGAACCTGATTCCCCAGTGCACTATATTAGTTCGAACATACTGTATATTATGACTACATATGGTCAAGTGAAGAACAAATACTATAGGTTTTTAGATCCATTTTTAAGTGTTTTTATATTTAATGGTTATCATTTACCTATTAAGTTTTTCTGAACCAAGGAGTACTGTGAAATCATGTAACCCCAGGTCCCCAAAGCATATTAGTATTTTTATCTGTGACTGTATACCAATTCATATTTTTCCTTGGTTAATTATAACACTGTAGATGTTATTAATACTGATTTTGTTTTATATTGTCTGCAACACTTTACTTTTAATTACCCTTGGAACCAGGAACACAACTTCCAATAGTTGTGTGCATAGAAGTGTAATGTAGACTTGGAGGGCTGTGCTTCAACACCTTCATTTCTTGCCCCCAGGTCCTTGTGGTATGCGTTGCACACACAAAGAAACTTCTGGTTTCCGACCTTCATAATTCCGGTTTCAGGGAAAGTCTTTTGTTGCCCAAAGATGAGCACATAAATATATCTATATTGTGCAATTTATACCATTTTAGACTGAGAAAAGGATCCAGTAATTTGTCAAGTCAACCTGGGTCCTTTTCTGTGTAAAAGAGTCAACCCGGTTCGAAATGCTCATGACTTTGACCCTGGTCGTGACTAGGGTGGAAGTCTTGCGAATTGCCACCCGGTGTAACTTTCACACAGGAGGAGGACCTGGGTTGACCCTGAAAATTATCGGGTCGAAATGCTTGACCCGGCAATTTCATCTTCTGCCTGTAAGGGGGTACTGGCCTGGGACCGGGAACTGACCCGTGCTCCAAAAGCCTGAGTTGAAAAATATGTTCCGTTTGTTAAATATATTACGATGACTTCTGGATGCACAAACTGAAAGTGCATAATCCAGAAAGTTTAAAAGAAGACCACCTTTACTATATATGTTCGTACTGCCTTGAGGAAGAGTCTGACTCTCTAAGTGCTTTGGCTTGATGGACATTTAGCAGCTTGACTGCAAAGAACTTAAGCCACCACTTAAGAACTTTGGAGGACCGGGGAAGAAAGTTCTGGAGCCTCCCAACTTGTTAACAAACATTTGTTTAAAGCTATCCGCGATGCTCTGAAGTAGGAAGTAAACCAAACTGCAACATCCACCCCTTAAGACAGAAATGAAGTCGGGTGCTTTGCAACATGTGGCACCGCTCCCACTCTCATAAAACAGTGTTTCGCGGGTCTATATAGAGGGCAAAAATTATGAGATTCTCATAGAATTGTGTCCTATTGGGCCCACCCCCTCACCACAGATGCACAATTCCCCGGCATTATGCCACACTATCATGTCTGCTTATCTAGGAAGTGGGAGGGGTGCGGGAGGGCCACCTACTATTCTGGGGGTCCAGGTAGCTGACCGCAAATTCAGGAGTCACACATACCAGGAGAATAGGCAAGTATGCGTAGAGAGTGTCCCACATGAGTTATTATAATTTAATATTTTAAAGTATCATTGAAGTAAGCACAATACTTAAGGATTAGTGACCCTGAAAAGATCCAGATACTTACTGTCTATCTAAAGGATTTATGCTTCATTTTCAACACTTGCTATTGTCATACTATTGTTTTCTTTCTATCCCTTATTTGTCCGTTAATATTGCGGAGGTTCCACCACCTAAAGAATTTTAGTTGAAAAAAAAGGAAGTTATTGTGTCTATCTTTTTATTCATTTTTTTTAACTTATTTTACTTTCTTTTAAACACCCGTATGTGTTACTTACATTGGTCAGTGCCAAGTATAATATCTACTTGTATTCTGTAAATAAAATTATTTGCTCTCCTGTGTTTTCTTTGGGTGCTCATCATACCTATTCAAGGATAATATCATCTACATCCAGACTCTGAAGGGAGACAAAACATATGCTCATGGTGTAGTATGTTCTAGCACACAATTTTATTAACATAAACGTGATACGTACAATATAAAAGATAAAATAGTGCTTTTTCTTAGTCATCTGAGATTGCTGTAAAGCTACATCTGCTCCTAATGTCATTGAAAGCCTCCACAATTTGAAAACATTGTCCAAGAAAGTCCAGTGTACTAAATGGCAGTGAGAGGTAGGTTAACAGTGATCCAGAGAAAACCTACGCGTTTCGTCTCTTTATAGGGTCCTACTCAACTGAGAATAATTAGTATGGAAATATTTTACAATAATACATTTCTGGGTGTTCATTTCAAATTTCTTTGCCTTTGTATGGTCACAATGTATTGTTGGTGTGAGAGATTTTATAGCTTGTGCTGTATATAATTCTGTTACTGGAGGCAACAAAATTGATAAGTTTTTTGTATGGTAGTACCTCAATGCTGCTCAAGTGGTTAGAGCCTAACCTAATTCTTGTTTTTTAAACATGGTACATTGTATAGAAGTACACTAGTAGGAGGTGGATTATTCATTTTTAATTTTTTTAAATCTACAATCTTAACATTCCAGACAAATAATAATGCAACAAAATAACAAATAAGCGCTCTGTAAAAGTGTTTGTCTTTTGGTTCTGAAGTTCTTTTTGTTCTTTCAGGATATCTCTGCTCAAGAAAGCAATCTTTTAGGGGCCTTCTGTGACATGAACGTAAGTGCAAACATTTTCACAGGCCTCAGGACACATCAGGTGATTGTACTGCCAGAGAGTTCTAGCTCTGGGACTCTTAAGATCGTATTTGTCAGGATAGCTGCTGTTAAAGAACACCGTTCTTCTTGCATTGATACTTGCAGACTTTTTGGAAAGAGTAAAGAATCTATTGGCACGTGTCATAGGGACCATTATGCTCTGTTCATGTGCAGGCACATACACCTGTGTCACTAGCATAATGGCGTGTGAATATTTGTGCTCTAATATCTGGTGCTGCTATACCACAGGACTGTCCACCCTCCACCATAAACTCTACTTGTCTGCATAGTATTAAATAAATTATTTGCCCTTTTTTTTTTTTTTTTGTACCTTGTATATTAAAATGTCTCCTGTGTTTTTCTTTTTTTTTTAAAATCAGGATGTGGAAGTCCCTTTGCACCTTCTCCGTTATGTGTGTTTGTTCTGTGGGAAAAACGGGCTTTCTCTTATGAAGGATTGCTTTGAATATGGCTCTCCAGATACTCTTCCCTTTCTAATCGCTCATGCATTCATCACTGTTGTATCCAATGTAAGTGAATTTTTTCCTCTTTTTATGTTAGCCCATTTACATTTGTATTGGTCCATAAGATAAAGCAGATGTTCTCAACCTCAACCCTCAAGTGCTCCTTCAACCTCAATCTTCAGGTTATAAGGATTTCTGTCTGTGGAAGCAGGTGGGATGATTGCTGACTCAGCAAATTACATGAACTCACCTGGGCATGATTCAAGTTATCTACAAAACTTGACCTGTTGTTGGTACTTTAGAACTGGAGTTGAGAATGTCTGGTATAAAGAATCAATTTTTGGGATTGCTTGATTAGATTATTTTATGTATTTTTTCAGTACTCTAGAATTAGGAGTGTGTGTTTATAGACGTCAATAGTAGAAACACCCTTATAATGCATGACTTGATAGTTACATGACCTTAGAGGGACCTCCTTTACAATCTTGGGATACCTTGGCTCATAGGTCATTGTTCATGCAAGCCTGGCATGTTTTTTAAGTGTATTAGTGAAAACAGATTTTCTGTAGGGTTGCTGTTATTAGTAGAGAACCTGGCAGAGTTACATCAAAACAATAGCATTTTTCAAAAACATGTAAGGGTTGTTGATCGCCACCCTGGATGTGTTTGGCAGACCTTTGTAGCATCATCCCTCACCACTGTAGCATTTGCCAATCACCCTTGCAGCCATTGATCTTACTGTACCAATTGACCCCCCCCAGTTGACTGATGCCCCTGCAGCAGTATCCTCCCACACCTGGAGCATTCATTTAAATACTGTTACATATATAACTGCACTTATAAAAATACAAATAAGAACTAGCTAATGTTGGACAATGGCTCTTGTTAAAACTACTTGAAGTGTGTTGCAGACAATGGTATTTTATTGTAGATTTGAGGTTAACTATCCAACATATCACGATGTCTGCTTGATTTTTTTTTTTTTATTCTCTTTAAAGCCCAGGTATATTTAAACATTGACATTTTTGCTATTGTATGGTTACCAACAATGCATGAAAGTGTCATCACTGCATGTAACTTTATATGTCCTTTTAGTCATTTTGTATCAGTGGTGCCTTTATGTATCCCGTTTTTTTAACTTTGGAGTTACACAAACAGAAAATGAATATGTATTTGTTTTCTTATTTATGTACTTTGCCTTACAGATCAGAATATGGCTACACATCCCAGCTGTTATGCAGCATATTATACCATTTAGGACCTATGTTATAAGGTAAATGACGCCGGTAGATCGCCCTTCTGTAATCCAGTCGGCAGGGGGAGGCAGTGGGAAGGTTGCCGGACTGAGCCAGGTGGCTGCCGGAGGATTACCTTCCAGCAGCTGCCGCTGGTGTTCGACACGGTCGCATCAGATGCGACCTGGTCAGGGATAGCCCAGCTGTGTGTGGTCGCATCTGATGGTAACTGGTTAAGGAGTAACCTACTTATGCAAACATCAAAATATTGAAGGTGGTCCAGTTGGCACTAATAATAATAATAATTAAAAAAAAAATCCCACAAAAAGAAACTGCCCAGTTTTGGAGTATAAAGGTGTTATCCAGAAATGGGCAGTCACTTTTTTTCTATTTAGAGGTAAAATGGTAAATGCCTTGGTTTTGCACCAATGTCTCTGGTTAGTCCAGTCAAGTAGCGTCTAGGTACAGTACATAGAGATCTGGAAAAATCTCATGTGGTAGCAGTTTGGACTGATACTCCCCTTTCATTAAATGTACTTGAATAGTTTGTGAGAGAGCAGTAAACTGCAGGATATGTTCTCATTATTTCACCTGCAGGTATTTGTGTAAACTGTCTGACCAGGAGCTGCGGCAGAGTGCAGCCCGCAACATGGCTGACCTGATGTGGAGCACTGTGAAGGAGCCCCTGGACACAGCTTTGTGCTTTGACAAAGAAAGCCTTGACTTGGCTTTCAAATATTTTATGTCGCCCACACTAACAATGCGGCTGGCTGGGCTGAGTCAGATAACGGTGAGTGCACCATGGTAACCTTTGTTAGAGAGCTATTTCGGTAAGGCTGTTAATCGATGGTTAGAAGATCCGAAGATGGTCATTCATCCCACCATCTGGAGGAAATTGTAAAACCAAAGAAAAATAAAATAATTAGCTTTGTCCTTCCTATCAGCATAAAATGCATTCACATACAGGATTTTATTTCTGTCTTTACAAATCACAGAAGTTTTTATGCAGCAGTTTTAAGTTTGTTGTCTTGTTATCTAGTAATTTACCTTTTTCTTATGTAGAATCAGCTGCATACATTTAATGATGTCTGCAACAATGAGTCTTTGGTATCTGACACAGAAACGTAAGTGTATTTATTTTGCTTATATGTTTCTTTATGTTGTACACATTCTAGCGGCAGTGTAGTGTAGGCAGAGGTCACATGCCTACACTACCACTGCTTTACATCGTGTCTGGTGTGATGAGCGTAGTGGGCTGGATTTAGTGATGGATGTGTGAAAATTGCTTTGCATGATGCTGGTAGTCATTTTAGTTTAATTGGGTTCTGTACAAGCAAATGACAAATGAACAGAATGGATTATTTCCCTATTGAGTTTTAGGGGCCAATTCATTTAAGCGTTAGGTTTAGCTGCGCATTTAACACAGAGAATAATATTGCTTGTTATTTTCTCGCACCTCTGTGGGTCGCAAGTGAAAACAAGCAACGTTTGCCTGCCCTGACACAACTGATCTAGTATTAGCCTGCAAGGTTCGGTTGGAACCTCATTGGTAATTAAATTTGCTCTTTAAAGTTTATATTTGTCAGGCTGCAGTATCGCCATATTTGGAGTCCAATTTCATATCTGTATTGCTGCTCTGGAATATAAGGTAGCAGCTGTTTGCAAATTATTGAATATTAATATTTTAAACACAATTGTTGGTTTGCTAGCTTTAACCTGTTTTGCATCCAGATAACTATGGATTTCTGAAGCTTTAATAGGCAATGTCACATTTTGTAAGGCTGCTTATAAACCATTTTCCTGTTTTTGTGGACAGCCTATCCCCCACCAAACCATTTTGTGCAATAAAATAAGAGAATAAGAACCCTTTCCCCTCCAACCCAATTTAAATGGTAAACTTTAAACTGGTCAATACCTTAAAGTAAACCCATCACCAAAGGGTAAGACTGCTTCTGAATAATTAAAATCTGGTGAATCATCTCATGGCTCCCACATTCTTTATGCTGCATATTGTAAGGATTCCAGTACTTGGGGCATAGGAAGCTGGGTCATGGCATCATTTTCGCATGGTTTTCAAGTTGCACTGCACATTTAAAAATGCTGCTTACAGATTTAGAGTTGTCATCACTTAACTCTAAGTTGCTAGTGTTCCTGCTAGAGTGCGGGCAGGGCAGGGTGCTGGGGGTGCCGACAGGGAGTCAGAGCGCGTTCCCGAAAATGGGGCGTGGCCGGCCGGGGAGAGGGTGTGTGCTTGGTACACTCCTCCAATTTGTCACACTTGGGGGACATGGTCAGCACTTACTGAGGTGCTGGGCTTCCCCCAAGCTCTCCCCTCATCCGGCAGTTATCGGTCACTGCAACTTTTCCCACCCGGCGGACACTGCGGGCCGCTGTTGGGGAAGGCCGAGGGCATGCTATTTTAGGGGGCGCGGCTAAAAGGGCAGGGCGCATTTTGTCTTTTTAAAATCAAGAAGGCAGCTAAAACAAGCTAGCGGGAAAAACTACAATGCAAACTACAAAAGCAGCCAGTATTTTTGCTGCGTAGAAAACCCATTGCATAGCCACATGATTTGTTCAGAAGCAAAATTACTCCTAATTTTGCTTTGCTCCCAACTCTGCATCAGCCCCTTTTGCGTTTAGCACATGTAATCTGCTTGGGGGGAAGAAAACAAAAATTGTCATAAAAAAATGACAACTGTTGTAAGGAAGGGATCAGTCACTACTGTTTCTTTACATCTGATTGTGTCTAAAAGAAAATGCTGCTATGACAGTGTTGTGGGTAAACGTTTAATAAAGAAATCGGGCCGACATATCGGGCACATCGTCTAGTGTGTACCCATTATGCGCGCTCCTGAGGCTTGTTCATCGGGTTTGTTCCATCAGCCTGCATGCACGTCCAATGGCGCAACCCAACTGTCGACGCTGGCACAGTGAACAATATATCAGGCTGTCATTCACTGGGTTGCACAGGGTTTACCAACCGCCTGATATATCGTTCATCGGCACCATCGGGCGTCGCATTGGCGGGTCGCTAAGTGTGTACCCAGCCTTACACATACAGGCTACTATATTGGACAACTGGCGTTTAAGTCTGTTAATACTGTCTTCATACTTGACCATTATCCGTCGTATCATAAATCCGGTCAGCTGACCACTATTAGCTAGACCTGCATTGTCTGTGCTCTGGAACCGATCTGACTTCTTAAGCTGGCCACACACTAGACCAACTTACATCCAACCAGCCAACTAGTTGATTGGTTGGAATGAAAATCTGGTAACGGATGGGAGTAAATGATGATCAGCAATTTGCTCCTAAATGCCAGAAAACAGATGAAAATGGTCGTTTAGACAAGTTTGTTAAATGTTTGATCTAAACTATTTGTTCAAACAATAGTTTTGGTCCATTTTCCAGCGTTTGGGAGCAAATTGCTGATTGTATTCCTTACCAGATTTTCATTCCAACCAATCACCTAGTTGGCTGGTTGGACAGATAATCTTTAGATGTGTGGCCAGTTTAAGACTTAAACTGCTGAACCTTCGGATTTCCCATTAAGTCACCCGTGAGAGGCGTGAATTGCCTGCTTATAGTAACAACATGTTCAAGAAGAAAATAATCAGAGCAAAACACCATCAAGTTGATCAAGGAAAATCTAATGAATAATACTGTCCAGATAACTTCGAAAATGGTCAGTTTTCTTTGAAGTAACAGTGACTTAGCCATTGTCTGGGGAACATAGATTAAAACTGTTGCACAGGTAATTACCTCAAAAATGCTGTAGTTCTTAGCAACCAATCAATGTTTTCCTTTCATTTTCTGTATAATGACAATTACAGCATGTTGATGTTATGGGTTACACCACCTCGTTAGCACAATTACTTATTCGCTAGTTTTCCTTCACACAATTACTTATTCGCTAGTTTTCCTTCAATCTCTTACTGTGTTATAGTTCCCTTTTAATTTTAATTGTAAAACAGGGAAATTATTGGTTTCCATGATTTTCTTAGTGCTGACCTAGACAGTTGTGTATAAATCACTAGTGCAATGTCAAATATGTCACAAATAAAAGAGTAACAGAATAAGAAACTTTTTTTTTTATAATTTTTTCTATAGTGCTATGTAATAAAATTAAAGATAATTTAAATTTCATTTGTTTCAGATCCATAGCAAAAGAGCTGGCAGATTGGCTCATCAGCAATAATGTTGTAGAACATATTTTTGGACCAAACCTACACATCGAGGTTGGTGTTATTGTTCATTGATGCTTATGTACCCGTTATTTCTTGTGGGACTCTTTTATATGAGCACTGCCTTGTATTTTTAAAACTTTCCCAGATCATCAAACAGTGCCAAGTTATCCTGAATTTCCTAGCTGCAGAAGGTCGTCTGAGCACTCAGCACATAGACTGCATCTGGGCAGCAGCGCAGGTAGGCTTCCTCTTCTGTGTAACTTGTCTTGGTAAACATCTGGCACTATATAGACCAAATGAATGAAAGCCATGTATCTTTACGTTTGATAACCCTAACACACTTTGTTTTTATTTTACTGCAGTTGAAACATTGTAGTCGCTATATACATGATCTATTTCCTTCATTGATTAAAAACCTGGATCCGGTGCCACTAAGACATCTTCTGAATCTTGTTTCCGGTCTTCATCCCAGCGCCCATACAGAGCAGGTAAAGTGCATTGCCATTGTGCTGCTATGGCTAAAAATTGCCCACTGTACCTCCATGCTGTCATTGACATTCGTTTTGGCTCTGACTGGTTGCGTGATAATAACATCTACATTTATTGCTTTAAAAAATTGACATGAAATGTCTTTGTAAATTGTCTAAATGTGCTGATCCAGCTATTAGGCCTGCCGCCACACAGCTGGATGTCTGTGATATTTATTTATACACTGTGTCTTTGGCTTCACAGATGACCTGACGTGTATACACACTTGCCGATGTCTGCCACGACGAACGACGGTGGGGGGAGCGGGGCGATGCTGCATTTTGCAGCATGGCATCGTTAACGATATCCCCAGGTTTGGCTGCATGTACAGCAGACTAAGGATATCGTTATCGGCCCGCAGGTGCGCACATTGTCGATCATTCACTGCATAAACACTGGAGGATATGAACGATATATAGTTGAACGATATCCTTATCGTTCACTTTTACCGTCTAGTGTGTATGCGGCTTAAGGGAAATGACAGCCTTTATTTTATATACAGTGCCTGTTTAACCATCTTTAGCAAAACATAGCTGTGAGAGTGGTGGTCATTGTACGAGTAACTCTGCTTTAAATATATAACATGTGGTAAGTTTGGCAAACGTTAGTAAAATGATTGAATCCTGTATCTGTTCTGGCTCTAGCACAGGCTTGTTTAATCATGATCCACTACTGCTCAGCTAATGGGACGTTTTCTTTTTATAGACCTTGTACTTGGCATCAATGCTAATTAAAGCTCTGTGGAACAATGCGCTGGCAGCTAAAGCCCAACTTTCTAAACAGAGCTCATTTGCATCATTACTAAATACTAATCTACCAATGGGCAACAAGAAGGGTAAGTCCTTGTTCTGTTACCGGTCTCATCTTTCCTCCTTTTGTGTAATGGACTTTCTCCTAACATTGATATTGTAGGGTGCTGCAGTCTGCCGACAGTTTAATGGTTAAAGAAAAGAGACAATAACATTACTTAGTTTAAGAAAGAAAATCAAATCTTTTATTCTCTTTGTACTTTTGTGGGGTACAAACATCTTGGGAATTTGTAGCAGACACCATTAAAATGTTAGAAGTACAACTGCCCTCCCTTAGGGATTGTCACTGACCCCCTTTCTCTGTCTACAGTCTGTTTTATTAGTACTCCCACAAAGTTTGGTTTACTTGTAGTAGAAAATAAATGTATTTGCTACAGCTAAAAATGTCACCCCTATTCAAACCTGACCTTTGTAAATGTACTTTAGTAATAGATAAGCAAGAATGATTGCTCGTGTTGCTTACCTTCATAGAGAGTATTCGGCGTACTTTCTTT
The DNA here is from genome assembly GCA_031769625.1 of Taudactylus pleione. Classification (NCBI taxonomy): domain Eukaryota; kingdom Metazoa; phylum Chordata; class Amphibia; order Anura; family Myobatrachidae; genus Taudactylus; species Taudactylus pleione. The sequence continues at coordinate 30,974,345 of JAUIMM010000200.1, forward strand.
TGGTATATGGATAGAAGATCAGCAATGAATAGGTTGTCAGTCAATAGGTCAACACCAGATGGTCGACAGGGTTTAAAAGGTAGAACGGTTCAAATGGTCGACACGTTTTATGTTGTTTTTCTCCTTCATCCACTAGGGACACTGGAGTTCAAGACAGTGGGGTATAGACGGTGGTAGAGCAGAGCCTGGCACTTTAAATAATTCAGAAGTGTGACTGGCTCCTCCCCCTCTATGCCCCATCAGCCCCAGTTTTTAGAATGTGCCCGAGAGAGCCGGTCGCACATCAGGCTGTCTCCAGCCTTTTTCATAGTTTTTAATTTTAATGTTTATTTAACAAGCATTGAGGACAGGCAGGCTGCTTACTGTGGCAGTCTGCCTGCTACGTGGGAGCCGCCGGGAGGGCACCACACGGCTACTGCAGCCTGTGTCCGGTGACCCTGAGGAGGGGGCAATAACAAATTGAGTCATCGGACTCTGCGAGGCCTGCCACTGCTGACACCGGCATGTGTCCGGGTTCCTCGCCGCCCCCTCAGCCCAGCATCCCGGCCGCAGCAGTCCGTAAGTGTATCCCACCACTCCTGACTAGCTGGAGTGGTGGGCCAAAAACGCTGGGCTCAGGAACAAGCGGCTATTACAGCCTCTTTCCCCCTGTCAGTAAACTGGCAGTGTCGGAGCTGCTTATGTGACCCGCCGCTGCACTCTGCAGTCAGCGGCCGGGTCTCTACTAGCCACTAATTCCCCCTCCTATTTAATGAGGGGAGGACCGTCTGGCAGTGAGTCACTATAGGTGCCTCTGTGGAGGAATAATTGTAGCCGCACCGGGGCTTGTACCGTAGAAGCTCCGGCGACGGCATTAACGGGGGGCACTTAGACACCGCTTCAGCGTGGCTGTCTGTAATCTAGCAGCCGCTCAGCGGCTGTCAATTATCACAGCGCCGGTGCTTACAAAGAACACCGGCGCCAAGTTAATCTCCCGCGCGGCTGTTATAGGCGCGCTTAAACAGAGTCAGGCTCTCCCTCCTCTTATAAAGAAGGAGACGCTGCACCGCTGATCATAAAGCGCTGACAGGACATGAGGCGCGCAGTAGTCCTCCCAAAATGAAGATGGGAGGTGTAGCGCCAAATGCCCGCCATTAGCGGGAATGGTAACGAAGTTAGTGCTATTCCTGGTTGTGCGGAGGCGTGGCTTAGGTCCGGCGGCCATTACTACTCCCGGGGAGCAGGTGCCGCAATTGCTTCTAAGCCTCTCGCTTAGTTGGCGCGCAGTACAGCGCAGGTTTACGCTTGGCAGTGCAGAGAGAGGTCTGGGCCCCTGTAGAGGCTACACCCACTGTAACCTTAAATGCAATTCCGCTGCTGCAGCTAGTACAAGGCATGCCTAATGTAATATGACATGCCTACATGGGGAAGTGTGTGTTTATACATGTATGTATGTGCGGGGCCTTCCTGCATGTGTGTGCATTTGTGTGTGTGTGTGTATGTGTGTGTGCATGCATGCACACACGCATACACATATATATATATATATATATATATATATAATATGTATATAAAATGTCTGTTATTGCCAGTATTGTCTACTGAATTGATGGCGCAGTGGAATACGCTGTGCTGTGTAGAATCTGTTAAAAAAAAAAAAAAAAAATGTATATATGTATAATCCCCTGTGCATAGCAGTAGCATATATGGGCAGCGGCAGAATCTAGATAGAACCTAGTTTGGTCTCTATAATAGTATACTGCTAGAATAGATTATGCTGATGCATACTGAGTGAATTACAAACCTACGCACGCAGTGTAGCAGTCTTCCTGCTTACTGAGTTACGCAGCGGCAAGGTCCATATAGAACTTGAATGGTGGTCAGATTCCACAATGAATTGTTAGAAGAGAGAGCACTGCAAAACAGTCGGCCCCATAACTATCCTAACTGCTGCCCTACGTCATTGTGATGTTACTGTGTAGAGGATAGTTATAACCATTTTACGATTGTCTATCTCAAAATGGCTGCAGGAGTCTGTTTGATTAAGTTTTAATCAGTACTCCTAGTAAAGAGCAGCACCTCTACATATCATGGGACCCGCCGGCACTATTATAGAGTGAGTGTCTGGGCCCCTGACACTAGCTCAGGGAGGAACATGCCGCAGCCTAATACAGAGGCTGTGTCCGTGTCACTTGCCCTCCGCATGATCCGCCGATTGATCTATGTCTGTGTCAAATAGGCCTGTATACATCAGTATACTGCACTGAGGTCGTCTCTTTGATTCCCACTTTGAAAAAGCGGGTTCAACTGGAGCTCAACTGGCTCACCCAATAAGGCGAGTACACCAGTGACAGAAGGGTCCCAGGATCAAAACCAGTCTGGGACATCACGCTGTTAAAATATCCAGGCCCCTATGCCGTAGCAGAATGACGGCCACACGCGGCACATGAGCAGTCTCCCTGCGTGGAGGTAAGCCACATGTATGTATATATTTGTTTTTTGTTTTTTTTTATATACATAAGCCCTACTTTAGAACATATAAATATGTCTGGAGTGAAGTTTGTCCTGGGCTCAACCAAGGTCTTGGCTCAGTTCATTCCATGGCTCTACCTGTTGCTCATGTTAAATATTATTGTCACCTATTGATCTTGATGTAGGTACGCGTATAGTATCGCTTCTTATCCTTACCGTAAAGGCAGTGGAGGATCTGTTATCAGTTTTGTCTGATACCTAGCATATTTTAAAAGAAGGATCCTGCGATTGGAGACTGGACTCTCCTGATGCGGTAGTTTGGTACTATATCCATATACCGTATATATAATATGGTGGCTCTATAGCCTAGAGTCATGTTCTGCAGCTTACATTGTGATAGTCACAATTCCCTCAGGCATTGCTTCTAGTATGGACCCTATGCATGTCCTGGGGCCTTCTTGTATGTCCACACATGTATATTGTGGAGCAAACTATAGGACTCTAAGAATGCAAGATATATATATATATATATATATATATATATATATATATATATATAATATATAAATAATATAGCATGCTAATCTCCTAGTACAGGAGTCTGACAAGTAAGTTTCCTATATTGGTGCTAACTCTTCCTTTCAAAGAGATTGCCTTCTCATGCAACTATGTTCTCTGGGTGTACGTGTGTATATATACTGATATATTCACATTCTTTGTATGAATATTTACTAATAATTGGGAAAACCTGTTTTGTAACCCTAACTGGGGTTATCGCTACAGATATATCCTTCTTTACCTGGGATAATTAAGGCACTCTATGTCTATGTACAGGTGCCTTTCTCAGTATAGGTTCTAGTACTCAAGATTATTGTTTTGTCAATATCTCAATTAAATAAGGCTATAAAGTGGCCCCTAGATACACTTCATATCAGTACATGGGGAATCCAGGTTCTACACCATCCTCAGGACCTAATTGTTTAAATGACAACAGACTGCAGTTACTGCTCCTGTGCCTGAAGGCCTAGGGCCACCCGCCGAATAGGCGGGGTCAGGCCTGGCTTGATTAGATGGGTGAGTATCAAGTAAATCCTTGGACCTGCGGTTCAATTTTGAATCCTTCACGTTGTGATCACTATAACTTTCAAGGGTCACTGGTGGGGATCCATCATCAAATATGTAATATTTCTGTGTGTATCTTTACCGGTACAAGGTCTTATTTAAATCCGCCTTTTAACTAATATGCACTTCACCATTATAAGTATGAATGTACTGATACACTAGCAGACCGTATTTAGGGTATATGTATAATCTCTATATGTATACACATCCCTAATGTAACAAGCTCAGGTTTAGAGTCCTGTTGTACAAGCTTCTTGTCTCCACTAACATTTTGCTAGTTTTCTACAGTATTTCCTAAGACAACATCGCCAGACTGAAGTCCGTGCTGTAGAGCATTGCTTTTAGCCCACTGAACTACTCTCTATACCTGACGTGACGGGTTGCTGTGAGAGGGAAAAGGTCAGTGACATTCTACATAGCGTCTAGAGGGCTTCTGGTTACTCACAGGTAAGCGGTACCTCACTAATTCCTCGGAAGAGGCTACTATTTCATGCAACCTGGCATTACAAGTCTCCCGTCCGCACCCTAGCTGCAGTCCTAGCAGCCATCCGCTCTCAGGATCAGTTGGCTCTACTACACTTTAGAGCTTTCCTGGCGTGTGGGTGCATAGTTCCAACATTGAGAGTGCTCGCTTCAGCAGCACATTTTCTAAAAATTGGAACGATACAGAGAAGATTTGCATAGCCCCTGCGCAAGGATGACACGCATTTTCGTGAAGCATTCCATACTTAATTGTCACTTTATTCTACTAGAATTTGTTGGAGTTATAAAGGACTGTAGCACTTCTATGGGCTAAGGCACTTCTTTACATTAAAGTGTGCGGTCATTCTGTTCTGCATTGGGAGCCCGATTCCTGTTCAGTATCTTTGAATATTTTCATCACACTGACAGGTACCTGATGGGTACCTTTATGGTTGTCCTAGTTCTCTAGCCTTGCTGTATGGGATGCTTCTATATATATTGGTAGCTCTCCCTGGGTGGCTGTTGCATCCGTGTTTTTTTTTAACTGCCTGGGTATCCGGGTTGTTTTTCATACTATGTTCGGGCCAGCAGTTTATACTGACTACGCACTTCCATCATGAGGGATGTTGTCTGTTGTTTGGGGTCGTTGCTGTGGTTTTCTTTTCAGGCCGGCACAGGGCGTGTGCCGTATAGTCCCCGCCTGAGGCGCCCCATACACGAGTTTGAGACCCACCCCAAGCGGTAGTGACCTCCCTATAGGCAGGCAACTGATGAGCTGCCAGACACTCTGCCAGTGGTCTGGTATGGGGATTTATTATTGCAGGGTTTCCGTTGCTGTTTGATCTCTCTGTTTCAGAGTGGTGGTACTGCTGTCTGACTCTCTGAAAGAATTGAGACCACAATTCCTTTCAAAACCGCCTCTGCCTCATACCCCGTGGGATCTCTATTTGTTGGAGACTTCCTTCCGCTGGTTGACAACCTTGTAGTAGTTGGGCCTTGAGAATGGTCCAGGGCGACTGTTCGGTCTTCACTTTTTCCTCCCTGTATACTCTTGTTAGGAGTCTGTGGACAGGATCAGCTCTGTATCTGTAAATTGGTATTCTTATACGTATATCTATATGTATTCTGTCCAGCACTGCTGGAGGTCTGCTGTCGGCGACTTATACAGCTTCCTATGTTCGACTATGGTTCGGACTTGGTCTGTTTTCAGCTGGGTTTATGCTGCTTTTGATGTTTTCATCTGCGGGTGTTCTTTCGCTAGCTGTTGTTCCATTCGAATTACGCTGTAAGTTGTGGAATTTCTGTGGTTGTTTAGCAGGGAGTTTTGATTGTCTCTTCTGCTCTGCGACACTTGATCCTCAGCTCTTGCCTTTCCATTGAGCCTACGGTTCTTGGCGATCCTGGTTTTCGGTTTTGCCAAAGGGTCTGCAAGTTCTCCGCGCTTCCCACCCGGGAGGTTGGCTTTGGGACGTCCCCACTGTCTTGAACTCCAGTGTCCCCTAGTGGATGAAGGAGAAAACAGGATTTTGGTACTTACCGATAAATCCCTTTCTCCGATTCCACAGGGGACACTGGACGCCCGCCCAGCGCTGCGTACCTGCCGTGTTTTTTTAGTTCCTTATATGGTTGTGTGAGTGCATGTGTTCCCTGCAGTGGGTTCCTCGGTTCTCCTTCAGTCGGTATTGTTCCGTTCTGTGTTCATCTCCTTCTCCTCATTTTCCTATTGTCCTCCGTCTCCTCTCGGGCTCAGTTCTTAAACTGGGGCTGATGGGGCATAGAGGGGGAGGAGCCAGTCACACTTCTGAATTATTTAAAGTGCCAGGCTCTGCTCTACCACCGTCTATACCCCACTGTCTTGAACTCCAGTGTCCCCTGTGGAATCGGAGAAAGGGATTTATCGGTAAGTACCAAAATCCTGTTTTTTTCAACATGTTTAAAGGTTGTCGTGAGGGTTAGTGTTAGGTACTTGGGGGAGGGTTAGAGTGCCAGGAGGGAACGGGTAGGGTTAGGCACTAGGAGGATTAGGTACCAGGGGGGTTAAGTACTAGGGGGGAGGCTTAGGGTGCCTTGAGGGAACGGTTAGATTAGATTTAGGCACTAGGGGGAGGGTTAGACAACAGGGGAGGGATACTAGGGGGGAGGGTTGGGGTGCTGGAAGAAACTGTTAAAGTTAGGTATTAGGAGGAGGGTTAGGTTAGGTTTAGGCGCTATGGGAATGGTTAGGCACTAGGGGGGAGGGTTAGGTTAGATTTTGGCGCTAGGGTTAGGCACTAGGGGGAGGGTTAGGCCACAGGGGAGGCTAAGGCAACGGGAGGGTTAGGGTGCCGGAGGAAACTGTTAGGGTTAGGCACTAGGAGGAGGGTTAGGTTTAGGCGCTAGGGGAAGGGTTAGGCACTAGGGGGAGGGTTAGACACTAGGGGCAGGGTTAGGTTAGATTTAGGCACTAAGGGGGTGGTTCGGGTTAGGCACAAGAGGGAGGGTTAGGTTAGGTTTAGGCGCTAGGGGGGAAGGTTAGGATTAAATTACAAAAAAAAGGTGTTGTCCTTTTGTCCCTGTCTGACTGTTGACCTTTTAATTGTCGATCTTTTGTACCACACACCTTACTTTTTGGTATTGGCACTGTTATTATGCAGAATGTTCCTTTTTTTAATATATTGTGTTACTTAAGTAATATGTTAATCGGTATTTTGCCATTAGTTGATCCTCAATTAGTAATTAGCATAGATTATAAAAGAGGTGATTTTTAATTGAGTGTAATAAACATGTGGAAATGTATGTATTTGTAGGTTCCCCGGCAGCCAGCCCCCAGAGCAGTGACAATAGTGACACTCACCACAGTGGAGGAAGTGATATAGAAATGGATGAACAAATGATGAACAGATCTAAGCATGTACAGCAGCGACTGTCAGATACTGAGGTATTAAATCATTCACTGTCATTTTAATGTATGGTTGTATATGTCTGCATGTGGTAAGATGTTGAACATTTTGCAATTGTATTCAACATTTTGCAGTTAGAGGCAATAAAAAAATTAAGTGTCAAAGTTGCTTAAAAATGTTCTGTGTAATAGTTAAAACTTTGTTTTATGTAATTTATTGTGTGGAATTTTAGGCATTATATAGTACTGCAGGGCACTCTACTGTTTTGTGCTTCTCCTTACTCGACTTTCATCTACTTCTTACTCCCCACTAGGGCACCTAACACTTGGTTACTTTGCTTTGTTGCTTATCTGTGTGTTATGGCCGCTAATGTAGCAATGTGTATTATTCATGTTCCATGTCCTGTATTGTATAGTACTATAACTCACTGGTCAGCCTATTTGTTTATGTACTTTGTAAGGCGCTGCGGAACACTTGTGGCTCCATATAAATAAATTATAATAATTCTTGCCAAATATTTCTCTAATTTATTATCTGCTAACTTTAGATTAGTCTTTTTAATAAGTGCTTCCTTCTCATATCAGGAATCCATGCAAGGCAGCTCAGACGAAACTGCAAACAGTGGTGAGGATGCCAGCAGTGGACCGGGAAGTAGTAGTGGGCACAGTGATGGGTCAAGCAATGAAGTAAATTCCAGTCATGCCAGTCAGTCTGCGGGCAGCCCAGGCAGTGAGGTGCACTCAGAGGATATAGCAGATATGGAAGCCTTAAAAGAAGAGGATGAGGAAGAGGAGCATTCCCACAACCCATCAAAAAACAACCGAGTTGTCGACCTCCAGAAGAGAAAGTTGGAATCACAAGCGGGTATTTGTTTGGGGGAGTCCCAGGGCGCAACGGACATGGGTACATCAAACAATGGGACATGCAAAGACCTGGTTTTTAATTCGGAGTCTGTTCAACCAGGTGATAATCGCATTCGGATCTTGGATGCCTGCTCCCACTCTGAAGAGCCTGAGCATGACATGACGGGCGAGATGGGTGGTGGCCACATGCAAGGCTCTCACGATACCTGCATCGCGCGCACCGGTGACTTCCTTGGAGAGGCCATCGGGAATGAGCTGTTTAACTGCAGACGGTTTATTGGCCCCCAGCATCACCATCACCACCACCATCATCATCATCACCATCACCACCACCACCACCATGAGGGGTAAGTCATTGTATGCTTTCATTGCTTTTCAAATGTAATTTGTTTTAACAGAAAATGCAAAGGGATGACCAACATAGGGCCTAATTCAGAGATTTAGGTAAATTTGCTATTTATGCTCATCTCCGATGTTTGCAGAGCTGCACATGTGCAGGAGCCACATTGCACATTTGCAGACCGGCTTATGTGACGTTGGTCGCAGTGCCACAAAGCAGCAGCTTGATTGTCATTCTGCTGGTGTTTGGGGGTGGCGTCACAGAACATTCCAGAAAACATTGTCTGAGTTTAAAAAGTGTGAGAAAACGCTCACATTTTATAAACTAAATGCTCACATTTTCTAAACTAAACACTCACATTTTCTAAACTAAACGCTCACATTTTCTAAACTAAACGCTCACATTTTCTAAACTAAACGCTCACATTTTCTAAACTATCACCCCATTACATTTGGCCCTTACAGTATTATATCTATTGACCAAGACAAAGAGTCCTTATTCAGAGGTCATAATGTGGATCGGATGTTGGGGGTAATGGTTAAAAGTTTCAGATATCTCTTCAGAGTATGTGGATAGAGGATAAGTCACGTCTCGATAGTATTCATTCCTAATCCGATCTGAAAAAGGCGAAGCTACAAGCAGCGCTTCTCAGGCTTTCTATGCAAGTTTGTAGCAAAGGTGCATAAGAGGCAACATTTTTGCTGGTGTGTTCGTGTCGTGTTATAAAACAAGGTTGTCCAGCCCATATGATAGCTGAATCTAAAATCTAATGCAGACCCTTAGTAATGTAGCCTTAATAGAGATAACATATATATATATATACACACACACACATACAGTGCACCGTTACAAAAAGAAAAAATATATATGTATAGAGTTGGTCTTACCACATATGTTGTCTCTATAAAGGGTCTGTATCTGTTTATGGGGATTCTGTCCCGTTTGTATGAAAATCCTTTTGTTGGATCCCCTCGTTTGTAGTCGGGGATTGAGCCGGGACCTTCTTGTATGCGACCAGGTGTCGCTTGTCAGATATGGTGCCAGGCTGCTTTTTGTAGTTTGAAGCAGCATCAGCGAGGCGGTCCGGGTGTGGGTGGCTGTATCTGTAGTACACTGCATTGCCGAACAGCTGGGTGTGATTTGCAAAAGGCTAAGACCGCTTCCGGCAATTCTCATTGGAGTTCAGCTTACGTGCCGCGGACACAGAGCTGCTGCTTCTTAATGTATAGTTCCGGGAGTGGAGAGATTTAACGCGGTACCTCAGTTTCATGCAGTCACAGCACCGGTGCCTTGTTGCGTTTCTCTGCCTTACAGACCGACTGCTTCCTCAGAAGGATCGGTAACCTGTGACTGACCGGATGTTCTCTTAGTCCTGTAGAGCCGGTGCATACAATTTGCATATTTAATTATGTAGTTGTCCCTCCTTTAGAGAGAGTGTTTTTAAAGAAGTCTCTGATGAGAACAGAATGGAGAATGCGACTAATTATAGTTTGTCAAAATCTTGTTGTTTATTTTATTTAGTATATCTTTGTTTACTTTGTTTTATGAGCAATTATTCTGTTAAAATTTCTTAAATGCAATGCTCATTCCCTGTCATATAACACTGGGGGAGAGCTGGTTCCTTTTACACATCTACCTATAGCTGCTCAGTTCTTCTAATCAATTGGAGATCGGTGCATCGGTATTTGTGTATAACAGAGTAAATATAATTTTAGAAATCCAAATAGGCATACATCATAATATAAAAATACATGGAAGAAATTAAAATTTATAATATATCAAAAATCTTTAAAATAAATCCATGTTCAAAGATTTTAGCCCCGGTTTGTGATATATATGGGAAGTGGAAGACCTTAAATGTATACACATCTAATAGCCTCTTTATTTTACATAGTATAAGGAAACCCTCTAGTAAGTTCTAACCATATTATAAGTATATTTTAAATATTAGATCCAGAAAAGATGATGATGGGGTATATGCATAGAGATGACGACTGAGCGAGGGAAGATTGATGATGTCCCATTGGTAAAAGTCAATTGGGAGAAAATTTATTATATAGAATAAAGTAATTTCAAATTAGAGTTCGAGAACTTTTTGCAGTAATATAATAAAAAATAAAGAAAAATAAAAAGTTATATATAATGATATATAGTCCCTAGTAAAAGTAGATGGAAGGATGAGAGAGACTGGTGGAATGTCATGTGGTTATCAGTCGGGCATAGTGCGACTGGACAGTCGCTCCCATGTCCGATATGACTCCCACATGAAGTGCACGGTATTCAAAAGTTGAATGTATTATGAACTTAAAACTTTTGTTAACTTAAAAATCTAGATCTAATGTCTCATTTACACCTTCAGGATGTATAGTTTGTAACATATGCATCCAGTAGTGCTCTCACAGGCGTAATCTCCTAAATCTGTCCCCTCCTCTTGTGGTCTGTTCTATTAACTCCCTGTCATTTTTATATTTTGTGGGTCCTTATTATAACACTGATTGAAGTGGCGGGGGATGCTGTGGTTCACGTTTGAGTTTATGATATTATGCCTGTGTTCCATGAATCTAGTTTTTAGGCATCTGGTGGTATGACCCACGTATTGTAGTTGACAGCTCCATTGTAGCACATAAATAACGTATTGACTTTTGCAGTTGATGAATTTATAGAAAAGTTTTTATTATTCTTGGTTGATGTAATAGTTTGTTTTATTTACTATAAAAGAACAGGTGGTACATCTTGTTTGATTACATCTGTAGCATCTTTTTGGTTTTTGTGTAATCTAGTTTTGGTGATCCTTAGGATTTGGATTAGTCTGGAGTAGATTGGGTGCTAGAATGTCTTGAAGATGTCAAGCTTTTCTGAAAATCATTCTCGGGTCTGTGTCAATATGGTCTTTCAATGCTGTATCTTGTTTGAGTATATGCAACTGTTTTTTACAATTTTTTTTTATTTTCTGAGACTGTCTATTGAATTTCATGATAAAAGATACAGGTTGGAGTCCTTGTGTTGGTGATTGGGTAACATACGTGTTTGTTTGTAAAAGTAGGTCTTTGTTTAATTTTTTTGTGTTTTCTAATGCCTGGTCTAGAATAATGGGTGGGAAGTTTGACTGGGGCGGTACACCTGTCAAACCGTAATGCAGGTGTTCTAAGGCGAGCTAAGGGAGGACAGAAACCTCCCGTGGAGCAGAAGGGCAAAAGCTTGGCTCAAAGTGTGTTATTATTGCTGCTGGGTGTTTCGTGTCTCCACCATGAGCTGTTCTCTGTTTGAGCTGCCGAGCTAATCATTCCCTGGAATACAGCAAGGAAGACGTGGATGATCTACGTAATCTAAGGAATACGATTTAAAGTTATTTGGAACTTTTGTGACATTCTTCATCCCTGTATGGTATATAAATGAACTGTATTTCCTGGAAGGAGCGCATATCCCCATTGGAGTGTTTTAGATTTTTATATTGTATTGGTGATACTATTGGGTTGGTTGCTGCTCCCTGTTTTTGCGCAAAAAGACTATATTGTTTTGCCCCCATATATACATTGGCGAGACTCGGAGCAAATCTGGTCCCCATCGCTGTTCCGAGCACCTGTAAATAAAATGTATTGTTAAAATTTAAATAATTATGAGTAAAAATGAAATTAATACATTCTGTAATAATTGTACACTGCGTCGCTGAAATTGCAGTGTCGTGTGAAAAGTTTTTATAAACCGGTTTTATTCCCTTTTGGTGGGGGATATTCGTGCACAATGCGGATACATCGCACGTTAAAAAATGGTAATTAGGTTTCAAGATCACACCCTCTATTAGCTTGAGTAAGTGTGGAGCATCTTTGAGGTGTGATTTCAATGACACAGCATGTGTCTGTATAAAATAGTCAACATAAAAGAAGACATTTGATGACAGGGAGCCAGTTCCTGCAAGTATTGGAAGTCCGGGCGGTGGCTTATGTCCTTTGTGTATCTTAGGAAGGTGGTAGTATGTTGGAATAATGGCGTGCATTGGTAATAAAAATTGATGGGTTTGTTTAGATATAAAAGAGCTGTATTAAGTAAAATTTAAAGTTCTTCTTGATAGGGTATGGTGTTCTTTCTTAAGAGGTAGATAGAAATTTAAATCTGATAATTGTCTGTCTGCCTCAAAAATGTAAGCAGTCAGATTCTGGATAACCAAAATTCCGCTTGGCTAGCGGCGATGCTGGCACCTGGGACTGCAGCTGGAAGCACTGGGGACACAAGTAAGGTGGTTCCCCCGCTCACGGAGAACCACGCGGAAGTGCGTAGCTCCAGCGGTTGGACACCTGCCAGAGGTCGTTGTAGTGGGGCCACCAGTGCAAGTCAGTCTGGTGTCGGGGACAGTGGCAACGGCCATGTATAGGGCCAGTGCACCCGAGGGTTGTTACAGCGTACGGGAGGCAGCCCCTCCCCCAGCCCAGAAGCCGATCCAGCTGAGGTTTTCCCGCGCCTGGGTTGCGCCTCCTGCCCTCCTCCGTATAAATGAGGCGCACAGCGACCACTATCATTGTTGTGCTGAAGCTGCTGGGGTTAGGGGGTTTGGGTATTGTATATGCATTGTATGTAACTTTTGCTAGCTCTAGTGTTTTACTGCCTTTATTTTCTGTACTGACAGATATAATTATCACTACTTTTTCTCCTCAACCCTTTGCTACAGGTGTGTAAGGAATATATATAATTATTTTTTTTTTAAATTGTACTTCACATTTATTGTTATTTGTGAATTCAGTCACATTTGCACTTATTTTATTATGTCTAAGAATAAAGGTAAACCAGAAACTGAGGCCCCGGTGCTGGTTTCAGGTAAAATCTGTTTGGCGGGCTTATCCCCTCAAGACTTTATACAGGATGGTTTGTGTGCTGTCTGTTATAAAGAACCACCTCACCAGTCCAGTCTACCAGCCCCAGTACAGGAGCCATCTTGGGTGTCCTCCTTGTCTCAGGTTATGACTCAGCTAGTGGACAGTTTGGCTACTCCCACACTGCCTCCCTTAATGGGATACCCACAGCAGTTACAGCCTGCTATGTTTGTTCCCCCTGTACATCCTTCCTGGATGGATGTTTATGCCCACTCAAGTCAGAGTACTGCTTAGTCAGCTACTGCATTTCAACAAATGTTGCAAGCAAACAGACCGGTAGCCACTAAAGCACCTAAGTGGACGATATCATTTTATCAGTCTGCTCAGCATGTAGATTCAGATGCATCATCGGAGGAATCAGATCATGCGCCGGGTTCTTCTCCGGGGTCTATCTCAGGAGAGGAGGACCATCCTTCTACAGTGGATGTCCCTTCTTTGGTGAGGGCAGTCGCATCAATCCTAAATATACAGGATAATGAGCCAGCTCCTAGACCTAGGTCTCCAGTGTTTAAACACCAGAAGGTGGTAAAAGCGGAGTTTCCGAAGTCTGAGCAGCTCACTGAACTTATGGAAGAAGCATGGAGTAACCTAGATAAACGGTTCCATGTTACAAAAGATTAGCATCTTTGTATCCTTTCCCACCTACTGAATGTACTAAGTGGGAGTTCCCTACTACTGTGGATGCTCATGTGACACATTTAGTCAGGAGTGCTACGTTACCTCTACCGTCAGCGTCTTAAAGATCTTACAGTTAGAAAACTTGGAACATGTCTTAAACCAGTGTTTTCATTGTGTGGAGCTGTTTCTCGGCCAGCTCTGGCTGGGGTTTGGGTATCCAAGGCTGTTGAAGAATGGACAGGGGCATTGGAGGATACTCGACCAAATGCTACCAGAGAACAGCTGTCTTCTATCTCCCACATACGGGAAGCGGCCTCCTATTTGGGAGAAGCTGCAATAGATGTTGGACTCCTGGCTTCTAAAGCATCTGCAGCTTTGGTCCTGGAAAGCAGATACGGGATCCAAGAAGGCTCTGGAGTCATTACCTTTTTATGGAAACCTAAACATACTTTTGGAGCAGAATTGGATAAGATAGTGGCTACTCTGGCCGCTTCAAAATATGCAGGTCTGCCATCAACAGCTACATCAAAGTCTAGACATTCTTTTCAGTCCTTTCACCCTCAGGGAAGACCAAACGGACAATCTTCCTCCAGGCTGTCTTGTTCTCACAGGACCACCAAGCAGCAAGCTAAGAGGTCCTGGCCAGTCAGATGTCCAGCCTCTTAAGCAGGACGACAAACCCCCTGCCTGATGAGGCAGGCCTCCTCCGGGGGGATCCCAGGGTGGGAGGCCGACTTCTTTAATTCGCGGACTACTGGCATCAAACAACAGACACCTGGTCCGAGAAGAGGTCTCTCAGGGTTATGCCCCCACTTTCCTGAGGCATCCTCCGCAGAAATGTTTTTGCACAACTCCCCCATCAGATTTCTATCAAGGCCTTGGCCCTCCAGGAGGCTATTTGCTCCCTGCTGAGGGCAGGTATGATAATCCTGGTTCCTGTGGGTCAACAAGGAAGGGGCTATTATTCCAATCTATTTTTGGTTCAGAAACCAAATGGGTCTCATCGACCTATCCTAAATCTGGAAACACTCAACAAGTTTATCCGTGTACCCAAGTTCCGTATGGTGACTCTTCGGTCAATTTCTACGATTTGCTGTCCTGGGGGTTTTATGGCTTCCCTGGATATTTAGGATGCATATCTGCATGTGTCTATTACACCATCCCACCAACAATTTCTACGTTTGCTGTCCTGCAACAACATTACCAATTTCAGGCACTGCCCTTTGGTCTATCAATGGCCCCTCGGGTCTTCACCAAAATAATGGTGGTTATGACGACCTACCTCAGGCGTCAGGGAATCAGAAGGCTGGACGAACTTCTGATATTGGCACAGTCTCCAGCTGTTCTCCAACTGACCATTGCTTTCCTACAGAAGCATGGCTGGATCACCAATTAGAAGAAATCCTCTCTTTCTCCAATACAGCAGATGGTACATCTGGGGGCACTTTTGGATTCTCAAGCACAAAGGGTGTTTCTGCCAGAGGACAAGATCTCGGCCCTAATATTGCGAGTACGCAAATTGCTCTGCAAGCGAAAGGTATCAATTCTATCAGCGATGCAGGTCCTGGGGTCAATGGTAGCCACCTTCGACATAGTGGAATTTGCTCAGTTCCACTCCAGGCCTCTGCAACAAGTGATCCTCTCAGAAGGAGCAGTATCATTTAATACGGTCCCAAAGGATCCTTCTCACTCCGGAGGTTCGTCTACAACAGGCTCATCTGGACAAGGGTCGCCAATTTTGGATTCTAAATTGGGTGCTCCACACCACGGATGCCAGTTTTCGCTGATGGGGGGCGGTGACAGGTCATCATACCTTTCAGGGAACATGGACAAAGCAGGAAAGTTACTTGCCCATAAACATTCTGGAGCTGCGCGCAGTATACAAAGCACTCATCCTGGCACAGGACCTACTCCAAGGCAGGTCGGTCCAGATCCAGTCCGACAACGCGACCACAGTAGACTATCTTAAGCAACAAGGAGGCACGCGAAGTCTCGCAGCAAGTGACAAAGGGAAGTGGCATACAGTCTGATCTGGGCAGAAGGTATCTTCCGACTGTCTCTGCGATATTCATCCCGGGAATCTTCTTCAACTGGGAAGTGGACTTTCTAAGTTATCAGGACATACACACCAGAGAGTGGGCTCTCCACCCGGGGATTTTTCAACTCGTGGTGAACAGATGGGGCCTACCAGATGGAGACTTCATGGTCTCATGTCACATAGGGTCCACAGGGCACCCACCCTGACGCACCTGGCTGCATTGGGTATTTTTTCTTTCGGTCACGGATTCCCTCATCTTGAGAGAGTGTTTCTGGTGTACATTGTCCTTCTTTCTCCTTTTTCTTCTCCTGCCTTGGGGTGGGGTATATGTGTAGGAGGACCAGAGGCATCCTGTTTGGTGCCTGGATCACTCCAACACAATTTCCTCATGTTATCCCTGTGGATCCTATGGACTTTGAAGAAAAAGAGTTAACAAAGGTAAGTCTACCATAACTCTTTATTTTGTTTGATATGTTCTGTAGGGCAGTTCTTTCCTGAATGGTTTGATTTTGTCTATAGTAGATCTTTTTTGTGCTATGTTCACACAGTTCTTTAAATTCACCGAGAGTATTTTTATAGACTAAATCAATCTGGGGACTTTTGTAACTTAGGGGGTAAAAACTCCTACAGGTTGAGTCTCCCATATCCAAATATTCCGAAATACGGAATATTTTTAGCATGACAGAGATAGTGAAACCTTTGATTTTTGATGGTTTAATGTACACAAACTTTGTTTAAGGCACAAAATTATTAAAAATAAAGTATAAAATGACCTATAGGCTGTGTGTATAAGGTGTATAAGACAGATAAATTAATTTCATGTATTTACACAAACTTTGTTTGAGCTACAATATTATTTAAAATATTGTCTAAAATTACCTTCAGGCTGTGTGTATAAGGTGTACATGAATCATAAATGCATTCTGTGTTTAGATTTAGGCCCTATTCCTAAGAAATATAAATATCTTATGCAATTATTCCAAAATACGGAATATTCCGATATCCAAAATACCCTTGGTCCGAAGCATTTTGGATATGGGAGACTCAACCTGTATTTAGTTTTTAATTTAGATGTATATAACTATATACCTAGTCTCTGTTAATGTCAAAAACAGGAGGTGGGGACCTGTTCAGTGCCTCGTTCTCATGTATAAGGCATAGGAGATCATTAAATGTCTGATCATCACCCAGGTCAAGAAAAATTGCTTGCATGTGATTTTAATTATGAGAAAAGTACCTTTTGCGGCATAGAGTACGAATATATCAGTTTAGGTCGTTAAAGAGATCAAATAAATTGTACTGAGATGAAGGGGCAAAGTTTAATCCCTTAGATAGTAATTTGATTTTTGCTTCTGTTAGTTTTGATGATAGGTTAGAGATACCCACAGGTTTTACCGGAATCTTCCTGTTTTCTTTTTGGTACGGCCACTCCCTGGGCCTCTGTATCTGTTTCTAGTTCTGACTCTCTTGGTTGTCTTGGTGAGTCTATTGTTAATTGCTCAAACCGATTTTTTAAAGGACGATCTTTTATACGAACATGGTTTAGGTCCCTTTTTTCCCGTGTTCCGAAAAAAGGGAAACATGGATTTGTGTTGATTACTAGAATGAGGTTGGTTGGTAGACAACCGGTCGTTTTTATTTTGTTGTTCTGTGTGCTTTCTTGTTGATTACTAGACCATTCTACATGTCTCTGCCTAGCTGTACGGTTCGGTGTCCATTTTATTATAGTGTTGGGGTTATCACTTTTTCACAGATTTTTTTACATAGTCACTTCGTGTTCACGCTAGGCTGTTTCAGCAGGGCACCACGCGCTGCCCACATTTTAAAGGGCAAAATGCGCCCTGCCCTTTTAGCGCCTAAAACAGACTGGCCGCTGCGCGAATAGATGCCTTGCGCATGCGCACGGCAGTTGTTCACATTAAGGGAGAGCTTGGGGGGAAAGCAGCACCTCGATAGGTTTTGGGCACACCCCCATTAGTAATGCCGCCGGCTTGGCGCGCCCCCCCAACAGTGACGTCGGCGGGGCTGTCCTGCCCCCAACAGTGACGTTGGCAGGCCGTGCCCCCTTCACCGGCCGGGCGCAAGTGTGGATTTGCCACATGCTACTGCCACGGCACACGTGTATCCTGCCCGCCCCAAATCCTGGTGGGAATACTAGTCAGTAGTCACTACAACTGGGGTGTGTTCGTATAGGGAACAGATGGTTCAGATATCCAATCAGGAGCATACAACACAGTCCCAAATGCTTCAAACTCATCCAATTGGGTTGAATACTAGTTATGTTAAAGGGATTGTAACTTCTTTATTGTGAAGTCCCGCTGGAGGGACGATCACCATTCTGCTAGTGAGGTGACAATGATTTTTAGTTGTATTAGAACTTTATTCTGCTGGTGAGGCCTCCTAGGGCAGGACAGTCTTAGGAATTCAGGGCAATATTACATGAAAGGATGTTTATATATTATACAATGTTTGTAGCTAATGTGATGCCTGCTATTGGTGTTTGACATAAGATGCTGTACATACCATACACTGTAGCAGTCTGGACCAGTAATAGGCAATTTGATATTCTTCAATGGCATCACTCTTGGGTGGCCCTGTAACCTTCAAAATATCTGTACATTACCCTAAAATCTCTGTAATAAGAAAGAGACTCCTTTCAGTAATATAGCGGCAGGCATTTTAAACAAGTGTTGCAAGCTATACCAAAAATCTGGCAATAAAGTAGGAAGAAGCTGTGGCTGCATGTGATGGTTTGGATTTCCGCAGTGCTGTCAGTCACTGTTCTGGGTCCTTAACTAACTTGCTTTTCTGTAGTGTGTTTGCTCTTTTTATTATATTTTCAGTTACCAATGTCATCTTATATATTCATGAATTCATAATTGCTCTAAAATCTTTTACATGTTCTCAGTGTCAAGGATTTACCCAGTGTCTCTTGCTTTTCAGGCACATGGTAGATGACATGTTGAGTGCAGATGACGTGAGTTGTAGCAGCTCGCAAGTAAGTGCAAAGTCCGAGAAAAACATGGCAGACTTTGATGGAGAAGAATCTGGCTGTGAAGAAGAACTTGTACAAATCAATTCTCACGCTGAACTAACCTCTCACCTCCAGCAGCACCTTCCCAACCTGGCTTCAATCTACCATGAACATCTGAGCCAAGGCAAGGCTAATTCTTGTTGAAGTAAAGTTGCATGTTGTTTACCAGCACCGGCAGTGTTACCGAATGTCAGCATTAACTGGTACCAGCTGTGCAGCCATTTATTGAATCCTGTTTCAAGAAAATAAATTAATGTGTACACTTAGCATTTTCAGTTGGAACTAACGCAAAAAATCTGTATAAATATGCTTGTTTTCATGTCATATGTCATGTCGCCTATGAAAGGGAATAACGTTCTTATGTCATTACTAATCACCGTGGCCTTTGACTCGGATTTGTTTGGCTGGTAATTGGAAATGAGCATTGTCCTACATACATGGTGAGCAGAGAGGTCTATATGCTGATGGGAGTACCCGGATCTAGTGATTAGAAGCGTGGAAATAGTATTTTGCATTATACCTTGCTCCAATCAGGGTATTTTGTCAATCTAGAATTTGGAGCAGACTTTTATAGACCATATGGCAGCGATCAAAGAGCAACATATAGTTTATGAATAATACTAGTCATTAAGGAAAGTTCATTCTCCACTATAACTTGTACTCTCTTTGTATAGGTTTTCTTTTTGTTTAATTCCCGGTGTTAGTATTTACATATTTCTTGTGGGTTGCACAGGTCCCTCTGTTCATAAACACCAGTACAACAGCAACGCAGTGGTGGACATCAACCTGGATAATGTATGTAAGAAAGGGAACACGCTGCTGTGGGACCTGGTTCAGGATGAGGATGCAGTGAGTCACATTTTAATGTTTAGAAGTTTGCAGCAATGTGGAGGCTCAATGTTTGACCAACTGTATCCTTTGTGCTGCAGGTTCACCTGTCTGAAGGATTAATAAATGAAGCGGAAAAGCTTCTCTGCTCTTTGGTTTGCTGGTTTACAGACAGGCAAATTAGAATGCGTTTCATCGAGGGCTGCTTAGAAAACCTTGCTAATAATAGGTATGGGTTATACTTTGGTTGTTTTATTACTTTTTATATAGAAAGCAATTGTTTATAGTTCGTTGTACAGTTTAAGAACAAAAAAGTAGAAGTGCCAGTGTTCCACTCCATGACCCCTGCTGTTCAGGAGTTACCCCTACCAACTCCTGTAACTTCTTCCTAGCTGACAGCTAGGAGACTCCACTAATGAGATGGGGCTTTTTAGGAAAATTCATAATTAGGTGGCATTTAATGACCACCCAGAAGAATAGAATTAGAAATTGATACTTACTACTTCTTAAATGTATGTAGAATACTATTTTATAGCTGAAAGCTTCTCTTCTGCTACTCTAACTTATAATATTTTTGTAATTATTTTTGTTGCTGTATTATGTTAGATGTTCTGCTTATTTTGCTAAATTAAATCTGTAGCACTATTTTGTAGCTACAGTTTAATAAACAATTTGTAACTTTTAGATCATTTCTACTTCTGCATACTAAAGTCATGTGCAGAGCTACTTGTGTCAAGATCCTGCCGGTTTCTGAGCTAAGATCTCATGCTAAGCCACCCCTCTCTGCCCCAGCACTTTGACTTACCTCTGTCACCCTTCTGTGTTCTGTCCCCGCCACCACCACCCTTATAGATTGTAATTTATCACAAACAGAGCCCAGCCCTCTTCCTTCCTGTTGTCTTCCTCTCCCCACTCTTGCCATTATTACCCCCTTGCTTGCAGTAGACCTGAACCAATCTGCTGAATCCATCAGCTAGTGCCAAGATTTCAGCCAGCGCTGACCGCATATGCACATGTGTTTAATTATCTAGCTTGTTCGTATAGTAATGGTATGCACTTCATCGGGTCCAGCTGGTTAGCTGTTGAGCTGCATTTTCTGCCATGCTGAATAATAATAATGTAATTTTTAAATGCTCCAAGTCCTTTTTTCTCTTCCACATTTGCAGTCTTTCCCCCCTAAAGCTAGGTACACACTAGACGTCTTGCAAACGATGCAATGTCGTCAACGATTTCCCTTGAACTCCTAGGCAAACGTTCTAGTGCATACACACTGTGCAATCTAACAAACGACCAAACGAGACATCTTGCATCGATTGGTGGTTAGATCGTTAACTATATAATGTAACCATATCGTCTGGTCGTTTGGTAGAGCGGACACACTGCCCGATCTCCGGCAAATCGTTAACAAGATTGACAGATCTTCCTGCATGTACAAAAGATATGAAGATGCAGCGAACAACGCTACGGGAGTGCGCATAGTGCGTACATACTTGACGATTTGAAAGATTTGTCGTTCCGATGTGTCGGAATCAGCCAAATTGTTCAAAATATTGTCCAGTGTGTAGGGGCCTTTAAAGTGTCTGTAGGTCCCCCTGTAAATTTGTCCCTCAAACCCCCTTCTTACCTGACAGTCTGGCTGGCAGCAGGGGCTCCCTGATATGATGTTGGTGAAGCTCTGCGCAGGAGAGAACGGGGTGGCAGTCAAACTGGATCGGAGGGGGGTGCAGCGACATGCTGTGATGGAGATCATCTGACATGCTGCATGCTGACTGTAAGAGACACTGTGTGGGCGCACTCTCAGAGCGGAAGCGGCCATTACAGATGACATCAGCCATAAACCAGGAAGTAAGCTTCGTACCAGTCCATCTTGCCGCAAGATAGGTGGCTGTGTTAATGTCAACAAGCTCCTCATTCTAATGAAACTGCTGGAGTAGATGCTATCAGGGCCTACACTTATTCAAAAGGGTAACATGCTGCAGTAAAACGTCAAGCTGGACAAGGAAGTTCAGACAGAGGATTATTGGTACAGTCCCACAGCTGAAAAGGATCTGCTGATGAAACTGCAGAGCTTCTTTCTTCCCTTTCCTCTCTGTGACTTCAATGTGGTTTTTGGAATAAAAACAGGTTAGAATAAAACCCCATTTTTCATTTTGGTACTGGGATAATTACCCTTGAATCTTGGCGAACCTTTAGTTCCTGACCTAACACAAGACATTTTTGTCTGTCATTTGGCCAATTTGCAAAAAACCTTTTCAGTGGTGGACCCGAGAGACCGATAAAGCAAACCCCCCTCTGTCATGCTGACTTACCCTGGAGCTTGGATACCTGTTTTCCCTGCTCCTCTCTAGTTTGTCTTCTCTTATTACCGAAGCTGCGGAACATAGATAACTGTCCCCTTGACCGAAAGGACTGGACAGCATGCAGTTTAAAAGATGGGAGAAAGGTTTGACATTTAGTCTTCGGCGAACTTCTTAATTGTAAGAAAAATCTTTTCCCACCTGTGGCTTTCAAAATTCTTTTATGTAAAATCAGGTCCAAACAAAAATCTACCCTGATAGGCGAACCTTCTAATGACTTCTTAGTCTCTATATCCGCATCCCATGATTTTAACCACAACACTTGCCTAACCACCACTGGTAGACCTGAAATTTTTGACTGAACCAAAGATGTATCCAAAGAATTTAATCACCAAACTGAGAATATACAAATTCAGAATGGAGTCTGTAAGGTCAGTCATAAATGGAATGAAGATAAACAAGGTTTTGGCATGTATAGACATCAAAGATGCCTATCATCATGTGCCTATTTGGGAAGACCTTCAAAGTCTTCGAAAGGCATTTTCACTTCAGGGCCATCCCTTTTGGTATAGCATCATCACCTCATGCTTTTACAAAACTCATGACAGGCTTCCTAAGGAAGATTAGACTAAAGATAATTCCTTATTTAGAAGACCTATTGTTCAAAGCAGATTTAGTGGTTACGCTCCAGGTGAACCTTTCAAAGGCACTAGACGTTTTACAGTGCCAAGGCTGGGTGATCAAATGGAAAAAATGCAAGTTGGTTCCCAGTCGTCAGATGGAAATTTTGGGCCTCAGGTTCAATACAGTATTGGCCAGAGTTTTTCTACTAGAAGAAAAGATCATTCAAAATCTAGTCAAAAAGATTTTGAGGCTCGGGAGTGCATCAGTTCTCTGTTACATGATATTACTACGGAAGTTGGTAATTACTACGGAAGTTGGTATTTACATTCGAAGCAATACAGTATGCAAGATTGCATTCCATGATATTTCATTTGAACATTCTAAGGGCTCAATCCTTAACTATCAAATCAACTCATTACCATTTCCCCAGGGACAAGACATTTGCTCATATGGTGGACACATATGGAAAACCTAAACAAGGACAGGAGTTTCTTGGTCTTGGACTCATTCGTAATCACTACAGATGCCAGTCTCGAAGGATGGAGGGGCTACAGTCATCTTGAACCATAATTTTCATGGCCTATGGACTAAAAAAGGAAGCAAGGCTTCCCATTAATGTATTGGAACAAAGAGCTTTTCTAAATACACAAACAAAAGCAGAATTTATTCTTTATATGGAAACCAATAAAATCCATTCAGACAATGCTACAAAAGTAGCATACTTAAATCACCAGGGAGGAACAAAGCGCTCCCTGACTATGAGGGAAACATTTCAGATTCTGATCTAGACAGAGATTGGAGTTCCAGCTACAGGTTTTATTCCTGGAATAGAAAATTGGAAGGCCTACTTTCTAAGTCGAAATCAATTCTTCCAGGGGAATGGCTTCTGCATCTGGAAGTATTCAACAAGCTGGTTTTGAAACGGGGTCAACCAGAGATAGATTTAATGGCTTCTCGATTCAACAAAAAGACGCATAGGATTTGTTGCAGAACCAGGGATCTTTTAGCCTTCCGAATAGATGCAATGGTGGTGCCTTGGAAGATTCACCTGTCCTACACGTTTCCCCCAATATCAATGCTTCTAAAGGGTTCTCTGGAAGATAAAAAAGGAAAATATTCCTGTGATATTGGTAACGCCAAACTGACCAAGAAGAGTTTGGTATTCAGACAGAATAGACATGGCAGTGGGTACGGGAGTCAAACTCCCTCTTCGTCAGGATCTGTTATCACAGGGTCCGATTGTCTGTCAAAACATTATTTTAATGGCATGGCTCATGAAGCCAAGATTTTAAGATAAAAAAAAAAAGTTTCTCAGATTCAGTTGTGCAGACAATGATGAAAGCTAGGAAGAAAGATTCAGCCAATTATCACAGTCTGGAATAATATTACTTGGTGTAAAAAGGAGAATGTCTCATATTCTTTCTTGTTACCTAGACTCCTTTCTTTTCTATAGGCAGGTCTCGTGTTGGGCTTTAGGTTAGGCTCCCTGAAGGTACAGGAATAATCTCTGTTGATTTATTTTCAGAAAAGATTGGTCCTTATTTCAGAAGTAAAGACTTATTTTGGAGGGTGTATTACACACACAGCCACCATATAGGAACCCCATAGAGTCACGGGACCTAAATGTTGTACTGACAGCTGTCCAGTTACCACTTTTTGAACCTTTGCAGGAGGTAGACCTTAAATGGGTATCTTGGAAATTAGCTTTTCTTTTGGCTATTTCATCAGCTAAAAGGGTGTCAGAATTGGGAGCTTTATCTGGCAAACATCAATTTTTAGTTATCCATGATGATAGGGCAGTATTACATACGCTCCCTTCTTTTAAACCGAAGGTGGTGGTGGCTTTTCATCTTAATCCACAAATAATTATACCATCCTTTGCTAAATCTATCATGACAATTGATCACAAGCAAGTGTCTCTGTTGTATGTAGTAAGAGTATTAAGGAGATACCTGGAGAGGACTGTCAGTATAAGGAAGACCGAGGGCCAAATGTAATAGGTAGTCAGTTTTAGTAACAGTACAAACTCGCACTTTCTCGCACTTTTAAAAAGTGCGAGTTTGTACTGAAACTCGCAAATTCAATAGCCTGCAAACTTTTCAGCTCGAGGCTACTGCATTTGCGAGTGCAGGCGAGTTTAGGACTATGTAAACTGACACCTTTTAATGCGAGTAGCATTAAAAGGTGCGAGTTTTAGAGAAGCCATCACAGATCAGTGAGATCCGTGATGGCTTCTGTATGTGTTAAAAAAAAAAAAAAAAACGTGCACCTCCTCCCCAAAAGCATAACCAGTCCTGGGCTTTATAAAGCCTGTTCTGCTTCTAAAAATACAGGGGCCAAAATGCGTAGGGGGCCCCTGTATATTAAGAACCAGCACAGGGCTTTGTTGAGCTGGTCCTGGTTCTGGAAAATCAGGGGACAAAACGAGTAGGGGTCCCCTGAAAATTCCTGAACCAGCACCGAACTCTTTCTAGCAGGGGGATAATGCCACAGCCAGGGAAAACCTTTCACCGGTTTCCCCGGCCAAAGCATTATCCCTGACTGCTAGTCAGTCCAGGCCGGGGATCCCTGGGGAGTTGGGTACCCCCCCAATAAAGGGGTACCCCTCTCCAGGGCACCCCAGGCCTAGACTGATAGCCCGGGGCTATCCCCCGGCACCCTAGGGCGGTGGGTGCCGGGTTGATAGTGTAAAGTGAAAGTGTCAAATTAAATTTACCATATTGATTTTATTTGTAGAACCACAAGTACCAGCAAGCCTCCCCTGCATGCTGGTATTTGGAGAACCACAAATACCAGCATGCGGGGCATTACGGGCCCGCTGGCACTTGTAGTTCCACAACTAAAGAAATACGTAAAAAAACAAACTTACACCGTGAAAGTATAATTTTAATAAAACATACATGCACACTCACACTCACACATACTCACCTATTATCCGAAGTAATCCATAGGGGTGTACCTGAAAAAAAAATCCATACTCACCTCTCCTATGCGTAAATCACGTTCTCTTCTCCAAGTAGACAATCCAGGGGTTAAAATAAAAAAACGAAAAAAACCCGATCCATGCCGGACTGAGCAAAGGTATGTGTGTACACATACCTTTGCTCCACGTAAATGACCGGGGCACACGTGTGCCCCGTCAGTGCAGGGGCCGCCAGCCAATCAGGGAGCATCTCCGTCGGAGCAGCTCCCTGATTAGCTGAATGCGGCCAGCCTCTGTCTCCCTTAGACGTCTATGGTGAGAAATCCCCATAGCCCGTCTATGGTGAGAGCCGCTACATAGTAACCGCAAGATTAATTGATGTTAATCTTGTGGTTTACATCAATGGGATGGGGATTTCTCACCATAGACGTCTAAGGGAGACAGAGGCTGGCCGCATTCAGCTAATCAGGGAGCTGCTCCGACGGAGATGCTCCCTGATTGGCTGGTGGCCCCTGTACTGACGGGGCACACGTGTACCTTTGCTCAGTCCGGCATGGATCAGGTTTTTTTTGTTTTTTTATTTTAACCCCTGGATTGCCTACTTGGAGAAGAGGACGAATCTACGCATAGGAGAGGTGAGTATGGATTTTTTTTTTCAGGTACACCCCTATGGATTACTTCGGATAATAGGTGAGTATGTGTGAGTGTGCATGTATGTTTTATTAAAATTATACTTTCACGGTGTAAGTTTGTTTTTTTACGTATTTCTTTAGTTGTGGAACTATAAGTGCCAGCGGGCCCGTAATGCCCCGCATGCTGGTATTTGTGGTTCTCTCAAATACCAGCATGCAGGGGAGGCTTGCTGGTACTTGTGGTTCTACAAATAAAGACAATATGGTAAATTTAATTTGACACTTTCACTTTACACTATCAACCCGGCACCCACCGCCCTAGGGTGCCGGTGATAGCCCCGGGCTATCAGTCTAGGCCTGGGGTGCCCTGGAGAGCGGTACCCCTTTATTGGGGGGGTACCCAACTCCCCAGGGATCCCCGGCCTGGACTGACTAGCAGTCAGGGATAATGCTTTGGCCGGGGAAACCGGTGAAAGGTTTTCCCTGGCTGTGGCATTATCCCCCTGCTAGAAAGAGTTCGGTGCTGGTTCAGGAATTTTCAGGGGACCCCTACTCGTTTTGTCCCCTGATTTTCCAGAACCAGGACCAGCTCAACAAAGCCCTGTGCTGGTTCTTAATATACAGGGGCCCCCTACGCATTTTGGCCCCTGTATTTTTAGAACCAGAACAGGCTTTATAAAGCCCGGGGCTGGTTATGCTTTTGGGGAGGGGTGCACGTCATTTTTTTTTAATTTAAACACATTTTACATAAGTACACACAGAAACATATACATATCTCATGGATATGTGCATGTTTCTGTGTTAATCTGACCTGCTCAGGATGTACTCGCTAGCCTGAAGCAGGTCTATTATTTGGGGACTTTTGGTAAACTTTTTTTTGCAAGTCTGAAACAGACACCCTATTACATTTGGCGAGTTGATTGTTTTCAATGTGAAAACATCTGGATGCGAGTTTGAGAATGGAGAGTTTTAGTAACTCTGAAAAATGCGAGTTTTAGTGAACAGACACCCTATTACATTGGAGAGTTGTGAAAAATTGCGAGTTTAGCACCAAACTCGCCATTTACCAAAACAGACACCCTATTACATTTGGCCCAGAGTGTTTATTCATTGTTTATGATGCCAGGAAAAGAGGTTGGCCAGCATCAAAGCAGATTGTAGCCAGATGGATTACTGCTACAGTTAGGTGTTTGGGGGCATCTGAAGGGCCTGTTCCAGCCAGAATTCCTGCTTTGTTATGTAGAGCAGCTGCATGGTCCTCTGTTCATGCATTCACCAAATTTTACATACTTCAGGACTTTGCACCCAGAGATTCTATTTTTGGACGTAATGTATTATGTTCAGGTAAAACTGAAGTAACCCTCCCCTAGGGGCAACTTTTGTACATCCCCATGGTCAAGAAGTGTCCCCATAGATGAAATAAAGAGAAAGCAAGCTTTGTGGTACTTACCAGTTAAATCTTTTTTTCCGATTTCTTCTGGGGAACACTTTGATCCCTCCCTTGTTGGTTGTCCACTTCCAGATTTCCTTACCAATGGTTAATGTGATTATTTTTTTCTTTTCAAGGGTGATGTTTCTCGCCCTTGGCTTTGTCTCTCTCTGGTTGAATATTAAAAAATGACAGTCCTATAGCAGTCTCTATTTTCCATGTTCCAGTGTAAAAATACCATTTTAAATATGACCACTAATATAATGTTCGTTCATGTTAATTAGTTTTCTTAGCAGTTGTAATGACTGACCTTACAGTATAAGTTTATTCAGTGAATGCACTGACCATTTAATGTTCTGCTCCCTCTCTTGGCAGGTCTGTTGTTGTGTCGCTCCGGCTTCTGCCCAAGTTATTTGGGACTTTTCAGCAGTTTGGAAGCAGTTATGATACCCACTGGATAACAATGTATGTCGTCTGTTTTTCCATTGTTGTTTTATTATGGGATTTGTTGATCAACTGCGTGATAAGAGATGTGGAAAAGCTTTAAAACCTATTTTTTAACAAAAATGCTAGTGTGTGAAATTAAATCTAAATAATTGTAATTTTTAGGGTTAAACTTCTTAATTACTCTTGTGACCTGACACCAGGATATTCTAATGCTGCCCATCCACTAGGCGATTAAACTTAGCGATGGAGCGATAACGACGGTCGTTATCGCTCCATCGCTTGGTAATCGCCCGCAAATCAGGCAGCAAAATGTTAAAAATTACCAGCGATGCGCGCGCCCGCTGGTCGTTTTTAACATCAATCATCCCTGACGACTGCCATCAGATTGCCATGTTCGGGGATGATTTATCTGCATACATTGAACATTCAGTGTATATAGTTCACCCCGTGGGTGACGACGGCGTCGTAATCGTGCAGTAGTCTCCCGCATCGTTAAGTGGATGGACACCTTAACAATAGATTAATAGACTGTTCAAAACTAGATATATTATAACACCAAAATATATCTTCCAGTTTAATGATTTGATCAATTTTAATAGCTTTCAATCTTGCTTTTCCTTTCTTTTGTTACTAGAGAATCTTTGTAAAGCTCATAATGTAATTTGGGCAGCATGCATAATACATAAACCGAATGGGCTTTATAAGTTAGTATTTGATTTATTTTGTCTGCGATCTATACCTCTTATTTTATGCTGGTGTCAGCTTGGTGAACAGGAATTATGTTGTCCTTTCTCTGTTTCTTTTTGAGGTCTGATGTATATGATTCTGTATAAAATTTACACCTGACCAATTATTTTTGTTATAGGTGGGCAGAAAAGGAGCTAAATATGATGAAGCTCTTCTTTGATAATTTGGTACACTACATCCAGTCTATCAGAGACGGGAGGCACAAGCATGTCTTGTAAGTATAGGTGGAACTAACCACATGTAATGCTTGAAGTAAAATCTCTGCCCATACTAGGTTTGTACTGAAATTGCACTAGAATATGTTTTGTAGGCTCTTACTGATTTTACATCTTGGGTGCTTTGTCAAGATGCTTTATGGGATGGAATTAAATCCTTGATCATGATGAAAAGCTCTTTTGTAGTCTGTCCTCTGACCATGTTGCGCTCCTTCAAGCCTAGTATGTTACAGTATCACAGGACTGAAACCATGTCAGACCGGTTTACACTTTAATGCTTTAAGTTCCATCTTAAGCTCAGCCCTTTTGGTAATGTTTCATTGCCATTTACTGACATATAAATCTTTGTTTTCCTTTTTTTTCCATCTACAGATCTGTCAGCATACACTATTGCTGTAGTGACTCCAAACAGCCAGGCCCTGTGCGACATATCTTATTCCCCCAAAAATGCAACTAAGACGCACCAGGAGACTACACCAATTAATTTTATATGCAACAGCTGTATAGGTGCTACAAGGAGCTGCTGTAGCTTTATTTCACGCAATTGTCCATTGTGATTTGTTTACAGACTCCGTGTTGCATATTAAATGAATCAGTGCAGTCTCCTTAGTTGCGTCACATTGAGACTAAAATGCTTTATCAGACGGAAACGCTCGGCGATAGATGCACGGTGTCTTACTCCCGCGAGGTGTCTCGTGCTGCATGGTGTATAGAGGCCAAGTGTATAAGGACACTTCTGTGGCCCTCTCTTTTGATCTAAATGTAGTACTTATGGCAGCCCAAGCACTTTTAACGGAAGATTCTACTGTCTTTTGTGTTCCATTTACCAGTTTTCAAGAAGAAAAGTTGACTTGCTAAGTAGTTCCTTCCTAAGATCTTGTGTGGTTTTCACGTAAATCAGATTCTTCACTCCTACCTGAATGCGTTTTCGTACGTTTGGCAGTGTATCTGCTGGGTTTCTAAAGGTCCTCAAAAAGAAACAACTGCCCCTAGCCCACCTATTTCCTGCTGGTGCGCCAGCAATCTGGTGAATGCATGCGTTGACAGGCAAAGTGGTTTAGTTTTAGTTAGTGCCTTGCTTCATGAGAGCTGTTGTATTTCTGTGGCTGGAGATGTAAAGCTTCCTTTTGAACAGCTCTGGAATACATCTTGCTGCATTAACAAAGTGTGGTATGCACACTGTGGCCTGGACTCAGGCAAGTGTTGGGAGAAAGGTTCTGCAAATCTTGATCTCTTCCAAGACCTTTCCCTAAGAGGTTGACATTGTGATGTTCCCTCTGTTTGCCATTCTAGAGATCTTTTTACTTCCAGTGTACTACTATCTCTGAGGCAGAGAGTGGCCACTAACTTGTCCTTACTAGGATTGTCACTCTCAGAACTTTAGCTAGCTGGCAGTAGTAGATTTGGATGACTTTTCTGGTGTTTACTTGACTAATTCTTCTTGCAGTTATTTTTTTTTTTCTCTTTTGTTTCTTCCCTAGTAGCAATGAATGATGTGGGGCTTCCCTATAATTAAGGCTGTCCCCCTTTAGCCTAAGCAAAAATAATTAGTAGTAGTCCTTATAAGTACAGTAGTTGGTGATTGTTTTTCCATGTTGGCAAAGTAGCTGGTGTGTAGCGTATTTAGGAAATTACTGTCAAAGTTCTTCTCCTGCTGTTGCCATCATCACCCAATATTAGTATTTATGTAAATATCAAACACCTCCCAGTGGCCTCTTGATATGCTGAACTAAAACTTATCAATGTATTTTGCTGCTCGCTCTAGTATATTAAATTCATTTATAGATGTCTAGTTTACAAGCGAGAATGCAAGGTTTACGTAAATTACATTGTAAGATATGGACTAAGAGCACTGCTCAGTCAAGATATACCACTACTTAGTAATTTGTTGTGCAAGTATTATTGATCAGTAAATGTAAGTATGCATAGATTTTAGGGTCTCTGTAAGGTCTGGATTTTTTGACACTTAAGCTGCATACACACAACGATTTTTTGAACGATTCTCGTTAAACGATATCGTTTAACCATAATCGTTTGAAAAAAATCGTTCACTTTCTGAGTCAAACGATGAACGATAATCGTTCGTGCGCGTTCACGTTTGTAGTTCAGTCAGACTTGTCAACTCAACGATTTTCATTAAGGGAATATGCAAAAATCGTTTGTAGTTCAAAAAAATCGTTCATTACACTTTAAAAATATGACAGAAAATCGTTCAGAAAATCGTTGGTAACAAAATCGTTGTGTGTGTATGCAGCTTTAGGGATTAACATTGTATGTAATTTTCAATATCAGTAAATTTAGTTCACCATCCTAAATGCAAAACCGATTTCACAAAAGGCAGTGACATTTGTTAAACTTTATTGGCATTAGCTAAGATGTCAAGCAAATGTGTTGCCCCCTGCAGACTTATTTTCAGTGATACTGATGAATATGTTCATGTAATCTTGCACATCAAATGTCACATGTAACAAATACTAGTTTATAATGAACTGTCAATAGTGTTTTTTGTGTCTTACATTGTCTAATTAGTTTATTTTTTGGACAGGTACAGCCACAGTGCAGAAGTTCAAGTTCGTCTTCAATTTTTAACTTGTGTATTCTCAACATTGGGCTCTCCAGATCATTTCAGTATGTATTCATTATATCACGCCTATAAGCAGTAACATGTCTGTCATTATTGATGAAGCATACCAGGATATTTAACATTGTATTTCGATTTTCAACAAAAGTATGTCATGTAGTGGGTTTTGGGGATCTAAATAGGAGTATTGATTTGCAATTTTTAATGATACTGCGAAAATACTTCTCCATAATCTATCTGAGACATTAGTCTTTAATCGCCTCTAATCTCGGTCTTATTTGGGGTACTTCTTTCACCTATTTGTAAATAGTGTCACTCTTACACCAGATTTGCATAAACTAACGTGTTGACATCAGATATCATATTGGCGTAATCAGTGTTTATTGGAAGTCACAAATATACAGAAGCAATAAAAGAATCAATAAGTACAATCATATTGTGAGTGCATGTTTCTACATAAGAAAAAGAGAGGAACAAACACACCAACAAAGGGAGGAGTGGGAGGAATTGCAAGAAGGAGTGGGAGGTATGGGGGAGAATGGGGGTTGGAGTAAAATAGGTGTATGATGCTGTATATCATATTTGGTAGGAGTAGGCTTACAGACCTTAGTTTCCAGAGACCATCATGTAGTCATTTAGCCATTTCCTTGTAGTTATGTCAGTACCGCTCAGATGGCTGATGTTGAAAATAGGATCGGCTTAAATTACTGATAAATCCGGTTTCCCTTACATTTACTCTCAGGACACTGCTAACTATATATTAGCTCTACCAAGTAAGTCCTCAATAAAGTGTTTTGCTGCCTGTTGGCCTTAGGCTGTTTGGTTGCTTTCCGTTCCTCTAGCACAGGGGTTCCCAACCACGGTTCACAAGGTACACTAAAGCTGGCCATACACTAGACCAACTTTCATCCAACCATCCAACTAGTTGATTGGTTGGAATGAAAATCTGGTAAGGTATGAAAGCAAATGACAATCAGCAATTTGCTCCCAAACACTGGAAAATGGACTAAAACTGTTTTTTGAACAAATTGTTTAGATCAAACATTTAACAAACTTGTCTGACGATTTTTATCTGTTTTCTGGCATTTAGGAGCAAATTGTTGATCATCATTTACTCCCATTCCTTACCAGATTTTCATTCCAACCAATCAACTAGTTGGATGGTTGGATGAAAGTTGGTCTAGTGTGTGGCCAGCTTAACAGTCCTGGTTTTAAGGATAGCCATACTTGAGCACAGGTAACTTAATTAGTATCCCAGTTAACTTGATTTAACCATCTGTGCTGAAGCATGGCTATCACTAAAACCAGGACTGTTAGTGTGCCTTGAGGATGAGATTGGGAATGACTGCTCTAGTATTTGCTTTGATGGTTCTTTTCGATATCTACCCCGTTTGGCAATTAAGTGTAGTCTGCTTGGTAGAGGGATGAGTCACAGTAACCCCCATTTTCAAGGTCTGTAACATGCACCCTCCCCCCTATACACACACTTTATTGGCTGTTGTGAAAATGATTTATCTGTTAAGTAAATAAAAAATACCTTAATAAAATATTGCCATGGTACAAAGGGGAAAAGCATAATGAGCGACCCACCTGATTGGCCTAATTGGACTAGATCCAGCTGTTTTGGAACTCATGTGCCTGGGTTTCTTGCAACATTAATGGGACCTGTTAAGAGCAGTTATAAGAAGACCGGACACCGACCGATACCACCCATCTTTAAAACATGTTTTAACCACATTTACCAATAAATCCAATATTAATTTGATGGATTTTAATCAGACATGAGATCCATCCATGAAGCAGTATACAGCCATCTCCTGGCATTTTTGTAGATATTGCAAAGTCTTGTGTTCATCATTTGATTCATGAAAGTGATATTTGTTTCCAGTTATCTGGAGGCATTTGTTCCTTACACAGTGTTCTTGTTTTTCTTTACAGGGCTGAGTTTGGAACAAGTAGACATCTTATGGCACTGCCTAGTAGAAGATTTGGAGTGCTATGACGATGCGTTACATTGGTTCTTAAATCAGGTGCGCAGCAAAGATCAGCATGCCATGGGGATGGAAACTTATAAACACCTGTTTTTGGAGAAGGTAAATAAGATTTGTTATACGTTTCCAAACATTAACCACAATAACTGTGATGTCCATTAATGTATTTTTATTTTACTATGTAGATGCCACAACTTAAACCTGAAACTATCAGCATGACTGGGTTAAACCTTTTCCAGCACCTCTGCAATCTGGCCCGGTTAGCAACAAGCGCTTATGATGGAGGCTCAAACTCCGAGGTGAGTTAGGGAATGAAACCATTCCCTACAGTCTAAATGACTTAACAAGAAGTACACTTACGTTTTCCTTATGCATGTGTAATAAGTGATTTTATATTTTTCAGTTATGTGGCATGGACCAGTTTTGGGGCATTGCACTAAGAGCACACACTGGAGATGTCAGCCGTGCTGCAATCCAGTATATCAACTCTTATTATATTAATGGTGAGAATGACACATTAAATGGGCAATATATTATTTGTTTGTTTTTGCGTAATATTTTGAAAGCAAATAGTTATTTCTTACAACGTATGATTTTTTGGTTTCGTCTATGTTTAAAAAACCGTTTAATGCTTACAAAAAAGTCAGTGGTTTTAGTCTTTTAAATCAATCTAGTTTCTGTCCATACATGTTTCTGAAAACCCACTATTTCTATTGGTTTCTCATGGTTTGTATTGCTTAATCGCATAGTATAGAATCCAGTCTCTTGTTTTGTTTAATCAATGTTAAAAATTGTTGTTTTTTTTTCAACCAATCCACCTATTTCATGTTGTAATAGGTAACCATAAAACTCAGAAATTCCATTTCTGAATATAGATTTGTCCTAGTACAAGAACAGCAGCTGGAAAGCCATGGGTTACCTACTGTACATTTTAAAAGTCTAAACTTAAATTATATTATGTCCTTTATTCATAAATATAACATTATGCAGTGATTTATTGGTTTTATTATTTTCAGGTAAAACAGGGCTAGAGAAAGAACATGAGTTTATTAGTAAATGTATGGAAAGCCTTATGATTGCCTCCAGTAATCTTGAGCAGGACTCTCAATCAAGCCTCACTATCATTGAGCGAGGACTCCTGATGCTAAAAACTCACCTAGAAGCTTTCAGGAGGCGGTAAGTTGTTATTGTTTGGTTATTTAGAAAATAAAGTGGGTACACAGAACAATGTGTATCGTAGCCGACCCGCCTGCTAATCTAAGGATATATACTGCATTATGTGGTGTACGACAGCCCGATATATCGGTCCCCCGCTCCACTCACCTGCATGGCGTTGTCATCCGGGTTGTTCCATGTGATGTGCAGCACGTCAGATAGAACGGCCGCACGATTGTACGTACACATTGTGCGATTGATTACTTCAAAACATTATTTCTACTTCAGGGTCCATAGGGGGTCCACAGGGTTGACCTTGGGGTATAGCTGGATCTGGATCCATGGGCACCACGCAGTTAAAGCTTTAGCTGCTCCCAGGATGCACTTGGGTCCGTCCTCCTCTATACCCCGCCCCCGGCCACAGCACCTCAGTTTGAGTTGGTGCCCGGCCGGAGTCGGGTCACCTGCGCAGGGGGGCTGCAGGAGCAGCCCCCAAAAGCTTTCTATTTTTATTTAAAAAAAAAAAAGAGCCTGTTAGATTTTTATTTTAAAACAGAGGCTCTAGTGTGGCAGCGACGGGCTGTCTATGCAGACGCCCACGCTGCCGCTCTCCTTCCCCGCTGGCGCCGCGACGCCAGTACTGCACTGGGGATCGCGGCGGGAGGCCAGAGTCCGTACTAGCCGGACTCTGGGTCCCTCCCTGGACTGCTGCCGGAGTCGCCGGGGACAAGGTAAGCCGCGAGTCGCCGATTAGCGGCGGCTCGCGGGTTTTGCCTGCAGATGCAGTCCTTTGCCCCCGGTCCTAGGGGACAGACCGGGGGCCGCTAGTGGTGGCGGCGGGCTCCCCCTCTGAGGAGGAATAACCCGTGGGACCACTAGACCACCAGGGATATATGGCAAGCGGGATGCCGGCAAGCCCTGGGGTTAATATGCTAGCTAGGGGAGGAAGCCTTCCCTGTCAGCGGCTCCTCCCCTCAGCTCAGCGCGCCTTTCAGCACGGAGTCTGGCGTCGCTGAGCTGCAGCTACTCGGCCACTCCTCCTCTGAGGTCTCCAGCGGCCATTTTCTCACAGTGGCAGCGCAGATCTTCAGGGAGCACGCGGACCGGTCCCCCTGTGTACCTCTCCCCTGATTAAGGACAGCGTACACAGCACTATAGCCCTCCCAGACACTGAATCTGGGCAGGTTGATTGTAGTGGAAAGGTGCAGTGAGTATATCTTCCTGCATGGTATGTGACTTTTGCTAGTGCTGCCTGTCTGTGCTTATTTTCTACTTACTGTCAGCTTCTACCTATCCCTTTACTTCTCCTACAAGCCCTACAGGTGTGTGGGGGAGGGGCGTTTCTACTGACCTCACTTATATAGATCACGTATTTGTGAGGTCCGTCACATACAGTTGTGTGCTACTCAGTGCCATATTGTGGGCTGTTGTTCAGCACACCGGTGAGTGCGTTTTACTTCTACCCTGGTGCCAGATATATAATATATTCTGTCATGTCAGACGAGGAGGTTGAGCGCTCAGTGGCTCCGGTGTTGGCCTCCTGCGGACGCTGTTCTGCAGGAGTAGATAGGGAGGATTTGTCACAGGATGGCCTGTGTAGTCGATGCCAGGTGGCTCCTGGCCCATCCAGACCTTCTCTGGCGCAGGAACCACCGTGGGCGATGTTTTCTCAAGTGCTGGTGTCTATTGCGGACCGTCTGTCGGTCCCGACTGCTCTCCCTACTAGGTCGTTGTCCCAGCCGACCATCCCCCATTCCCCGGGTGTCCCGCAGTTATTGCGGAGTCCTCCTGGGTCTCAGTCGGTGGGTCCCTATGCGGGGTTGCCTATGTATATACAGGCTTCCCCTGTGCCGCAGCAGCCTGTGGTACCTTTTCAGGCCCCTATGGTGACTCCTCCACCCTGGGTGGATGTGCTCTCCAACTCCGTGCAAAATTTGGCGGCCGCTTCCTCAGCTTTTCAGTCAATGTTGCAGACTGACATGCCTTCTAGGATTTCAAAACGCCCACTCATGACACGGGCTGCTCAGGTATCGGACTCAGAGGGTTCCTCAGATGATGGGGAGGTCCCTGATGACACTGACTCGGACGCCTCGGTCCAGGAAATGGATACCAAGTCGTCCATTAATGTGCGAGCACTAGTTAGGGCGGTGCGAGCTATTCTTCTTATAGAGGATGAGGCACCGGTTCCTAAGTCGAAGTTTCCTAGTTTCAAAAAAACTAAGGTGGCTTCTGCGGTGTTTCCCCTGTCGGATCAGTTGACGGATCATATGGCGGTAGCTTGGCAGGCGCCCAGTAAGAGATTCCTTCCTCAGAAGCGGTTGGCTTCTAATTACCCCTTCCCTGAGGCACATTGTAAAAAATGGGAAACTCCACCGGCGGTGGATTCCCATGTCACCCGTTTAACTCGGGGCGCCACCTTACCATTACCGTCGATATCCTCGCTGAAGGATCCCACGGACAGGAAAGTTGAGACTTGCTTAAAGTCTATTTACTCCCTCTCCGGGGCGGTGGCCCGACCATCCATGGCCATCTCCTGGGTGGCCAAGGCCATTGAGGGGTGGGCCAATGCATTGGAAGATACCTTCCCGGACGACGCTCCGGATGTCCAGCGGGCGTTGTTGGGACAAATGAGGGACGCTGCTTCTTACATTGGAGAAGCTTCTTTAGATGCTAGTCTGCTGACCTCGCGGGTATCGGCTGCAGCGGTGTCTGCCCGCCGATCCTTATGGTTGCGGTCCTGGAGAGCGGACTCTGATTCAAAGAAAGGTCTGGAGGCCTTACCTTTCAATGGGGAATTACTATTTGGTCCGGACTTGGACAAAATAGTGGACACCCTGGCTAAATCCAAGTCGGCCTTCCTCCCTTCGGCGGCACTGCCTGCTAAGGTTCGGAGTTCGGCTTTTCGTTCCTTTCGGGTTCAGGGTAAGGCGAAAGGTCAGTCCTTCCCGAGACAGTCTGCGAGTAAGACGGCCTCTAAACCCAAGAAGCAAGCCTGGAGTGCTCGGCGCCCTTCTTCCAAGCAGGAAGATAAACCTGCGGCCCAATGGGACGGGCCTCCCTCTGGGGGACCTCAGAGTGGGAGGCCGACTTCTTCTATTTGCCCAGTGCTGGCACAATACCACCACGGATGCCTGGGTTCGAGAAGTGGTCTCCCAGGGGTACGCCCTGTCTTTTCGGCACAGACCACCCCACCAGTTTTTCTGCACAAGTCCTTCTCAGGACAAGACCAAGGCGTTACAGGTTCAGGAGGCTATAGAGTCCTTGCTGAAAGCAGGGGTCTTTGTTCCCGTTCCTCTATCACAACGAGGGACGGGGTATTATTCGTCTCTGTTTCTGGTGCAGAAACCCAATGGTTCTCATCGCCCTATGCTCAACTTGAAGTCTCTGAACAAATTCCTCAGAGTTCCCAAGTTCAGGATGGAAACGTTACGTTCCATCATTCTGGCGATGGAACCGGGGGATTACATGGTGTCCCTGGACATCCAGGACGCCTACCTCCATGTTCCGATAGCATCCTCACATCAGCGGTATCTGAGGTTCGCTATCCTTCAACATCACTATCAGTTCCGGGCGCTACCCTTTGGTCTCTCCACGGCACCGAGGGTGTTCACGAAGATTATGGCGGTCATGGCCGCACATCTTCGGAACCAGAATGTACGGCTGCTGCCGTACCTGGACGACCTCCTGTTGCTGGCGAGCTCCCCGGAGGTACTGCTTCAACATCTCCACCTGACGATCGCTTGCCTGCAAGCACACGGGTGGTTGATAAATTGGAAAAAGTCCTCCCTGATTCCATCACAGCGGATGGTTCATTTGGGAGCCCTGCTGGATTCGCGTCAGCAAAGGATCTTCCTGACTCCGGAGAAGGTCGCCTCCCTACAGCTGCGGATACGCAGTTGCCTGAGCCATTGCCGCCTGTCGGTCCATTCGGCTATGAGAGTTCTGGGGTCCATGGTGTCGACATTCGACATGGTGGAATTTGCCCAGTTCCATTCCCGGCCCCTGCAGGGGCTGATTCTATCAGAATGGAACGGGTTACCTCACCGGATCCGCTCTCAGGTGCTGGTGTTGTCTTCGGACGTTCGGCTATCTTTGGCTTGGTGGCTTCAGACAGCTCATCTGGTCGAGGGGCGCCCATTTTGGATCCCGGACTGGGTCCTGCTCACGACGGATGCCAGTCTCCGGGGTTGGGGGGCAGTGACCGGCTCTTTGTCGCT
Organism: Taudactylus pleione; assembly: GCA_031769625.1. Lineage (NCBI taxonomy): Eukaryota > Metazoa > Chordata > Amphibia > Anura > Myobatrachidae > Taudactylus > Taudactylus pleione. The sequence goes on from JAUIMM010000200.1 coordinate 31,013,103, forward strand.
TCAGGGTCGTTGGTCAGCGGAAGAAGCACTTCTCCCCATCAACATCCTGGAACTGCGGGCAGTATACAGGGCCCTGCAGTCGTCCGGCTCCGCTCTTCACGGAAGGGCGGTACAGGTGCAGTCCGACAACGCCACCACGGTGGCGTATATCAATCACCAAGGCGGAACTCGCAGTCAGGCAGCGATGTCGGAGGTGTCTCGTATCCTGACTTGGGCGGAGGGTCACATTCCAGCGATCTCGGCGGTCTTCATCCCCGGAGTCCTCAATTGGGAGGCGGACTTCCTCAGCCGTCACGACGTGCATCCCGGGGAATGGTCGCTTCACCCAGAGGTGTTTCAGCTACTCGTGGACAGGTGGGGACTTCCGGAGCTGGACTTGATGGCCTCCCGTCACAATCACAAGTTGCCCGTTTACGGGTCAAGGACAAGAGACGCAGGTGCAAGTCTGGTGGATGCGCTGTCGGTGAAATGGACGTTTCACCTGGCGTATCTGTTTCCTCCGATATCCCTGCTTCCTCGGGTTCTGCGGAAATTCAAGCAGGACGGCAGCATGCTCGTGCTGGTAGCTCCGGCGTGGCCCAGACGTCCTTGGTACTCCGATCTCAGGAGCCTCTCCATCGACGCTCCGTACCTTCTTCCTCAGCGTCGGGACCTGTTGTCTCAGGGGCCCTGCCTTTACCCGGATCTGGGTCGGCTGTCTTTGACGGCGTGGCTCTTGAGACAGCCGTCTTGAGGTCTCGGGGCTTCTCCAGTTCGGTTATTGGTACCATGCTCAGGGCACGCAAGCCTGCTTCAGCACGGATTTATCACAGAGTGTGGCACACTTACTTTCAGTGGTGTGAGTCCAGACATTATGATCCTCAGGTGTTCCGAGTTTCTAGGATCTTGGAATTTCTTCAGTCAGGATTGGATCTCGGCTTACGCCTTGCATCTCTGAAGGTTCATGTGTCCGCCTTGTCCGTGTGGTTTCAACGGCGGATTGCAATACTACCAGACGTTCACACCTTTTTCCAAGGTGTTCTCAGGATCCAGCCTCCCTTTGTGCCTCCTGTGGCTCCTTGGGACTTGGCGGTGGTGCTACGGGTCCTGCAGGGTCCTCCGTTTGAGCCTCTTGAGGCGGTGGAGCTCAAGTGGCTGACATTTAAGACGGTTTTTCTCCTGGCAATTGCTTCGGCCAGGAGGGTGTCTGAATTGGGGGCGCTTTCCTGTCGCCCTCCTTTCCTGATTTTTCACCAGGACAGAGCGGTGCTCTGCACTCGTCCTGAGTTTTTGCCCAAAGTGGTCTTGAAGTTCCATATTAATCAGGAACTTGTTGTGCCAGCTTTTCAGTCCCCTGATCTTTCAGCTGGTGAGACTTCCTTAGATGTGGTCCGGGCGTTTAGAATTTATGTAGACCGGACGGCTTCGGTTAGGAAGTCTGATTCCTTGTTTATCCTCTTTGGTTTTCACAAGAGGGGTTGGCCTGCCAGCAAACAAACGTTAGCCCGTTGGCTTCGTTCCGTTATTTGTGAGGCTTATGCACAGGAGGGCTTACCTGTGCCAGCCTCTGTTAAGGCTCATTCCACTCGTTCTGTGGGTCCCTCTTGGGCTGCTAGACGTGGCGCTTCTGCTGTTCAGCTGTGTAAGGCGGCCACTTGGTCTTCAATTCAAACGTTTTTGAGGTTCTATGCGTTTGACACCTTTGCCTCTCAGGATGCATCCTTTGGGCGCCGGGTACTCCTTTCAGCACAGGAGCGTCCCCGCCCTTAGTTGTACTGCTTTGGGACATCCCCAAGGTCAACCCTGTGGACCCCCTATGGACCCTGAAGTAGAAAACAGGAGATATGGTAAGAACTTACCTTTGTTATCTCTGTTTCTACGAAGTCCATAGGGTCCACAGGGCGCCCGCCCTGACGCACCTGGCTTCAAATGGGCTGTGTGGCTGGTCACCGGTTTTCCGTCTCCCATTTCTGTGAGTATGGTTTCTTGTGTGTTCCAGTCTTCCTTCTCTCTGTTTAGTCTCCTCCTCCGGCCTTGGCTGCTTACCAACTGAGGTGCTGTGGCCAGGGGCGGGGTATAGAGGAGGACGGACCCAAGTGCATCCTGGGAGCAGCTAAAGCTTTAACTGCATGGTGCCCATGGATCCAGATCCAGCTATACCCCAAGGTCAACCCTGTGGACCCTATGGACTTCGTAGAAACAGAGATAACAAAGGTAAGTTCTTACCATATCTCCTGTTTTCTTGTTCAGGGTCCAAAGGAAAACACAGGGATACCATGGGGATATTATGGTTGGAGAGATCCAGGCACCAAACAGTTAGCTTCAGCTCCCAGTATGCCTATGGTGTTCCTCCATATATACCCCGCCCCTAGCCACAGGCATTCGGTTGTTTGTTTGGTGCGACAGGATTAAGCCGTACCTTTGTAACACGGGACTGCTCAGGCAGTCCTAAGGTTTTATTTTATGTTTTATTTTATTTCTATGTTTTTGAGTTGGTAGTACTAAGCATCTGAATTAAGACGCATGTACTGCGACTCCATCTACCTCCGCCGGGCTGCATCACCAGTAACAGGGCTGGTGATTCCGGCGGGTCCCGGCAGAACTTGCTAGCAGCGATGCTGGGACCCGGACTGCAACCGGATGCACGGAGATGTTGGGTAAGGGGATTCCTCGCTTATGAGGAATCGCGCGCGGCAGTCCTTTCTTCTGGCTCCCGAGACGCACCAGAAGCCACTTCAGTCAGGATCTGGGAGCGTCCACGTCCTCACTAGACCGCCGGGGCCTAATTGTCTGACACCAGGGATCGGCAGCAGACGCATATCTGCTGCCATGAGGCCAGCGTACTTGGCTGGTTGATACAGCTTAGGGGAGGTAGGCACTCCCTCGGCAGCTCCTCCCCCGACCCAGACGCAGTCCCTACGAAGGGTTTTTTTGCATCTGGGTTGCTCCGATACCAGTGTGCTGTCTGTTATAAAGAGCCACCTCACCAGTCCAGTTTACCTGTCCCTGGACAAGAGCCATCTTGGGTTATCCTCTTTGTCCCAGGTAATGAAGCAGTGGCTGCTCCCACTATACTTCCTTGGATGGGGTGTTCACAGTATGCTATGTTTGCACCTCCTATTCCCGGAAGGATGTTTATGGCCATTCTAGTCAGAGTATCTGTTGAAAGATGACCGGTAGTCTGCCCAACATATGGATTCAGACGCATCATCAGAGGAATCGTATCGTGCGCAGGATTCCTCTCCAGGGTCTAGCTCGGAGGAGGAAGACCATCCATCCACAGTGTATGTTCCTTCTTTGGTGAGGGCGGTTAAATCACTCCTAGATATTCAGGATGATGAACCAGCTCATATTATGAAGGCTCCAGTGGCCAAACCGGAGTTTCCTGTATCCGAACGGCTCACTGAGCTTATGGATGAGGCATGGGGTATCCCGGACAAACTGTTTTATGTGAATAAAATAATATCATTGTATCCTTTCCCATCTTCTGTATGTACTAAATGGGAGGTACCTCCTACTGTGGATGCTCATATGACGCATTTAATCAGAAATGCTACAGAACCTATTCCGTCAGTATCTTCTCTGAAGGATTCTACAGATTAGAAAAATTAAAGCATGTTTTAAGGCAATAATCTCATCATCTGGAGCTGTTACTCGTCCAGCTACTGCTGGAGCCTGGGTAGCCAAAGCTGTTGAAGAATAGATTTGGGCATTGGAAGATTCTCTACCATACGCTACCAGAGAACAGATGATGAATATCTCCCACATACAGGAAGTGGCTTCCTACCTGGGAGGAGCTGCAGTAGATGCTGGAATTTTAGTTTCTAAGACATCAGCAGCTTCAATAGTGGCATGCAGGGCCCTTTGGTTAAGATCATAGGTCAAGGGGAAAGGGGGAATTCAGGGGAGAGGCTCCACTGGAGTATTTAAACTAATATAATATACTCAGATATATCCATAATATAGTATTCCCTATATATGGGGAAACTTAATGACTGAAATCCGTAATGAAAAATAGTCAGGTCTGCCATCTACTGCAACTATAAAGTCTAGGCAGGTTTCTTTTCGGTCCATCCGTCCTACGGGCCGAGCTAGGGAACAGTCTTCCTCTAAGCTGATTAGTTTTCGCAAGACAGCGCAACAAACTAATTACAAGGTCTGGCTCGGCAAGACGTCCAGCTTTAAACCGGATGACAAACCCTCGGCCTGATGGGCGGGTCTCCTCCTGGGGAAGGGGTTATTATTCCAATCTATTCCTGTTCAGAGACCGAATGGGGCTCATTGTCATACACTAAATCTAAAAACCCTCAACAGGTTTATCCTTGTACTCAAGTTTTGTATGGAATCTCTCCGGTCAATTATTTTGGCAATGGAGCCGGGGAATTACATGGTTTCCCTGGACATTCAGGATGCATATCTACATGTTCCTATAACACCATCCCACCAACAATTTTTACAGTTTGCTGTCTTTCAGCAACATTACCAATTTCAGGCTCTACCCTTTGGCCTATCTACGGCCCCCGGGTATTTACCAAAATAATGGCGGTCATGACGGCCTGTCTCAGGTGTCAGGGAGTCAGAATACTGCCATATCTGGACGACCTGATATTGGCGCAGACTCCGATTGTTTTACAAAACCATCTTCAACTGACCATAGCCTGCCTACAAAAGCAAGGCTGGATCATCAATTGGAAGAAATCATCGCTTTCTCCGACATAGCAGATGGTACATCTGGGAGCTCTTCTGGATTCTCTGGCACAAACTGTGTTTTTGCCAGAGGACAAGATTGTGACCCTATTATAACGAGTATGTAAGTTGCTACACAAGCGACTGGTATCCATTCTGTTAGCAATACAGGTCCTGGGATCTATGGTATGCACCTTCGACATGGTGGGGTATGCTCCGTTTAATTTCAGGCCTTTGCAAAAATTGATTCTCTCCAGGTGGAACGGACAGTATCATCTAATAAGGTACCAGAGGGTCATTCTCACTCCAGAGGTTCATCACTCCCTCCTGTGGTGGCTGAGAAAGGATCATCTGAACAAAGGGCGCCCATCCTGGATTCCAAATTGGTTGCTTCTCACCACAGACGCCAGTCTTCGCGGATGGGGGGCAGTGACACTTTCAGGGAAGATGGACAAATCAGGAAATTCACCTGCCAATAAACATTCTGGAACTGCGCGCAGTATACAAAGCACTTGTCATGGCACAGAACCTGCTCCAGGGCAAGCTGGTCCAGATTCAGTCCGACAACGCGACTACAGTGGCCTACCTCAATCATCAGGGAGGCACGAGAGGTTACGCAGTCATGAAAGAAGTGACAAAGGTTCGCATTTGCGCAGAACGTCATCTTCCGCCCATCTCGGCAATATTCATATTGGGAGTACTCAATTGGGAAGTAGACCGCCTAAGTCGCCAGGACATACACGCTGGACAGTGGTCTCTCCATCCGGGAGTGGTTCAGCTTCTGTTAAACAAATGGGGTCTACCAGAAGTAGATCTCATGGCATCACGTCACAACCACAAGGTCCCCAGGTACGGGGCCATGTCCAGAGACCCATCAGCAGCCTTTGTGGTTGCACTGGCAATAAGATGGGACTTCAAGCTGGGATATCTTTCCTCCAATTTCCCTCCTCCCAAGAGTTCTCAGAAAATTTAAGCAGGAAGGCGCAACAGTAATACTGGTGGCTCCGGCTTGGCCCAGACATCACTGGTTCACCGACATATAGAATCTATCCATAGACAGTCCATGTCCTCTTCCTCTATGGCAGGACCTGCTAACACAGGGTCCCTACCTGTATCCAGACTTAGCGCGTCTGGCTTTGACGGCGTGGCTCTTGAATCTTCCATCTTAAGAGCAAAAGGTTTTTCCAGTTCTGTAATTCAGACGATGCTTAGGGCACGAAAGCCAGCCTCTGCCCGCATCTATTACAGGGTTTGGCATTCTTTTGGTCAGTTAGTATGCCCACAGAAAGCATGATCCTAAAGTGTTTATGATTTCCAGGGTACTGGCTTTTCTCCAGGTGGGTTTAGACCGTGGTCTCCACCTGGCCACTTTGAAAGTGCAGGTTTCTGCACTGTCAGTCTGGTTCCAGAGGAAGATTGCCTCATTACCAGATGTTATCATTTTTTTTCATGTAGTACTGCGAGTTCCGCCTCCTTTTGTTCCACCGGTAGGACCGTGGGATTTGTCGTTGGTTCTTAAGGGGCTACAAGCTCCCCCATTTGAACCCCTGGACTCTAGATTTGAAATGGTTGACAGAGAAGACACTTTCTCCTCACTGTCTCTTCTGCACGCAGAGTCTCTGATTTGGTAGCGCTTTCTTGTCGCTCCCCATTTTTGGTTTTTCACCAGGATAAAGCTGTTCTTTGTACAAGGAAGGGTTACCTTCCTAAGGTTGTGTCCCGTTTTCATGTGACTTAAGAAATTGTTGTTCGAGCTTTTCAGGCTCCAGATCTTTCTGTAGGTGTAGCCTCCAGGATGTAGTTCATGCTCTCCGTATTTATGTGGAGCGTACAAACTCTGTTAGAAAATCAGATGCTCGTTTTGTATTATATGGTTTTCACAAACGAGGTTGGCCAGCTAACAAGCAGACTCTGGCGAGATGGCTACGCATGACTATCTCTCAGGTGTGTACACAGGCTGATCTCCTTGTCCCAAGCATGGTGACAGCAAATTCTACTCGATCTGTAGGGCCATCGTGGGCATTTAGTCGTGGTGCATAGTCATATATTAATAGCAGCAAATGTCCAGAACAACAGATGACCAGCACACCAATATTATGCAGCAAGTGTTATTTTTTATATCAACTTACTTATTCCAAAATGCCACAGATAGACATCGTCCGTTCAACGAAAGAGCATTAGTGCCAAAATGATCATTATAGTCATCATAGTACTCATCATATGAAGTGAACCATCGCCGGGGCATCAGTGTGTATGGTCCGGCCCGACAGCTGTTTCTGTACTCGCCAGTACCTTCTTCCAAGGGCATAACCACACTACTGAGACCCCCAACCTTATAGTCTCAAATGAAGTGCACCTGGACCAGCCAATAATGACATCACACCTGTATTAATCATATAAACTGGAACCTCCGTGAAAAGGAGCGCCACGTCCAAGGGGGACCCGGAAGCTTGAGCTCCACAGACCGGAAGTGACGTTCCGGCTGTTAAAAGATGTAACAACTAGTCTTTAAAGCTACAGTGTATAAATCTGTGAACTATGAGGTGCTTACCAACAATTCTATTCAACTATAATGTAAGTTGTAAGAATTCACGAATCCCGGTGCTATATGTCAATATTACATGGTCCAAATTTCACATCAAAGGGCTCAATCCTATAAGGTGCGAATTGCGAGTAGCGAGTTTGTTTATTGAAACTCGCACACATTGCAGCGCAGTGCGCTTCCGAGAATTCTCCAATCCAATTAAAAATACCTATTCGCACTACTCACAGCGGAGGGGTGCGAATTGACTGCCAAATGAGATTTGCGAGAAATGCATGAAAATGTGGGGAGACCATCCTGAACCCCCCAAAATGGATAATTTTGTTAGAAGGCTATTTGTGGGCATTAGGAAGGTACTGTAGGTTTTGAAATGGTGTCAAATGGCTGATTAGTTTATTTTTTTTTTAATGCAAGAAAATTATAAAAAAAAAAAACTAACTTTTTTCGTTTCATGTCAAACTAATTAAACAAAAGATGCAATTAAAAGTAGGAAAAGTGATTTTGGGGTAGTTCGAGGGCACCTTGAAAAATTGAAAAAAATTCTAAAAACAATTATTTTTCAACTAAAAAATTATTGTAATTAAATTTGGGTTGCCTACTCTAACAAAGTTTCATTCTGGGGTAGTTTGAGGCCGTTTTTTTTTGTTTGTTTGTTAAAACCCCCCAAAAATGACGTACTTATTGGACTAATTAAGCTAATTGGAGACTTCCAAAAGCCTAATTAGACATTAGGGGGGTTGTCAAAGGGGTTTAGCACAGTGTCCCCACATTTTAACCTTTAAAATAAAGATTTTCCTTTCCATCTCTCACCCTCAGGGAAGTTGCGAATTCAGTCTGACTGATTCAGTGCGAGTTGCTAATTGGATTGCAAAATGAATTCGCTATGCGAATTCAAAGTGAAAGTAGCAACTCGCATCTCACTATTCGCTCCTAATAGGATTGACCCCCAAGAGTACTAAAAAGTGCAAGAAATAAAAATAAATGAAAAATAATGAAAAGCAAAAAAGAAAATTATACATATTTGTGAAATATATTATAAAAAACTATTTAAATTGAGTTCTTCATTAAGTCCCAGAGGTGATACAGTTCGCAGATCATATATCCAACGGCATTCACTCTGTAACATACGTTTATGATGATCCCCACCTCTCATGAGAGGGGGTATGTGGTCAATCGGCATCACCCTAAAATCCAGGAGGCCATGCCACATTTCCACAAAATGTTTTGCAACCGGTGGAGTGTTACTATCAATAGCAGAAAATGCTTTACGTATGGAGGATCTGTGTAATGCGATCCTTTCTTTTAGAATACAGACAGCGTTGCCCACATAGAGCCGATTACACGGGCACTTTATAATGTACACAACGTATTTGCTTATATAGTGTCTCAATCGCTATTGGCCCCAAAGTTTTTTAAAGTAATTGACGTTCCAGAGATGGGGCTGCAGCGCAGTCCAAATTTCAAATTGGGGATACACATCCAACTGCCATCCTCCCTGGCTCCCTTATTTGAATTTTGGACAGTGCTGCTGACTAGGGTGGTGAACAGCTGGCCTTCACTTCGCACATGCGTGTACAGCTGCCTGGATGCTAATGCGAACACTTTCAACACTAACTTTGACTTCCTCATGTTTCTCATAGACCAAGGTATGTCTGTGTCACATTTCACTAAATTATGTCCATTACTTTAAAAGTTATAAGAAAACTTTGGGGCCAATAACGAGTGAAACCCCCTGTATATGTATATTTGATATCATGGAATATATTTTTAAGATAACATTTTCATCCAATACCTAAATGTATTTATTGTTCCTTCTGTTTTTCATACAGGTTCGCTTATCACCTAAGACAGTGGCAGATTGAAGGCACAGGTATTAGCAGTCACTTGAAGGCACTGAATGACAAGCAGTCGTTACCGCTAAGAATTGTGTGCCAGCCAGCAGGACTTCCAGATAAGGTCAGGGCACCTAATGCTTCACAGAACTTTTTAAATATATTTATTAGAATTTCAACATGTTTTCGGAAAAGAAATAAGTTAAGGAGAGGCAAAGGTACAGTGACAAGGTCATATGTTAAGAGGACATTATAGCACTGCACACAAAGTATTACAGTATATATGAGATCCTGTAGAACAAAAAGAAAGGTAATATGTCTGCTTTATAAGCTTATTAGTATCCTGTATAGATGTGCAGGGAGGGAAGATTTGGCTGCATCAGTGCAGAAAAGAGAATAATAAGGGGAGAAGGTGTTGGGGTGACGAGGCTTCCTACCCCTGGATCACGGTATGCAAAACACTACTCCTGTGCTCTACCAATTCTCCTTACAGCCGGCTGGGAAGATAAGAAAAATCAACACATTCTGTGATGAATCCACTTAGCTCTCAGAGGCACATCCTCTTTGAGCTGTATTTTATAAGTTCAGAAAACTGCTGTCTCAAACATTTGCCAAAAATGGTTTGACAGATAAGAATACATATGATTGGTTTCACAAGTACATAGTATGTATCAATGCATCTTTCAGTTTGTCTTTTTCACAGTGTCCAGACTTGGTATCCTATTCTGGGATCCTTCAGCTGCTGTTGTCTTGTAACTGCTCGTTCAGTATACCGTAATGTGCTTCCATCTCATGATATTTGTGTAAAGGAAAATGGCTTTGTCTGATGAATCATACAGTATGTTTTAAATAAACACTATAAATTATTATAGACTCTCACAAAGGAAAGAGGCGGTATTTTAGATGTGTCTACAAGCAGGAATGAGAAGTAAAAAAAAATGGATATATTTATGTTGGCGTTGGGTAGAAAGTGTGTACCAGCCTCTCCAAATACTGAGAAATGAATTAAGATGGTCATATGTTATGCTGACCGATATTTTTATATTTTAGATGACCATAGAAATGTATCCGAGTGATCAGGTAGCCGATCTAAGGGCAGAAGTCACCCACTGGTATGAGAACTTACAGAAAGACCAGTTGAATCAACAACCTCAGCTTCAAGAGTTCGGACAGAGTAGTCGAAAAGGAGATTTTCCTGGTGAGCACTGACTGTTTTTATTAAAATTTTAATTTCACTGCACACTAGTCGATATATGGTCCGATCTGGCCGGATTGGACTACATATAGGGCCCATCGCTAGTGTGTACCCTCAATGTCACTGACTGACTCCCGCGCATCGTCTGTGACATTGCCCGTCTGACCTGCATGCAACATCGTTAGCGAGGGCCATGCTGCCGAATGCAACATAGCCCCCACTGTCTACCGACTTCGGCAAGTGTGTATGCACTTGACGATGCCGGGTCCTGTCTCACGATAGGTCTGCTCTTTATTTTACAATTATCTGCTCTTTTTAACAAAAGCTCTTGTGGCAATCAATGAAAAATTTACGTATTTACAAAGGGTAGTGGGAGGGAGTCCAGCTATATCAAATAACTGTGCTTTAAGGTTCCATTTATTTATAGAACCCAAGGACATAAGTTCATATTTTATTGTTTCATTTCCCACCACTTCTGCATTGGGGAGCACAGACACTGATTTGAGTGCTAGGTTGGAATTACTGTGTCTATGGGAACTGGAAGTATAGGTTACTGGTTACAGTGCTTGGACTAGAGGCTGACAATGACCCCCTGTTCCCAGTATAGTATGTTGTACAGCTGCCATTTTTTTTGTATGTTCAGGCTGATTGGGTGTATATATAAAGTGAGCAGTCAGAAAGTTGTTAAGAAATCCCATTGCAGTATCTCATGAGCCATGTGGTCTGTGCCCCAGAAATACTGGTGACCAGCAAACCTGTACTGGCTACATGCAGCTCCAGCTATAACTTTTTGTTGTTAAACCTAGGAGGTCTTATGGGCCCAGTTCGAATGATTTCATCTGGTCATGAATTAACAACTGATTATGATGAGAAAACCCTTCATGAGCTGGGATTCAAGGACATGCAGGTATCTGACCATTTTGAATGTTGAAATTATTGTTTTGTTTTAATTTAAAAGATTTGTACTGAACCATGTTAATAGATTTAGTAGTTATGACAACTTACACTTCATACACTTTACAGCTTCATATACTAAGGTGCCACTTATCATAGGAGATGGTATGTTAATATGCAATCGTATCATGCATAGGTACCACCTAACCTCAGCTCCTATGGTTCTTAGCACAGAATGATGAATAGTTTTAATACTCTATGGTGAAAAGATTTTGAGTATTAACAATTGATTAGCAGTAAATTTACATGGTTAAATCTTACCAGGTTCCAAAAATCCTATTCAGTGCAGCTTTTATGTGATTTTGCGGCATGTTACAAAAAAAAAAAAAAAAAAAAATATATATATATATATATATATATATATATATATATATAATAAAAAAATAATTATAATAAAAATTATCGCAAGAAATTAAAAAAACAAAAACACTTTTTTATGCTTGAAATAGATGGTATTTGTGTCTTTGGGTGCACCACGTCGGGAAAGAAAGGGAGAAGGCGTGCAGCTTCCTGCCTCTTGCCTTCCGCCCCCACAGAAAGACAACATCCCCATGCTTCTCCTCCTTCAAGAACCTCATCTCACCACTCTGTTTGATCTATTGGAGATGCTAGCCTCTTTCAAGCCTCCTTCAGGAGAGATGGACCTAGAAGATATTGAGGTAGGTTTTTTCTTTACAATGTTATGGGGCCCATACATCCTGTGACTGATTGCCACATTTCCTCATTCTGCCGATGGCTGGCTCTGAGAAATTCAGCATGCTAGATTTCCCCAACTCGCCGACGGGTCGCCAAGCATTGATGGCAGCCGAGCCGCAGATTGGATCGGCAGAATAAGCAATCGGGGCCGTAGATGTATGGCCCACATTACCCTTTTACTGTGCAAAACAGAATGTTGGAGATTTGCAAGTTGCGGAGCACTGAGACTTCCCTTGAAAGTTTTAGTTACATTCTTCTGTCCACCTCGGCACATATACTATTTGTCTGAGTGTGCACACCTGTCTTTTAACACATCTCTAGTTAAACATTTAAGGAAAGCTACACTTGAGAATATATTGTAAATTCCCCATTTTATACCTCAGTAACCGATTTCCCTTCTTTGTATGGTTTCTGTCTTAGTGTTTTGCAGTGTGATTTCGGTGACATTTCAGGGGGCAGTCCGATTAGGAAATGTTTACCTTAGCAACCAGGGATGGCCATAAACATAATTTACAGCTATAAGAAAATCATAATCATATCCAAGTTCTTTAAGTACAACAGTTATAAGTTTTCATTTGCTAAAATAAAACAGTTGGGGCGATTGAGTTGTTGGCGGCAGCGGCTATCAGCGCTGGGCGCCGCACGGAGCAATTAGATTGTTGCTCCGTTCAGGCACTAACCGGCGCCGGCATTTCTACTTGCACCCTCCTGAGGAGACGAGCAAAAATGTGTGATAAGTCTGTGGTTTGCCGTTTGGGCGCCATAACCAGGACGTTAGACTGGTATAGCCGGTTTATGTGGCTAAACCCGGTCTAATTGGGCGCAACAAGCGAGATAATTAATTGGCTGTCCAGATCTAGGCATTAAATAGCCAAAGGATGGTGACTGGGACTTGGGGATTTGTTTATACACTGGGCTGCTTGGCACCTCCATTCTGTCTGTTTTTAGTTATGCAGCTGAAATTTGGTCTATACGGACTCCACCATCAGCTCCTACCCTCCTCTCTATTCCCAGCTACAGGGGCGGAAATCTACTCTGTTCTGCTTGGTTCTGTGTATCTATTTTTCTTCTATCTGTTTTCCATTATAAAACAGAAAATGAGTAATTCCAGGTCTTAGCCTGGCAGTGCTTCATCTGTGACGTTTTACACCTGTGTAAAGTATCACTTGATGAGAGGACAGCAAGGTGTACTGTAATTAGTTGAGGCTAATCTTGTAGAACCAGCCTCGACAAAATCTTTAACGCAGTCCATACATGAGCTCATGCTACTCACCAAGTGTCCCATGAGTGTAGGTGAAGGGACATGTCGCATGACTGATTTTGATGAATTTTCAACAAATGACCCCATGCATCTTAGTGCGGGTAGCTATAGTGTACGTAGTTTCCTTAGCAAAGCCATGAGGGCATGGATTGATTACATTGCTTGGCCAAATCTGTACAATGTTAAGTCAGCATTTACCTACCCTCCAACATGACTGGTTTTGATGACGGACAATCAACAGTAGCTGGGTATTTCTTGCCTAGGAAAATATATCCTCTTTACAATGGTGCTAGTTGATGCTCATGTCGACATCAATGTATTTTCTTGAGATTCTTGGAAAAGTTGATCCTGATGTTTAAAGCAGTGAAATATGCATGATTTGCAAGAGCATACTATAACAAGCTCTTATTGAATTGGAACAAGTCAATTCAGCCAGTTATCAAAAAAAATTTGGTTGGTTCACCACCTGTTCCAATGTCTGTGGCTCCCAGCAGAAGCAAAGCTTCCAATAAATGTTCAAGAATGAAGAGCCCGGAGCAAACTCCATTAAGCTCATATATTTACCTCACTGCTTCTGTTCATTTAATCTGATAATAAGTAGCCTGTCCCATCCCCGACATGCGTGGTGGGAGGTGTGGCTCGCGTCTCCCCAATGGCTCCACTGCAGAGATGGGACACACCATCCACAGAGGAGGACCATTGCGCTGAGAACAGTAGGAAAGTAGGGGTGGAGCAGTGATGGGCTGCTATTTACTAGTATTTAATGAGTACAGGTTGAGTCTCCCATATCCAAATATTCCGAATTACAGAATATTTCGAAATACGGAAATTTTTTAGCATGACTGAGATAATGAAACCTTTGATTTTTGATGGTTCAATGTACACAAACTTTAAGGCACAACTTATTAAACATATTGTATCAAATTACATTCAGGCTGTGTGTATATTGTGTATATGAAACATAAATGAATTTCATGTATGTACACAAACTGTGTTTGAGCTACAAAATTATTGAAAATATTTAATAAAATGACCTGCAGGCTCTGTGTATAAGGTGTATATAACACATAAATGCATTCTGTGTTTATATTTGGGTCCCATTCCCAAGATATTTCACTATGGTATGCAAATATTCTAAAATACGGAATATTCCGATATCCAAAATACTCCTGGTCCCAAGCATTTTGATTATGGGAGACTCAACCTGTAGTGGGCTTTCAAAAATCCTGGATTTCATCATATATTTTTTTTTTTTTGTCAGATTTAAAAGGTCAATAAGTTAAATGCAAGTTCAATTATATTTTGCATAGAATATTATTTTTAAATCCAGCAGCCAAAACGGTGAAAACCCGCAAGTCTCATTTCTTTAGACTTTTTTTTTTTATTTTTTTACCTTTAAATTCTAAATTGACTTTAGAAGTATCTTAAGCAATATAATTTAAACACGCTTTAATTGTACCTCAATTAGCGGGGTTTCACCATGTGTGTTATTTCCCAGAGGTGGACTTTCCCTCACAGCCTCAGTAGCTGCGCGGAAATGTCCATGCGGCAAAGGCACCATCGGGGCTTAAACCCGCGGGGAAACCCTTTGATTCCGCAGTTTACGTGGAATCTTTAGGTTTCAGTGCATTAACCCCTGATTTACTGCACAGGAAAAATGCTATTTAATTTAATAGCTATCCCCACGCAGCACTGCAGTTAACCGTGGGGTTAACTCTGCGGCTTATTGAATTTCACCCCTAATGGTGCATACACACGGTCAGATTTTTCTTCAGATCTGAACGATAATGATTTAAAAAATCGTTCAATCGTTCATATCTGAAGGAAAATTTTACATATCTGTCAGGTCTGTCAGATGAACGATGCGCGTTCCCGATGGTCAGATAACGATATCTGCCATCTGATGTGTTTGCAGTCAGACTTGGATGATTCCATTCATTTTAATGCAGTCAAAAATCGTTCAATCGTTGAAATCGGTCAAATCTTTGGTAAGATCTTTCATCTGTCAGATCTGATAAATCTGACCGTGTGTATGCTCCTTAAGTGTAATGTTGTCCTTTATTGATAGAATATTACCCATAACCATTCAATATTGTCTCAAACAGATTGCCTTCCTAATCACAGTATTGTAAATTCTATATACAGTGAACAGTAGAGAGAAGTATTTCAATATATTTCTTGATTGCAGAGTGCTAGATGTGAGGAGCTGCATCTCCATGCTGAGAACCTCTCCAGGCGAGTGTGGGAGCTCCTGATGCTGCTTCCAACCTGCCCCAATATGCTACAGGCATTCCAGAATGTGTCTGAGGAGCAGGTGAGAAGGGATTCCATGGCTGATTTCAGTGCATTGCACTATGATGCTGGGGAAAGGGGGGCACTTATTTTTTCCTGTACATGACTGTCAACAATTTCCAAGGGTTTGCCTGTGGACAGGGGGGAAAAGTGCCCCCAAAATGTCACAGTTGTAACCGTACAATACATATTCAGTTTTTAGGTTTTCTCATTATCGATTTTTTTAATAGGCTAACGATGGACCTTGTTGGAAAGACTTACTACGGATAAAAAGCGCTCATAAACTTCTGTATGCTCTTGAAATTATTGAAGCACTGGGCAAGCCAAACAGGAGAATAAGGAGAGAGTCTACGGTAATAAAGATTTAAATGAATGTAACTCGTATTAAAAAAAAAAAAAATCGGCCTTATTTTTTTTTCTCCTTTTTATAATGCAAGTCCTTTTGTGTTCTTTAAGTTGTGGATATAGATGATTTTACATTTTGATTATGTTTGAAGAATGTCAAGAAGACCTGTTTTATCACTCGTGAATTTTCATTCAGACATCCGTAAAGCTTGAAGTTGTCACAAAAACAGTTCTCTTGTCACTTTTTTTTTTTTTAAACTTTATTGCAATCAGTCTACGTAACATTCTCCAGGCTTAAGAAAAAAATGTATGTATATGTGTGCACAGGCATACAGTCAGGTGCATAAATATTGGGACATTGACAGAATTTTCATATTTTGGCCTCTATTCACCACCACAATGGCTTTGAAATGAAACAAACAAGATGTGCTTTAACTGCAGACTTTCAGATTTCATTTGAGGGTAATTACATCCAAATCAGGTGAACGGTGTAGGAATTACAACGGTTTCTATATGTGCCTCCCAATTTTTAAGGGGTAAAAAGTAATGGGACTATCAACCCAAAAACTATTTCATGGACAGGTGTGGGCTATTCCCTCGTTATTTCATTATCAATTAAGCAGGTAATATTATATGCTCGTATTCAGTCAAATGCTTCAGAACTCATTGGACGGCGCTTCACAGTGCAGATGGACAATGACCCGAAGCATACTGCAAAAGCAACCAAAGAGTTTTTTAAGGCTAAAAAGTGGAATGTTATGCAATGGCCAAGTCAATCCCCTGACCTGAATCCGATTGAGCATGCATTTCACTTGATGAAGACAAAACTGAAGGGAAAATGCCCCAAGAACAAGAAGGAACTGAAGACATTTGCAGTAGAGGCCTGGCAGAGCATCACCAGGGATGAAACCTAGCGTCTGGTGATGTCTATGCGTTCCAGACTTCAGGCTGTAATTGCCTGCAAAGGATTTGCAACAAAGTATTAAAAAGTGAAAGTTCGATTTAGGATTGTTTAGTTTGTCCCATTACTTTTGGCCCCTTAAAAAGTTGCCATCTTTCAACAAATAGGTTCGATAATTTTCTGTATTGCTAGAGTTGCCCTCATCAAATACAAATGCTTTTATTGTGAAGAAAAAATGTGTAGGCGGAACAATTACTCGATTGGTAGGTGTTAAAAGCTCACAAAACGGGACTATGTGCAGTGCATAGCATATAAAAATCAACTGTTCTCATTCAAAGCCGAGCTCCATCTGGAAGCAAACATCAGCACAAGAGCTGTCCGTCTGAGTTTTATGAATTGAGTTCCCATATCTGCATACAAGCCTTAAGCTAGCCACACACATGGCGATCTGCACACGATCAGCCGATGTGTACGATTTGTGTACGATTTCCCTTGAAACTCTCCCCGGCAGCTCTGCGCACGATCTCCACACAATTTGGTTTCCAATCTTCATACAATCTCTCCTGCGTTCAGACTTTTACAGTGCATCGCCTCCTAGGTTGTCAGATCTGCCCTACTGCACGGCAGATCTGACTATGTGATGTGTGGCCAGCGGGGACGCGCATCGCATCGTGATCGTGAGTGGGGACTCACGATTTACTCAGGATTTGGCCATATTTTACACAATCTGTCGTTCCAATGCGTCGGAATCGGCCAGATCGGGTAAAATATCGCTGTGTGTGGCCAGCTTTAGATCACAATCCACAATGCCAAACATGGTGTGGTTTGCCACTCCAAATATCTGACTTTTAGACCCTCTTCCAGTCCCTCCAGCATAAACTGCAGTAACCATTACAAATGAAACAAAGAGTTTCATACAGGTGAAGTGGATATTTCAGACCCTGTGTGAATTCTTGACTATAATAGGTTTTTGATCTTTGAGAATGGTCTGAACCACACTGTAAGAAAAATTATTTTAGCTCGATGGATCATGGCTTCAATGCCAAAGTCAAAGAAGGTAAACGGGCCCTTACTCAAAAGACAAGGGGGGAGATGCACTAAGCCTTGGAGCGTGTTAAAGTGGAGAGTGAAAAAGTACCAATTTATCAGCTCCTGTCATATTTCAAACACAGCCTGTGAAATGACAGGAGCTGATTGGTTAGTACTTTATCACTCTCCACTTTATCACTCTCCAAGGCTTAGTGCATCTGCCCCAAGGTCGTAAGGCACACATCCACTTGCCGATTTCTATTAGCGATTGAACAATAACGATATCGTTATCGTTCAATCGCTCATGAATCGGGCACATTAATGTCTGAAACGACCAGCAATGCGCGCTCCCGCTGGTCGTTACCGACATCAATCATCGCCGGAACATGCTGGTCAACCTGACGATAACGTCAGGTTGAGAATGTTAGGGGATGATTGATGTGTCTACACGGAACGACTAATCGCTCAGCGTACTGTGGGCACAGCACAGACTGTGAAATGACTGCACAATTACAATGTCGTAATCGTGCAGTTGTTTCAAAGTCTGCTAGTGGATGTGCCCCTTTACAGGTAGGTTCCATGCTTGGCGCTCTGTCATGCTGAGAACATCTGTGTGCCAATACCACCTGGGCCAGTCCGGTGCTGCCAAAATCAGTGGAATGTCCTCTCTTTATCTCTTCTGGACCTGCAGTATCTCCATGATGGCGACATGCCATCCCAACAGAAACCTGAATTTCTTGAGCTGGATCAAAACCACGCCAAGCTGTATTTCAACTGAGGTTCCATGTTGTTGATATCTGGTTGCCACATCTGACCACCACCTGTTGAAAAACTTCTGGATGATGTGAAGTTTGACTACTGGAGAAGTCTGCTTCCCAGTTTTCCAACCCAGGCATGCTATATCGTGGAAACCTGTTGCTTCACCTTACGCATGACCCTGCAGTTCTCTCTCATAACCAGGGCATTCCTAGTGCCCCTTGACGATTTCTGTATGCCATTGAGGAGTCAAACCTCTTGATCAATGTTGTTGGATTGTATTTTGATGGCCCTGGCTTCCACTGACCAGAGTGTTGAAATCCCTCTGAGCTCTAGCACGATAATTGACTCCTCTGGTGTTCATTGTCACTCTACCTGGGATTGAATGTTTTGTTTTTCTCACCCCTTTCCCCTCTTCCGTACATATCATCTAATCTCTGTTGGGGAACGCAAAACCCATGTTTGTATTTTTGCCTCTCCATCACCAACAGAGTGAAAGAAACAAGCTTGGGGATAGTATGATCAACTGACTGGTCAAAGCTCTGTAGAGACTTGTTACTTTACAAAATCACTTTGTTAGTGAATACCATATTCCCCAGTACCTTCATGAAAGTTAATCCAACACCTGTTTTCGAACATGAGGCTCTTTTCTACCTATAAAAACACCCTCTTATTATGGGTTTTGAACAGAAAGCCCAAGAAGATGTTCCGTTGGGATTATCTTTTTGGGAAGGAGTCAGGTCGGACTACAGCTGTGAACCTTCAATACACACTAGAGTTATTTATTCTTAGAGGCTAATTAACCTACCAGTATGTTTTTGTTTGTGGAATGAAACCGGAGCACCTGGAGGAAATCCTCGGACACAAGGGGAAAATGTACAAACTCAGATAGTGTCTTGGCCATATATTTAAATCATGACCTCACGGCTTTAAGGCAGTAATGCTAACCATTATGGCAACCGTGCTTCCTGCTTGAAAAAAAAATGGTGCTGCTTATATTATTAATACTGTATGTGCTATTTTACTGGATTGAATGAGGATAAGCCTCTACAAAAACCTGCCATTTACTTTTGTAGTTTGAAGAAACTGTAAATACAAGAGAGTTTATTCAAAGTTAATAAATGGTATTACTCTTTACAGGGCAGTTATAGTGATTTGTATCCAGACTCTGATGACTCTAGTGAAGATCAGATTGAGAACAGTAAAAACACATGGAGCTGCAAGGTAAAGTGTTAGTAATATAGTTCTAAAATACTACTGTTATAAACTATAACCTTACAATATTTCATATATAACTGTTTATCTTCTTAAACTTGGTTCCCGGGACCCCAAACAGGTCACGTTTTCCAGGTCTCCCAGCAGGTGCGCAGATGTATTCATTACTCACGGACACATTTTGTGATTCTGTTAGGAGACCTGGAAAACATGAACTTCATGGGGTCTTGAGGGCTGAGTTTGAGAACCTGTGTTCTAACACAATATTGCAGCAGACTAAAAAAAAAAAAAAAAAGTTACTGTACCAAGTTTAACTTATTATTTTGTGTGTTTTCTTCTTTCCAAAACTGCAATAAATATATTGTTTGAACATCATATAGGGAATATAATACTATTTCTTTATAACAGTTATACATAGAATACATGTTTCCAATTGTATTAATGGCTTCTTGTTTATATGAGTGTAATAAATTTGCATTGTATCTTTAGTTTGTTGCTGCAGGGGGTCTACAACAGCTAATTGAAATCTTCAATTCTGGGATTTTGGAGCCCAAAGAGCAAGAATCATGGACTGTAGTAAGTTCACATTCATGTTGTACAGTATGTTATGTGGTCAATTACTAAAGTTGTATAGTACGGTAGTTTTAACTCTCCTCTTTAGGAAAGTTGCACAGTAATGACTTTCTCATTTGTGATTACACAATATCTTAAACTGCAATAGCTTTGCTGAAGCATCTGTGCAAAGTGCTTATCTATAACAGCAGTGACCATTGTGACCTGCAGTTACCTCTACAGGTTCACAATCATACATTAGAGAAAGCCTAGTGACCGTTATATCCGTTTCACAACAGATCTTTATTCCCTTGTATTTGTTACTCTTGTCAGCAATTCCATGCAAAAGTATTCTGTGAAATCACCTTTCAATAAAAAATAATTTAATATTTAAAAATAAGCTTTGATTTGCTTGAATTGTTACAATACCCTTTAATGTAAGTTGAATATGTATTCTACAGTCATAAGGGTCCATGTAATAAGCAGAAACATTTAACCACTTTTACCCGCTTAATAATTATCGTGGAAGGTGGTAATGTTTTCTATCAAATATTATTCTGACTAATAACTTATGCTATCTCTCACCATATCTTTAATATGTACCCATCCAATCTGGCATTCACTTTTCGGAATGAATGCAATTGAGAGATTATAATTATGCTCATTTTTCTTTAAGGCACCACAAAGTTTCCATAGTGCCGTACAGGGTATATGCAAAGTCACAGTAATACATGACTCAGTACATTAACTGCATGCCTTTCGAGCAGTACAGAAAAATAAACTAACATACTAGGTAGTATGCGGACAGGAGGCAAGCATTGAGGAATTTAGTATCTTTACAGGCAAGTGAGGGTGAGTCATTGGAGAAGGTAGATTAGCACTTCAATGAGTCTGTACCCAACGATGGGCGAGCACACAGTCAGTGTCACTGAAAGGGAATAGATGACGAGACAATAAATAGTGGAAGCAATTATAGTGCTAGGGATGAACATGAGACAGGAGTGCCCTGCCCGTGTGAGCTTACATACTAAGAGAAATTATGTTTTAAGTGCAGTTATTATGAATTCAATCTGTATCTCTACAGTGGCAGCTGGACTGTTTAGCGTGTTTGCTAAAGTTGATATGTCAGTTTGCTGTGGACCCAACAGATCTGGATCTGGCATATCATGACGTCTTTGCCTGGTCAGGAATAGCTGAGAACCACAGAAAAAGAGCATGGCCTGGCAAATCGAGAAAGTCAGCTGGAGATCACTCAAAGGGCCTCCACATACCCCGTTTAACAGAGGTACTTTTGCATGATATTTGCTCTTTCTATTTGTATCATATACCAGATAGATCTTGCCACATTATGTCTTCTGAGAAAAACTGTGTGAAAATAGAGTTTTCGGTACTCCCCATTAAATCCTTTTCTCTAAATCCATTTAGGGGACACTGCTAACACAACTAAGCAGGATATAAAGGTTAGGGAGGACACAATCAGGCAAAGCTGTGCGCAAATTTTTTCACATAAAACTGATGTCATTCGATACAAAGACATCGAATCAATAAAATCTGGTAAACTTGTGGATGGAGGACCAGGTTGCAGCCCGGCCTCAACTGAGGCTCCATGATGCGCTGCTTAGGAGGTGCTCATTGATCTGGTAAAGTGCCTCCTAATGTTAACGAGAACCAGAACCTTCTCCGTGATAAACGTCTGTATAATGGTTGCCGCATTCCACCTGACCACCTGCTGTTTATTTGCCGTTCATTCTCTCTCTTGGGGATCACAAAGAGCCCAGACACTACTTTAATGCACTGATGATCATTTAACAACAAAGTCTAGTAAAGATCTAACCACATCCATGAGGAAGAGCGTTTACTACTTTCCTAGGCTACATCGGTCCCAGGTACAGTGATGGTCCTGTTTCAGATTGAATTTAGACACCACCTTTGAGATGGAACAAAAGATTTGTATTCCTTATGAAAGGACACGAGATATGATTACCTACAAGGTAACGCAGCCAATTCAGTACCCTTCTTACAGAAGAAATAGCCAACAAAAATACATCTTTCAGTTAAGTAATTTAAAGTCAATTAACTCAAGAGGTTTGAATGTTGGTTTCTGTAATGGTGAAAAGACTAAGATGAGGTCTTGCTGATCATGGGGTTGTTGAATATGTAGAACTTCCTGATGAATCGCATGTGCACCTCAAGAAGTCTAGTCAACTTTTGCTGACAATGATTGATAGAGCCAAAGCTAATTTCAGGCCTCTGTCCAGACCATCCTTTAAGAAAGGCAAGAGGTTTGCCAAATTAAAGGCCAACATATCTAGGTTTTCCTTGCTATATGATTTTTTTTTAGAAGAGAGCAGTTTACAGGCTTTGATCATGGTCTGAATGGCCTGCTCAAGTAGCTCCTTGCCAGAAAAATCATGGAATCGACAGTCTTTCCGTTAAAACCATGTCAGTTAACTCTTGGTGGAGTAATGGACTTTCACTGAGATCGTCATCCTTCAGAGACAGCCTCCAGGGCGGCTCTGCTAACATGCTTAGAATGTTGGCATATCATGATCTCTTCGCCAGTCTGGTGTCGCCAAAATTACTGAAACACTATTTCAAGACCTCTACCAGATTAACTGCAGTTTCCAAGCCAAGAGCCTGGGACAGTAGAGATCGACATCTATGACCATTTCTCCCATCTACAATAATGCTTCCTTTGTTTTATCAGAAATAGGGGTGGATTTTAGTAAATACAATACAGACAATAGAGGCATCCACCAAATGTACTATTCCTGCCACCATTCAGTCTGGGGGAAACTGCTATGGGGTATATTTACTAAAATGTGGGTTCTTAGAAGTGGAGATGTTGCCCGTAGCAACGAAATCAGATTCTAGCTATTATCTTCCAGAAGGTGTTAGATGAATGTTAAGTAGAATTTGACCTGCACTTTAGTAAATATACCCTCTAGACCAGTGATTCCCAACCTCTGTCTTTAAGGCACACGAACAGTTTTAGTTTTAGTGATATCCATGCTTAAGCACAGATGGTTAAATCAAAATAACTGAGGCACTAATTAAGTCATCTGTGCTCAAGTATGGCTATCCTTAAAACCTGGACTGTTAGTGTACCTTGAGGACCATGGGAAACCCCTGCTCTAGACTCTGGGTTAAAGGGAATGGCACAAATATTTAACAAACTAGAACTACCCTCCACCCTGATCTATTTATCACTATTCGCTCCTACCACTGCAATCCCCCCCTCCCCCTAGAAGAAATGACTAGATGCCTTTCTCCGAATACTGTACAAAGCAGGTGGGAAACTGGGTATTTGAAGGTCCCATAGCAAAAGTTTGTAAGGGCCCGTAAGTACCACCCAATGGTGAAAATTTATATAACACATGGAAGGATGATGGGCCCCCTCAGCTTTGGGCCCCAATAGCAGCTGCAGCTATAGTAGTTACGCCTGTGGTACAAAGGGTTTTTCAGGCTTGTGAGACTATTTCCTCCTTGATCACAGTAATTATTGATGCTTTGCCTTATTAGCTCATGCTGCCATTTTTATTGACTGCTCAGATATTTCAGGTCAGCATTTAGGCCTCAATTCAGTTAGGAACGAGGGTTGTGAGTTGCTGGCGCACGTCTTCACAGTTTGATCTGGCCCTGGATCCACTAACAGCACTTATCAAGAGAGTGACAATGTCATGCCTATTTGAATTGAGCCCTTAATTTGTAGTGTTTGTCCTTCCTATACAGAAGTTCAGCAGTTTTCTGTTCCGATTCGGCACAACCATTCTCCCCCAGCACAGCTCTGCTCAAGTGTATTGCAGTCATTCCCGGAGAGGCTGCTCTTCTTCAGGCTGTTTTGAATCACTACTCAAGTGGCTTCTCGGTATCATTGTTCCTGGTAAAGATCCCACATCTTGGTATACCCTTTGAAGCCAACACTGGTTTCAGTGTCTGGTTTTTTTTTGGGGACTTCTGGACAGATACTGGGATTAGATGGTATCCTTTGTCAGTACCAGTTTTGCCACGATGAGAATAGCTTTTTGTTCTGAGGTGGACTTCCCAACTGTGCTTGCACTTGTCTCTATCAGGAGCTTGTCTTTGTGGACGAATTCATGATGAAGCCTAAATGGTCTTTCCTAGAGGTTCAGATTTCTGCTGCACCGTCCACATGTGCACTGTTCTTCTTTGGGGTCTTATGATTGAACCTCCCTGAAGTACTGGCAGACCATATTGTGCAGGTTTGCAGGTTGGGGTCCTATGGTTAAGCCTTTTTGAGGTTTCCTTCTCATGGAGATTTTTTTCATGACTATTTCTGTTCCCTGATTGCCTTTATCGGGTTAATGGAGCCCTTGAGGTCCAGTTTCAACTGGGTTTGTGGTCTTCATGGACAGGGGTCAATTAAATTTTTTATTTTTGGGCTGTAGACTCTCTTCTTTTGAGTTGCTGATTGCTTGGCTTCATTTCCTGTTGCTGGGATTAAGTGGACTCAGACTAGGAGTTGCCACGGGAGTGGGACTAGAGAGGCTGGGTTGAAAACTAGAAGGCTTGATATAACTCCTGCTCATTCAGAATGACACTTTGAGTAAGTAGTAGAGCTGCGTAGGCTAGATAACTAAACTGAACCAGCTCCACAGGATTGCTGGGTTGCAGGATTGCTGGGATGCGGGTCAGAACCAGCTATTGCAGGAACGCTGGGATACAGAGCAGAACCAGCTATTGCAGGCACGCTGGGGTGATCAGTACCAGCTATTGCAGGAATGCTAGGTTGAGCCAGTGAGTACTGGAGATGGTTACTGCGCAGAACTCTTGCTGTGATTGATGAGAGACCGCAGCAGGTCTGTGGACAACATAGCACAGGCAAATTAGAGAGTGCTCGGGAAGCTTCCTTTATACCCCTGGCTATTCAGGGATAGGCTGAGAGATTCAGGTGACCGCTGGCTGGCTCCCGATGGAATACTGATCTGTCAGCTGGCCCACACTGTCATGGCTACGCCCAGAGCTGGTTTTGGAGGGAACTTAGGCATGGAGCACACTGTGGACATGCAGAGAGACTTGTAAGCACTAATGGACTGGGAATAATACATCCACATGATCTCTGCAGTTCAGGTCCAGCATATTAGCTGGATTGCAAAACTCTTCTTGTAATCAGGAGCCTGCAGCTCTCACAGACAGAGAGACTCTCATGTGCACAATAAGGGCCTGATTCAGAGCCACTCGTAAGCGGCAGCTCGTTCGCTCTGAGCGATGTTTGCCCAACTGCGCATGCGTACGGATCGTTATACGCATGCGCGAACCAGTCAGTGCGGACGAAATTCATGTGCTCGCAAAATAGCGAATGCCTGCTAATTTGAGTGACAGAAAGAGGTGTATGTGGGTGGTAACAGGGGAAGGTGCTTGAAAACGGGGAGTGGAGATCCGATCGCAGGCGTGCTTAAAGGTCAAAACGGGCGTTTTATGGGTGTGCATATTTAAAACAGCAGCGTCATTGACCACGTCACTGGGTTTTTTTTAAGCCAGAACTGCTCGCAAAATTGTGGTAGCAAAAACCAACCACAAGAATAGCGAGCAGTTCATACCCTGTTCGATGTACTCGATTAATCTAATAAATAGCGGACATGACGTAGGATGCGAGCGGCCAGGGGGCGTAGTTTCCCAAAAAACGACCGCAAGTTTTGTACGCTCGTTCAGACCTAGAGGCGTGAACAGACCGCAAACAGCGAACGGTTCATTTGAATAGCCACCCCTATTTTCTGGACGAGCGAGCGCTAATTGCGTCCGGCTCTGAATCAGGCCCTAAGTCCACAAAGGGAATCCAGCAACTAGCAACACAGACACATGCTGCAGCCTGCAGGCAAATCTGGATATCCTAACCTGTAGAACAGGTGGCAGAGGTAAGTCGCAGGACAAATGAGTAAAGTATGAGGGAAATAAATCAGGATCATGGCACCATTGTCTGGACAGACTGACCTGGTTTTCTGCTGGGCAGTCGATCAGGTACAGTATGGGCCCCATTTGGCACTTGATCCTCCTTAGAATTGCTGCTGTTTTTTTAGGAAGCTTATCGTCTTTCCCTGAGCTGGTGTTAGTTCCATTAGGGCTCAATTTCCATTAGTGCGGGCCCTAGAGCAATAAGGCATGGGTCCTCATGGTGCAAGGTCATTACCTGGTCCTCAGTGCTTATACCAGTTTCCTATATGCCTTGGATTACATTCATGGTATCTTTAGCTGCCAATTAACGTACAATTTTATGACTGGCTTTGCAAGGCTGTAACCCCCCCTCCCTTTAAACTTGTTTTGGGAAATCCCAGGGTCTAGCAGTGTCCACCAGATTGGATGGTAGAGGAAAGAGGATTTTTGTACTCCCCATCTAATCCATTCCTTGTAACGATGTTCGCACCCCGTAGCTTATTCTGTGTTGGATAGGCTTTTCTACTCCTTACTAGCTGATGCATTGTGAGGAATGGATCTTATGGGGAGTACAAAAGTCTTCAGTCTTTCTTCTCTCTACGTGAAATGCAAATCACTGAAATTTTTACTTGTGTTGTACAAGCAGTTAAGAATAAAACATTTTTCCACCCAGAAAATGTAACGCGGAAGCTCATTTGCTGCCATTTTGTTGAAAATAGAAATATGGTTTTGCTGCTAACATGAAAGCATGTCACAAGGGAATCACATTTGCCGTCCACTAGTTCCACTATAAAGGGTCATGTTCTTAAATATTGTGTGCAACGCTAAATTAATATAAAAGTAAAGGTTCAGTTCAAGAATAATAAAATACTTTATTTGTTTACTTGTCTGTTACAGTGTTTGTATATTTAGTATATTTCATTGTAGATTTCTTTCATTTTTGTCTCTCTGAAGGTTTTCCTAGTTCTTGTCCAAGGAACCTGTTTGATTCAGCGGTTAATGTCTGTCGCTTATACCTATGATAACTTAGCCCAAAGGTAAGTATAATGTATTATTTATACCTCATGTGCCAAACAACACCAAAGACCATTTGAAGTATTTCTCCTTCATCCACTAGGGGACACTGGAGTTCAAGACAGTGGGGTATAGACGGTGGTAGAGCAGAGCCTGGCACTTTAAATAATTCTGAAGTGTGACTGGCTCCTCCCCCTCTATGCCCCATCAGCCCCAGTTTTTAGAATGTGCCCGAGAGAGCCGGTCACATAGGGCTGAGCTCCAGCCCACTCTTAGCTGCGGCCCCTCCGCCCCCTCCCAGGCTCATGTGGCATATACTGTAGTATATCCCCTCCTGGAATCCTGTAACGCCGCTAGCGTTATTACAAGGGGCGGAGCTACCGCGCATAGAGCGCGGATACCAGTACAGGGAGACTGTTCAGACAGTCTGTAATGTTGCTGCCTAGCAGCATGCCTGATCCCTGCACGATGAGCGCTGTCTTACTTTATAGAGCCTGACAGCGCTCTGTTTGCTGCTCTCACGAGAGCCGAATCTTCCCTCTGCTCTATCCCCACGAGGAGGGAGCCTGCCGCGCCCCGCTACTCCCATAAGGGAGTCTACATAGCACCAATTGGCGGGGCTTAGGGAGCTACTCAGCGCGGCTGTTCCCTGCCGCGCTGGTGCTTGTAGGAGCGCTGGCTTCTGCACACAGCCGCCAGGGAGCGAGGCTGTTATTCACAGCGCTCTCGGCTGCGGGTTGCGGCGCCGGTGCTTGTATGAAGATTGCACCGGCGCTGTCTATTTCATTCCCGCTCCACCACTCGCTTTATGTCTGCTATACATTGTTTGCGCCCCGCCCGCTTATTATAGTAGGGGCAGAGTCTACTTCATGCTGGCTTGCACAGATGCCGCCATACTCCAGGAGTATTATTAGCATATGCACCTGCCTTAAAAGGAGCCGGGGCTTATTGCCAGCATCACCTGCATCCTCACTCTGGAGTTGTGTGGGGGGTGCAACCCTTAACAGGGTTGTGGGTTTTATTCCCAGTACGCCCTAGCTGTTTGGAGTTTGTATGTTCTCCCTGTGCTTGCATATGGCCTCTACCGTTTTTTTTCTTTCCTTAAGCCTACAGCACCTGATCTTATTAGGTTTAACGGCACAACTGTGGAGTTTGTACTTTAACCTGCAGTCCTTATAGAGATCTGGCTCTGCCTCATCTCGGTTATATTGCAAGTAGTTCCCCTACGGAACTGGGCAGTGTACTGGTTTAATATTATATAATAAAAAAAAAAAAAAAAAAAAAAGGACCCGCCGCCACTATTATAGAGTGAGTGTCCGGGTCCCAGGCACCCTGAAGCACGGGGAGGAACATGCCACAGCCTAATATAGAGGTTGTGTCCATGCCACTTTGCCCACCACATATCTATCAGCGCCTACGGCCACACGCCCGATCTCGTCTGATCTTGGACGCTAAGCAGCGCCAGGCCTGGTTAGTACTTGGATGGGAGACCGCCTGGGTATTCCAGGTGCGACAGGCTTATTACATTGAACATCTGGGGCAAATATGCTTGATGTGTAACAGAATAATGCAGTGTGTTTCTTGCATCTATAGCTGCCAGAGATCACTCTGCCTAAATAGTTGGGGCCACTGTTCTGGCTGCTGCCAGAAATGACGGTTATTGCATATCTTTAACCCAAGGTTAGCACAAGGGTGCGTCCCATCCCCAGACTTATGCCTCACATTGGCTCGCCTTAAGAATGAGCCGTACTCTTCTCATGCACATATGTGGCTGCACATATGTTAAATCTCAACAGCCTTCGGTGCTTACCTTAGAAGGTATGCATCTGTGCATCTATAGGGATTTATATCTTATTTATTCCCTTATACTGTGGTTTCTCTTCAGATCGAATAAATCTTTCGCCTTTTACTTAAGATTTCCGTGGAGAGGAACAATCATGAGTTTCATGTAATTTTTTGATGCCCGGCAGCTGCTGGGCTGCACACACAAGAAGTAACGTATGGCCGTTGTAGTGGTTGGCATTGCTGTCTCACATCACTGAGGTCATCTTTTGATTTCCATCATCTGGAGCCAGAAGGGCACACCTGATAAAGCGAGTACACCGGTAACGGAAGAGTCCCAGGATCGCAATCAGTCTGGGATAGTACGTTGCTAACATTTCCTGCCCCAACACCGTAGCAGAATGACGTCCACGCGCGGCACATGAGTAGTCTCCCTGTGTGGAGGTAAGCCACATGTATGTATATACTTGTATTTTGTACTAACCCTGCGTTTAGACCTGGGGCTCAGTTCCTTCTAACTATTGCCCGTGTTATATTTTTCAAATTATATCGCCACCTACTAATCTTGTATGTAGGTACGCGTAGGCATGTAGGGATTTATGTATGTGTTAAGTATATATATATGTGTGTGTGTATATACAGATGTATGTGTGTGTGTATATGTATATATTATTATATATATATATATATATATATATATATATATATATATATATATATATTGCTTCTTATCCTTACCATTAAAGCAGGGGTAGGATATGTTCTTATCAGTTTTATGTCTGATACCTAGTATATTTAAAGAGGATGCTGCGATGGGAGGCTGGACTCTCCTGATCTGGTAGTTTGTTCTATAACTCCGCTTTACACCATCTCTCCCTAGGGATTGGGTGGTGTGTGTATATTATGTATATAATTATGGATATGTGTAGGTATTCCTATACTTCCACATTCATTAAGATACATCTTATTCCACGTCTGGAAAGCTGCCAGGGTTTACCAGAAGCTGTCGCTTATATCCATACATATTATATGGTGGCTCTATAGATTAGAGACATGTTCTGCAGCTTACATAGGATAGTCAGAGACTCCTACGGCATTGCTTTTAGTATGGACTCTATACATGTCCAGGGGCCTTCCTGTATGTCCACACATGTATATAAGGATATGTACTTACACCCGCCTCGGGTTATTACCTATTAATTACAACTACACTCTAGGGCGCACTTAGTAACAAACTTGTAAGACACTAGGAATGCAATGTGTGTATATATAGATATAGCATGCTGATCTCCTGGTGCGGGATATGTGTATGTGTGTATATGTGTATATATATATGTAATGTAGCGTGCGGATCTCCTGGTGCAGGAGTTTGACAAGTGACTTACTATGTCGGTACTAACTCTTCCTTTCAGAGAGTTTGCCTTTTCATGCAGCTATGTTTATATGTGTGAATGTGTATATATACTGATATATTCCCGTTCCTTGTATGAATTTTCCTAATAATTGGAGAAATCTGTTTTTGCCCCTGACTGGCGTTATCACTACGGATATATCTCTTCTTTACTTGGGATAATTAACGCATTCTATGTCTATGTACAGGTACCTTTCTCGGTATCGATTCTGGTACCTTATATTATTGTCTTGTCGCATATCTCACTACAATAGGTATCTGTAGGTCACTTGGGTACATTTCCTATCAGTACATAGAGAATCCAGGATCTATTCCATCCTCATGGCTTATTTAGTTAATTTACATGAGGCCTAGGGCCACCCGTCGATATAGGCAGGGTCTGGCCTGGGTTGTATCAGATTGTGGGCGTAATACACACTTCACCATTATAAGTGTTAATGTAAGGGTACACTAGCAGACCGTTTTTGGGGTATGTGTAATCTCTATATGGATACATATCCCTAATGGAACAGGCTCAGGTATAGCGTCCTGTTGTACGACCTTCTTGTCTCCATTAACAATTTGCTAGTTTCTACAGTATTTTCTTCTGCAGCATCTCCAGACTGAAGTCCGTGCTGTAGAGCATTGATCTTTGCCACTGAGGCTACTCTCTGTACCTGACGTGGTGGTTTGCTGTGAGATGAATAAGGTCAGTGACATCCTACATAGCGTCCAGAGGGCTTCTGGTCGCTCACAGGTAAGCGGGCTTACCCCACTAATGCCTCGGCAGATGCTTTCTTTTTCATGCATCCTGACATAGCTGTTGTTCTCTCTTATGCACCCTAGTTGCTGTCCTAGCAGCCTTCCGCTCTTTTAAATCAGTTGGCTGTACACTTTAGAGCTTTCCTGGTGTGTGGGTGCATAATTGCAACATTGAGATTTGTGACCCTATTCTACTGGAATCTGTTGGGGTTATGGACTGAAGTACATCTATGGGCTAATGCACATCTTTACTATAAAGTGTGACAGTCTCTATGTTCCATACAGGGGGCCTGGTTTGTTTCCTGTTCAGTATCTGTTGATAATTCAGCACACTGACAGGTACCTGAATGGTACCTTCATAGTTGTCCTAGTGCTTTAGCCTTGCGGATGGGATACTTCCCTATATTGGTAGCTCTCCCTGGGTGGAGGTGGCATCCGTGCTCTTTTTCTGCTAAGGGTATCCTGGGTGTTTTCATACTATGTTCAGGCCAGTTGTTGGTACTGATTACACTCTACCATCATGAAGGAAGTTGTCTGCTGTTTGACAGGATGGGTGGTACTGCCGTCTGACCCACTGGAAGGAATTGTAGTCTCAATCCTCTCGTATCCGCCTCTGCCTCATGCCAGTGGGATCTCCACTCGTTGACAACTTCTATGGTTTAAACCTTCCACTGGTTACCAACCCTTTAGTAGTTGGACCTCGAGAATGGTTCAGGGCGACTGTTAGGTCGTGATTCTTGCCTCCTTGTTTGCTTTGTTAGGAGTCTGTGGACAGGTCCAGCTCTGTCTCTGTATATTGGTCTCATTATACTTTTATCTATATGATGTCCCGCAGTGCTGGGATTCTGCTGTCTGAGACTGTTGCAGCTTCCTGTAGTTGTCGCTAATACGGTTTTCTCGAGTTTTGTTCTCATGTTACTGCCATTCTATGGATTCTAGTTGGGGTTTTCTGCTCCCAACGGTCTTGCTTGGTCTGTTTTTGGCTGAGCTTACGGTGTTCTGATGCTTTTCATCTGCGGGTACTCTCTCTAGCCGTATTCCATTGAATTTACGCTGTAAGTTGTGGAATGTCTGTGACTGTTCAGCAAGGAGCTCTGATTGTCTCCTGGCTCTACGACATGCCTCCAGTCTTGGGCTGTCCCTGTTTCGGTTGGCCGGGAGGTCGGCAAGTACTCCGCGCTTCCCACCCGGGAGGTTGGCTTTGGGACGTCCCCACTGTCTTGAACTCCAGTGTCCCCTAGTGGATGAAGGAGAAAACAGGATTTTGGTACTTACCGATAAATCCCTTTCTCCGATTCCACAGGGGACACTGGACGCCCGCCCAGCGCTGCGTTCCTGCCGTTTTGTTGGGTCCTTATCTAGTTGTGTGACTGCATGTGTTCCCTGCAGAGGGTTCCTCTGTTCTTCTTCAGTCTGTATTGTTCCGTTCTGTGGTCTTCTCCTTCTCCTCATTTTCCTATTGTCTACCGTCTCCTCTCGGGCTCAGTTCTTAAACTGGGGCTGATGGGGCATAGAGGGGGAGGAGCCAGTCACACTTCAGAATTATTTAAAGTGCCAGGCTCTGCTCTACCACCGTCTATACCCCACTGTCTTGAACTCCAGTGTCCCCTGTGGAATCGGAGAAAGGGATTTATCGGTAAGTACCAAAATCCTGTTTTAACCTAGTTTGCTCATTACATGCCACAACTTTTTCTTGCAGAGTCCTGAAGGCCCAGTCAGATCATAGATCAAGGCACGAAGGTAAATGTTCCATTAATAGCTTAACATCTGGCATATCCCAATGTTACTTTTTGCTGTGCAGAATTGTATAGAATTGTGACCATCTCCTGTGTTTTTTATTGCTGACACCTAGTTATCAGATATTGATTAAATGCTTTTGACACCATGGGCTCAATCTACACCTATTCGTATAGTCCTGGAGTTTAAAGACCGTCCCTATCATGGTCTTTAAAATTAAAATCTAGACAGAGGTTTCCGCTTTTAGAAGAATTTGAGAATTGCCAGTTCTTGTGGTGGTGTTGGTAAATTAAGTTAGATTCCAAGTTAATTCCTCCTTTTGTAATACAGTGCTCCCTGTTTGTTGTACGATCAGCAATTCAGCTGTGATCTCTGCACTCCAAGGGCCTGAGTCAGAGAAGCGGGCAATGCCGATATTAACGTAGATGAGTCATTTTTTTTTATTTTTTTTTGCAGCTGCCTTTCATGAAAACCCCCAAAAATGTGCAATGCGCAAACGTCCCAATGGACAGGAGCATGGGGACTGTTCAGGCAATGCATGGGGCGATACTGGGCGGTGTCTATTAATGCACTCAAATATGGTCCGTCTCAAGGGACTGTTATGGGAGTGGGTGTATCGCCAGTGGCATATCTATAATGAGTGCAGTGTGTGCGGGGCACACGGGCCCCCGGGTCCAGGGGGGCCCTGCACCACACACCCCTGCACCCAGATTTCTTTTAACTTACCTGTCCGTGGTCCCGCGTCGGGTGTCGGCGCTGCTCAGAACACGGGAAAATGGCCACCGCGGCCATTTTTCCGGTGTTCTACGCATGTGCAGTAGACTCCGGGCACACTCTAGTGCCCAGAGTCTACAGAACGCCGGAAAATGGCCGCCGCAGCCATTCTAGTGCCCTGAGTCTACTAGTGCTCCGGTGGCTGGCCAGCTGCGTCAGTTGGCTGCCAGCCACGGGGGGAGAGGAGGAGGCCCCACACGGGGAGTGCACACGGGCCCCCTCCTCTGTTAAGACGCCCCTGTGTGTCGCTGAAAACATTTGTGTACAGAAACACTTTAGCCGCTCACATAGGAGGCCAAACTCAGATGGAGAACCTGCCATTCAAGTTTTCATGATGCATTCGATGTTTGCGGCTTTTCCTTCCAGAAGGCAATGCAGCATACACAGACGCTGAAAGTGGACGTCTTAGTCTTTGCACATGTAGAGGCACTCTTTTACACAGGGGAAGAGCTTTGTAGCCGCATTAGCGTAACAAAGCCACTGATCTCTGAATCAGGCCCCAAGTGTACAGATGGGGTTGGGTACGTGAACAGAGCGCACAGAATGCCTTTGTTGGGAATCCCGAAGGTTGAAATATCGAGGCCTGCAGGTATGTAATTTAACCTTATACCCCATCCTGCAGCCTAACCCTCCCCTCCCGCAGCCTAACCCTAATCCTCCTCTCCCACAGCCTAACCCCCCCCTCCCGCAGCCTAACCCTAATCCTCCTCTCCCACAGCCTAACCCCCCCTCCCGCAGCCTAACCCTAATCCTCCTCGTAGTGCCTAACCCATATTTCACGCAGACTATCCCTAAATCTCCCCTCCTGCAGCCTTACCCTGACTCTCCCCCTAGTGCCTAATCCCAACCCTTACCTACAGGACAGCAGCCGCCGGGATTCTGTACCCTGTCAGCATTCTGGCGCCAGAATTGTGAGCGCCGGCATCCCAACTACTGTACATCCCAAACAGATGTATTAATTCTATGACGTGGCATTTTCTTTATAATGCCAGTTTGGCCTGTGGTTTAAAGAGGTATAAAGAGGGAGCACTGTATTTACAATATTAGTAACCTTTTATATTCTATGGAGCATGGCAGGTATAAGTAAAGAAGAGAGAAGTGTGGCCAGACATACAGTAGTAAAATATAGGATTTAGTGTTACCTACTTTGTATTATTTGTAGTATTTCCAAGTTCGTAGGTGTTCCAGTCTGTGCACATAGGTGGTAATCAATTGTGTCTCTGATGCTTTCTGTGTTTTGACAGATGTAATCCTACATAGACATCATTAATTCAGTGCACACAACCATTTAATCAAAGCGGTAAACCTGGCTGGCAGGGGAAAAAGTAGAACACAATCTAATTTTACTGTTTGCTGCCCTACCATTCCACCTTGCAAAGAAAGCCATGTGTACTGCATATATGTCTTTCCATAGAAACCCCTTCCCCTGTCAGGGACTGAATGGAGTAGAGACGGAAGTTGTTAGTGCTACAGTGGACATTTTGTTACTGTGTGCTGTCAGAGACCTTTAAAAGAAATGTGTTATGACATAGGCAATGGGGTTATCAAGTAATGTTTTCTTCTTCCGGGTCCTTAGGGATCCACAGGGATACCATGGGGTAAATGTGGTTGTAGTGATCCAGGCACCAAACAGTTAAGCTTTCAGCTCCCAGCTCTTCCTCCACACATACCCTGGCCACAGGCATCCGATTTGTCATTTGGTGCGGCAGGATTCAGACGCACCTTTATGTGGGTGGGGGGGGGGGTGGGGTGTATATGAGATGCACAGCGACCACTATCATTGTTGTCTAAAATATAATTAAACACTTGTGCGCTCACACTGAAGGAAGGCTGCTAATACCGAAGTGATAGAACACTGTATCAAAGAATAGGAATACTTAAAAAAAAAAAATAGGCGCTCTACCTTAAAAAGGTAAACTACAACCCAAATGAATGGCTGAGAAGCAATGCATTTGGTTATGGAAAATACACATGAAGTATAAATAATGAAAACCAATGTGTTTGTTATATAGTCACGTTTTTAGATAGTACTTTGCTACAGATATGTGGGGAATATTTTTTTTGCGTGCGTTTTTTCAAATTGTACTTCACATTTTTTTGTTATTTGTGAAGGCAGTCACGTTTGCACTTAATTATGTCTAAGAATAAAGGTAAACCAGAAACTGTGGCCTCTGTGCTGGTTTCATGTAAAAGTTGTTTGGCAGGCTTGTCTCCTCAGGAGACTTTATACAGGATGGGTTGTGTGCTGCTGTTATAAAGAACCACCTCACCAGTCCAGTCTACCAGCCCCTATACAGGAGCTATCTTGGGTGTCCTCCTTGTCTCAGGTTATGACGCAGCTAGTGGACTGTTTGGCTACGCCCACGCTACCTCCCATAATAGGATACCCACAGCAGTTCTAGCTGCTATGTTTGTTCCCTGACAGGATTCAAGTGGGGTTTCCCTTGTGTGATCATACTTGCATGAAACAACTTTTATTAAGGTGAATTAGTAAGATTTATTGTCATACAGGGTGGTGCAATATTTAAGCAGGCAGTTAAGCAAACAGTTAACAATGTTCATATAGGCATTTCTGAGTAGCAGGTATGCAATGATGATACAGTCCAGGATAATGCAAGGCATAGAAACTGAATTTAGAATGAGGAGGACAAATGCTGGGTGAAGTATATGGATGCACAAAGTCCTGGTTGACTAATAAATTGAAGTGTTGACTGAAATATCCAGAATATACAGTAAAGTGCAGGTACCCTAGTCACTTGATAAACCACAATGCACAGGTGAGAACAGATGATTGGAGGCACTGATCTAGAATGCTGCAAAGCAGTGCAGAGAATCTGGAAGGCACTAGTAGTTCTAAAGAATATGCCTCTGCAAACACACTGGATAGCAATACTAACACAATCCCGGATTGTAAGTGCAGTTTGTCAAGCAGGTAACACAAGGTCCCAAAAGGCAGATACATAATATACATTAGATAAACAGAGTCCAGATAACTGATAAATGTAATACTGAAGATGTGGTGTGGTGCCCAAGTTAGCTAACTTGGAAGAAGTTAAAAGAAGCAGGTAGTAAAAACTGGACAAGTCCTGGATAGCTGAGCTCTGGTGAAGCAGATTAATGTCCCAGACAACTTGCATGAGAAGAAAGAGGATATCGGGTTGCAGGGACCAGGATCTAGAGACAGTAGGAAATACAAGGAATACTAGCAGTCTTGACTTGATGAGCTGGCACCAGGGAGCTTGTGTGGCTGGTCTAAATAGGAAGTTCAGGTGCAGCTCACAGCTGCTGTTTCAACTAATTACACAGTTAATATTCAGACCAGAGGAAGAGAGCGACACCCCAGGCAGGGAAGAGAAACTGCACGGGCCGTGATATCGCCCTCAGGGAAGAGCAAAAGGACAGCCTTCCTCCAGACCGTCTAGTTCTTGCAGGACCACCAATCAGCAAACTAAGAGGTCCAGGCCGGTCAAATGTCCAACCTCTAAGCCGGACGACAAACGCTCTGCTTGATGGGGCGAGCCTCCTCCTGGGGAAGATCCCAGGGTGGGAGGCCGACTTCTTCAATTTGCGGACTACTGGTATCAAACAACAACAGACACCTGGGTCCGAGAAGTGTGCTTTCAGGGGTATGCCCTCACCTTCTGGAGGCATCCTCCCCAGAAGTTTTTTTGCACAACTCTCCCATCACATTCTATCAAGGCCTTGGCCCTCCAGAAGGCCATTTACTCCCTGCTGCTGGCAGGGGTGATAATCCCGGTTGCTGTGGAACAACAAGGAAGGGGTTATTATTCCAATCTTTTTGGTTCGGAAACCAAATTGGTCTCATCTCCCTATTCTAAAACTGAAAACCTTCAACAAGTTTATCCATGTACCCAAGTTCCGTATAGAGACTCTTCGGTCAATTTCTACTGTTTGCTGTCCTGCAACAACATTACCAATTTCAGAGACTGCCCTTTGGTCTCTCAACGGCCCCTCGGGTTTTCACCAAAATAATGGTGGTTATGACTGCCTACCTCAGGTGTCAGGGAACCAGAATACTGCCATACCTGGACGACATTGTGATGTAGAACAGCTTGAGACTGTGCCAATAACACCATCTCCAACTGACCATTGCCTGCCTACAGACGCATGGCTGGATCACCAATTGGAAGAAATCCTCTCTTTCTCCAATACAGCAGATGGTACATTTGGGGGCACTTATGGATTCTCAGGCACAAAGGGTGTTTCTGCCAGAGGACAAGATTTCGGCCCTATTGCGAGTATGCAAATTGCTCCGCAAGCGAAGGGTATCCATTCGATCAGCGATGCAGGTCCTGGGGTCAATGGTATCCACCTTCAGCATGGTGGAATCTGCTCAGTTTCACTCCAGGCCTCTGAAACATTTGATTATCTCCCGGTGGAATGGGCAGTATCATCTAACACGGTCTCAGAGGATCCTCCTCACTCCAGAGGTTTGGCGCTCGCTCTCATGGTGGCTACAAAATGCTCATCTGGACAAGGGTCGCCCATTCTGGATTCCAAATGGGTGTTCCTTGCCAGTCTTCGTGGTTTAGGGGCGGTGACAGGTCATCCTACCTTTCAGGGAAGATGGACAAATCAGGAAAGTCACCTGCCCATAAACATCCTGGAGCTTTGCGCGCTCATCCTGGCACAGGACCTACTTCAAGGCAGGCTGGTCCAGATCCAGTCCAACAACGCGACCACAGTAGCCTTTCTCAATCATCAGGTAGACACACGAAGTCAGGCAGCCATGGGTGAAGTGACAAACATTCTGATCTGTGCAGGATGTCATCTTCCGGCTATCTCGGCAACATTCATCCCGGGAGTCCTCAACTGGGAAGCGGACTTCCTAAGTCGTCAGGACATACACGCCGGAGAATGGGCTCTCCACCCGGAGCTTTTTCAACACCTGGTGAAAATTTGGGGCCTACCAGACGTAGACCTCATGGCCTCACGTCAACCACAAGGTGCCTAGGTACGGGTCCAGGATCAGAGATCCCTCAGCTGCCTTTGTAGATGCTCTGGCAGTCAGAAGTGACTTCAAGCTGGCGTATCTCTATCCTTCAGTTGCCCTCCTCCCAAGGGTCCTCAGGAAATTCAAGCAGGAAGGCGGCACAGTAATACTAGTAGCTCCTGCTTGGCCCAGGCGCCGTTGGTTCACCGATATACAGAGTCTATCCATAGACACTCCGTTTCCTCTTCCTCTATGGCTGAATCTGTTAGCGCAGGGTCCCTGCCTGCATCCGGACTTACCTCGTCTGCCTTTGACGGGGTGGCTCTTGAGTCTCCCATCTTAAGAGCCAAAGCTCTGTGATTCAGACGATGCTTAGGGTACGAAAGCCTTCCTCTGCCTGCATCTATTACAGAGTTTGTCAATCTTTTGGTCAATTGTATTCCCACAGGAAGTATGACCCTAAGGTTTTTAGGGTTTCCAGGGTACTTTCTTTTCTCCAGGCTGGGTTAGACCTCGGTCTCCGCCTGGTCACCCTGAGAATACAGATTTCTGCGCTGTCAGTTTGGTTCCAGCGAAGCATTGCTTGTCTGTCAGATGTTAGAATTTGTTTTCATGGTTTTCTCCGTGTTCAGCCACCCTTTCTCCCAACCGGTGGCACCGTGGGACTTGTTTTTGGTTCTCAAGGGGCTACAGGATCCCCCATTTGAACCTCTGGACTCAGTAGATTTGAAGTGGTTGACAGCGAAGACACTTTTTCTCCTCGCTATCTCTTCTGCACGTAGAGTCTCTGATTTGCCAGCGCTCCCCGGTTTTGTTTTGGTTTTTTTGTGTGTCCTCCGTACACGGACGGGTTACCTTCCTAAGGTAGTGTCCCATTTTCATGTGAATGAAGAGATTGTGGTTCCAGCTTTCCAGTCTTTCTGTAGGTGAAGCCTCCCTGGATGTGGTTCGTACAAACGCTCTTAGAAAATCAGACGCTCTTTTTGTGTTATGTGGTTTTCACAAACGGGGCTGGCCAGCTAACAAACAAACTCTGGCTATCTCTCAGGCTTACACGCAGGCTGATCTCCCTGTTCCAAACACTGCAACAGCACATTCTGCTCAGTTTGTGGGACCATCAAGGGAGTTTCATCGTGTTGCTCCTGTGAACAATTGTTTAAGGCGGCCACGTGGTCTTCTGTCCACACCTTTCTTAGGTTCTACGCCTTTGACATTTTTGCCTCCCAGGATGCTTCCTTTTGGGGTGGCGGGTTCTCCTTTCTGCTCAGGAGCGTCCCCACTCTTAGGGGAACTGCTTTAGGACATCCCCATGGTATCCCTGTGGACCCCTATGGACCCTGAAGAAGAAAATAAGAGTTATAGTACTTACCCTTGTTAACTGTTTCTTTGAGGTCCACAGGGCACCCACCTTGACGTACCTGGCTGCAGTGGGTAATTTTTCTTTCGGTCATGGATCACCTCATCTTGTGTCAGAGTGTTTGTGGTGTACATTTATTCCTCTTTTCTTCTCCTGTCCTGGGTTTGTTTACAAAACTGAATTCCTGTGGCCAGGGGCAGGGTGTATGTGGAGGAGGACCTGAGGCATCCTGGGAGCTGAAAGCTTAACTGCTTGGTGCCTGGATCACTCCAACCACATTTTTCCCATGGTATCCCTGTGGTCCCTATGGACCTTGACAAAAAAGAGTTAACAAAGGTAAGTTTACCATAACACTTTTTTTTTTTGTTATGTCTTCCTTGAAACCTGTGTTTGTATTATGTAAATGAACAATGGACATCACATGGGCGCGGGATACCTGACTGTGCGATGGCATATCGTATTCACAGCGATAGCAAGAATGATGGAAGCGGTACCCCCATACCTTCCAATCCGTGTCCTCTTTCATTTGGGATTGGAAATGGCTATTGAAATGGTTAGACATATCAGTCCAGAAAATATTCCGTTAATGAAGGCAGATTAGGGTGAAGGTACCATACATAAAATATAGTTACAATCCCATGAAAATAAGTGTCAGGCTATGAAGCAGTATGCAAAAACTAAAGATTTAACCTTTTTGGTGAGAACAAAAGATATTACTGATACATGGAGTAGTTTGTCCTGAAGATTTTCTTTGTGACTGTTAACACAATAGTACTGACTCTGTTAACAAAAAAAAAGAAAAAAAAAAAAATACCATTTCTAACTAACCAACAGACAGGAGATAGTAAACTTCTATAATAATTTCTCATGAATATCATAGTATACAAAATATTTACAGCTCAGATGCCATATGTGATAAGCCATAAATTATGAATGGAAGAAAGCACAGACTATTAAAAATGTGGTCAGAGACCGTTGTTATACTTAGTACCAATCTTAAAGCCAATCAATAAATATTAGGTACAGATAGATAAAAAAAAAAATCAGACATATGTTAAATATGAGACAATCTACACACAGCCTTTCAGTTCTCAATAGAATGTGACTACAAAACAGAGGTTTCAGAATGCCCCTCAGCTCTCTTTTTACTGTGACTCCCTCCCCACTCCTTCATCACATGACATGCTGAGTGTCTGGCAGCCATATTTGTTTGCCCTCCAGAGAGAAATATTTGTAAGCGTATAGCTTAGATAATGAGCACTCTTAGAAGGTACCTAAATTGCTATTTAAAGATTTAAAAAAAAAAAATGTTTAGATGTGGGGTTGTTGCTTTAAAATTAGTGGAAGTTTTCTTTTGTAATTGAGAATAAAAGAGCCCTATTACATTGTGCTGTTAAATTATGGTTATTGTACCTGTAATGTGTAACCATTGTTTTAATGCAGCTTGTTTGCTTTTATGGAATCCATGGCCATTTCACAACAGGTGTTTTGACTTACTATTGACCTGTTTCCTGTATTTCCCCTACTTAGTTACACATTATTCAATGTGGCTCCTGGTTAGCTGGGCTCATTGCTGTTCTGTGGTGAAATCCAGCCTTGCAGACAGTGATAATTTACAAGATTGGCTCAAAAAATTAACCCTTCTTATTCCCGAGGTAAGACAACTAAAAACATTGTGCCCATGAGTGTGAAGGCATTCTTTCATTATCCAACAATATAACTTAGTGACCTACAGCTGTATTTTTGAGTTTGTGCTTACAGATCTATTTTTGCTGCTGATATACAGATGTGCCCTCACTCATCTCTGCAGCCTGGTCCCATCAGACTCTGCTAGCGCTGGGCATCTTCTGCGTCTCTTTTTTTGCCGATATTGTGTCTAAGTTGCAATTCGATGTGACTAGGACGCACCAGGAGAGTGTACTGATTAATTTAATATGTGACACTTGTATATCTGTGTGCGACTTAGTCTCTCAATCTACGATGCAGCGGCTCAGTTTTTTTCCACAAAAATGTACTGTTTTCAGTCTCCTTTGCACACCGATATACAAGTGTCACCTATCAAAGTAATCAGTACAGTCTGCTGGTGCATTCTAGTAGCATCAGATTGCGCATTTTCGTCCAAAAAAGTCCAGACGCTGAGTAGCACCGGACCTGGGGACTCACTCACGCCAGGCATATCGCGATGCACGGTGTATTGAGGCTAGATGAGAAAGGACATATCTGTAGATCGAAGGCCTATCCGTTAACTTTCAGGGTTTTACCTTCCTTTTCTGTAAGTAGGTTTTGCTCAAAGGAAAATATAGTTTTACCCTCCACATTTCCCAACAGTCCCTTCTTTTCCATTTGCAAATCAGATATTTGCAAAACCTCTACACGATCTGGGTATACATGCCACCTCCAAAGCTGACAGTGTGCAGTAGTAGCTATTTGGCTCAGTAAGTCACTGTAGCTTTCATACAACAGGACCATAATTTAGATTTTTGCTATAAAATAGTAAAGTGGCCCTGCACTTTATATATTTACAATACTTTCCATTAACATTTCATTATAATTTATCATGGGATACATTAATCCATCCGACTGAGACCCACTTTAATGCCTTTCCCCCTTGTAATTTGAAATATGTTACATTGTCATAATTTATATTATAAGGGGGAAAGGCATTAAAGTGGTTCTCAGTCTGATAGATGGATTAATGCATCTCATGATAAATTCTAATGAAACATTAATGGGAAGTGTTGTAAACATATAAAGTGCAAGGCCACAAAGGGTACACCATAACTTAAACAGGATGTATGGCATATTCAGCAATACTACAGCACATGTATGCACTAATATGTAGCAGTGTGTGGCTTTATTTTGTGCACCTGTGATTGCACACGGAAGAAAAGATTAGGTGTATGCCCCGCCTGCTGGCCATACTACATTCCTTTATACATTTTACTGTTGGAGCCTGCCAATTTACTTTATGCTACAGACATAAAACGTCCTTGTAAAACTGTTTCTAAGCAATACAGTATAATCACAATGCTTGTTTGGGGC
Organism: Taudactylus pleione; assembly: GCA_031769625.1. NCBI lineage: Eukaryota > Metazoa > Chordata > Amphibia > Anura > Myobatrachidae > Taudactylus > Taudactylus pleione. Next base: position 31,056,042 of record JAUIMM010000200.1, read on the forward strand.
AAGCAGTAGACCTGTAGAGCAGTGGTTCTTTTTAAAATGGCACAATGTAGTATGAGAATTTTTTTCCCAGCACCCCTAGGCCAAAAGTTTCTTCTGGAGAGATTTATGAAAAAAATGAAATGTAGTAAATTGTGCTTACTGCCCATCCTTAGGGTCACTTATGGGGTGTTGGACATGGTTGCACTTCTGTTTGTCCATATATTTTATGATTGGCAGCCACCAGCACTGGTTTTGCCTATCACATGGACCATAAATAATTTGATATGGTTCTGGATCACCAACCCGTGGCACCCCTGCAAGTACCCCGCAGCACCCCAGGGTGCTGCAGCTTTGGGAAGCACTAATGTAGAGGACTGTTGTGTATACACAGCTGTGGTGGAACTTTCTTTTTTAGAAACACATTAGAAAAAAATAAAGCGATGCTTCAATTCAATGCACAATTTTGTTGTGGGTGTGACATGCTCTTTGACTCTTCATGTTTTCAACGCTAGACAGTTATTCTTTAAAATACCAAACTGAACGCCAGACGACCCCGCACCGCCCCTTAAGTGCCTCTGCCTGTCAACCAGGCAGAGGCATTCAAGGGCTAGCGTGCATGTTAGCAGGACCCATTCTGCACACTTGCGTGCACTGCGGTGTGCAATACATTAATGGGTAATTTGTACAGCATGCAATCAGAAAATTCCTTTGTGTCTTAAATAATGTCTAAAAGTAGAAGTTTTATGAAAGATTTACCCCCTTCCATGCACATGATACTTTCTATCCAAGAAATGCTACAGCCTTTCAGTGTATCGTATGGCAGATAACATAGCAGCAGCTTGCATTTAGCTGAATATTAAATATCTCCGAATGTCATACTTACATTTTTATGGTTTGTGCATGTTATTCAATGCTTTTTACTTCAGATAGACATGTGTCAGGGGGACTTACCATTTCTGAATCAAATGATTCACATTCATTACACTGCTGCTGCTAGTGATGTGAAGTTAATGTATGGAGAAATTTCAGCCATTGTCTGGTCGTCATTGGTCAAAATCACTAGTTATCATTGATTAAGCCTGCTGTAGTTCCAGCTACCGCTGTTGTAAATTCCACTACAGTTTACAAAAAGCACATGACAGTGGCATGTGTAATTAGTAGCTATGGATGCTTGCAATTTTAACATAAACCCTGCTTATTTTAAATGGAAGCATTCTATTTCTTTGTGTAACGCTAAAACACAAAATTGACTCAAAATAAATAGCACAGCCTAAAAATAATAGTGGGTTTTAAAGAACAAAATATTTTTATTATATTGAGCCCTCCACGGTTTTAATTTTTTGCTGCTATAGAATCCAAGGATAAAATTCAAGTGTATGATTGTGTTTATTCTGATTTTCCTTGTAAGACTGCAGTGCGTCATGAATCATGCAATGGTCTGTACAAGCTGTCCCTTTCTGGTCTGGATGGCGGTGATTCAATAAATAGATCATTTTTGCTATTGGCTGCATCAACTTTGTTGAAATTTCTTCCTGATGCTCAAGCATTAAAACCTATTCGGGTAAGTAATTTCACTTGTAGTAATTTACTCCATGATTTTGGTCTTAGAAGACAAATGTTGCGAATCAAAATGTAGATATGAAACAAAAGCAATTGGGCAACACTGAACCAAAGTGAATTTGGTTTGTTCTTATTCACATAAGTCTGTAGGGCACCAAGCAGTCCATATGATATTATATAATATCCAGGGTTTCCTTCTGTGGAACTGATAGATGTCTGAACCAGTCATGTAGGATTTTTATCCTGTGCATATTTAGGTCTTCAAATGATGACCTCTTCTGGATACTAGAGAAATCTTAGTTTATCTTTAGTCCTTTCTTTTAAACAAAAGAAAAAAAAATGAAATGCATGGTTACATTCCCTATTCCAGTGGTTCCCAAACTTTCTCAGTTAGAAACACCCTTAGGTTCTCCATAATTTTTTCAAGGCACCCCTAAGCCTAAATAATTATAGAGTGAACCATTTTTTAAGTAGTTGGGTCAAAATAACATAGTATTTAGGTCAGCCCCTTCCATGTCTCTCCCTTTGCTCCCTTCCGTGTCTCTCCCTTTGCTCCCTTCCGTGTCTCTCCCTTTGCTCCCTTCCGTGTCTCTCCCTTTGCCCCACTCCATGTCGCTCCCTTCCATGTCTCTCCCTTTGCTCCCTTCCGTGTCTCTCCCTTTGCTCCCTTCCGTGTCTCTCCCTTTGCTCCCTTCCGTGTCTCTCCCTTCCGTGTCTCTCCCTTTGCTCCCTTCCGTGTCTCTCCCTTTGCTCCCTTCCGTGTCTCTCCCTTTGCCCCACTCCATGTCGCTCCCTTCCATGTCTCTCTCTTTGCTCCCTTCCAGGTCTCTCCCTTTGCTCCCTTCTGTGTCTCTCCCTTTGCCCCACTCCATGTCGCTCCCTTCCATGTCTCTCTCTTTGCTCCCTTCCATGTCTCTCTCTTTGCTCCCTTCCATGTCTCTCTCTTTGCTCCCTTCCATGTCTCTCTCTGTGCTCCCTTCCATGTCTCTCTCTGTGCTCCCTTCCATGTCTCTCTCTGTGCTCCCTTCCAGGTCTCTCCCTGTGCCCCCTTCCAGGTCTCTCCCTGTGCCCCCTTCCAGGTCTCTCCCTGTGCCCCCTTCCAGGTCTCTCCCTGTGCCCCCTTCCAGGTCTCTCCCTGTGCCCCCTTCCAGGTCTCTCCCTGTGCTCCCTTCCGTGTCTCTCCCTTTGCTCCCTTCCGTGTCTCTCCCTTTGCCCCACTCCATGTCGCTCCCTTCCGTGTCTCTCCCTTTGCTCCCTTCCGTGTCTCTCCCTTTGCTCCCTTCCGTGTCTCTCCCTTTGCTCCCTTCCGTGTCTCTCCCTTTGCTCCCTTCCGTGTCTCTCCCTTTGCTCCCTTCCGTGTCTCTCCCTTTGCTCCCTTCCGTGTCTCTCCCTTTGCTCCCTTCCGTGTCTCTCCCTTTGCTCCCTTCCGTGTCTCTCCCTTTGCTCCCTTCCGTGTCTCTCCCTTTGCTCCCTTCCTTGTCTCTCCCTTTGCTCCCTTCCGTGTCGCTCCCTTTGCTCCCTTCCGTGTCGCTCCCTTTGCTCCCTTCCGTGTCGCTCCCTTTGCTCCCTTCCGTGTCGCTCCCTTTGCTCCCTTCCGTGTCGCTCCCTTTGCTCCCTTCCGTGTCGCTCCCTTTGCTCCCTTCCGTGTCGCTCCCTTTGCTCCCTTCCGTGTCGCTCCCTTTGCTCCCTTCCGTGTCGCTCCCTTTGCTCCCTTCCGTGTCGCTCCCTTCCGTGTCGCTCCCTTTGCTCCCTTCCGTGTCGCTCCCTTTGCTCCCTTCCGTGTCGCTCCCTTTGCTCCCTTCCGTGTCGCTCCCTTTGCTCCCTTCCGTGTCGCTCCCTTTGCTCCCTTCCGTGTCGCTCCCTTTGCTCCCTTCCGTGTCGCTCCCTTTGCTCCCTTCCGTGTCTCTCCCTTTGCTCCCTTCCGTGTCGCTCCCTTCCGTGTCTCTCCCTTTGCTCCCTTCCGTGTCGCTCCCTTCCGTGTCTCTCCCTTTGCTCCCTTCCGTGTCGCTCCCTTTGCTCCCTTCCGTGTCGCTCCCTTCCGTGTCTCTCCCTTTGCTCCCTTCCGTGTCGCTCCCTTTGCTCCCTTCCGTGTCGCTCCCTTTGCTCCCTTCCGTGTCGCTCCCTTTGCTCCCTTCCGTGTCGCTCCCTTTGCTCCCTTCCGTGTCGCTCCCTTTGCTCCCTTCCGTGTCGCTCCCTTTGCTCCCTTCCGTGTCGCTCCCTTCCAGGTCTCTCCCTTTGCCCCACTCCATGTCGCTCCCTTCCATGTCTCTCTCTTTGCTCCCTTCCATGTCTCTCTCTTTGCTCCACTCCATGTCGCTCCCTTCCATGTCTCTCTCTTTGCTCCCTTCCATGTCTCTCCCTTTGCCCCACTCCATGTTGCTCCCTTCCATGTCTCTCTCTTTGCTCCCTTCCATGTCTCTCTCTTTGCTCCCTTCCATGTCTCTCTCTTTGCTCCCTTCCATGTCTCTCTCTTTGCTCCACTCCATGTCGCTCCCTTCCATGTCTCTCTCTTTGCTCCCTTCCATGTCTCTCCCTTTGCCCCACTCCATGTCGCTCCCTTCCATGTCTCTCTCTTTGCCCCACTCCATGTCTCTCCCTTTGCCCCACTCCATGTCGCTCCCTTCCATGTCTCTCTCTTTGCTCCCTTCCATGTCTCTCTCTTTGCTCCACTCTATGTCGCTCCCTTCCATGTCTCTCTCTTTGCTCCCTTCCATGTCTCTCCCTTTGCCCCACTCCATGTCGCTCCCTTCCATGTCTCTCTCTTTGCTCCCTTCCATGTCTCTCTCTTTGCTCCCTTCCATGTCTCTCTCTGTGCTCCCTTCCAGGTCTCTCCCTGTGCTCCCTTCCAGGTCTCTCCCTGTGCCCCCTTCCAGGTCTCTCCCTGTGCCCCCTTCCAGGTCTCTCCCTGTGCCCCCTTCCAGGTCTCTCCCTGTGCCCCCTTCCAGGTCTCTCCCTGTGCCCCCTTCCAGGTCTCTCCCTGTGCCCCCTTCCAGGTCTCTCCCTGTGCCCCCTTCCAGGTCTCTCCCTGTGCTCCCTTGCAGGTCTCTCCCTGTGCTCCCTTGCAGGTCTCTCCCTGTGCTCCCTTGCAGGTCTCTCCCTGTGCTCCCTTGCAGGTCTCTCCCTGTGCTCCCTTGCAGGTCTCTCCCTGTGCTCCCTTGCAGGTCTCTCCCTGTGCTCCCTTGCAGGTCTCTCCCTGTGCTCCCTTGCAGGTCTCTCCCTGTGCCCCCTTGCAGGTCTCTCCCTGTGCCCCCCTCCACGTCTCTCTCCCTGTGCCCCCCTCCACGTCTCTCTCCCTGTGCCCCCCTCCACGTCTCTCTCCCTGTGCCCCCCTCCACGTCTCTCTCCCTGTGCCCCCCTCCACGTCTCTCTCCCTGTGCCCCCCTCCACGTCTCTCTCCCTGTGCCCCCCTCCACGTCTCTCTCCCTGTGCCCCCCTCCACGTCTCTCTCCCTGTGCCCCCCTCCACGTCTCTCTCCCTGTGCCCCCCTCCACGTCTCTCTCCCTGTGCCCCCCTCCACGTCTCTCTCCCTGTGCCCCCCTCCACGTCTCTCTCCCTGTGCCCCCCTCCACGTCTCTCTCCCTGTGCCCCCCTCCACGTCTCTCTCCCTGTGCCCCCCTCCACGTCTCTCTCCCTGTGCCCCCCTCCACGTCTCTCTCCCTGTGCCCCCCTCCACGTCTCTCTCCCTGTGCCCCCCTCCACGTCTCTCTCCCTGTGCCCCCCTCCACGTCTCTCTCCCTGTGCCCCCCTCCACGTCTCTGATTGAAGCCCCCTCTATGCCTCTCACTTTGCTCCCCTCCTCCTTATCTCTCATTGCAAGCCCACTCTTAAGAAAATTACTCTGAAGTGGCTCACTAGGTCACTGGCCGCCTGCGGCACCCTGGTCACAACACCGCGGTACCCCAGGGAGCTGCGACGCACAGTTTGGGAACCACTGCCCTAGCCGAAAGCGATTAGTACATGCTGTGTGTGTATGCAAGAAAACAGTGTTCATATTAAAGTATACAGCTGTTAAATACCACTTTTTTTATTACCCCTGTACAGATGTGTCCTTATACCTCTTTGCTGCAGTTGCTAAAAAGTACACCTCGGCGCACCAGGTCCTTTGAGACTCTGCTAGCACCAGGCATCTTTTTTGCGTGTTTTTTTTGCAGAAAATGCGTCTGTCACGAATATTGCTGGGTACACACTGGCAGATATATTGGCCGATCAATTGATCGGCCAATATGATGGGTGTCCGTCAACCAGTGTGTACCAGCGATATGTCTGTGAACCTTGTTGTTCAGACATATCGCGTCGGCTCTGCTGCGCAGCCGATGCCCAATATATCTGTGGATATATTGTGGCATCGTGCTGTGTGTACAGGCGGTCTACCGATCGCCCGTACACTTGCGAGAAACACCCCCTGGCCTGCGATCAAAAAGCAGATGGTTGTTCAGTGTGTATGAACAATCTATCTGCAGATATATCTGTTAAGTATGTACCCAGCTTAAGCGATGCGACTAGGACACATCAGCAGGCTGTGCTGAGTAATTTGATATGTGACACTTGTATATCTGTGTGCAGCTGAGCCTCTGATTCTGTACAAGAAGTGCAACAATGTAGCGGCTGCAGCTTTTTTCATTCCAAGTTCCATTGTTCTTCATATACAGAATTGGGTGCACACAGATATACAAGTGTCGCATATCAAATTAAATAGCACAGTCTGCAGGTGCACCCTAGTTGCGTCACATTGTGACTTACACATTTTCGGCACAAAAAGACGCCCGACGCTAGCAATGTAGCACGGGACCAGGTGATCACTTACGCCAGGCTAGTTGTGCAGCATGGTGTATTGAGGCTATGTGTATGAGGTCACATCTGTATATACTTAGCTACATACACCTTTTTATTTTCTTTATAGGTAGAAGACTACGAGGAAGAAACTATTCTACGACCTGGATGTAAAGAATATTTTTGGTTACTGTGTAAACTGATCGATAACATCCACGTCAAAGATGCCAGCCAGGTATAGTTTGAGTTACAGCACACAATGATCTTTTTTTATTTTGTTTAGAAAAAACACTAAATGGCAGATTCAATTATCTGCAGTGTTTACCACATGGGTAAATCTTCAAGTTTAAAGCCCAGAGCTATTCAATAATGAATAAATTTCCACAGATTCCATAGATTCTGCATTAACTGCCAGAATCTAAGGGTTAATCATGCGGGGTGGGGTAGCGAGCCTTAATTAAATAGCCCAGGGCTGACAATTAGCCCCCCACAGCTATTTCAATCTTCCCATACATTTTTTTTAGTCCCTAAAGTTTTTATATACACTTAAGATAACAATTTTTATTTTTTTTGGCTAGTGTTCTTGAGTAGCCAGATTTACCAAGACTCAATTACTACATAGTTACTCAGAGGACAGAACCACCCAGCGTCACACTACTCCTAATGTAGTTTAGTTGTTACTTCGAAATTCAAAATTGTCATATGTGCTGTAGTCCGATCAGAGATACAGTAATTCCTTAATGAACTTTACACAAGCATCATTTGCAAATATCATTAGCTTTACAGCACCGCTAGCGATCTGGGCAGAGTGATATCCGCTTATATTTCACGGATGATGAAAGAGATAGACGTGGAGGTACGGTGCTGTCAGAACAGTTTAATGTGTGAGAACAGTGTGATGGAGGGAGAGAGGAAACTCGTATAATAAGTTATAGTATATGTACAGAATAAAAGGGGCAGCCAAATGCTTTACATCAAATTCATGTTTTTTTTTGTTAAATTCAACTTCCTTTTTTTTAATTTGTGAGATTGCTGTTAAAAAAGAATATTAATCTTCTCTGCACACCCTGGCATAAAGAATAAGGGTCAAGGTGGTTGTTACGGCAGCAATGAAAGATAAATAGTTTTTTGTTGTACAAGGAAAACTGGTCCTATGACAGATAATTATGTTTGAGCATTAATGTGGTAATAATTCAATGTACATTATTATTTTATAAAATGCCTTCAGGCAAACTGCTTAATGTAAATTTGCTTGTCTTTGGTCAGAAACAACATATTGATTTAGTATCTCCATTTTATTCCTAGACAACATTGCTCGATTTGGATGCTTTAGCAAGGCATTTGGCAGACTGCATTCGCAGGTAGGACGGTTTCCTGTCATTGTGTTGTCATAACCTGGCAATTGCTGCCTCTTCCTGTGCATTAACCATGCTGCTCCGCAGAGTTATCTGGTAGCTGCAGCAAAATCTTAAATCTAGTAGAGTTTTTAGTTTTCTGATTAATAATAGTGATTTGTCTGAATTTTCTTTTTTACTAGTATTTTGAGAATCTAGTTACAGAAGCAAATAATTAAGCTTTGTGTGTTTTATATGTCTTCATTTTATAGCCGGGAAATCCTAGACTATCAGGACGGTAACATAGAAGATGATGGTATGACAGGACTCCTGAGGCTTGCAACCAGTGTCATCAAACATAAACCTCCCTTCAAATTTTCTAGGGAAGGGCAGGTAGGATTATGTGCTTCATGCTCTGTCTATCCCCTGTTCCTATTGGCTGTTCAACTGATTTTAATTGGTTCTCTCGCTCTCTCTTTTTTTATTAGGAGTTTCTCAGAGATGTTTTTAACCTACTATTTCTGTTGCCAAGCCTAAAGGACAGACTGCAGCCCAAATGTAAATCCCATTCCTCCCGGGCAGCAGCATATGACCTCCTGGTGGAAATGGTAAAAGGCTCAGTGGAGAACTACAGGCTGTTACACAACTGGGTAATGGCACAGCATATGCAGTGTAAGAGCAAGCATATTTATAATACTTTGCCTATCTTTTACTGTGTCTTTAGCTTTGCTAAAGGTAATAGTGGAATATCCTTTATATATAAGCTAAGACCTATGTTAGATCACATAGGTCGCTCATAACATCAGTCTGAGCCATTCACAGCTATTCATCCAAAATAGGTGACCCGCACTCTCCATTTGCAAAGTGATACATATATAATAGGGATAATTGTCACGGGTTTATACATTCAACACAAATGTAATAATGTACACAAATGCACATGGGAGAATGCCTAATATGTAAATTAAATGATAATACATTAAAAATATATACATTACAATGGAACCATATAGATGATCAGGGGTAGCACTCCAGCTGCACATCCCAGATTGCCCTGCCACAGTTTTGCTATTAGTGCATGCTCGGATGTGTAGTTTCACAGCAGCTGTAGTGAGAAACGTTGCCTACCCCTGTACTAGATGAAAATAATTCTGTGTATACAATGTAAAAACAAAACATTGATATAACAAGGAGATCTGAAAGTATGTGTGATGGGATTGGCTTTAGCTGGATACACACTGGCCGATCAATTGATCGGTCGGCCAATATACCTTGTGCTCGTCGGCGAGTTTGTACCAGCAATATGTCTGAACGACGTGGTTCACAGACTTATTGCTTCGGCTGTGCTGCACAGCCGATGATGGCAGATATATCTGTCCATCATGCTGTGTGGACGGGAGTTCAGCCGACCATCTGTACACTTGAAGCAGAGGCCGTGGGGGAGGGGAGTGAGACTTGACTCCCAGCCAGATGGCAGTGATGGTTGGTCAGTGTGTATGAACAACTATCATCTGCAGATATATCTCTAAGGTGTGTACCCAGCTTTATTCTGTCTCCATGTTGGGGGAAGGATCTTGACAGACTGGCCTTTGCGTTTTTTCTTAGTTTCAGTAACCATCTGTTACTGCTTTTTCCCACTGGTGCGGTTTGACCTACAGACACTCGCTGCATGTAAGTGTCAATCACACACATTACCATTGTGCTCTCCAGTTGAAGAAATGTAGTGGCTTCCAGCACCTGGAACCGCTTACTTTTGGATAGTGTGTGTGTAGCCAATACAGCACCTCTTTGCTGGTGATTGCTGCTCTTTGCTCCTGACCACTTACTCTACATCAGGACCCTTGGTGGTGGGCAGATCATTGACTGCAGAAGCTGATTTCACATAGTAGCATCATTGGATAAGTTTGGTTTAGCTTAGTGGTTCCCAAACTTTTTTGAATCACGGCGCCCTAGTGTATCAGCATTGTTGTCACGGCACCCCTAAGCCAAAAGTTTGTTATTAAGAAATTCAGAAAAAATGTAGTGAAGTAAATTGTGCTTACTTGTTATCCTTAGGTTCAGTTATGTGGTGGGGACAGGTTTGAGCTTCTGTTTGTCCACATATTAACATTACATTGACCATAAACAATTTGATTTGGTGCTGGACCATCAACCTGAAGCACCCCTGCAAGTGTCCCAAGGCACCCCAGGGTGCCACGGCGCACAGTTTGGGAACCACTGGTTTAGCTCAAGAATTCAGTATGCAAAGTGTCTTGAAGGAAGAGAGCAGGATCTTGAAGTATAGCAGTGTTTACAGATTATATCACCCAGGCTTAGTGGCATCACGGTGAAGAAAGATTAAGCCCACTCACCGTGGCCTTGTGTATGTAATAAAATTCTACCCCTATGCTTCAACACGTAATGTCAAGTCTGAACCACATGCAAGATACAGTGGATATAATTACCCCCTAAAGGAGTAACAAAATCCTATTTAAACCATATTCCATCTGTATAATCCAGGGGTGGGCAATAAGTGGCCCTCCAGCTGCTGCTGAACTACAGATCCCAGCATGACCTGCCACAGTTTTGCCATTTGGTCTTGCTAAAACTGTTGCAGGGCATGCATGTGTAGTTCAAAAGCAGCTGTAGGGGCATTTATTGCCCACCCCTGGTATAATCTGTGTAGCTGTGCATTTGTGGTTTTTAACCGCTCTTTTAAAACCTAAAGTTTAGCGTTAAACACTACTCTTTGTAGACCCTTCTCTATTCCTGCAAGACACCTGTTATGTGGTGAAATCCTGTGACATACAGGTAAAAGCGATCATTCTAATTCATCCTCTGGCAGTGCTCTGCCTGCTCCTGAGTAGTCCTGATCCAAAGTGGCCAGGAGGTGCCAGCTACAGTAGCCAGCAGAGACGTTCTGCGGCAGATACTTCCCACACCAGTCATAAGTCAAATGTACTGTACGTTTTAAAAGCTAAACTAGTAGTTTTTGTGCTATTTCTAAAGCGATCCTTTCGTTTTTAAGGTATTGATATGATATATCTTCTGAAGTTCAACTGCTTAAGAAAATTGTCAGTATAAGGTAGAACAATGCTAAAGCATTTTTGTAACATTTTGTCCTCGGTTAAACTCGTTGATCTTTTAGATCAATTCTAAACTACTCTTTGCTAGTGCCCAAGGGTGGTTTTTGCTAAATTATAGTGACCCTCCCACCAATGGCCTCTGCTTTCAGCCATGGTGACATGAACTGGTTTCAGGTGGTAAATTAGACCCTCTAGTTCAGGGCTTGACAAATTTTTCTAAATCTAGGAACCAGGATGAAGGTGTCGGAGCCCGACAGCCGTCCCCCCCAAAAAATTACAGGAGTGAGTGAGGCGCGCAGCTCTGTGTGTTATGCACCTGTTATACACACTATACTAGTCCACAAAATGTACGCAGTTGAATGGATATAATAAATTGAGGCCCCCTCACTGCTCTGCACAGCTCTCCTGGGACCCCATTCCTGAGCACCTTACCCCCCAGGCAACCAACCCCCACGGCCACACTACTGAGGGGGTACCCCCAGGCAAACCACTGCTCTGCAGCGACATTGCTGTACAGCTTCCCCCCGGGCAAACAACCTCCCCCACAGTCACATTACTGAGCAGCTAGCCCCCCCCAATGGCCACACAACTAGGGGGGTACCCACCGGCAAACCACTCCTCCGCAGCCATGGGGGTCTTGTGTGATGATTCTCTATCTGCTAGGTTCTGTCTCTCTGTTCTTCACTTTTTCACATGCGTCCTGTGTATCAGCCTTTAAATCCTTATTTTCCAGTGATGATGGATTAAAGGAAGTAACTCCATGTGTATTACTGGCAGGGTTTCATCTGTGACTTTTTTCACTTGGTTCATTTGCTACATAACTATAATTCAGATTACTGCAGTTTGTTATCAATCTCTGTGTAATAATGCCTTTGACGAAAATGTGTCAGTTTTTATAAACTATATTAACATACTAATTATGAACTACAGCTTCTCATGCACCTTATAAATGGGACTACTGGCCCCATGATGATGTCCGGGCTGAATGCAGATTCGTTGGGCTGACTAATCTCGGAGCAACCTGTTATCTGGCATCTACCATTCAGCAGCTGTACATGATACCGGAGGCCAGGCAAGCCATCTTTACAGCAAAGGTATGTGAGTGCTAGACTGTCCATGCATACAGATAGAACATTCTCTGTATTATAGTTTGGTGGTCTAGCAGCAAGAATACATTTTCTAACGCCTGTCCTAATATTTTACTACAGTAAACTATACATAATATATTGAAAAAATGAATTTTACTTTTCCTCACATCCTGTGCTTTACCAATGGTGCTTTGCACTAGTGTACAGTTTGAGTATACGGTCAGCATAGGGGAGAAGCCAACTACACTTCTAAAGAAATGTCAAGTGCCAGGCTCCACTCTCTCACCCATCTATACCCCATTGTACATACTCCAGTGTCTCCTAGTGGATGAAGGAGAAAATGAAAACTTAAGAATTTCCGCCATGAACTGCATCAGACCTTGAATGAAGTACATATATGCTTGGAACACCTATACCCTGTTTATTTGTGTTACGTTTCTTAGGTAGTACTAATGTAAATAATGCCGATGTGGTGCGAATCTCAGAAATGTATGTGCTTGTTTATATGCCTTTTTTCCTGTATAAAACAAATAGAAATGTGTATGTATGCCACCTAATTAAAGGAACAATAAACCTTAAAATTAATTTGTTCCCTTGGATTAATTAAGAAACTAAACGTATTCCTGTGATGCTGAAATATATTAGACTTGAACATGTCTAAATGTATAATTAGATACATTCATCTTATTTGCAGTATTTAGATGATATTAAGCATAAGACTACCTTGCTGGAACTCCAGAAGATGTTTACATACTTAATGGTAAGTGGCTTTTCATTTGCGTAATATTGAATTAAACCCTCTCTTTTTTTTTTTTCTGGTCCGCTCTAATTGATTAAAATGTTACATCTTTATTAAAGACCACATCTGCTCTATAGTGTCTACTGTTATAGGAAAAAGGCACCTTACCGGGCATCATAAATGCATGTTTGCCATTCATTCTCACCTTCCTCCCACCAGTGTAAAGATTCACTTGTGTATTCAATGTGCCTTCCCTTGGTTGACTGTGATACAATGACTTCAGCGTTGCCACCTAGCATCCATGTATTGTATACACTTGGGACAGCTGGAGGAGATGGTTTCCCCTGTCAATTAGGAGATGCCATGTATAAATGCAGCAGCTATGTCGGGATTTAATGAATGGTGGAAGGTAGATCGTTGTCTGCATTAGGGAAAATATTTGTATAATAAAATATTAAATGTAATTATTTAAACTCTTACAATATGTATTACACCTTTCACACTGCCAGCAATAGCCTGGGTTATTTCAAGTGAATGCGCAGCCACCCGGGTTTTTGTGCAGTGTGAAAGGGGATGCAATCGGGAAACCGGCTGACGTGATCCCGACAGCCGGCTTCCCGACTGCTTTATTCCGGTGTGGGTTAAATGACAGGCGTCTATATCTAGACGCCTGTCATTTTCCCGACGCAGGGAGACAGGCGCCCAGCATTCCGATCGTAGTGATGCCGGGCGCCGCGAGATGACAGCCGCGGGGGGGAAGTTAGGTTTAGGGCACCCGGGGGGGACTTAAGGTGTTAGGCACCCCCCCGGGAGGGTTAGAGTTAGGCTAGGGGGAGGGCGGGTTAGGGTTAGGCACCCCGGGGGGGATTTAGGGTTTGGCACCCCCCCAGGGGACGGTTTAGGCAGCGGGGAAGGAGGGGGTTAGGGTTAGGCACCCCTAAGGACGGTTAGGGGGGTTAGGTTAGTTTTTATTTACCTCAGGACGTTCGGGATTTCCAGCGCTGTCGGGCTGCAGCTGCCGGGATCTGTCTGACGGTATTTCGTACCGATTCGGTGTGAAAGGGCCCAGTTGAAATTACCAGGATCGAGCAACCCGGCATTTCAACCCAGGTAAAGAGCACGGTTCAACCCAGCTCGCTGTGTAATGTAAACGGGTAACCCGGGTCGATGGGTTCCTATAGATTTGTCATATTATTTCTCCTCTTAAAGTCAGTAGCCTGTTGTGGTTTTTTACTCAGACTGGTGTTACTCGACCACCAGATACTCGCAAACTGTAAATGATAAGCTGTGTACCTGCATAGTTCCCTTTAATCATAGTTAGATTAAAGTGAGCTCGAATGTGGAGCTAGGGGCCAGAGTATGGGAAGAAGTCTTTTGAATCCTGCTATCTGGCACTGCTTTTCTGTGTTATCCAGTGTAGGTCCAGGTAGCATCAATAAATAGCACCCCTTTCCACACTTTGCTACTGCTGCCCAGAGATACTGTAAGGGCTCACAACAATGCCCCCTCATGTTCCCAAGACTTTGGAGCAGCGAAATTAGTTCAGGTACACCCAGGACCCTCCGAATCCACACTGGACAACCAGAGATGGGAGACCCTCCTCCACTCCAATTCCTGGTAACAGAGTGGTAGCACATTTCTACCCCAGGTGCACTGATTTCCACTGAACCACCAGGATGAATGTTAAACACATTATAAATTCATTTATGTATTTGTAAATTATTAAAACATGGACAACTTTATTTATTGGGCCAGACACATCTTTTATACATTTTAACCCGTAATGTGCATGTCTTTAAAGTCTGTCCTGCAGCACGTGGGATGAACAGGGAGCTGGCCACATAATGTATAAAAGCTTTTCTGAAGCCAAGACCATGGTGTAGAAAGTAAAAAACAAGTGGAGAACTGTATAGCCTGATTTATGTATTGTCTTATAATAAATTGCAGCACGTATTTATTTATGCTTAATATTTATTTCAGTTTAGCTGTACTGCATTATTGATTTTTCGAAGATATTTCATGCTTCATCTTAAATGTAAAGGACTCTTATTTTGCATGTCCATCATTTGGTTCCAACAAACTCATAGTCCAAAATGGTCTGATGTTGAATGTCAGAAAAATGAACTGCTATAATTTTGTATATTGTAGGAGAGCGAATGCAAAGCTTACAACCCCAGGCCCTTCTGCAAGACGTACACCATGGATAAACAGCCACTCAACACGGGGGAACAGAAAGACATGACTGAGTTCTTTACAGATCTCATTACAAAGATTGAAGAAATGTCTCCTGAACTCGTGAGTTCTGCTGCCCTGTTCTCCTTTGCAGTATTTATTTTATTACAACAATATTTGACTTTTGGGTTTTTTTCTCTCCCCCACCCCATGCTCAACAGAAAAACACAGTCAAAAGTTTATTTGGAGGTGTCATCACAAACAATGTTGTGTCTTTGGTAAGTTGATGTAGTGTGAATACATTTAGTTAAAATTTTTGCCATTTATATATTTTTTTAGTTTTTTACCTTATTGTCATAGTCCATTGGGTGACACTGAGATGGCCTTTTTGTGTGTGTACTATTTATAAAATTGTGGTATCCTAACTGCATAGTCCTCATTTGATCTCCTCTGCTGCATTGTTCTAATGGGCTTAGTATTCGATTGTTATATACAGATGTGATTTTTTATTTTTTTTTATTATCCATCTAGTGATTTTAAAATCTCTTTATCACACACAAACAGGAAAATCCCCATCGCCCGCATCTCTTTATAACACAATAGATTGTTCTCCTTGGAGAATGTTGTTTTGTCCCCTTGCCCTCTGTCCTGTACTTCCAGCTTGTCCTTTGGGGATTTGTTAGATAAATATATAGCGGGAGGAGGAGACAGCCTTTTGCTGATAAATATAAAGGGCCCATGGTCCCTGCATCGTACTCTATACCTCATGGTATATGAGTTTTCCTGTATGGACTCTGAGAAAAGGATTTTACATGAGAACAACAATCCTATTCTTGCTTTGTGTTTCATATTGTTCATTTCTTCTTCAGGGTCCATAGGGCTCCACAGGGAGACAATGGGGGTGTAGGTGGTACTTAGAGGATCGGACACCAACAGCAAAGTTTTTTTCAATCCCAGGATGCTCCGGTCCTTCCCCTACAGCCTGAAGGCAACTCAGTTTCATTGGTGTCCGCCATTGACCTGGATCACCGTTAGAACAACAGGGCTGCTATTAAGTAGCCCAAGCTTTATTTTTACTATTTTTTATTTTTTTTCATAATATAGCAAGCAGCGATAAACAGTCTTCTGGACGTTTACACTGCTGCTCCATCACCCCTCCGCGGCGCCCTCGGCTAGGTACACTCGCGTGGCTCCGGGAAGACCTAGCTAGCACAGCTCCATAGACCCCAAACTGCAGCTGGGATTCAAGAGGACAGGCTATGCGCAGTCTTACCTCCAGTCTCAGGAGACAGACCGGAGGCACTGATGTGGACGCTGATTAGTTCGGGACTCCACTAGACCACCAGGGGTATAATATACTGGCGCAGGGGACAGAATACTATGGCCAGGGACCCAGTGGTTGACGTTAGCATAGAGAAGAAGGCCCTCCCCCAGCTCAGGGCGCCATTTCACTGCAGTCTTGCCGCCCCTGAGCTGCTCCTCTCTCACCCTCTTCCCCCTCAGAGACTCACGGCAGCCATTTTCTGCATCTGCCTCAGGTCTCCAGGAACGCTGTATGTGTTTTTAGGGTGTCTTTAGACATTCAGGATGCTCTACATGTACCTATAGCGCCTTCTCATCAGCAGTGTCTCCGGTTTGCTGTCCTACAGCAACATTACCAATTTCAAGCACTGCCTTTTGGGCTTTCTACAGCTCCTCGGGTCTTTACCAAGATCATGGCAGTCCAGGCATCCTATCTTCGTCGTGAGGGGATCAGACTGCTCCCATTCCTGGACAATCTCTTACTCTAAGCAAGCTCCCCAGAATTCTTCACCGCCATCTACAAGTAACCATTGCTTTTCTACAAACGCACGGTTGGCTGAACAACTGGAAAAAGTCTTCCCTGTCCCCTTCTCAAAGAATGGTACATCTGGGAGCCTTCCTGGACTCTCAGGCTCAGAGAATCTTCCTGACAGCTGACAAAATCTCTGTATTACAGCACCGAGTGCGCAGATTACTCCACAGTCGCCGATTGTCAATTCACTCTGCAATGCAGACTTTGACATCCATAGTTCCACCTTCGACATGGTGGAGTTCGCTCAATTTCACTCCAGGTGGAATGGGCTGCCTCATCTGCTCAGATCTCAGACAATGGGCCTCTCTCCAGAGGTTCTCCTGTCCCTATCCTGGTGGCTACAGACGTCCCACCTAAACAAGGGTTGCCCCTTTCTGATCCCGGACTGGGCACTCCTCACAACGGCGGGTGGGGTGCTGTGACCGGCCAGCACTCCTTCCAAGGACTCCAGCAAAGGCAATTTTACCAATCAACATCCTGGAACTCTGAGCCATGTACAAAAGCACTCGAAGTTAGTCAGTATTGGCAGAAGTGTCCTGAATTCTCACATGGGCCCGAACACCATCTCCTAGCCATCTCTGTAGTGTTCATCCCGGTAATTCTCTATTGGAAGGTGGATTTCCTCAGCCGTTACGACATGCATGCAGGGTAGTGGTCTCTCAATCCAGAAGTTTTTCAGCTCTTGGTGGACAAATGGGGTCTACCGCACGTGGACCTCATGGCCTCACAACACAACCACGAGCTTCCAGTGTACAGGGCCAGGACGAGGGACCCAGACGCAGCCTTCGTGAATGCATTATCTGTGAAGTAGACCTTCCATTTGGCGTACCTCTTTACTCCCTTCTGCCTCGAGTTCTTCAGAAGTTCAAGCAGGAAGGGGGCTCAGTCCTTTTGGTAGTTCCGGCTACCAGACGCCATTGGTACTCCGATCTTCAAAGTCTCTCCATAGGCTTTCCTCTACAACGAGACCTTTAACGACATGGCTCTTGAAACATCCCTCCTAAGGTCTAAAGGGTTATCTAGCTCTGTGGTACAGACCATGCTCAGAGCGCGTAAACCAGCCTCTGCCAGGATTTATCACCAGGTGTGGCATACATATTTCAAGTGGCATGCTACTAGAAACTATGACCCTCAGGTTTTTAGGGTTTCTAGTATCCTTACCTTTCTTCAAACTGGATTGGATCTCCTCTCTGAAATCGCATGTCTCTGCTCTGTCCATCTGGTTCCAGCGCAGATTTCAACCTCAATGAGGAAATGGTGGTTCCGGCCTTTCAGTCACTAGACCTCTTGGCTGGTGAGGCCTCTTTGGATGTGGTCCGTGCTCTGAGGATCTACGTGGACCGTAGTAGTGCCATCAGGAAATCGGACTCCCTTTTCGTCCTAGATGAATTCCACAAGAATGGATGGCCAGCTAACAAACATGGCTTTCCATGACTATCTCACAGGCTTACACAGACTCATTCTACTCACTCTGTTGGTCCCTCGTGGGTAGCCCGCAGTGGCGCGTCTGCCGAACAACTATGCAAGGCGGCCATGTGGTCTTCCGTCCACACCTTTCTTAGGTTCTATGCCTTTGATTCATTTGCATCCCCGCCCTTGAACAACTGCTTTGGGCCCTTGAACAACCCTTTGTCTCCCTGTGGAGCCCTATGGACCCTGAAGAAGAAAAGGAGAGTTATGTTAAAACTTACCCTTTTTAACTCTTTCTTCGAAGTCCATAGGGCACCCGCTCTGACGCACCTGGCTTTTATGGGTTTCTTCTCTTGGTCACTTGTTTTCTTTCTGTGTGTGTGTGTGATTCTTCAGTGTACCAGTTTTCCTTTTCTCCTATCCTTCTCCTGCCATGGGCTTGTTAACAAAACTGAGTTGCCTTCAGGCTGTGGGCAGGGTATAGGGGGAAGGACTGGAGCATCTTGGGATTGAAAAAAGCTTTGCTGTTGGTGACCTGTCTTCCAAGTACCACCTACACTCTCATTGTCTCCCAGCGGACCGTATAGACGTCGAAGAAAGAAAGTTAACAAGGTTAAATTTTACCATAACTCTCCTTTTTCCGCCAGGATTGTGAACATGTAAGTCAAACAGCTGAAGAATTCTACACCGTTAGATGTCAGGTGGCAGATATGAAAAACATCTATGTGAGTATGACTACAGCTTACAGCAACTTCACATCACATATTTGCAATCGTATAACAAAGATAAAGCCCCCACACACGGTACGATTTTTTAAAAAGATTTGGCCGTTTCCGACTGATTGGAATGACCAATAGTTTAAAAAATGCTGTGTGTGGGGGTGATCACGATCCGATGCGCACTCCATGCATGAAAGATCAGCGACCTATCGTGCACGATTTGAATAACATCGTTACATGTGTATGCACACTGAAAGATGTCATGCGCAATACAGATGCATAGCACGGATCAGGGATATCCGTGCTACATGCATTTGTGTCATTGACAGAAGCACGGACAAGATCAGTGAGACCTGTTTGCTGCTGTGTAGTTCAATGACGCTGATGCATAGCACGGATCAGGGATATCCATGCTACATGCATCTGTGTCATTGATGGGATCAGTGAGACCCGTCTGTGCTGCTGTGGTTAAAAAAAAAAAAAAACTGTGTAAGAAAAAAGAATGGCGTTACCCAGTGTTGGTTGTGCAAAATACAGGGGACCCTGTTTTTGAGCTAGTCAGAACCAGCCCTGGTTGCCGAAATATGGGGGACAAACTATGTTGGGGTCCCCCATATTTTGCACAAACAGCACTGGGCTCTGATCAGGTCCTGGTTATGGAAATACTGGGGAAAAAATGCGTAGGGTTCCCCTGTATTATTCAGAACCAGCACCGGTCATTTCACCGTGTCCCCTGGCCGAAGCATTAACCCTGACCACTAGTCAGCCCAGGCCGGGGATCCCTGGGAGCTGGGGACCCCCTCCATTAGAGGGGTCCCTCTCTCCAGGGCACCCCAGGCATAGGCTGATAGCCCAGGGCTATCCTCGGCACCTTTGGCCGGTGGGTGCTGGGTTTATTATGTAGTGTAGTGCATTTGATAAAAGTAAAAATATTGTCTTTTGCTGTGGAACTACAGTTCCCTGATAGCCTTCCCCACCTGCTCGTACTTGGAGATCCACAAGTACCGGCATGCAGGCCATTACGTGCCAGCTGGTACCTGTAGTTCCATAGCAAAAGCAATATTAAAAAAAAACACAGAACACACACACACTGTGCCCAGTAAAAATTGTATTAACACATACAAGCACACACACATGAACACACACATACTCACCTATGTATCCCTGTAGCCCATCGTTCCTCATAAGTAGAAAAAAATATCCATACTCGCCTTCTTCTTCGAGTCTTCTTCGTTCCATGTAGGCAATCCCCGGACTTGGCAACAAAAAACACAAATACGCGAGCCCCTGGACACAGTAACGTCCTCTACGGATGGTACTTCCCGAATGAGAGCTTAACAGCGGGATTTCACTATGGAAACCCTGCCACTGAGCGCTGATTGGCTGAAAGAGGCGAGCCTTCCGCCTCTCAGCCAATGAGCGGTTCCCATCATTGACTTCAATGGTGAGAACTGCGAAGGTAACTTTAAGATTGTTCATCAATAGCTATTAAAGACCTGTTACAAACTTTACTTGCACTTTGAGGAAGAGCTGAAAGTGTTTTCCACCCCTGCTATAAATCCATACAGCCATGGGCAAACGTTTTGAGAATGACACAAATATTGGTTTTCAGAAAGTTTGCTGCTTCAGTGTTCTTAGACCTTTTTGTCAGAGGTTACTATGGTATACTGAAGTAAAATTACAAGCATTTCATAAGTGAAAGTGGCTTTTATTGACAATTGCATTAAGTTTATGCCAAGAGTCAATATTTGCAGTGTTGACCCTTCTTTTTCAAGACCTCTGCAATTCGCCCTGGCATGCTGTTAATCAACTTCTGGGCCACATACTGACTACTGGCCGCCCATTCTTGCCTAATCAATGCTTGGATTTTGTTAAAATTTGTGGTTTTTTGTTTGTCCACCCACCTCTTGAGGATTGACCACAAGTTCTTAATGGGATTAAGGTCTGGGGAGTTTCCTGGCCATGAAAAATTTCGATGTTTTGTTCCCTGAGTCACTTAGTTATCACTTTTGCCTTATGGCAAGGTGCTCCATCATTGCTGGCAAAGGCATTGTTTGTCACCAAACTATTCTTGGATGGTTGGGAGAAGTTGCTCTTGGAGGATGTTTTGATACCATTCTTTATTCATGGCATGGCTGTGTTCTTAAGCAAAATTGTGAGTGAGCCAACAGTAAAGCATCCTGAGACCATTCATGTGTGGGGTTGGTTCTCAGCCAAGGGAGTGGGCTCACTCACAATTTTGCTTAAAAGCACAGACATGAATAAAGAGTGGTACCAAAACATCCTCCAATGTGGTTGACCAGGTGTAGTGCCTTCCCCCACTTTATGTACAAAGCGCAAACACTTCAACACACATCACATCATACAGGAAGTACAGGACACACTTTTCTGATTCACAGATACAATTGCTGGATCTACAGTTGCAAATTTTAAAATATTTAGAAGTAATATTGGGTACAGGTTATTGAATAATACATTCTAATAAAATAAGCTACCTACTTCTGTATTTACGCATTTGTTATATAGACTATAGCAAGTGCAAAGTTTCCAGACAAGCCCATGAAACTCATCTGGTCTTAGAGGGGTATGGCACTTGGGGGAGTCTTCGATTAGCTGTTCTTTTAATTGGTTAACCTTTTCCTGAGTGGTCTCTAAATAACATCTCTACTCACCTCAGGAGTCACTGGACGAAGTTACTATTAAAGACACATTGGAAGGTGACAATATGTACACGTGTTCCCACTGTGGCAAGAAGGTGCGGGCAGAGAAAAGGTCAGTGTGACAGTAGGCGGTCTTATATTGTGCTTTGTTATAGTGTTTTAGTAGTATTTATCCTAACACAAACTGACAGCTGGGAGCAGAGAGAGCTGACGGACCCAATGGCTAGGGAAGGGTGTGTGAGATGAGCACGGCTCTACACTGATTTGTTTGTGGCTTTATATATATTTATATATCTATATACATATGGAGTGGAAATTGGATTTGATAGCATTGGCAGCTTCTGTTCACTTAGTAATCCCTAATTTACTTTATGCATTTTATTGGTGAATTGCTTGCCTAGTTTTCACTAAATGCTGTGTACACTGGCAGCAATGTAGTAACTTTTGGGGTCTCTGAAAGGTCACCTCTTTAAATGTAAGGACATGTAATGTTAAATGACAGATTAGTGTTTACGATGTGCAGTAGATAAGTTGAGGTCTGTAAATTGTTCTCGCCATCTGTTGAAGACTGGGCCCTGTAACTCATTTTGTGATTCTGTCATTGTTTTCTTGTGTTGGATTTTTTCTGCACTGTCTTTTGTGTTCCCACATACTTTTCTGTGCACTTAGAGCTGATTTGTTTAACGCTTTCCCCTTTGACACCATTTCCTGACTCTGCGCACACATTCTCACTGTGACTTGCCCTCTAGTCTGCTCTTTTCTCTTGGTTTCACATAGCTTAGCTTTGCCCGTCTTTCTGTTTGTGCACTATGCTATTGGCTGCTTTTTCTCTGCTCTTTTATTGGCTTTTTGCTGTAGTTGCTATCTATCATCTCCTTCTGATTTGTTTACTCCCTTGTGTCTGATTTTATCTATAGGTATATTATTAACACACTATAGAGATATATATTTGTATGTTTGCTGATTTAACTCTTCTTTAAATGTTTCAGAGCTTGTTTTAAGAAATTGCCTCGAATATTGAGCTTTAATACTATGCGGTACACATTTAACATGGTCACCATGATGAAGGAAAAAGTCAATACTCACTTCTCTTTTCCTCTGCGACTGGATATGACGCCTTACACAGAGGATTTTTTAATGGGAAAAAATGATCGAATAGAAGGTAATGTGGAATAAATCTATGGTGATTCCACTCAGCTACAGACAGATTATGCTTAATGCTCCTGGTTTTTATAAAAGTTGTATAACAATGCTCAACGTAAGTCTTTTCTTTAGTCATTGCACATGTAGGTATAGACCTTTTATCTAAATAAATTATATTTTCTCATTCATCCAGGAATGACAGTGGGGCATAGGTGGTGAGCTGGAGCCTGGGCACCAGCTAGTTACATTTCTTTACCCAGCAGCACTAGCTCCCTCTCCTCTATACCCCGCCTCCAGCCTAGGGGACCAGTGTTAGTTTGGTGCATGAAGCAAGGGGACTTATGTTAGTCCCCCTGTTTTCTTTCTTTTATTTTAAAAACTGAGTGAGTGGCGAGTTAGCGTCACTCCAACGTTTCCCTTGTCGGTGGCTGGAGCGATGTCAATGTCTCTGACCAGGCTCCTCAGCACACCAGGGAGTCGCAGCCAGGGATCAGGTAAGGCAGCTCCCTGTTTGCAGAGAGCCGCACTCATGGCGGCTGTTGTCGACTGTGAGGGAGGCCGTGCTTCCTTCCTGGAACGGGCATGGGCTTCCACGCTCTCGCAGGTAATTTGCAATTAGCTAACCAACTTGCAACCCCCAGGTCACCTCCCCCTACTACTGTTGCTACAGGTGTGGTTCAGTTAGCCAATATTTTGCCTGCTCATGGAGACGCACAGCCCGCTGCCGTAGAGCCGCCATGGGTTCAGAACTTCTCACAGTCTGTACAGGATCTTGCACAGGTGTCTACTTCTTTCCTAAACAGATACTGGATAAGGACTGGCCGTCCAAGCGCAGACCCACTCAACAGGACAGCTCTTATGCCCCTTTCTGCGTGTGAGACCCTCTCGGATGTTTCTTTAGACTGTGTGCACAACGTCTTAAAATCATCCGACGTGAAAACCACCTTTATTTCGGAGGTCTCCCAACCACAGGTGGACGTCGAGACCATAAAAAGGGCGGTTAAGTCCGCTCTTCTGATTAAGTACACTGACCTGACTTCTAAGTCGGACGCCCCTATAGTAAAAGTTCAGAGGAAGGTGGCAGCTGAGTTCCTCTTCCTCTACTCAGCTGGAAGACCTCCTGTCTGAGGCTTGAGCTCATCCTAACAAGCGTTTTATAGTATCTAAACGTATTTCCACATTTTATCCACTTCCAGCTGCACATCGGACCAAGTAGTGAGTCCCCTCCTCCGGAGGACGCACACATTGCCAGATTGGTGAAATCTACTTCCCTTCCTATCCCAAACAAGGCCTCCCTTAAGGATCCGACAGATAGGAAACTGGAAACTTTCCTTAAGACCATTTTTTCTGATGTGCTGTCAGTCCTGCGCCCAGCTCTTGCGTCCACTTGGGTGGCTAAAGCCATGGGACGCTGGACAGACTCCCTGGAGGACGGTCTCCGGTGCTCACAGGTCGGAGTTATTGTCTCTAGTTGAGCATATCAGGGATGCAGGCACTTATCTTGGTGAGGCTGCCATTGACACTAGCATCCTCACTTCTAAGGTTTCGGCATCAGCAGTCACTGCCAAGAGAGTCCTCTGGTCTCGTACCTGGTGCATGGATGTGGATTCCAAGAAGGCACCCAAAGCTTTTGCCTTCTTGGGCAAAGTGCTATTCGGTCCAGAATTGGACAAGATAGTGGGTACAGTAGTGGCTTCTAAAACGCCTTTCTTCCCTCTGCGGCAGCACCTAGGTCAAGCACTTATAGTTTTTGCTCCTTTCGTCCTCAAGTAAAGGCCAAGGGTCAGTCCTTCACCAGGTTCCAGGGCTCTTCCACTAAGAGCTCAAAGTCCCAAGGAAAACCGTCCTGGTCTATCTGACGTCTAGATACCAAGCCGGAAGACAAACCTTCTGCATGGTGGGGCAGGCCTCCACCTGGGAACACGCAGCATGGGAGGCAGTCCTGCTTTTCTCTGAGGTCTGGATGTCGACAACTTCAGACGCCTGGGTAAGAGTATTATCCCAGGGTTATCATCATACCTTCAGGGATCGTCCTCCAACCCAGTATTTTTTCCACAGGTGGATCCAAGAAAGGCAACAGCTGTCTGAGAGTCCATTCACTTTCTTTTGGCTTCCCAGGTTATAGCCCCGGTCCCCCGTCTCAAAGAGGCACAGGCGTTTACACCAACCTTTTTCTGGTTCAAAAGCTGGACGGATCGTTCTGTCCTATAGTGAAGAAGACAACACTCAACAAATAGCTCCATGTTCCCTAGGTTCCGCATGGAGTCTCTTCGCTCCATAATACTGGTCTCATGATCTCCTTGGATATCCAGGATGGCTACTTGCATATTCCTTTTCATGACATTCATCAGTGTTACCTTAGGTTTGCGGTAAGGGAGGAACACTTCCAGTTTCTGGCTTTTCCATTTGGTCTTTCCATGGCTCCTCTTGTTTTCACGAAAGTCATGGCAACACGTCTCTGATACAGGGGGGTCATGATACCGCCTTATCTGGACAACCTGCTCTTCTTGGCAAAATCGCTGGAGGTTCTTTGGGTCCATCTCCACCTCACGGTGGATCTTCTACAGTACCATGGGAGGTTCATCAATTGGAGGATATCCACCAGGGCTCCAGCTCAGGAAATGTTACTATTGGGCGCGTTAGTAGACTCCATTGTTCAGTGGGTATTCTTGCCGGAAGAAAATATCCAGTCCATACAGACCAAAATTTGCACCTTCCTGGGGCAGCGTCTGGTGTCTATTCATTTGTGCATGCAGATCCTGGGAACAATGGTTTCCACCTTTGAATGGTGGGGTATGCACAGTTTCTCTCACTTCCTCTGCAGGTGGAGGTATTGGCCAGGTGGACCTATTCCACCCTGCATCTCAAGATTCAGATGGTTGTACTCCCTCGTGACATCCGTCACTCTCTTGTGGTGAGTCCCACCTGAATAAAGGCTGTCCCTTTTGGATCCAGGACCAGGTCCTGCTCACCACCGATGCAAATTTTTGTGGTTGGGGGGCGGTAACTTGTCATTAGACAAGTCCGATGGACCACTCAGGAGAGCCAAGTGCCAATCAACATACTGGAGCTCGGAGCGGTGTACAGAGCTCTCTGTCAAGCAAAGGACATTCTCCATCACCGGCCGGTAAAGGTTCAATCAGACAACGTGACAACAGTCGCCCAAATCAGTCAACAAGACTGCACCCGCAGTCGAGGCGCAATAAGAAAGGGGAGTCGTATCCTCCGTTGGGCAAAGCGTTATCTCCCAGCCCTGTCAGTGGTGTATTTTCTCGGGGTCCAGAACTGGGAGGCTGACTTTCTCAGCCACCAGGATGTACACACGGGCGAGTGGTCTCTCCATCCTAAAGTTTGTCAACTCTTGATTCAGCGTTAGGGCTGTCCAGGCATCGACATGATAGCCTCATGACAAAATTACAAGCTGCCGAGGCACTGTTCCCGCACCAGAGATCCAGGAGCTCTTCTGGTAGACGGTCTAGAGGTCCAGTGAACGTTTCCGCTCATCTACACCTTTCCTCTAATTTCAGTGATTCCATGGGTCCTCCGCAAATTTAAACTGGAGGACAGCATCGTGATCCTCATTGCTCCCGATTGGTACACCGATCTTCTGAGTCTTTACATCGAGGCCCCTCTCTGGCCGGATCTTCTATCTCAAGGCCCATGCTTGCATCTGTCTAGCTTTGCCGGGGTGGCTCTTGAGACAGCTGTCCTAACAGCTAAGGGATTCTCCATGTCGGTGATCTGTACCACGCATAACGCTAGGAGACCTTCCTAAGCTAGGATCTACCACAGAGTTTGAAAAAGTTACTTCAATTAGGGTTGAACCCCCGAACCTCACACCAAGTCCTTTCATCTATCCTGAGTGCTGTCCTTTCTTCAGATGGGTCTGAATGTGGGTCTCTGACTTAATTAATTGATTTTTTTTTATCATTCCGTCCTTTTCCAGCGGAAGATGGTGCTTTTACCTGATATGCAGACTTTCCTACAGGGGGTCCTCCACGTGCATCCTTTTTTTATTCCACCTGTGGCTACGTGGTCCCTAGTCCTGCTGGCTCTCCAAGCTGCCCCTTTTGAACACTTAGATACAGTTGACCTTTGCTGGCTTACATGGAAGACTGTGTTCCTCCTCACAATTACTTCGACCCAAAGAGTGTCTGATTTGATCGCTTTGTCTTGGTACGTGCCTTTTCTTGTTTTCCATCCTGACCGAGCTGTGAATCAGACGTGTCTAGATTACCTTCTAAAAATGCTGTCCCGGTTCCACCTCAACCAGGAAATTGTGGTTCCATCCTTTCAGGTTCCCAATGTTTCTCCGGAGCAGGCCTTCTTGGACGTTGTGCATGCCCTACAGATTTATGTACCCATAATCCGAGACTTATGGAAATCAGATTTGCCTTTTGTCCTGTATGACTTCAGCAAACGGGGCTGGCCGACCACTAAACCGACCTTGGCCGAGTGGCTCTGACTATCAGACCTTCCCGTCCCTGCCCCAGTGAGGGCACATTCTACAAGGGCAGTGGGAGCTTCTTGGGCAGCTCGGCGTGGCAACTCTGCAATTTTGTGAAACAGCCACATGGTCCGAGGCCCATACGTTCTTCAAGTTCTGTTCTTTCGATACCTTCGTCTCTGCAGATTTGGGATTTTGGCTGTCCACAGCGCAGCACAGGAGTGTCGCCTCCCTTTGGAAGACTGCTTTTGGGACATCTTATTTTCTTCAGTTGTCCACTATGGGGATTTTTGTCCATATCTGTAAAATCATTTCTCGAATACTGTGGGACACAGGGCACCCACCCTGACACACCTGGCTTGTGGGGTTGTATTGTTACTGGTACCTCCTATCACCATCACTATGTAAGTTTCATCTGTGTGTGTGCCGGTCTTCCCTCTCCTTCCTTTTGCCCCTTGCCTTGGGCTTGTTAACTAAAACTGTCCCTTTAGGCTGTCTGTGGCGTATATGGGAGAGGGAGCCTGTACTGCTGGGTAAAGAAGTACTTTATTTGGTGCCCAGGTTCCAGCTCACCACCTATATCCCATTGTCAATCCTGTGTTTCCCATGGATTGGATTTTCCTCCACCAGTCTGACACGTACCTCTACTTTTTGCTGCCTCTAATTTGTGGCTGGTTATACTGGTCTAGTCCATCACACATTGAATTATGATTTCACTTGGCGAAACAGAAGGTAGTGGAACTTAAATATTCTGTGCTGCTGTTGGCATTTTAATAGCTACAAATTATTTAGACTAAAATGTACTCTGACCGTAGTCCTACACATGTAAAAACTTATGAGTAGCAGGCAGTATGTGTGGCGGCATGGGTTTTCCTTTGCCATCCTGTTGTGAGTTTACAGGTTGTTTAGGCTTTTGCTTACCATGAGCGATCTGTGCTTACTGAGCACTTTTACTGGTGCTGCTTGGCCATGCCAGCCATTCACCAAATGGCATCAATGTGACGCACCCAGATTTAGATTGCTGTCGCTGCCACCACAAGGCTTTTTCACTGTTACTGGGAACTACTCAAACTTCTTGGGTAACATGTAGCTGATGCAGCACACCTTTTCTGGTTGCTACTGGTCTGGAACCTCCTGATTGATTACTTTGGATCAGGACTGTAAGGCAGCAGGCAAAGCGTTGACTCAGCATGCTGAGGTCAAAACAGAACACCCAGGGGATGGGTTAGATTTAATCTGCAGGTCACTGGATTGCATCAGGTATAGGCATCGCTCACACACTTGATAAGGTTGCTCTACTTTTTGGGCTGCAACTTTTATACAGTTTAACACAACATGCTGCCAGATGTATAATGTTTGGGAATGGTTCCCAGTGAGGCTTACCTTTCTGCTTCTAGTGAAATTATATTCTGTTGTGTGTATTGAAAAAAATTTACTACATTGAAGTGTTTTGCATTCAGAATGTCGACATGCATAATGTCAACACCTGATGTTAGGGTTAGGCTTATAAGACAAGTAAATAGGAAATACCATTGTCACAATGCTGACTGTCGACATTCACAATTTCGATATTCTGGCAATGCCAGCTTTCTGTCATTGTCAATATCTGACGTGTCGACATCCTCAATGTTGACTTTAAGAACATGTCAACATTATGCTGTCGACATTCTAATTGTCGTTTTTTTTCTGTCGACAAAATATACCTGACGCTTTTAAATGATTGCAGCCTGGAGCAAATGTAGCATTTCTGTGTTTATGTTCTGCAGAAATCTGCCCATTTCTCTGATGCCATGGAGAGCCATTTGACTGTGTATTGTTTTATTATTTAGGTTTTAAAGAAGATGGTGAAGAATTAAAAGAGACTGAGAGCTACGAGTACGATTTAATAGGGGTGACTGTTCATACGGGCACTGCTGACGGTGGTCATTACTACAGCTTCATCAGAGACATTGTGAACCCACATGCTTATAAAAATAACAAATGGTAAGCTGTCATGATCCCCATACACAGGTCCTATTCAAAGAAATTACGTCATTTCTGTGTATTGTGGACGTGTGTATGTATATATATGTGTGTGTGTGTGTGTGTGTGTATATATATATATATATATATATATATATATATATACTGTGTGTGTGTGTGTGTGTATATATATATATATATATATATATATATACTGTGTGTGTGTGTGTGTATATATATATATATATATATATATATATATATATATATATACACTGTGTGTGTGTGTGTGTATATATATATATATATATATATATATATATATATATATATACATTGTGTGTGTGTATATATATATATATATATATATATATATATACATTGTGTGTATATATATATATATATATATATATATATATATATATATATACACTGTGTGTGTATATATATATATACTGTATGTGTGTGTGTGTGTATATATATATACACTTACTATATGTGTGTGTATGTATGTATATATATATATTTATTATATAGCGATAGATTGATCTATCAAGGTCAAACTATATATCTCTATTAAAGGGTGAATTCTGAAAAAAAAAAAAGTTCCACGAAGTCACCACTCTGTAGACACTGCCTGTTCTGCCCAGTGCCTCTGAATTAAAGGAAAATGGATTTCTGGGTTGGGAACTTTAGAGGGTCATAAGTCAGGAGACACTGATAAAATTAAATCCATTTGCTCACCCCTTTCAGATGATGAACTGGGTCAAAGCCAATGAAACTATACAGTATGAACTGTTCACCCCCTGACTGCTATGGGTGACTACAACTCACCAGCTTTAAAATAATATCCCACTGATCAGTGCCCACTGTCGAGAAGTTACATGAGCCCCTTTAGCAGTGAGTGCATATAAATGCAGGGGTATGAGAAGGCTCGATCAGAAGCTCGATCCACAAGTCATGACTCTGAAAACTTTGGGCACCCTTTGTGTGGAAAGGGAAAAGATCCTCTTTCTCCTTCATCCACTAGGGGACACTGGAGTTCAAGACAGTGGGGTATAGACGGTGGTAGAGTAGAGCCTGGCACTTTAAATAATTTAAAAGTGTGACTGGCTCCTCCCCCTCTATGCCCCATCAGCCCCAGTTTTTAGAATGTGCCCGAGAGAGCCGGTCGCACATCTGGCTGTCTCCAGCCTTTTTCATATTTTTTATTTTTCAAGCATTGAGGACAGGCAGACTGCTTGCTGTGACAGTCTGCATGCTACGGGGGAGCCGCCGGGAGGGCACCACACGGCTACTGCAGCCTGTGTCCGGTGACCCTGAGGAGGGGGCACCAGCAGATGGAGTCATCGGACCCTGCAAGGACCCGCCACTGCTGACACCGGCATGTGTCCGGGTTCCTCGCCGCCCCCTCAGCCCAGCATCCCGGCCGCAACAGCCCGTAAGTATATCCCACCACTCCTGACTAGCTGGAGTGGTGGGCGAAAATGCTGGGCTCAGGACAGCGCGCGCTGCGCGGCTGTTACACAGCCTCCTTCCCCCTGCCAGTAAACCGGCAGTGTCGGAGCTGCTGATGAGACCCGCTGCTGCACTCGGCAGTCAGCGTCCGGGTCTCTGGCTTAGCCTAGCCACTGTTCCCCCTCTCCTATTTAAAAGCTGGGGCGGGGCTTAAGGAGCCGCTCAACGCGGCTCTAAGTTGCCGCGCTGGTGCTTGTATGAAAGCACCGGCGCTGGCTTATGCTCATTAGCCGCTGTAGAGCGCGGTACAGCGCTCTTAGCGGTTGGTCGCTGTGCCGGTGCTTATTTGAAGAAGCACCGACGCTGGCTCTCACAGCGCTATGCCTGCCTAGAGAGAGAGGCTGGAAAATAACATAGCGCTTGTAGTGCAGAGTCCCCGTTAGCGAGACGGGGTTGATTTACCGCCATTAATGTGGCGTTGGGGGCGGGGCTTAGCGGCGACCCGGCCAAGGCCAAAACGCTGGGCTCAAGGACAGCGCGTGCCGCGCTGCAGTTAGAGCTAATGAGCACAGCTGCGCCTTTGTACGGGATCCCCCCTCATGTAGTCTGCACTGCAGCAGCATCCCTGAGGTTAGTAAGCGGCTCACTGTAATAATGCCGCTTCCCTGTACAACGCTCTGGAACATCCTGCCTGAGCAATGCCAGCAGTCAGTTCCAACACAGGTGGGCAAGCGCTGACTCCCCCCCCTGCTCAGGAGAGAGGCTGGAAGACAGGACCAGCCATAGCTGAAATCGGCAGAGTCCGGGTCTCCTGCCCCTTCCCCAGCATGGCTGTTAGTAGGCTGACAGCGGTGAGGTCTGCGTTGCACCGCGCACCCTCCCGCCCTGTATGCTGCGTTGTCACTTGCAGGGAAGTGCGGGCGCTGTTGCAGTGCTTGTACAGGGAGGAGGCTTTCCGGTGGCGCACTCCACGCGCTACAGACCTGGGCCCTCCATTTCAGTATTCGGGCTAGGCATAATGCAGCACTGCCTTAGCGATTAGCAGCTCTCATCTATTAACAGGAGGAGACGCTGCGTTACGCAGCTCCTGGCTGTGCTGAGCAACTTTACATGCCCGCTCCTCCAAATGATGATTAAGCCCCCCTCGCTTGTGTAGGAGCCATGATCGCTCCTCCCGTGTTATCGGCACCGGCTGGACCTTCAACTACTCCGCTTTTATGCGGTTCTACTGCGGGGGCAAGTAGCGCTGTGTTGACTGGAGTATATCAGTGGCTCACACAGCATGGTAATTCAGGAATGCATACAGTCCAGCGACTGCAACAGCGGCCCCTGCTTCCCTATTATGGGCAGCAGTATCTACCTGCACACAAGCAGTATAGCTCAGTGCACTACCTGCAGCAGGGAGTGCTTTACCACTGGTCTCCTACGAGACCCCTCCCTTTTTGGGAGTGCTTCAGTAAATAATAGGGATGTCCGTCACTGTATGACAGGAGTATTCCCAGCTAAATACGCTGTGCTGACGGGACACGGTCCCGCCATTTTGCAGACAGTGTAGTGGTTAGCGTTGCTGCCTCGCGGCAGTGAGGTCGTGGGTTCTCTTCCCACCGTGGTCGTAGCTGTGTGGAGTTTGCAAGCAACGGGTGTTACCCCCTGTCATGGCTTCCCCTTGGTTCTATAAAGGGCACCAGGCTTAACCTAATTAAAGATATATAGTATGTATAGTACTTGTACTAGTCATTGTTCTGGTTGCTGGGGCCAAAACTTATGGTTATAGCTTACCCGTAACCAGGGTTAGCACATTATTGCGTCCCATCCCCAGGCTTATGCCTCATAACCCTGAACACGCTCTATCTCGTCTGATTTTGGAAGCTAAGCAGGGTCAGGCCTGGTTAGTACTTCGATGGGAGACCTCCTGGGAATACCAGGTGCTGTAGGCTTATATAGGTGCCAGCACATATACTACATTATAGGCTGGTTTTAAAACCTTCCAGTTCTGTATAGTGCTAGCTACTGTGCATAGCTAGTTGTTAGCAGAATGGGAACTAGCCTAAACCCCTGTTTGCACTATAACACCGCGTTATGCAGTTCTGAGAGGGGCCAGTTACTCAACCGGTGCACATTCCCGGCTAGAGGCGCTGGGCTGACGGGACACAGTGCCGCCATTGCAGCGCAGGGTATTACCCACTGTCAGGCTTCCCATTGGCTTTATAACAAAGGGTGCCTAGCTTAATCTAATGGCCTGATATCATAGCCTGTGAAGGTTACTCCATGGTGTACTAGCTACTCTGCCTAAACTGAGATTGTCTTTTTGATTCCCTCTTCGAAAAACGTGTTAATCTGGAGCTAAAATAGCTCACCTGAAGCACGCACGCTCATAATATATAAGGCGAGTACACCAGTAACAGAAGTCCCAGGAACGACACCAGTCTGGGACAGCACGCTGCTAACACATCTTGCCTCTACGCCATAACAGAATGACGGCCACATGAGCAGCCTCCCGGCGTGGAGGTAAGCCACGCTATATATATGTATGTGTGTGTGTGTGTATATATGTGTGTATATGTGTATATATATATATATATATATATATATATATATATATATAGATATATATAGATATATATAGATATATATAGATATATAGATATATATAGATATATAGATATATATAGATATTAGTATATGTTGTATTTTATACCAGCCCTGCTTTAGAATATATACATGCTGGAGTGAATTTGTCCTTCCATGGCGCTAATTATGCTCAGGTTCTATTTTAAATATTATCGTCGCCTACTAAACTTGTATGTAGGTACACGTATGCATATGTGGATATCGCGTCTTATCCTTACCATAACATACTAGCATAATTAAAGATGCTACGATTGGAGGCTGGACGCTCCTGATGCGGTAGTTGGTACAATGACTCCGCTTTACACTATCTCTCCCTAGAAATTGGGTTGTGTTTGTGTGTATGAATATATAATGTTTATACTTCCACATTCATTAGGTTTACCTATTATTCCACGGATGCGTAGCCGTCTGGGTTTACCATAAGCTGTAGGCTATATCCATTCCTATTATATGGTGGTTCTATAAACTAGAGTCATGTTCTGCAGCTTACATAGTGATAGTCACAATTCCCTGGGCATTGCTTCCAGTATGGTCCCTATACATGTCCTGGGGCGCGCCCCATTCGGGGGATCTATTCTCATTACAACTACAGTGGTGCACTTGTATTAATATTTCCGAACAGGTACCCTTCTCAGTATCTATTCCGGTACTCCATATTTTTGTCGCATATCTCAATAAAATGAGTCTCAAAAGGGCCTTAGGTACAATTCATACCATGAGGCCTTGGGCCGCCCACAGAACAGGCTCAATTTAGAGTCCTGTTATTCGACCACCTTGTCTCCACTAACATTTTATTAGTTTCCACAGTAATTTCTACTGCACTTCTCCAGACTAAGGTCCGTGCTGTGGAGCATTGGTCTTCGCCCACTGAAGCTACTCTTTATACCTAACATGGCGGGTTGCTGTGTGATAAAAGGTCAGTGACATTCTACATAGCGTCCAGAGTGCTTCTGGTCGCTCACAGGTAAGAGCTTACCTCACTAATGCCTAGGAAGATGCTCCTATTTCATGCAACCTGACATACATAACGTTAATCTCCCTTACGGAGCCTAGCGGCTGTCCTAGCAGCCCTCTGCTCTTTTAATCAGTTGGCTCTACACTTTAGAGTTTCCCTGGTGTGTGGGTGCATAGTTTGTACATTGAGATTAGCGACACTATTCTACTAGAATCTGTTGGGGTTATGGACCAAAGCGCATCTCTGGGCTAGTGCACATCTTTACATAAGTGTGACAGTCACTATGTTCCACGCAGGGGGCCTGGTTGGGTTTTCCTGTTCAGTATATGTTGATATTTTATCACACTAATAGGTACCTGACGGGTACTTGCATGGTTGTCCTGCTGCCCTGGCCTTGCTGTGTGGGATGCTTCCCTATATTGGTAGCTCTCCCTGGGTGGGGTTACATTCGTGCTCCTTTACTGCTAAGTTCCTGGTTGTTTTCACACTATGTTCGGGCCGGCAGTTGGTACTGACTACGCACTTCCATCAGGTTGGAAGTTGTCTTTTTATCCCTGTTTTCAGTATGGGTTATACTGCTGTCTGACCCTCTGAAAGGAATTGTAGTCTCCATCCTCTCGTATTCGCCTCTGCCTCATGTCCCGTGGGATCTCCACACGTTGGAGACTTCTATGGTATAACCTTTCCGCTGGTTCACAACTTTGTTGAAGTGGGACCTCAAGGATCGTTCCAAGCGATTGTTCGGTCTTGTCTTTGACCTCCCAGCATACTCTTTATTGGGAGTCTGTGGACAGGATCAACTTTGTATCTGTTGATTGCTATTGTCATACTTCTATCTATATGATTATGACCAGCGGTGCTGGGATTCTGCTGTCTGCAGCGGTTGCAGTTTCCTGTGCAGACTCTAGTACGATTCACGAGTTCTTCTCGTTTTCTGCCCTTCTCCTATGGATTCTTGTTGGGGCTCTCTGCTACCAGCTGTCTGGTTTGGTCTATTTTCAGCCGCTTCTCAACTGTGATTGTTTTCTCGCCAGCCGTTCTGCTCATTTTGGCTTCCGCTGTGCGTACGTTGTGGAAGTTCTTCTGTGACTGTCTCCTGAGGAGTAGTGTTTGTCTACTGTGCTCTACGACACTTGATCCTCTGCCTCTGCTGGGCCTATTGTTCTTGGCAGTCCCTATTTCGGTTTGGCCGAGGGGTCAGCAAGTTCTCCGCGCTTCCCACCCAGGAGGTTGGCTTTGGGACGTCCCCACTGTCTTGAACTCCAGTGTCCCCTAGTGGATGAAGGAGAAAACAGGATTTTGGTACTTACCGATAAATCCCTTTCTCCGATTCCACAGGGGACACTGGATGCCCGCCCGCCCAGCGCTGCGTACCTGACGTTTTGTTGGGTTCATTCTATGGTTGTGTGACTGCATGGTTCCCTGTTATGGGTTCCACTGTTCTCATTCAGTCGGTCTTGTTCCGTTCTGTGGTCTTCTCCTTCTCCTCGTTTTCTTTT
Source organism: Taudactylus pleione (assembly GCA_031769625.1). Classification (NCBI taxonomy): domain Eukaryota; kingdom Metazoa; phylum Chordata; class Amphibia; order Anura; family Myobatrachidae; genus Taudactylus; species Taudactylus pleione. Next base: position 31,091,467 of record JAUIMM010000200.1, read on the forward strand.
CTCTTGTCCTCCGTCTCCTCTCGGGCTCAGTTCTTAAACTGGGGCTGATGGGGCATAGAGGGGGAGGAGCCAGTCACACTTTTAAATTATTTAAAGTGCCAGGCTCTACTCTACCACCGTCTATACCCCACTGTCTTGAACTCCAGTGTCCCCTGTGGAATCGGAGAAAGGGATTTATCGGTAAGTACCAAAATCCTGTTTTAAAAAAAAGTACTCCTATTTGCTAAAAGAGCACGCTCCAAACCGCACCACTTCAACGTCCTGGGCTTCAAAATAGACAGCGGCTTCTTTATGATTTTGTTAATTCCCCTCATTTAAACAAAATAGCCTAGTTTTGTCTGATCACTGTGGGGGCGATTCAGATGTTCCACGGGCAGTGATAATTATTGAGTGCCCACTTTTGCTATCAATTGTTTTGGGCGCTCATTAATTATGGTCCTCTTCACCCCCTATGAGACAGGGTTTAGCCGTGTGAAATGACTAAACCAGTCTAAAGTTCTGGTTAAGCCCTAACCAGGGGGTTTTTCACACATTTCTGCTCGCACCCTCCTGAGGGTGTGAGCAGAAATGCCGGCGTCTATCTCTCCCTGACGGAGCAACAAATTGAATTGCTCCGTCGGGCGTCTTAAAAAAAAAAAAAAAGTCGCCAGCAAAACATTCGAATCGCCTCCTGTGAGTTCAAAACTGACAAAATAGATTCAACATAAGGGTGAAGAAATGCCTTTGTTGTGAAGGGGTTAAACTAGCCTATTTGGAATTCTCATTGCCTTGGATTGATTTTCTTAGAATCTGAATTTCTTCAGGGGAAACCAGTCCTTAATAGTTTCCCCTGCTGTACCATGCCACTACCTGTTCTTTACATCTATTCCTTATGTTACACTGTGACTTGCTTGCTAGTAGCCAAGATTACAGTTCTAAGTACCGTATATACTCGAGTATAAGCCGAGTTTTTCTGCACATTTTTTGTGCTGAAAAAGCACCCCCTTGACTTATACTCGAGTGAAGTGTGTAGTGCTGACCGGACGGAGTTCGGTCAGCGCTACGCAGCACAAACACACAGCCGCCAGAGTCGGCAGCTGTGTGTTTGTTGTAATTAGCAGCCGATGAGAGTCTGTCAGACTCTCATCGGCTGCTGTTGCTCCCACTGCGGGAGCCATCTTCCGGCTCCCGCAGTGGGTAATGGGATTGACGTCATGAGTAATGACGTCTCTCCCATGCAAAGCGGCCGGAGGAGCTGTTAGCGGCGGGACCAGGAGCTGGGGTTTCAGGTAAGTGATTTATTTTTTATTTTTATTACATTTTTTTTCTACTGGGGGGGGACTACTGGGGGCACTATCAGGGGGGGATTACTACAGGGGCCACTACCAGGGGGGAATTACTACAGGGGGCACTAAAAGGGGGGATTACCACTGGGTGTACTACCAGGAGGGGATTACTACTGGGGCACTAAAAGGGGGGAATACCACTGGGGGAACTACCAGGGGGGGATTACTACTGGGGGCACTAAAAGGGGGGATTACCACTGGGGGAACTACCAGGGGGGGATTACTACTGGGGGCACTAAAAGGGGGCGATTACCACTGGGGGCACTACCAGGGGGGGATTACTACTGGGGGCACTACCAGCTGTTGCATTTCCCACCCTAGGCTTATACTCGAGTCAATAAGTTTCCCCAGTTTTTTGTGGTAAAAGTAGGTACCTCGGCTTATATTCGGGTCGACTTATACTCGAGTATATACGGTAAGTAATATTGTATTAGTCACAAATATTTATATGACTCTTAACACCTCCTCATCTTGAAGGTGTTTTTGCGGTTTTAGTTTATAAGGATGGCACAACTACAGCTGTTGCAAAGCTTACAGATGTTATGGGGATTAGTGGTGAGTGAGGGTCTGTTGCTGCCACACACTGCATACTGCTTTAGTTCACCCCTGCCTGCAGCCACTGTTATTATGGAGCAGAGCTGGGTGGACTGTATCACCACGCCCTGCAAATTTAGGGTCCGGATATAAAATGTTCTGCCCTTGATGCTGTGTGGTTGGATTTACGTGTAATCTTTAAGCATTTTCTGTCAGAAAAAAAAAGTAGTAGTTCAATAATGAGAGTAAAATAACCTCAAACTTTTTTTTTTTTACACCTTATATATCAGGTATCTCTTCAATGATGCTGAAGTGAAGCCATTTGATTCGGCTCAGCTTGCTTCAGAATGCTTTGGTGGGGAGATGACTGTAAGTTCACTTCTTGACATTTGGAAAACTTGGTCTACATTCATACATTAATGTATTGAACATTTTCTGTTCTGAGATTTTAGCAGATATTAATATGTTTATCCTCTGTGGAGCATTTTATAATTTCTTATCTTTCTCTTCCCTTTAGACAAAGACCTATGACTCTGTAACAGATAAATTTATGGACTTCTCCTTTGAAAAGGTATTTAGATGTTAGACATGCCTTTAGTGGTACAGTAGCTGCTGTTAATGTGTGGAATAATACAAGCAGACTGTGTACGTTTCTCTATAGACCCACAGTGCTTATATGCTGTTTTATAAACGTGTGGAGCCAGAGGAGGAAACCAGCAAGGAGGTGAAGTTTGATGTCTCCTCGGAACTCCTTGAGGTATGTGTTGATAAAGTGAACTTGTTAAATTGTGTAGTAGACAACAGACATGGCAAAAAGCCCACACATATTATGCCAAGTATTTGTATCTTATTTTCAAACTGTACACCACATAAATATCCCATCACGATTCTTTTTTTTTTTTTTTTTTATTATTATTATTATTATAATTATAATGTCTTATTATGATTCCTTTTTATGATCTTTTTTCCTTATGCTGAAATTGTAATAGGCTTTGCATGACAAACCCGAATGTCTGCTTTCCCGTATCATGAACCTCTTCCTTAGTATGCCTATGTTGGATCATATGTAGCTTACTAGTGGTGCCCTTACAGTGCTCCAGGCATTTAGTCCTGCAGTATGAAAAAGAAATAGTTTCTCCCTGTATTTGTTGTCAGAAAAGCTTTGTATAGGTTTCTTCAGGGGAGACCCTTTCTAGCTTCTGCTCTTGTTCCTTGTGTTCCCTACATACCGTCTGTGTCTTCTCTCTATGTTGATGAGAAACACTGAGTGACTGATGTCATATCAGTTAATAGTAAGTATAATATGATTGCAGTGAAAATATTAACATTTATGAAAATCTGTCCTTTTCACAGTGGATCTGGCATGACAACATGCAATTCCTACAGGACAAGAACATTTTCGAGCACACATATTTTGGGTAAGCATGTATATTGTGTATCTCTTGTTTTTCTTAATGTCAAGATATTAAGAGTGAATTAATCACCTTGTGTTTCCTAGGTTTATGTGGCAGCTGTGTAGCAGTATCCCAAGCACACTACCAGATCCTAAGGCAGTGTCTCTAATGACTGCTAAGGTAAAACACTAGGTAGAATGGTGGTGGTTTCTTACTCACATGCCTGTTTACAGTTTCTCTTGGTATTTTAGGAAACATATATTCTACAAAACTATTGGATTAATGTAACTAATGTTCTTTCATCTGAGGGACTCAACCTAACTTGGGGTGTAGAGGGTGATGTGATTAGCTGGCCCATTAAACTAACTTGTTTAAAGCTAAGCCCTGTACATCACATCAGCCCCTCTAAGCCAATCGCAACTCCGTTCCTCTTGTGTCCTAGGAGTGGGCACCAACTTCATTATTTTACTTATTCTTATTTATTGCTGAGTTCTCTGAGAACTATGCTGGAAGCTGCATCTCCATTGGTGTCTCTGCTCAAACAGAGTAAAAATTAGATGGTCCACCTACTTCTCAATTACCTTCCTTCTTGGAGGAGGCCTGGCAGAAGCCTAATGGGCATTATCAGGTGCCAAGTCGTTATATTTCGGCTTACCTGAAGATTTGTTTAAATAATAAATTTCATGAAGGGTAGATGCTCCCATTGCCAGGCTGGCTAAAGCTACCACCATTTCTCTCATTTCTCTTAATGATTCGACGTCCTTAAAGTACGCTTCAGATTGGAAATGTGAGGTGGCGTTCAGTTCCATTCTTGTTACCGCAGCAGCATTCCTTCGGACGTTCTTAGCTGCTGCTTGGGCTAACAAGACACCTAAGGAATGGGCAAAACAGTTTGTTTCAGGATTGCAGTCCAGATCTTCTGGAACAGATTTGCTTATGCTTGTGGACCATACCATGGATGTGCTTCCCTACATGGGGGATGCCCTTTTGGATGCAGCCCTTGGCTTGACACGGATTTCTGCTTTGGCTGTTGCAGCCATGCACACTACGTGGCTTAAGTGCTTGTAGGCGGATGCAGAATCTATTACGCCTGTGGAATCATTGCCTTTCAATGGATCTGTCCTTTTTGGGCCAGGGCTTGATTCCATCATTGCAGATGCCTCAGCTGGAAAGACTGCTTCCTGTCTGCTAAGGTTGTGAGACCATGGGTTCAGCGCTTTTGCTCATTTTGGGTCTCTGGTAAAACAAGGGGAACTCCCTTTTGGGGTTACTCCGGTAACTCCTGTGGTGGTCACCAGTGTGGTCTGCAATCAAGACAGGGTAGTAGCCCTGATCTCAAGCCCACGGGCAAGCAGTCAGCATGACGTGGTTTACCCCCTCCAAGAATGGTCAGAATGGTTTACCACCTCCCAGAATGGTCTGAGAGCCTGTATGCTTCGGAGAGAGAGGTATCATAGAAAGAGGCTATATTATAGACCTTGCTGGACCTCTACTCCGACGTTACTTCACCACACCTCTTTCAAGGGACGAGGTCGGGCGCATGGCTTTGCAGGAGACCTTTCAGTCATTGTTGTGGCAAGAGTCATCATCCCAGTCTTGAAGGCCCAGGAAATATTCGGTTTTTACTCAAGTCTGTTCCTGTTTCAGAAATCAGATTTGTCCTTCCATCTAATAAAGAATCTAAAATCCTTAAATCTGTACATGCATGTCTTTATGTGCTGGATGGAGTCCCTCCATTCTGTGATACATGCCACTGAGCAAAAAATAGATTCTCATTTCCAAGAACATCAGGTATGCATATTTGCATGTACCACTTTGGGAGGGTGGACAGTGCTTATTTTCATTTCCGGGCACTTCTTTTTGGTCTAGTGACAACTCCACGGATCTTCATGAAGATCACGACAGTGATGACTTTGACAGTTGAAGAGGGTGACTGGTATCCTGTGCTTTAACGACCTGCTTTTAAAAGTAAAGTTGACAGCACTTCTCCAATCTCAACTCCTATTGACGAGTCTCCCTTGGTACTGTATCACAGCATCTCAAGTTCCTGGGTCTCCTCTTCAACACTAGGTTCTGGGGGTTATCTGGGAAATTGTGCTTCTGTGCTAAAACTTTTTTTATATTTAAAAGATATTAACTTGTTTTGGTTTTCTGGCTTCTTCAAAATACTGTTAATTGATATTTGTTTTGGAGCTTTATATTCGGTCCTATCCTATATGTTGGAGTGCTACTGATGACCCCTAGGTTTTAGTACAAGGAGAAAGAGTATGAAGGGGTAACCTACTCTGTGCACATGAACCCGTTCTCTTGACAAAATTGCATTTTATTGTGTCTATAAATCTTTTGGTTTATACAGAGTTTCAGATTGAATAAAAATTTTATAACATTTTTATTTTTGTTTTTTGACATTTCTAAGGACATTCAAGCAATTGTAGCTAAATATTAAAATTTAGAATGTGAAATTAGTAAGAAATTGTGATTTTAAGATCAGATTAAATAGGTTACCACTTATGACACAATATTATTTATTCCTCCACTTTATCTGTATTTGTATGTGGATATACTGTCACTTTTGATTTGTTAGATGATTAGTTGTAGTGTCACGGTTATAATGAATTTGCATAGTAGTAAAGTATATTCTGTGAATATAGCTAGCTACCTGTATTAAATATATATTCTTTATTTTGCTGTGTCTCTTTTGTTTCATTGTATTATTTTTATTCACCATTTATCACATTGTTGTAAATAGTTTCTTTTTCATGGAGGTATGTTGAAGTTAATCACGATATGATTAGAATTCAGTGTCTTAATTGTTTTTAGCAAAACATAGCCTCATTTAAACATTTGATCTGTCATTCCTGTTTACAGCATTAGGGGTTATTGAGCTATATGCATCTATTACAATGTGGTTTTTACTGTAGCTCTGCATATATCCTTACAAGTCAGTTTGTACAAGTATTTATTTTGCAAGACCTTTGAATTACCACAAAATGGACTGTGTAATTGTTCTCCACTGTAATCTAAATGTCACAGCATAAACCGTTGGTTATCTAGTACACAGTAACTTAATTAGTTTCCCTCATTAAGCTGTGTATTGTTTACAGTGTGATTGATTGGTTTTCATTCTCTGTCACGAAAATAAGCTGTAATGCTGGGTACACACTTGCCGATATATTGGCCGATCAATTGATCAGCCAATATATCTGCTGGCCGTCGGCCAGTGTGTACAGACGATGTGTCTGTGAACCACGTTGTTCAGACATATTGCTTTGGCTGTCCTGCACACACACAGGCAGCCGCAGGTAGGGGGGGCCACCCTGCCCCCGACCTGCCTCCCTGCCAGCGGGACCCGCGGCTGCCGGATAGATGAAGGCCGTTCAGAGTGCATGAACGACCATCATCTAAAGATAGATCTGCAGATCTATCTTTCAGGTGTGTACCTACCTTTTAGGTTGTTTCATAGTGACACTACAACTAAACATCTAACAAATCAAAAGTGACAATATATCCCCATACAAATACAAACAGATGCATTGGAGGAATAAATAATATTGTGTCATAAGCGGGCAACATTTTATCTAATCTTTAAATATCAATTACTTACGCATTTCACGTTCGTTTTTTTTTATTTCGCTACAATTGCTTGAACATCTTTAGAAATTTTAAAAAACAAGTCAAAATGTTTAAAACGATACTACTTTTTAATAACTAACAAGTATGTTATATTTTAAATAATTACAATTTTTCTATTCATAATCTGAAGCTGTATTAACCAAAAGAATAATAGACAATAAAATTAAATTTTTTAAAAGAGAAATGGTTCATGTGCACTGAGTTACCCCTTTTCACTCTCTTTCTCCTTGCAGGAGGCAAGATTTTGACCATCTTGCTTTAGGTGTCAGCACTCTTGGCTTTCATCCAAGTGTTAGTTCTCCAGTGCATGAAGTTGCTGGGGAAAATGCTGTCTTGATTTGAGGCAGTCCAATTTGCACGCTTTTATCCGCGGACCCTTCAGATGCAGCTCCTTGTACGTTGATCACAGGGCAGACATCGAATAGTGAACGTTTTTTTTATTGGTTTGAGCGGAAGAAAGTACAGACATTGGGATTCAAATTGGCTCACCTCTTACTGTTCCTGTAGGATAGCTTGGAAAGTGGATTAAAGATTGACTCCCTGAAGATGCAGATTTCGCATCTCTCCATCTTTTTTCAAAGGAAATTGGCTTCCATTCTGGAAGTTCAAATGTTCCCTCAGGGTGTGTTGGGACCTTAATTTGGTTCACTCTGCATTACAGTAAGCAATCCTTTGAGCTGCTTGATTCTGGGGACTTTAAGTAACTTACCTTGAAGGTGTCTATTCTGTTGGCCATCTCTTCTGTCAGAGAGTTGGCGGCCCTATTGCATAGATATCACTATTTGGTTTTCCACCAGGACCAAACGGGTCTCTCTTTTCCGCCGAAGGTGATGTCCAGGTTTCACTTAAATCTGGACATATTGATTGCGGCATGACACCGCGATTCAGCTCCTATTCTCGGCAGGCATACGTCTCGTTACAGGCTCCTGTTCCTGAGCACATTATTTCTCATTCTTCTAGATTGGTCAGCTCCTCTTGGGCAGCATGACAGGGTGCGTTGGTGGAGCAGTTGTACAAGGCGGCCACCTGGTCCTTTGTTCATACTTTTACCAAATTGTGCTAGTTCAAAGTTTTCGACTAGAGGCGCCAGTTTTGGGCAAAAAGTTTTGTGTACAGCATTGGCTGCCCTATAAGGGGCAGCTTTGAAACCAAGGTTGGCATTGTCCCCCAGATCGGAGGGCAGAGAAAAAACACTCTTCGGTGCCACTCAAAAACAGAGTGTGGCGTAAAAAAATAGAGGTCGCCTCTCAGGGGATCCCGACAACATCTCTCCGGGGGCAGCCCAGCATCACCGGAGGTGCTGGGCTGCCTTCGGAGACCGGGCAGCTAGCACTGTCGGCTCCTCTTCTATGACAGGTACTGGGTTCTGCAGGAGAATGTCACACTGCAGGACTCTGCTCCTGTCACTACAGAGGAGCCAGCATTTTGGTGAAACCCGGTTGTGGCCCGCACCCCCCTCCATAACGCCACTGCTCCCTGTTAAATCAGTTTCTCTTACTCCATCTGGGGGACACAGTGCTCCCACTTTTTTGTTGTACACTGTGTGTTTGTTCACTCTATGGTTTGAGTGTGTTCCTGGTTCAGTATTTATTTGTTTAGGCTGTTCCATAGGCTTTAAGTTTAAACTGAGGTGTGATTGGCTCAGTGGAGCTGATGGGATGCAGAGGGGGAGGGCATAGCATCAAACAATGCATACAGCAATTAGCACATTTATTTGTTACCAATGGTAAGGTACTTCCACCTACTGATTTCCAGCTAATAAGTGTCCAGTTATACATACAGCAATGAGCACTGTAATCAGTTACCAATATTAATGTTCTACTTCCTACTGATTTCAATCTAGTACGAGTCCAGTTATACATGCAATCATTTGCACTGTGATCAGTAGCCAGTGCTAAGGTTCTACTTCCTACTGGTTTCCAGCTAATAAGAGTCCAGTTATCCATGCAGCCATTAGCAATGCAATGGTGCATACACACGGTCAGATTTTCTTTCAGATCTGAACGATAACGATTAAAAAAAACGTTCAATCTGAAAGAAAAACTGACGTGTGCCTGGAACAATGCGCAGGGACATATCTATAATGGGTGCAGGGTCCCCGCACCGTACACCCTGCACCCATAGTATTACTTACCTGTCCGGAGTCCCACATCATCGCGGGGGTCCAGCACTGTAAAACGACTGGAAAATGGCTGCCGCGCCCATTTTCACGGTAACCTGCGCATACTCTCTAGACTCTGGGCGCACTCTAGTGCCCAGAGTATTTAACTCCTGCGCTGGCCATGCACAACTCAGTGCGCTGCCAGCCACCGGACGTAGAGGAGGGGGCCCATGTCGGAGACTGCAAACGGGCCCCCTAATCTCTAGAAACGCCCCTGACGATGCGCATTCCCGTTTGTCAGATACTCATATCTGACACATGATATGTTTGCAGTCAGGTTTGGTCGATTTCATAAATTTTTATTCAGGCTGAAATCGTTCAATCGTTGAAAAAAATCGTTTAATTGTTCATCTGACCGTGTGTATGCACCATAAAACCAGCAACTGCTTGTGAAGTGTAATGTGAGGGACTATACAAAAGGTGGTGATTATTATGGCCACTGTGACTGGGTGAGATTATACATAAATGCTGTATATACACAAGTATTATGATAAACCTGAGTAAAATGAGTCGTACAGAGTCATTCTTTAAATTGCTAAAGTGTCTGTTTTCTTTCCTTTCAGCTTAGTACATCATTTGTTTTGGAGACATTTATTCATTCAAAAGAAAAGGTACTTCTTCCTGGATGTGTTTTGGTGGTTATATTGCTCATTATATACAAGACATGTTTCAACCTTTGTCATAATTAAACTGTTTTATATTGCATTATACAGTACTGGTAGCAGTAGGGCCTATTACAGGGCATCCCAACAGCAGATGAGCATTTTGTGTAGCAAGTAGAGGCCCTTGAAGTATCAGGTTATTATGTCGAATGTTATATGGACTTCAGAGGCTTAATGCAGTGGACAGATTTTATTTTGTTGGTTGCTTTCGGCTTTTTGCATGTTAATAAATTTCAGCATTGTGCACTTTGCTTTAATGTTTAAAATTCTCAAGTAAAATGAATCTATTTTCGCTCTGGGTATTAGAAAGGAGACCACAATACCTTTCCTCCCTAGTAAGCCCATTCGCTCTGCTTTCATTCTAACAATGTGTGTTGGTGCTGTCAGTCTACAAAGAAGCCCTAACCCTCCCCCTACCCGCGGCTGTCCGTGTCCGGCATCCCTTTGATCGAGATGCCGGTCTCCCGGCGTCGGTAAAATGACAGGCGTCTAGATTTAGACGCCTGTCCTTTAACCTTCGTCGGGATTAAGCAGTCAGGAAGCTGGTGGTCAGCATTGCGTCCGCCAGCTTCCCGAACGTATACCCTTGAGCGAGCAGGGCCACACTTACTGCACACTTCCCATACACAGAAGACTTGCTTACAGTGTGTCTTATCCTGCAGTTCTGGAACCTGTATCCTCACATTGCGCCTAAACTGTGCAGTCTGGTAATGGTGAGGGATTTGTAAAATCCTATAGTTGTGTTTAGCATAAAGGACAAATCACATTTCAATAGTGTGGCGGTTGTCAGTCCATTTATACAGCCATGGCCAAAAGTTTTGAGAATGACACACACATTGGTTTTCACAAAGTCTGCTGCTTCAGTTTTTATGATGGCAATTTAAATATACGCCAGAATGTCATGAAGAGTGATCAGATGAATTGCAATTAATTGCAAAGTTCCTATTTGCCATGACAATGAACTTAATCCCCAAAACATTTCCACTGCATCTCAGCCCTGCCACAAAAGGACCAGCTTACGACATTTCAGTGATTTCTCGTTAACACAGGTGAGTGTGTTGATGAGGACAAGGCTGGAGATCACTCTGTCATGCTGATTGAGTTAGAATAACAGACTGGAAGCTTTAAAAGAAGGGTGAAGCTTGAAACCATTGTTTCTTTCTCTGTTAACCATGGTTACCTGCAAGGAAACACGTGCAGTCATCATTGCTTTGCACAAAAAGGGCTTCACAGGCAAGGATATTGCTGCTAGTAAGATTGCACCTAAATCAACCGTTTATCGGATCATCAATAACTTCCAGAAGAGAGGTTCAACAGTTGTGAAGAAGGTTTCAGGGCGCCCAAGAACGTCCAGCAAGCACCAGGACCGTTTCCTAAAGTTGATTCCGTTACAGGATCGGGGCACCACCATTGCAGAGCTTGCTCGGGAATGGCAGCAGGCAGGTGTGAGTGCATCTTCACGCACAGTGAGGCGAAGACTTTTGGAGGATGGCCTGTGAGGCGAAGACTTTTGGAGGATGGCCTGGTGTTAAGAAGGGCAGCAAAGAAGCCACTTCTCTCCAGGAAAAATATCAGGGACAGACTGATATTCTGCAAAAGGACTGCTGCGGACTGGGGTAAAGTTATTTTCTCTGATGAATCCCCTTTCAGATTGTTTGGGGCATCTGGAAAAATGCTTTTCGGGAGAAGGTAAGGTGAGCGCTACCATCAGTCCTGTGTCATGCCAACAGTAAAGCATCCTGAGACCATTTATGTGTGGGGTTGCTTCTCAGCCAAGGGAGTGGGATCACTCACAATATTGCCTAAGAACACAGCCATGAATAAAGAATGGTACCAAAATATCCTCCAAGAGCATCTTCTCCCAACCATCCAGTTTTGTGACGAACAATGCCTTTTCCAGCATGATGGAGCACCTTGCCATAAGGCAAAAGTGATAACTAAGTGGCTCGGGGAATAAAACCTCAAAATTTTGGGTCCATGGCCAGGAAACTCCCCAGACCTTAATCCCATTGAGAACTTGTGGTCAATCCTCAAGAGGCAGTGGACAAATAAAAACCCACAAATTCTGACAAACTCCAAGCATTTCTTAGGCAAGAATGGGCAGCCATCAGTCAGTATGTGGCCCAGAAGTTGATTGACAGCATGCCAGGGCGTATTGCAGAGGTCTTAGGGGGAAAAAAAAAGGGTCAACACTGCAAATATTGACTCTTTGCATAAACTTAATGTAATTGTCAATAAAAGCCTTTGACACTTATGAAATGCTTGTAATTTGACTTCAGTATACCATAGTAACATCTGACAAAAAGGTCTAAGAACACTGAAGCAGCAAACTTTGTGAAACCCAATACTTGTGTCATTCTCAAAACATTTGGCCATGGCTGTAGGTGATCCAGCCATTTTTTTCTACAGACGTGTACTCCTAAACTATTGCTGCAATCACGCCAAACAGCCCCGTGCGACTGTTTGCTCTGATCGTCTTTCGCTGAAATGTGCGTATTTGTCACAACGCGATGCTTCACAAGACTGCACTGATGAATTTGATATGTGACACTTATATTTGTGTGACTGTGTCTGAATCTGTATATGAAGTGCTATGATGCAGTGGCCGCAGCTTTTTTTCACATCACATTTCCGTTGTACAGATTCAGGCTCAGTCGCACACAAATATAAGTATATTCTTGGGTTCTCATCCTATTTGAGGTACACTGCTACCTTGTGGTGCAGAGGGCTGTGTGGCTGGAGTAGTCACTGCTGTAAAGCTGAAAACTTGTAAAATGTCCTCCTTGTAATGTGCCACCTGTTTTTTGTCTGTTACCAATATGATTGAAAATGAAATCCAATTATGGGATCTGTTATGTGGAATGCTTTACCAAAGGTTTTGGAGCACTAATCTTAAAATCTCATAGAAATAAATAAATTGAAAATACAGAACTACACAATACTAAATACAGTACTGTACAAAATGAAATATTGTTTAACTGTACACATAAAAAAGGTTCTTCTGTCAACAACAACAACGTTGTGTGATTGTGTAATAGAAATAATGTGATTTAAGGCCCCCAAACACGGAACGATATATTACACCATGTTCCATGTGTATGCACGATATCGTGCATTGTGCGTTACCTTGGAGTAGTCTGTCGCTTCGTCTGATCTTTCTGCATGTTCAAAAGATCAGGCGATTCGGCTGACTATTCCATGTAGCGCTATGGGGGGGGGGCATGTCGGGCACGGGATCGCCCCGTGTGTAGGGACCGCCACATGTTTCTAAAATATGATTTTCAGAGGTGATAGTAAAAGTCCCGGTAAAAAAGCCCATAGCATGCAGTACAACACAGCAGGACTTTATTAATATCCTGTTATATACACTGTGTGATGTATAATGCATGTATTTTAATAGAACATTACCTTTGAAGTCTTTTCCTTAATGCAGCAGCAGTTTAACTTTGCACATTTTTATTATTCACACCTGTGCTCTAGCTCTTCAATAATCTTAGACAGCACTTCTGTTTTACACGCTCTTCAACTATACAGCTAGAAAAGGTTTAATGTATTACCTTTCCAACATGTTCAAGATGAGTGGGTCATGTTTAGTGAAAGGAAAAAGTACAGCCATAAGTGAGTAATTAGGAAAGGGAATTATTGCTTTCTATATCTAATTTCTTAAGGGTTTATGTACATTTTCGTGATGTCTTCTAGTCAGAAGCACTTTTATTACAAATAATTTTTATGGTTGACTTGTAAGGTCTTCAGCGCCGAACAATGGGGAAAGCAGGACATACAAGGTAGACAGAATAAATGCAGGGATGATGACACAAGGTGTGGGGAGGGGTGCGCGTGAGAGGTATTGCCTCCTAATTGACAGAGAGCTCAGATGACAGGGAGCGAGTGTGGTGGAGATTGGGACCTTCTGTAGTGTAGGTGAAAGTAGGGTAACAACTGTAATATGTAATGCCTAATTTACTTTTTAGAGATCGATACAAATATGAAAACTATGTTCATACAGCAGATACTGCTACAGGTATTTTTTAGAAGGTGAAATGCACACTGAGCTTGGGTCAGGCTGACGTGTAAGACCACTGTGCATTACTTTCGGCGTATAGGTGAGATGGGCACTGAGCTTGGGGTCATGCTGACGTGTAAGAGCACTGTGCATTACTTTGGGCATATAGGAGGGATGAGCACTGAGCTTGGGGTCACGCTGACGTGTAAGAGCACTGTGCATTACTTTGGGCATATAGGTGGGATGGGCACTGAGCTTGGGGTCAGGCTGACGTGTAAGAGCACTGTGCATTACTTTGGACATATAGGTGGGATGGACACTGAGCTTGGGGTCAGGCTGATGTGTAAGAGCACTATGCATTACTTTGGGCATATACAGTCGGGTGCATAAATATTGGGACATTGACAGAATTTTCATATTTTCTACTTCAGGGTCCATAGGGTATCCACAGGATACCTTGGGGTATAGGTGTGACGTCAGTCGCAGGGCACCAAAGAGTTAAGCTTTCAGCCTCCCAGGATGCACTAGGTCCCCCTCCTATACCCCGCCCTCGGGCCAAGGCACCTCAGTTTAGTTTGGTGCCCGGCCGGCGTCGGGTGCACCTGTCGGAGTGGGGGCTAGAAGAGCCCCTGAAGCTTTCTTCAGTGCAGCTGTGGCTGCACATCTGGATGTACAGCATGGACAGTCAGTCCTGACGTCCATGCTGTCTTCCCTACACCCCCGCCGGTACCAGAACACCGGTACCGATCCGGGGATGCTGGTGAGCATCTGGGGTCACAGCTAGCGGTGACCCCAGATGTTCCGGACCATGGCCGGATCCAAGTGGGTCCCCGCTGGTCACATGGTCCTAAGTCCCCAGGCAGGGGGCTCCCTGGGGACTGGCTGCAGCGTGGAGCCAGGTACTGAACCTGCGCTTTCCACTACCCCCTGGGACAGCGGACCGCAGCAGAGCGGTAGCGCTGCGGCGTCCCAGGGGTTAAATGCATGCCAGGGGAGCGCGCCCTCCCTGTCTCACAGCCGGCGCCTCCCCCGCTGCACACAGCCCTCTCTGCACTGTGCTGACTGGTCCTGTGTCAGCGCTCCTCGGCGGCCATCTTCTCTGCAACGCATGGTGAACGCTGCTGGAAGCCTGGAAAGAAGCATCGTGGTCTGGGTCCCCCCGCATACCTCTCCTCCGCTGTGGCTCAGGTCTGAGTATGCAGCGCTGTGTCCTACCAGGCCCTGTGTCTGTGTAGTTGAGTGATCAGCGCTGTTAGTGCAGGAATTGTTATTTCTACTTCAGGGTCCATAGGGGGTCCACAGGGTTGACCTTGGGGTTATAGCTGGAACAGGATCCATGGGCACCACACAGTTAAGCTTTTAGGTCCCAGGATGCACTTGGGTCCTCCTCTATACCCCGCCCCCGAGCCACAGGCACCCCAGTGTAAGCTGGTGCCCGGCCGGAGTCGGTCACCGCGCAGGGGGGCTGCAGGAGCAGCCCCCAAAAGCTTTTATTTTAAGTTAAATTTTATTTATTTTTAATCTATTTTTACTACAGACGGCAGCGAAGGGCTGTCTGTACAGACGCCCACGCTGCCGCTCTGATCCCCGACTGGCGCCGCGACGCCAGTACTGATCTGGGGATCGCGGCGGGAGGGCAGAGTCCGTACTAGCCGGACTCTGTCTACCTCCCAGGACTGCTGCCGGAGTCGCCGGGGATTCAGGTAAGCCGCGCGTCGCTGGCTAGCGGCGGCGCGCGGAATGCCTTAAATGCAGTCCTTTAGCCTCCGGTCCGGGGGACAGACCGGAGGCTGCTGGCAGTGGCGGCGGGCCCCCCCCATAACCCGTGGGACCACTAGACCACCAGGGATAACCGGCAAGCGGGAAGCCAGCATCCCTGGGGTTAATGGCCAGCCAGGGGAGGAAGCCTTCCCTGTCAGCGGCTCCTCCCCTCAGCTCAGCGCGCCTTTCAGCACGCAGTCTGGCGTCGCTGAGCTGCAGATTCCTCGGCCACTCCTCCTCTGAGGTCTCCAGCGGCCATTTTCCCAGTGGCAGCGCAGATCTCAGGGAGCACGCGGACCGGTCCCCCTGTGTACCTCTCCCCTGATTAAGGACAGCGTACACAGCACTATAGCCCTCCCAGACACTGAATCTGGGCAGGTTGATTGTAGTGTAAAGGTGCAGTGAGTATATCTTCCTGCATGGTATGTGACTTTTTGCTAGTGCTGCCTGTCTGTGCTTATTTTCCGCTTACTGTCAGCTTATACCTATCCCTTTACTTCTCCTACAAGCCCTGCAGGTGTGTGGGGGAGGGGCGTTTCTACTGACCTCACTTATATAGATCACGTATTTGTGAGGTCCGTCACATACAGTTGTGTGCTACTCAGTGCCATATTGTGGGCTGTTGTTCAGCACACCGGTGAGTGCGTTTTACTTCTACCCTGGTGCCAGATATATAATATATTCTGTCATGTCAGACGAGGAGGTTGAGCGCTCAGTGGCTCCGGTGTTGGCCTCCTGCGGACGCTGTTCTGCAGGAGTAGATAGGGAGGATTTGTCACAGGATGGCCTGTGTAGTCGATGCCAGGTGGCTCCTGGCCCATCCAGACCTTCTCTGGCGCAGGAACCACCGTGGGCGATGTTTTCTCAAGTGCTGGTGTCTATTGCGGACCGTCTGTCGGTCCCGACTGCTCTCCCTACTAGGGCGGTGCCCCAGCCGACCATCCCCCATTCCCCGGGTGTCCCGCAGTTATTGCGGAGTCCTCCTGGGTCTCAATCAGTTGGTCCCTTTGGGGGGTTGCCTATGTATATACAGGCTTCCCCTGTGCCGCAGCAGCCTGTGGTACCTTTTCAGGCCCCTATGGCGACGCCTCCACCATGGGTGGATGTGCTCTCCAACTCCGTGCAAAATTTGGCGGCCGCTTCCTCGGCTTTTCAGTCAATGTTGCAGACTGACATGCCTTCTAGGATTTCTAAACGCCCACTCATGGCACGGGCTGCTCAGGTATCGGACTCAGAGGGTTCCTCAGATGATGGGGAGGTCCCTGATGACACTGACTCGGACGCCTCGGTCCAGGAAATGGATACCAAGTCGTCCATTAATGTGCGAGCACTAGTTAGGGCGGTGCGAGCTATTCTTCTTATAGAGGATGAGGCACCGGTTCCTAGGTCGAAGTTTCCTAGTTTCAAAAAAACTAAGGTGGCTTCTGCGGTGTTTCCCCTGTCTGATCAGTTGACGGATCATATGGCGGTAGCTTGGCAGGCGCCCAGTAAGAGATTCCTTCCTCAGAAGCGGTTGGCTTCTAATTACCCCTTCCCTGAGGCACATTGTAAAAAATGGGAAACTCCACCGGCGGTGGATTCCCATGTCACCCGTTTAACTCGGGGCGCCACCTTACCATTACCGTCGATATCCTCGCTGAAGGATCCCACGGACAGGAAAGTTGAGACTTGCTTAAAGTCTATTTACTCCCTCTCCGGGGCGGTGGCCCGACCGTCCATGGCCATTTCCTGGGTGGCCAAGGCCATTGAGGGGTGGGCCAATGCATTGGAAGATACCTTCCCGGACGACGCTCCGGATGTCCAGCGGGCGTTGTTGGGACAAATGAGGGACGCCGCTTCTTACATTGGAGAAGCTTCTTTAGATGCTAGTCTGCTGACCTCGCGGGTATCGGCTGCAGCGGTGTCTGCCCGCCGATCCTTATGGTTGCGGTCCTGGAGAGCGGACTCTGATTCAAAGAAAGGTCTGGAGGCCTTACCTTTCAATGGGGAATTACTATTTGGTCCGGACTTGGACAAAATAGTGGACACCCTGGCTAAATCCAAGTCGGCCTTCCTCCCTTCGGCGGCACTGCCTGCTAAGGTTCGGAGTTCGGCTTTTCGTTCCTTTCGGGTTCAGGGTAAGGCGAAAGGTCAGTCCTTCCCGAGACAGTCTGCGAGTAAGACGGCCTCTAAACCCAAGAAGCAAGCCTGGAGTGCTCGGCGCCCTTCTTCCAAGCAGGAAGATAAACCTGCGGCCTGATGGGACGGGCCTCCCTCTGGGGGACCTCAGAGTGGGAGGCCGACTTCTTCTATTTGCCCAGTGCTGGCACAATACCACCACGGATGCCTGGGTTCGAGAAGTGGTCTCCCAGGGGTACGCCCTGTCTTTTCGGCACAGACCACCCCACCAGTTTTTCTGCACAAGTCCTTCTCAGGACAAGACCAAGGCGTTACAGGTTCAGGAGGCTATAGAGTCCTTGCTGAAAGCAGGGGTCATTGTTCCCGTTCCTCTATCACAACGAGGGACGGGGTATTATTCGTCTCTGTTTCTGGTGCAGAAACCCAATGGTTCTCATCGCCCTATCCTCAACTTGAAGTCTCTGAACAAATTCCTCAGAGTTCCCAAGTTCAGGATGGAAACGTTACGTTCCATCATTCTGGCGATGGAACCGGGGGATTACATGGTGTCCCTGGACATCCAGGACGCCTACCTCCATGTTCCGATAGCATCTTCACACCAGCGGTATCTGAGGTTCGCTATCCTTCAACACCACTATCAGTTCCGGGCGCTACCCTTTGGTCTCTCCACGGCACCGAGGGTGTTCACGAAGATTATGGCGGTCATGGCCGCACATCTTCGGAACCAGAATGTACGGCTGCTGCCGTACCTGGACGACCTCCTGTTGCTGGCGAGCTCCCCGGAGGTACTGCTTCAACATCTCCACCTGACGATCGCTTGCCTGCAAGCACACGGGTGGTTGATAAATTGGAAAAAGTCCTCCCTGATTCCATCACAGCGGATGGTTCATTTGGGAGCCCTGCTGGATTCGCGTCAGCAAAGGATCTTCCTGACTCCGGAGAAGGTCGCCTCACTACAGCTGCGGATACGCAGTTGCCTGAGCCGTTGCCGCCTGTCGGTCCATTCGGCTATGAGAGTTCTGGGGTCCATGGTGTCGACATTCGACATGGTGGAATTTGCCCAGTTCCATTCCCGGCCCCTGCAGGGGCTGATTCTATCAGAATGGAACGGGTTACCTCACCGGATCCGCTCTCAGGTGCTGGTGTTGTCTCCGGACGTTCGGCTATCTTTGGCTTGGTGGCTTCAGACAGCTCATCTGGTCGAGGGGCGCCCATTTTGGGTCCCGGACTGGGTCCTGCTCACGACGGATGCCAGTCTCCGGGGTTGGGGGGCAGTGACCGGCTCTTTGTCGCTTCAGGGTCGTTGGTCAGCGGAAGAAGCACTTCTCCCCATCAACATCCTGGAACTGCGGGCAGTATACAAGGCCCTGCAGTCGTCCGGCCCCGCTCTTCACGGAAGGGCGGTACAGGTGCAGTCCGACAACGCCACCACGGTGGCGTATATCAATCACCAAGGCGGAACTCGCAGTCAGGCAGCGATGTCGGAGGTGTCTCGTATCCTGTCTTGGGCGGAGGGTCACATTCCAGTGATCTCGGCGGTCTTCATCCCCGGAGTCCTCAATTGGGAGGCGGACTTCCTCAGCCGTCACGACGTGCATCCCGGGGAATGGTCGCTTCACCCAGAGGTGTTTCAGCTACTCGTGGACAGGTGGGGACTGCCGGAGCTGGACTTGATGGCCTCCCGTCACAATCACAAGTTGCCCGTTTACGGGTTAAGGACAAGAGACGCAGGTGCAAGTCTGGTGGACGCGCTGTCGCTGACATGGACGTTTCACCTGGCGTATCTGTTTCCTCCGATATCCCTGCTTCCTCGGGTTCTGCGGAAATTCAAGCAGGACGGCGGCATGCTCGTGCTGGTAGCTCCGGCCTGGCCCAGACGTCCTTGGTACTCCGATCTGAGGAGCCTCTCCATCGACGTTCCGTACCTTCTTCCTCAACGTCGGGACCTGTTGTCTCAGGGGCCCTGCCTTTACCCGGATCTGGGTCGGCTGTCTTTGACGGCGTGGCTCTTGAGACAGCCGTCTTGAGGTCTCGGGGCTTCTCCAGTTCGGTTATTGGTACGATGCTCAGGGCACGCAAGCCTGCTTCAGCACGGATTTATCACAGAGTGTGGCACACTTACTTTCAGTGGTGTGAGTCCAGACTTTATGATCCTCAGGTGTTCCGAGTTTCTAGGATCTTGGAATTTCTTCAGTCAGGATTGGATCTCGGCTTACGCCTTGCATCTCTGAAGGTTCATGTGTCCGCCTTGTCCGTGTGGTTTCAACGGCGGATTGCAATACTACCAGACGTTCACACCTTTTTCCAAGGTGTTATCAGGATCCAGCCTCCCTTTGTGCCTCCGGTGGCTCCTTGGGACTTGGCGGTGGTGCTACGGGTCCTGCAGGGTCCTCCGTTTGAGCCTCTTGAGGCGGTGGAGCTCAAGTGGCTGACATTTAAGACGTTTTTTCTCCTGGCAATTGCTTCGGCCAGGAGGGTGTCTGAATTGGGGGCGCTTTCCTGTCGCCCTCCTTTCCTAATTTTTCACCAGGACAGAGCGGTGCTCCGCACTCGTCCTGAGTTTTTGCCCAAAGTGGTCTCGAAGTTCCATATTAATCAGGAACTTGTTGTGCCAGCTTTTCAGTCCCCTGATCTTTCAGCTGGTGAGACTTCCTTAAATGTGGTCCGGGCGCTTAGAATTTATGTAGACCGGACGGCTTCGGTTAGGAAGTCTGATTCCTTGTTTATCCTCTTTGGTTTTCACAAGAGGGGTTGGCCTGCCAACAAACAAACGTTAGCCTGTTGGCTTCGTTCCGTTATTTGTGAGGCTTATGCACAGGAGGGCTTACCTGTGCCAGCCTCTGTTAAGGCTCATTCCACTCGTTCTGTGGGTCCCTCTTGGGCTGCTAGACGTGGCGCTTCTGCTGTTCAGCTGTGTAGGGCGGCCACTTGGTCTTCACTTCAAACGTTTTTGAGGTTCTATGCGTTTGACACCTTTGCCTCTCAGGATGCATCCTTTGGGCGCCGGGTACTCCTTTCAGCACAGGAGCGTCCCCGCCCTTAGTTGTACTGCTTTGGGACATCCCCAAGGTCAACCCTGTGGACCCCCTATGGACCCTGAAGTAGAAAACAAGAGATATGGTAAGAACTTACCTTTGTTATCTCTGTTTCTACGAAGTCCATAGGGTCCACAGGGCGCCCGCCCTGACGCACCTGGCTTCAAATGGGCTGTGTGGCTGGTCACCGGTTTTCCGTCTCCTATTGCTGTGAGTATGGTTTCTTGTGTGTTCCAGTCTTCCTTCTCTCTGTTCCATATTCTCCTCCGGCCTAGGCTGCTTACCAACTGGGGTGCCTGTGGCTCGGGGGCGGGGTATAGAGGAGGACCCAAGTGCATCCTGGGAGCTAAAAGCTTAACTGTGTGGTGCCCATGGATCCTGTTCCAGCTATAACCCCAAGGTCAACCCTGTGGACCCTATGGACTTCGTAGAAACAGAGATAACAAAGGTAAGTTCTTACCATATCTCTTGTTTTCTCTGCATTGTATGTGACTGTGCTAGTGCTGCTGCCTGTAACTTTATCTTCTCAAAACTGTCAGCTTTATTACTGTCCCTGTTCTTTCTGCTAAAGCCCTTGCAGTGCGGTGCTGCAGGGTGGTCTCTCGCCTATTTAATACTTAATTGGTGAGAGAGGTCACATACGTGGTGCCATCATGTCTGAAAGTGATTTTCCCCTCCGGCTACAGTGTACCACGTGCAAAGTACCGTTAGCGGAGGGGGAGGGTAGCGCGGAGGGCCTTTGCCGGCAGTGTTTGTCCATGGCGCGGCCTATTACGGTTACAGCACCGGTACAGGAGCCGCCCTGGGCTTGTTTCGCTCAGGCGTTAACAGCTTTAGTGGGCCAGTTAGCTCCGCAGCCCGCGTTTACTCCGATGGGTTTGTCCCAGCAGTCTGTGGTGTCGTCACCCATGCAGGGGTTTCCACGACAATTGGTGGTACCCCACAGTCTCCCTATTTCCCCGCTCCCGGGTTCTCAGAAGCCAGCGTGGGTTAACTCCCTGACGAGTTCTGTACAGCACTTGTTGGATGTGTTGCAAGGGGAGTCTGTGATGCGGCCTCATAAAAGGCCGGTGGCGTCTCTGTCCCCTCCTTATGAGGATGACGAAGGGACGTCTGATGATGGGGAGATTCTGGATCCTTACGATCAGGAACCTCTCCATACTAAGGACGCTGATGCTAAGTCCAAAATATATATTCCTGGACTTATTCGGGCGGTCCGCACAGCCTTGGTGATTGAGGACGAAGTTCCCCCAGCGGCTAAATCTAAGTATGCCTTTTTCAAAGATGTGAAGGGCGATGCCACAGTCTTTCCTCTTTCGGGTCAGTTGGTGGACCATTTAGAGGAGGCGTGGAAACAACCTGGCAAAAGATACCAGCCGCAGAGACGCCTGGCGGTGGCTTATCCGTTCGCGGATAATTATTTTGCTAAGTGGGAATCCCCTCCACAGGTGGATTCTCACGTGACCCGTCTTGTCCGTAGTGCCACATTGCCGATGCCATCCATGTCCTCCCTTAGGGATGCTACGGACCGCAAGGTAGAAATCTGCCTGAAGTCCGCTTATTCCCTTGCAGGGGGGGCAGCACGGCCGGCTATGGCCATTTGCTGGGTTGCCAGAGCGATGGAGCGCTGGGCGGATTCTTTAGAGGCTTCTTTTGATTCCGACTGTCCGGCCGAACAGGCGGAGTTGATTGGCAATCTCCGTGATTCGGCCACCTACATCAACGAGGCGGCTCTAGACATTAGTACTCTGGTGTCTAGAATTTCTTCAGCAGTGGTAGCTGCTCGTCGCACCTTGTGGCTGCGATCCTGGAAGGCGGACGCAGATTCCAAGAAAGGTCTGGAAGCGTTGCCGTTTACCGGAGAAGTTCTCTTCGGTCCGGATCTGGATAAGATTGTGGCCAGGCTGGCGGCAGCCAAATCTGCTTGTCTCCCGTCGGCCGCTGCTCCTTCTGGTTCTGGACCATCGTCCTTTTGGTCATCTAGAGCCCAGGGCAGGCCCAAACCACAGTCGTTTCCTCGACAGGCTGGCCCTAAGAAATCGGTCAAGCCCCGGAAACAGGCATGGAGTACCAGACGTCCGGCCCCCAAGCCAGATGACAAGCCTGCGGCCTGACGGTCCGGGCCTCCCTTTGGGGGATCCCAGGGTGGGAGGCCGCCTGCTGCAGTTATCCCGGTATTGGTCGTTCACTACGACAGACACTTGGGTTCTGGAGGTGGTCTCCCACGGGTACGCCCTCTCCTTCCGGCACAGACCCCCGGCTCGATTCTTCACCACGGGTCTACCATCAGACCGGAACAAGGTTACGGAGCTGCGGAAGGTATTGCACACTATGCTCCAGGCTGGAGTTATAGTGCCTGTTCCATTCTCCCAGAGGGGCCAGGGTTTCTATTCAAATCTATTTTTGGTACAGAAACCCAATGGGTCATATCGTCCGATTCTCAACCTCAAAGCACTCAACAAGTCTTTGCGGGTCCCGAAGTTTCGGATGGAGACCCTACGGTCCATCATTCTGGCGCTGGAACCTGGGGACTACATGGTGTCATTGGACATACAGGATGCTTACCTGCATGTCCCTATTCTTTTGCGCCATCAAGAGTTCCTTCGGTTTGCAATCCGCAGCGACCACTTCCAGTTTCGGGCGTTACCTTTTGGCCTGGCGACAGCACCACGTGTTTTCACCAAGGTGATGGCGGTCATGGCGGCTTCTCTGCGGCTGCAAGGAGTCCGCATGTTGCCGTACTTGGACGACCTGTTATTGGTGGCAGGATCTCCAGAGCTCCTGTTACACCACTTGGACCTGACCATTGCACTGCTGCAACGGCACGGCTGGCTAATCAACTGGCAGAAGTCCACTCTAATCCCGTCTCGGAGGATTCTGCATCTTGGAGCCTTATTGGACTCGGGACAGCAAAGGATCTTCGTGACGGAGGACAAGATCTCTGCTTTACAGTCAAGGGTGCGCAGTTGTCTGCACAGCCGCCGGGTGTCCTTACACTCGGCGATGAGGTTACTGGGCTCCATGGTGTCGGTGTTCGACATGGTGGAATACGCCCAGTTTCACTCCAGACCTCTGCAGCACCTGATCCTGTCCAAGTGGAACGGGCTGCCTCAGTCTCTGAAGTTCCAGACGATTGTGCTCACCCCGGAGGTTCGCCTGTCCCTTTCGTGGTGGTTAAAGACGACCCACCTCAACAAGGGACGTCCGTTCTGGGTTCCAAATTGGGTCCTGTTGACAACGGACGCCAGTCTTCGGGGCTGGGGAGCAGTTTCGGGTCCACGCTTGTTCCAGGGCAGGTGGACGCCGACAGAAGCGGAGCTTCCAATAAATATCTTGGAACTCCGTGCGGTCTTCAATGCTCTCCTGCAGGCACAGCGGTTTCTCCAGGGTCACCCGGTGCAGGTCCAGTCGGACAACGCTACCACCGTGGCCTACATAAACAGGCAAGGAGGAACTCGTAGTCGGGCGGCTCTCGTAGAGGTCTCTCGGATCTTGGTTTGGGCGGAGCGCAATCTTCCGGCCATATCAGCGGTCTTCATCCCGGGAGTGCTAAATTGGGAGGCGGACTTTCTAAGTCGCCAGGACGTTCATCCAGGGGAATGGTCCCTGCACCCGGACGTTTTTCAACTACTGGTGGACAGGTGGGGTCTTCCAGAAATCGACCTCATGGCGTCCCGGCACAACAACAAGTTGCCGGTGTACTGGTCTCGCACAAGAGACGAAGGGGCGTCTCTGGTGGATGCTCTGTCCGTCCGGTGGACGTTCCGGTTTGCATACCTGTTCCCTCCAGTCTCCCTTCTTCCACGGGTAATCCGGAAATTCAAACAGGAAGGAGGGACGCTCCTGTTGATAGCTCCCGCGTGGCCCAGACGGCACTGGTTCTCAGACCTTCAGGGTCTGTCCGTGGACAGTCCTCTGCGGTTACCGCTACGACCGGACCTTCTGTCTCAGGGTCCTTGCCTTCACCCGGACCTGACTCGGCTGTCTTTGACGGCGTGGCTGTTGAGACGGCCATGCTGAGGTCCCGGGGGTTTTCCAGCTCTGTGGTGCGTACCATGTTACGAGCTCGGAAACCGTCTTCCGCGAGGATATACCATCGCGTGTGGCATACGTTCTTCCAATGGTGTCGACCGAGAGGTTATGCACCGCGGGAGATTCGTCTGTCTCGGATTCTCGCCTTCCTGCAAGCGGGACTAGATCATGGGCTTCGCCTTGCTTCTTTGAAGGTACAGGTTTCGGCCCTATCTGTCTGGTTTCACCGTAGGATTGCTACAATCCCGGATGTGCGCACCTTTATGCAAGGTGTTCTCCGTATTCAGCCGCCCTTTGTTCCACCTGTGGCGCCTTGGGATTTGGCTGTGGTCCTGAGGGCTCTCCAAGGACCGCCGTTTGAACCACTGGGCTCAGTGGATATTAAATGGCTAACAGCTAAGACTGTTTTCCTTCTGGCCATTGCTTCGGCCAGACGTGTTTCTGAGTTAGGGGCTCTTTCTTGTAGACCCCCTTTCTTGGTTTTTCATGGGAACAGGGCAGTGCTCCGCACTCGGCCCGAGTTTCTTCCCAAAGTTGTTTCCCAGTTTCATGTTAACGAGGAAATAGTTGTTCCGGCCTTTAACTCACCGGGTCTTTCCGTGGGTGAGGCCTCTTTGGATGTTGTGCGGGCCTTAAGGACTTATGTTGACCGCTCTTCTTCGTTTAGGAAGTCGGACGCTTTGTTTGTCCTCTATGGCTTCCGTAAAAAGGGTTGGCCTGCTTCAAAGCAAACTTTGGCAGCCTGGATCCGTATGGCTATTTCTGAAGCTTATCTTCATGAAGGCCTACCGGTCCCTCCTTCTCTGAAGGCTCATTCCACTAGGTCTGTGGGTCCTTCGTGGGCAGCTCGACGTGGTGCCTCGGCAGTTCAGATCTGCAAGGCTGCTACGTGGTCTTCTGTCCATACCTTCGTGAGGTATTACAGGTTTGACACCTTCGCCTCTCAGGATGCTTCCTTCGGGCGGCGGATTCTCCTTTCTGCACAGGAGCGTCCCCACCCTTAAAGGATACTGCTTTGGGACATCCCCAAGGTATCCTGTGGATACCCTATGGACCCTGAAGTAGAAAATATGAGATATGGTAAGAACTTACCCTTGTTATCTCTATTTCTTCGAAGTCCATAGGGTTCCACAGGACTCCCGCCCTGTCGCACCTGTGCTGCAGATGGGCTTTGCTCTGGTCACCGGTTTTCCGTCTCCCTCTGGTGAGAATGTGATTCTTGTATGTGTCCAGATCTTTGTTCTCTCTCTTCCTTCTCCTCCTCCGGCCTATGGCTTGGTAACTAACTGAGGTGCCTTGGCCCGGGGGCGGGGTATAGGAGGGGGACCTAGTGCATCCTGGGAGGCTGAAAGCTTAACTCTTTGGTGCCCTGCGACTGACGTCACACCTATACCCAAGGTATCCTGTGGAACCCTATGGACTTCGTAGAAATAGAGATAACAAGGGTAAGTTCTTACCATATCTCATATTTTAGCCTCTATTCACCACCACAATGGCTTTGAAATGAAACAAACAAGATGTGCTTTAACTGCAGACTTTCAGATTTAATTGGAGGGTAATTACATCCAAATCAGGGGAACGGTGTAGGAATTACAACGGTTCTATATGTGCCTCCCAGTTTTTAAGGGGCCAACAGTAATGGGTCTCTCAACTCAAAAGCTATTTCATGGACAGGTGTGGGCTATTCCCTCGTTATTTCATTATCAATTAAGCAGGTAAAAGGTCTGGAGTTGATTCTAGGTATGACATTTGCATTTGGAATCAGTTGCTGTCAACTCTCAATGGGGCAGATGTATGAAGCTCTGGGAAGTGATAAAGTGCAGAGTGATAAACGACCAACCAATCAGCTCGCAACTGTCATGTTACAGGCTGTGTTTGAAAACTTACAGTTGTGAGCTGATTGGTTGGTCGTTTATCTCTTTCTACTTTATCACTTCCCAGAGCTTCATACATCTGCCCCATTATGAGATCCAAAGAACTGTCACTATCAGTGAAGCAAGCCATCATTAGGCTGAAAAATCAAAACAAACCCATCAGAGAGATAGCAAAAACATTGGGTGTGGCCAAATCAACTGTTTGGAACATTCTTAAAAAGAAAGAACGCACCGGAGAGCTCAGCAACACCAAAAGACCCAGAAGACCATGGAAAACAACTGTGGTGGATGACAGAAGAATTATTTCCCTGGTGAAGAAAAACCCCTTCACAACAGTTGGCCAAATCAAGAACACTCTCCAGGAGGTAGGTGTATATGTGTCAAAGTCAACAATCAAGAGAAGACTTCACAAGAGTGAATATAGAGGGTTTTACCACAAGATGTAAACCATTGGTGAGCCACAAAAACAGGAAGACCAGATTAGAGTTTGCCAAACAACATCTAAAAAATCCATTACAGTTCTGGAACAACATCTTATGGACAGATGAGACAAAGATCAACTTGTACCAGAGTGATTGGAAGAGAAGAGTATGGAGAAGGAAAGGAACTGCTCATGATCCAAAACATACCACCTCATCAGTGAAGCATGGTGGTGGTAGTGTCATGGCGTGAGCATGTATGGCTGCCAATGGAACTGGTTCCCTTGTATTTATTGATGATGTGACTGCTGACAAAAGCAGCAGAATGAATTCTGAAGTGTTTCGGGCAATATTATATGCTCATATTTCAGTCAAATGCTTCAGAACTCATTGGACGGCGCTTCACAGTGCAGATGGACAATGACCCGAAGCATACTGCAAAAGCAACCAAAGAGTTTTTTAAGGCTAAAAAGTGGAATGTTATGCAATGGCCAAGTCAATCCCCTGACCTGAATCCCATTGAGCATGTATTTCACTTGATGATGAAGATAAAATTGAAGGGAAAATGCCCCAAGAACAAGCAGGAACTGAAGACATTTGCAGTAGAGGCCTGGCAGAGCATCACCAGGGATGAAACCCAGCGTCTGGTGATGTCTATGCGTTCCAGACTTCAGGCTGTAATTGCCTGCAAAGGATTTGCAACAAAGTATTAAAAAGTGAAAGTTTGATTTAGGATTGTTTAGTTTGTCCCATTACTTTTGGCCCCTTAAAAAGTGGGAGGCACATATAGAAACCGTTGTAATTCCTACACCGTTCACCTGAGTTGGTTGTAATTACCCTCAAGTTAAATCTGAAAGTCTGCAGTTAAAGCACATCTTGTTTGTTTCATTTCAAAGTCATTGTGGTGGTGAATAGAGGCCAAAATATGAAAATTCTGTCAATGTCCCAATATTTATGCACCTGACTGTAGGTGGGATGGACACTGAGCTTGGGTCAGGCAGACATGTAAGAGCACTCTACATTAATTTGGGCATATAGGTGGGAGCATTGGGCATTTATTGGACAGAAAGGTGGAAACACTTCCTCTGGGTCTGCTAGACCGATGTGACTTAGCTTTGGGTTGTGCTTGTCCATTCTGAGGGCTTGTATTTGTCAGTTCCCTGTGACCAAGAGTTGCTACAAATGATCTGAAAAGTAAATGAGAGAAGTTTTTTATTTACTCCAGTAGAAACCTAATGCTAACACATGTAGAGTGGCCCTTTGTCTTTTGAAATAATGAGTTGTAAAATCATTCACTTTATCCTTGCTGTCTCTCTCTGTTTAGCCCACAATGCTTCAGTGGATTGAACTACTGACAAAGCAATTTAACAACAGCCAGGCAGCTTGCGAGGTGAGATGTATAAAGTGACTTGTGAAGTTTCCACAGGGTGTAAATTCTTGGCACAGAATTGGCTTTAACTAACATTGCAGACGGCAGGTGCAGTGAATCAGAAATAGAGAGTCACTGACTAGTCCAGCTATGCTCTATTCTTCCTAAGTTTGTTCTTGTCCCTTCAGTGGTTTTTGGATCGAATGGCTGATGATGATTGGTGGCCAATGCAGATACTGATCAAGTGTCCAAATCAGATTGTTAGACAGGTGGGTCAAATATATATATTTTTAAAGTACATTTAAAAGTTTTTGTTCTATACAGTCAGACTGGGTCATGAGGGGCCCACAGGGGATTGTTGGGGCCCATATAATAACATATACCACCGCTAAATGGCAGCGTGCTTCTAAAGTGGGCGTGGTCAGCTGGTGGAGAGTCAACGCTTATCAACTGTGTACATGCTGTTACGTACATTACCATCATCTACAGACCGTATGATTTTATAGTTTCTCACTGATTTAAGTAGACTGAATATAAAATTATTGTGGACTGTGGCTGCAAGTATCCACCACTATTATTCTTTATCCAGAATACATCAGTTAAATAACAAATATGTACATTAAACCTCCATTAAAATGCGATGATGGCAACCCTATTTCAGCTTCATTGAAATCTGTTAGTACAGGTTGAGTCTCCCATATCTAAATATTCCAAAATACAGTTTTTGTTTTTTTAGCATGCCTGGGATAGTGACACCTTTTGCTTTTTGATGGTTCAATGTACACAAAATTTGTTTGTCACAAAACGATTTAAAAAAAAAAAAAATAATAAAATTACCTTTAGGCTCTGTGTATAAGGTGTATATAAAACACAAATGAATTTCATGTATGTACACAAACTTTGTTTGAGCCACAAAATTATTGAAAATATTGTGTAAAACTACCTTCAGGCTCTGTGTATAAGGTGTATATAAAACATAAATGCATTATGTGTTTAGATTTGGGTCCCATTTCTAATATATCTTATTATGATATGCAAATATTCCAAAATACGGAATATTCCGATATCCAAAATACCCCTGGTCCAAAGCGTTTTGGATATGGGAGACACTGTGGTTATTTGATTGATTTGCAGTTTTGAATGCTCAAAACTATTTAGCTTAAGATTGAGTATTGTAAAACTTTAACAAATGGAGTGAAATTTGATAATTTTAAATTTTTTAAACGCTATGTTTTAAAATGTTTAAAAAAAAATGTTAATTTTTATAACAGATGTTCCAGCGTCTCTGTATACATGTTATTCAGAGACTGCGATCGGTGCATGCTCACTTATACCTGCAGCCTGGCATAGAAGATGGGTAAGATAGCCCGTTGTTAATCTCTCTCTTTAATTCTTACATAACAATTTGGGGTTGTGTTTTTTTGTTCTTTAACACACATAATAACATTAATTTTAGAGTTAGTGATAATGTTACTCCCTTAAACTGGAGTTATGGTTAGTGCATTTGTATGTATGTGCTGAAAAACAGGATTGCGATTTTATATTTGAGATAGGATATTTGTACATTCATTAAATTGTTTTCTTGTAGTTCAGTTGGGGGACAGTGGAACAAAGGGGTATAGAGGTGCTAGTAGGAGCTTTGGGCACTTGAACAAAATGCCTGAAATCCAAGCTCCTCCCTCCTCAATATACCTTACTCAGGAAGCCTCAGTTACTTGATCAGCCCAACCGCAGAACAGGGATGGAAAGGACAATGAGTATATAATTGTTGAATCAGCTAGACCCTTGAGATGGGTAACCAGGGAACAATATATCGTACACAGTCGTTCATCGCATCATCCCATCTGCTGTCCTGCACGTCGGATGGGACAATGCAATGAATGACATGATGCTGTTACATGCAGCCTGTAATGATACATCAAGCGGTCATACGGCAGATCGTGCAGCTTGTACGGCGCGCGCAATGTATTACCACTTGCCGCATTACTTGGTCTTACTGTCATTTAGTGTATACCCAGCTTTAGACTAAAATCCCCAGCTTCAGCAACCATGGTGTAAAATCCGGTTTAGCTAAATTTTGAAGGATCACTTTGTAATGGAAGATGCCAAGCCAGACCACTTGCCGTATTCTTATTTAATTTATTTTTTGTTGCAAATAAGTTTGTTCCTGTTCCACATCGCTGCTATTGTGCATATCCCTGCTGTATGCCTTTGGGCAGTTTAGTATCGTCATCCTAATCTATTTTCCAGCTCTGATGACATGGACGGGCCTGTAGAGGACATAGGCAGCCGCTCCTGTGTTACTCGCTTTGTGAAGACTTTGCTGTCTATCATGGAGCATGGGGTGAAGCCTCACAGCAAGCATCTGACAGAGTACTTTGCCTTTCTATACGAATTTGTCAAAATGGGAGAGGAAGAGGTAATTATTTTCTTGTTCTTATTGCATCATTTATGTTCATTAACAGTGTCTGTGCTGACTACAAACCTCTCTTTCAGAGCCAGTTTTTGCTATCCCTACAAGCCATATCAACCATGGTGCATTTCTACATGGGAACCAAAGGGCCCGAAAATGTAAGTCTGCCTTTCGTTAGAATGTATTTTGTGCCTTTTCCGTAAAAAGTTACTGTAGAGTTGTATCCAATGATGAGTGATCTAGTGGCTGCCCTGTTCTATAGCTCCGCTGGATTGGCCAGTGCAGAAGAGATTCAATTTGTCACTCTTATTAAAATAGCTTAGTAAATATTGTGGTCATTAGTCATGTTTTGGAGGCACTTTTATTTACCACGTCTATTGGTTTTCTCTGATTTTCTTAGTCCCCAAGAATCAATTCTTTAGTTTTACCTATTGTTGCAGCCGCAAGTTGAAGTATTGTCTGAGGAAGAGGAAGGGGAGGAAGAGGAAGAAGAAGATATTCTTTCTCTTGCTGAAGAAAAGTACAGGCCAGCAGCTTTGGAAAAGATGATTGCTCTCATTGCTTTCCTGGTGGAACAGTCTCGCTCTGAAAGGTTGGGTGATGCTTATGCCTTTTAATTATGGACTGTTGCAGTAATCCTGTAGGCACCATAGTAAATGTAATGTCCCTGGCTTCTACGAATGGCATGTCACCTGCATGACAGAGCGAGTGTTTCATCCTGCTTGAGTAGAAATCATATACATGGAATTGCAAATGTTTCTTATTTTAGGTTTATTTTTGTCTCCTGTCAATGTGTTTGAGATATCTTTATGCAATACCCAATGGGCCATATAATCCAAGTTAGAGGTGCAAGAACAAATCCTTAAACTGGATCCCTTCCTTTCTGTATGCTTTAACATTCCTCTCTATCAGAACTAATAAACTGGCAAGTGTGCTTTCTCCTTCATCCACTAGGGGACACTGGAGTTCAAGACAGTGGGGGTATAGACGGTGGTAGAGTAGAGCCTGGCGCTTTAAATAATTTAGAAGTGTGACTGGCTCCTCCCCCCTCTATGCCCCATCAGCCCCAGTTTTTAGAATGTGCCCGAGAGAGCCGGTCACATAGGGCTGAGCTCCAGCCCACACTTAGTATTTTTATCTTTATTTTCACTTTATTTTATTTTATAGCTTTCACAAAGCATTGAGGACAGGCTGACAGAGAACTGCGTCTGTCAGCCTGCTACATGGAGGCATCAGGAGACCCGCCACCACTAAAAAAGAGTGCGTGTCGGAGTCCCAGGCACCCTGGCAGTAGCTCAGGGAGGACACGCCACAGCTTAATATAGAGGCTGTGTCCGTGCTTCCGAATGCCTAGCCGCAGCCCTGATGCCAGCAGTGGTAAGTATAATCTCTTCCCCTGACTAGCGGGGGACTAGATCTGCGGCCCCTCCGCCCCCATATAGCTGAACTACTGAGCTCAGCAAACTACCAACCTGGGTCCTTATTTTAGAAGGTACCCGGTTCTATGCCCGGCATAGAAAATATTCCTTATGCCGGTTAACAAGGGGGCGGAGCCACCGCGCATAAAGTCGCGCTTCCCAGTCAAACTCTCCCTCAGAGAAGGACTGTAATAACATCCCTGCACTCTCCATGCAGGGACACCGCTATCCTGCATCTGTGACAGCGCGGTGCCTTGCTGCGGCTGTCGTTTACAGTGTGACAACTCTCTCTGCAATAGAGGCGGTCTGTTGCTGCAACCCCCACCCCCCGCGCCTGCCACACTACCTTCTCCCCGAACTAAAGAGACAATCCCGGTCAGTATACCGGAGTGAGCGGGGGCGGAGCTTATTAGGGCGCGTCTCGCCATCTGTAGGCGGGCTCTCCCTCTTCTGTGCGCTTCACTGTAAAACAGCGCTGCTGCTATATAGCGATCTCCGGTTCCAGTGGAGAGCTCCTAAGCAGCGGCGTTCTCAAGGAGGTGCTGGCTTCCGGTTAGGCGGGCTGCCGAAGTTGGGCTCGCTGTAGGAGGCATGGGGTGCGGCCCTGGTTGCGGCTCCTTACAGAGCAGCCAAAGGTAAGGACCCTAAGAGTCAACAGCTTTAGCCGGGGGGGCTCCGTTCTCGGCGATGTAGGGGCGGGGCTTAGTCCATTGCTGCGCCCGGAAGTGCGCCGCTTAATTCTACACAGTCTCCCCTTGGGCTGCGCACTTCATGAGATCTCCCAGTAAGGAGAGTTTTATATCCAGCTTCCTCTTAAGGGCAGCATTGGGTACAGTATATTACCTGCGTAAACGCAGTTTAGTGCAGGGTGAATGCAGTGTGGACTGTGCCTGCTAGAGCAGCGAGAGGTCTGAGCCCCTGGAGTGACTGCACCGCGGGAAGTTCAGTTATAGAGAGTGCACTCCACCTTCATGTGGTTGCGCATGCTAGGATAACTCCGCTTAGAATACGCTGTGCTGTGTAAGAAACTGTTACTACACCACCCTTAATAGGCCTGGTCAGTACTTGGAATATCTGGGCAGCTGCAGTATCTAGATAGAACCTAGTTTGGTAAATGCTGAGATAGATTATGCTGATGCATACTGAGCGCAGTGTAGCAGTCTTCCTGCTTACTGAGTTACACAGCGACAAGGTCCATATTGAACTTGACTCATCTCGGTAGTTCCTATATGGTGGTCAGATTCCACAATGATCTTGTAGAGGGGAGAGCACCGCAAAACAGTCAGCCACAACTCTCCTAACTGCTGCCCTACGTCATTGTGATGTTACTGTTTAGAGGATAGTTATGTCTATTTTAAAATTGTCTATCAAAATGGCTGCACTGTTTGATTAAGTATTAATCAGTACTCATATTGAAGAGCAACACCTCTACATATCATGGGACCCGCCGCCACTATTATAGAGTGAGTGTGCGGGCCCCTGACACTAGCTCAGGGAGGAACATGCCGCAGCCTAATACAGAGGATGTGTCCATGTCACTTACCCTCCGCATGATCTGCCGATTGATCTATGTCTGTGTCAGATGGGCCTATATACATCAAGTATACTGCAGTAATTTTCATTGCACTAAGGTCGTCTCCTTGATTCCCACTTTAAAAAAGCGGGTTCAACTGGAGCTCAAATGGCTCACTCGAAAAGGCGGGTACTCCAGTGACAGAAGGGTCCCAGGATCGAAACCAATCTGGGTCATCACGCTGTTCAAATATCCAGGCCCATACGCCGTAGCAGATTGACGGCCACACGCGACACATGAGCAGTCTCCCTGCGTGGAGGAAAGCCACATGTATGTAGATATTTGTATTTTATGCATATGAATTTTGTCCTGGGCTCAACCAAGGTCTTTGCTCAGTTCTTGGCTCTTACTGTTGCTCATGTTAAATATGTGTGGGTACGTGGTCCCTACGGCCACACCACCCTGAAAACGCCCGATCTCGTCTGATCTTGGAAGCTAAGCAGGGTCAGGCCTGGTTAGTATTTGGTATATGTATATATGTGTATATATATATAGATTTATATATATGTATGTATGTATGTATCACTTCTTATCCTTACCGTAAGGGCAGAGGAGGATCTGTTATCCGTCTTGTCTCATACCAGGGCCGAAACTAGGATATCTGTCACCCGGTGCAAGGTAGCAATTTTGCGCCCCCTCCCTTCCCGTACCTGGATTTTGTCCTGCTCCTCCATAAGGCAGTGCACTAGTCAAACGTCCCTGGTATAGTGACTTACATTATTCCACACACAATAATGCCCATTACACATTATGCCACACACTGTAATGCCTATTACCAAAGTGCCACTTACATATTTGCCCAACACCATTGTATGCCCCACAGTAAGGCTTCTAATTACTTTAAAATTACCTGCTCGTTGCCAGGGGGATTCATGCTCATTGCCAGGGGGATTCATGCTCGTTGCCAGGGGGATTCATGCTCGTTGCCAGGGGGATTTCATGCTCGTTGCCAGGGGGATTTCATGCTCGTTGCCAGGGGGATTTCATGCTCGTTGCCAGGGGGATTTCATGCTCGTTGCCAGGGGGATTTCATGCTCGTTGCCAGGGGGATTTCATGCTCATTGCCAGGGGGATTTCATGCTCGTTGCTAAGGGGTTTCATGCTTATTGCCAGGGAGTTTCACGGGAGAAGATGCAGCTTTCAGCATCTTCTCCTGGTACTTGTGCTGGCCTAACAGACACTAGAGGTCCATTAAGGACCTCTAGCATCTGTCTCCTCCTTGGTGGCGGCCATTTTTGGATGGCCGTTTTCTGACTCTCCAGCCCCCAAGCCACTATGAGTCATCCCTTTTTCACCCTCTGCATTCCGGCACCCGGTGCACGTGCACCTCTAGCCCCCCCCCTAGTTGCGGCCCTGCTCATACCTACATATTTTAAAAGAAGCATCCTGCGATTGGAGGCTGGACTCTCCTGATGCGGTTGTTTGGTTCAATAACTCCGCTTTACATGGGTGCCTGTGTATGTGTAGGTATGTGTAATGTGTGTATGTGTATATATGTATATATTTTTATCTATGTATGTATATATGTATATTAATAAAATGTGTTGGGAATTGTATAGGTGTGTGTATACTTCCACAATCATTAGGTTTACCTATAAGTCCATGGATGGGAAGCCGCCTGGGATTACCAGAAACTGTAGGCGATATCCATATATGATGTCCACACATGTATATAATGGAGCAAACTTGTGGCATTCTAAGAATGCATCAGATATGCTGTATATATGCTAATCTCCTGGGCAGGAGTCTTGACAGGTAAGCTTCCTTGGTTGGTACTAACTCTTCCTTTCAAAGAGATTGCCTTCTCATGCAACTATGTTTGTCCAGGTGTGCGTGTGTATATGTATAATATATATTCACATTCCTTGTATGAATATTTCCTAATAATGGGAAAACCTGTTTTAACCCTAACTGGGGGTATCACTATAGCCTAATGCAATGTCTATGTACAGGTACCTTCTCAGTATAGGTTCCAGTACTCAATATTATCTCAATAAAATGAGGCTATAAGTGTCCCTAGGTTCTCTTCCTATCAGTACATAGAGAATGCAGGTTCTATTCCATCCTCAGGACCTAATTGTTTAAATGACAACAGACTGCAGTTACTGCTCCTGTCCCTGAAGGCCTACGGCCACCCGCCGAAAAGGCAGGGTCAGGCCTGGCTTGATTAGATTGGTGAGTATCAGGTAAATCCTTGGCCCTGGTGTTCACTTTTGAATCCCTCTCGTTGTGAACACTATAACTTTCAAGGGTCACTGGTGGGGATCCATCATCAAATATTTAATATTCTGTGTGTATCTTGGGCCTATTCAAGGTCTTACTTAAATCCACCTGTTAACTAATACGCACTTCACCATTATAAGTGATAATGTACTGATACACTAGCAGACTGTATTTGGAGTATATGTATAAACTCTAGATGTCTACTCATCCCTACTGTTACATGCTCAGGTATAGAGTCCTGTTGTACAACCTTCTTGTCTCCTAACAATTTGCTAGTTTTCTACAGTGTTTTCCCAGACAACATCGCCAGACTGAAGTCTGTGCTGTAGAGCATTGGTTATTAGCCCACTGAACTACTCTCTATACCTGACGTGACGGGTTGCTGTGAGATGGAAAAGGTTAGTGACCTACATCTCGTCTAGAGGGCTTCTGGTTGCTCACAGGTAAGCGGTACCTCACTAATGCCTCGGCAGATGCTCCAATTTCATGCAACCTGACATTACAAGTCTCCCTTCCGCACCCTAGCTGCCGTCCTAGCAGCCATCCGCTCTCGTAATCAGTTGGCTCTACTACACTTTAGAGCTTTCCTGGTGTGTGGGTGCATAGTTCCAACATTGAGAGTGCTCGCTTCTGCAGCACATATACTAAAAATTGAAACGCAAGGATGACACGCAAATTCGTGAAGCATTCCATATTTAATTATCACTTTCTTCTACTAGACTCTGTTGGGGTGATAAAGGACTGTAGCGCATCTATGGGCTACGGCACATCTTTACATTAAAGTGTGACAGTCATTATGTTCTGCGCAGGGAGCCTGATTCCTGTTCAGTATCTGTGGATATTTTCATCACACTGACAGGTTCCTGATGTGTACCTTTATGGTTGTCCTAGCCTTGTTGTACGGGATGCTTCCCTATATTGGTAGCTCTCCTTGGGTGGCTGTTGCATCCGTGCTCTTTAACTGCCAGGGTATCCGAGTTGTTTTCATACTATGTTCGGACCAGCAGTTTGTACTGACTACGCACTTCCATCATGATGGACATGTCTGTTGTTTGGGGTTGTTGCTATGGTTTTCTTTTTAGGCCGGCACAGGGGGTGTGCCGTAAAGTCCCCGTATGGGGCGCCCAATACACGAGTTTGAGACCCGCCCCAAGCGGTAGTGACACACTGCCAGTAGTCTGCTATGGGGAATTATAGCTGCAGGGTTTCAGTTGCTGTTTGATCCCTCTGTTTCAGAGTGGTTGTACTGCGGTCTGACCCTCTGAAAGGAATTGTGGTTTCAATTCTTTCACAGCCGCCTCTGCATCATACCCAGCGGGATCTCCATTGTTGAGAACTTCTATGGTTTAACCCCTTCCGCTGGTTGTCAACCTGGTAGTACTTGGGCCTCGGCGATTGTTCGGTCTTGACTTTTGCCTCGTTGTATACTCCTTATTAGGAGTCTGTGGACAGGATCAGCTCTGTATCTGTAGATTGGTATTATATACGTATATCTATATGAATTCTGTCCAGCAGTGCTGGGTTGCTGCTGTCTGCGAATTATGCAGCTTCCTATGTTCGACTCTAGTTTGGCCTGGGTCTGTTTTCAGCTGAGCTTACATTAGCCGTTATTACGTTCGAATTACGCCGTAAGTTGTGGAATTCTTCCGCTGTTTAGCAGGGAGTTGTGATTGTCTCCTCTGCGACACTTGATCCTCAGCTCTTGCCTTTCCATTGGGCCTACAGTTCTTGGCGCTCCTGGTTTTCGGGTTTACCAAAGGGTCGGCGAGTTCTCCGCGCTTCCCACCCGGGAGGTTGGCTTTGGGACGTCCCCACTGTCTTGAACTCCAGTGTCCCCTAGTGGATGAAGGAGAAATCAGGATTTTGGTACTTACCGATAAATCCCTTTCTCCGATTCCACAGGGGACACTGGACGCCCGCCCAGCGCTGCGTACCTGCTGTGTTGTTTGGTTCGTTATATGGTTGTGTGACTGCATGTGTTCCCTGCAGTGAGTTCCTCTGTTCTCCTTCAGTCGGTATTGTTCCGTTCTGTGGTCCTCTCCTTCTCATTTTCCTATTGTCCTCCGTCTCCTCTCGGGCTCAGTTCTTAAACTGGGGCTGATGGGGCATAGAGGGGGAGGAGCCAGTCACACTTCTAAATTATTTAAAGTGCCAGGCTCTACTCTACCACCGTCTATACCCCCACTGTCTTGAACTCCAGTGTCCCCTGTGGAATCGGAGAAAGGGATTTATCGGTAAGTACCAAAATCCTGATTTTTCTTTTTAGCCTTTTTACTTCTAAAGCTACGTACACACACGCAGATTGGTCACACAAGCAGATGGCTTTGGGCATTTTGATAGGCGTTGAACAAATTTGCCCAATATCAGTTTGTGCATGGAACCCAATTTTATAGTGTTACCCGATGGAAAGTGAATTAGCTGATGCTTAATAGATACAATTGTGTGGCCATCAGACGCCCTCAGTGATATTGTGGAAGATTTATTAAAGCTTGGAGAGAGAAATTGCCAAACAATCAGCTCCTAACTGTCATTTTACAGGCT
Source organism: Taudactylus pleione (assembly GCA_031769625.1). Lineage (NCBI taxonomy): Eukaryota > Metazoa > Chordata > Amphibia > Anura > Myobatrachidae > Taudactylus > Taudactylus pleione. The sequence continues at coordinate 31,129,955 of JAUIMM010000200.1, forward strand.
GTGTTTGAAAAATGACAGGAGCTGATTAGTTTGTACTTTTGTCTCTCCACTAAATCATTCTCCAGGCTTTTTATAAATCTTCCCCTAATGCTGGGTACACACTGTACAGATATATCTGCAGATGATGGTCGTTCATGCACACTGAAAGGCCATCATCTGCTTCTGGCCGTGGGTCCCGGGGGACGGGGCGTGTCCGCCCCCCTCCCCGCGTCCCCGCTGCATGTGTGTACACACACTGGCCGATGGCCAGATATATCTGGAGATATATCTGCCATCGGCTCTGTAGCACAGCAGACACGATATGTCTGTGAACAACGTCGTTCAGACATATCGCTGGTCCACACCGACGGGCAGCAGATATATTGGCCGATAATGGGCAATATATCTGTCAGTGTGTACCCAGCTTTAGTTGCTTAGTGCTTTGTCATTAAAGCCACTGATTGGAGAAACACTCTCTAAGGATTACTTAAACACTGCTGCTAATCCCTCCTTTATGGTAACTCCAGTGACGATATCACAAGGCTTACATAGGAAATGTTGGGGTAGTCTGTATCATATACTCGACATTCCGTATAGAGGTCTTCAGATAAGATCGGTCAGCCATTCTTCCCTATCGACAGTCCTGTTGCTGTGCAGTTGGCGCTTGCAGCAACGCTGTGCTTGTATTTGATTGTGAGCAGCTTAAGGTATAACGTCACCAGTTCATGAAAATATACTATAGCTGTAATTAATTACTCCAAATGTTTATTTTCTATCCATTTTATTCTTTTCATTAAACAATCTGCACAGTACTTGGCTGTTTGCTAATCTCTCAGCTTTTCCTATATCTACAAAGAGTCAGCAGTATTTGTCAAATCAAGTGAAATGTACTTCTCCCCTTTCTAGGCATCTTACTTTGTCACAGAATGACATGGCAGCATTAACAGGTGGAAAGGTAATAATTCATGTCTCTGTAGTGTATGTACATGCAAATGTATTTTACCTTTTTCTTTTAAAGCAAGGTTATTTGCTATACTGTTTGCAAATGATCATTTCAAATGCCGTGTTTGTTGTTGTAAAATGTGTTGTGGCACAATACCTTAGAGATGTATGTCAGTGAATCCATAATAAAATGTGTTTGCTTTTTAGGGCTTTCCTTTTCTCTTCCAACATATACGTGATGGAATTAATATCCGACAAACCTGTAATCTCATTTTCAGCCTTTGCCGATACAACAACCGACTTGCTGAGCACGTAAGTCACATAGCACATCAGAGTGTATGGTGCCAGCCCTCGGCAACAATAATAAGAGTTATATATTTAATACTACTGATGATTATTCTGGCTATTCTGCAGAACTAAAGCCCTGAAATGATTTAAATATTAAAATGTTGTCTTCTATTTATTAGGAATTGCGTTTCTATCTTGTGCTAATTCTGCCATGAGGCTAAATGGCACACAAGTTCTCTCTCTGAGCGGGATGTATCATTACTAAAAATGGGATAAAACATTTTCGGAGGTTTACAGCTATACATATGGATCTATACATATGGATGTACAAATTAGAGCCGGCTGTCAGTAGATTTCAACAGTGTCTCACAGCAGCGTGTCTGGAATCGTACTGCTGAATGAATAGATAATCAGTGTCTTGGACAATTGGACATCAGCGCGTGGACATCTTGACCACAAAGATAACTGGGGGATCCACTGGCGCGTTTCGTCCCTGAAAATAGCGGGGGCTTTGTCAGAGTCTTTGAGAAAGCCCCCCGCTATTTTCAGTGGTGAAACGCTTCAGGGTGATCCCCCAGTTGTTACTTTTGTGGTCAAGATGTCCACGCGCTGATGTCCAATTGTCCAGGACACTGATGATCTATTCATTCAGCAGTACGATTTCGGACACGCTGCTGTGAGACACTGTTGAAATCTACTGACAGCCGGCTCTAATTTGTACACCTAAGGCAGCTTCCAGCCGAGCCGCGGCACAACCCCTCCAGGACTGAGATCACTGTGCCGGGGTGAGCATTACCACAGATTCCGGCATATCCTGGTAGACGGCATCAGGTTATTGAGTCTGGACATTCCAACAGCAAAAGGATTCAAGAGAAACATTTATTTAATATTTTTTATAATACATTGCAGTTGATTGAATAACAATTGGAGATGTAGCAATGTTTTAAGTACACAAAATGCAATATTCTTAGATATTTGTCATAACAGTGATATTAAATTAAAGGTTTATATTCATTTATTTATGATCAAGTCCTGACATATTAATTTTCTGCCATTTCACAAAAAAACAATTCTACAGTATTAGCGCAGAGTCCCGCTGTTTGTTCTTATATGCTAGATAAATGCTAACAAGATGACTGGTTACTATGGTAACTTCTCTCTCTCCAAGGTTATAGTCTTAATGATTTGGTGAGCTTTCACAAGCTCATTAAAGGGCTCTTCAGCTGGGAATATTAATTGGTTTTATATGTATATTTATTTAACGAGTTTAATTTAACATTGATAAGCGCCGGAGTCATTTTATTGGTTAATTTTATTAATTTATCTAGCATAGTCTATAAAATGACAGTTAGAAGCTAATAGGTTGCTATGGGCAACTTCTCCACTATATCTCTCTCATAGGTTATATACATCTTCCTATCTGCCCTGTGCTGTATTTTAACTTTGAAACTCTGCCTTGTACATGAACAGTGTGAGCAGTTACTGTGACACAAGCAGCTATGCACTAAACACTGTTGGCAGTATTACACAGTTAGTGGCATGACTTCCTGCTATGTTCAGGAAAGGAGGTCAACAAGTTCCTGAGCTAACATACAGTACAGTGCCACAGAACACACTTGTGACATTGGGCAAAATGTACTAAGCGGCGGTCTCTATTCTATTCTAAACCCCGGCGGTTTCTATTCCATTCTAAACACCGGGGGTTTGGTGGCAGATTTGCAGTGGTTTCTAAATGACAGCCCTGTTCTATTCTATTCTAAAATGTTTTGATGGCAGTTTTGCGGCGATTTTGGCCTTAGTAAATCTGCAGAAAGCAAAACCGCCGCCAAACTACAGTCAAAACATATTTTAGAATCGAATAGAACAGGGCTGTCATTTAGAAACTGCTGCAAAACCAACGGGGTTTAGAATAGAATAGAAACCGCCACCAAACCGCCGGGGCTTAGAATAGAATAGAAACCGCAGTCAAACCGCCGCTTAGTAAATTTTGCCCATTGACTTAAACATTGGTTATTTTCCATTGACTTATTGCAATAGCAGAGGCTGTGGTAGATACAGAAAATTACAATCTGTATAATGAAATCTTGCAGTTAATTTCACCCTCTACTCTGCATCTAAACTTTCTGATAAGCGATTACTGATTACAGGAAATTAGAACAAAATTATATAAAATTGAGAAAATGTAAACTCTTATTTCCAGACTAAAATTCTTTGCTTTCTCCTTTCTTGTAGATAGCATCAATGCTTTTCACTTCAATTGCAAAGCTGACCCCAGAGGTATGCAACATCATTGTGCATTTAAAGTTCAATTAATCCAATGATATATTTTTTCTTGTATATGAGCTGAAGCAATCTGCTGGGCTTTGCTCTTCCATGCTATCTGTCTTAAGGTGCGTACACCCTACACGATATGCTCCTTGAGCGATATCGTGTAGTGTTGTCCCCGGCAGGTTGTGCTCAATGTCGTTCATGACATTGAGCACAGCCGCTGAACGATATATCATTAATGATATAATTCAGCGCCGGGCTCTCTCCCCCATTCCCTGACATGCAGCCACCTGACGAGATTGTCAGGTTGTCCTGCATGTTAGCCCGATGAACGATAATGACGAACGACCCGCGGGAACGCGCGTCGTCGTTATCGTCCATCTTTTTGGGGTTAAAAATGGACGATAAAGTGGACGACTGAACGATATCATTATCGTTCAGTCGTCCACTTTATCGCCCAGTGTGTACGCACCTTTACTCCATCTGTCTGTTGTTCAGTAGCAAACTGTCCAGTCTGATTGTGGAGCAGGTGTGGATTTGATGGCAGTTGTGTGTCACTCTCTCCTGTCCTGTGATGGCGGTGACTGTGTTTGCAGCACATTACAAGCTGCAGGACTAAGTTAGTCTAAGTAAAATGATAAATTGTGATAGGTTTTCTTGGCAAAATGTTAGAGATGCCATTTTTTAATATAGAATAGCTGAAATTAGATCTTACCATTTGTTTCAATTATAGCATTAATGTAGATAATGTAGACACAAGTATAAGTAAATAAAACATTTTGAAAGTGAAATAGTCACTACTACACATACTAAGGTCGTGCTCCCTATATTGCAGGCTGCCAATCCTTTTTTCAAGCTGCTGACGATGATAATGGAGTTTGCTGGTGGCCCCCCAGGAATGCCTCCTTTTGCATCTTACATTTTACAAAGAATATGGGAGGTAATCTTATATACAAAGGAGCACAATATTGTTACCATTGAGTACCAGCAACATATCTAGAACCATGACTATTGGTCTTGCTTTCCTCTTATTCCCTGGTGTTATTGTTCCTTAAGGTGATTGAATACAACCCATCTCAGTGCCTCGATTGGCTGGCAGTTCAAACCCCACGAAACAAGCTAGCGCATAGCTGGGTTTTACAGAATATGGAGAACTGGGTAGAGCGATTCCTGCTGGCACACAACTACCCAAGAGTGAGAACATGTAAGCGTATTATTGATTAGCTTACAGGATAATGGCATGTAAAACTATTTAGGAGTATCTACACTATTTTCTGTTGGTGTTTATTTGGTTATTAAGTGATGAATTTGTAATTACAATATGGGACACACAGCTCCTGCATATATCAGTGTTGCTCAAGCTGAGATCTAGAGCTAGTATGATTTATTTTTTTTCCTGCTAAGTAGCGCTCTGTGATTTCATTCTTGTATTGATGAGTGTTTTTTTCTGATACCTACATTGTTCATTTTATGTTGTGTATCCAGTTCCTTCTCTGCAATGTCTGAGAAGGGGAGTAATTCTAAGTTTCTACTTCAGGGTCCATAGGGGTCCACAGGGTGACCTTGGGGTATAGCTGGATCCTGGATCCTCGGGCACCACGGAGTTAAAGCTTTTAGCTGCTCCCAGGATGCACTTGGGTCCAACCTCCCCTATACCCCGCCCCCGAGCCACAGGCACCTCAGTTTAAGATGGTGCCCGGCCGGAGTCGGGTCACCCTGCGGGGGGGGGGCTGCAGGAGCAGCCCCCTAAAGCTTTTTTTAACTTAGTTAAATTTATTTATTTTTTTGACTAGAGTTTTTTTTCTCCAGAGTGGCAGCGCTAGGCTGTCTGTACAGACGCCCACGCTGCCGCTCCTGCTCCCTGCTGGCGCCGCGACGCCAGCACTGAACTGGGGATCGCGGCGGGGGAAGCCAGAGTCTGTACTAGCCGGACTCTGGCTTCCCCCGGGACTGCTGCCGGAAGACGCCGGGGAGCTTAAGGTAAGCCGCGCACCGCTGATTAGCGGCGGTGCGCGGGTAATGCCTTTTATATGCAGTCCCATGCCCCCGGTCTAGGGGACAGACCGGAGGCGCTAGCGGTGGCGGCGGGTCCCCCCCTCTATCGGAGGCATACCCCGTCAGACCACTAGACCACCAGGGTAAATTAAGCGGCAAGCGGGATGCCGCAACCTTGGGGGTTAAATATGCTAGCTAGGGGAGGAAGCCTTCCCTGTCTAGCGGCTCCTCCCCTCAGCTCAGCGCGCCTTTCAGCTCGGAGTCTGGCGTCGCTGAGCTGCAGCTACTCGGGCCACTCCTCCTCTGAGGTCTCCAGCGGCCATTTTCTTACTGGCAGCGTGGATAGTCTCAGGGAGCACGCGGACCGGTCCCCCTGTGTACCTCTCCCCCGATCAAAGACAGTGTACACAGCACTATAGCCCTCCCAGACACTGAATCTGGGAGGTTGATTGTAGTGGAAAGGTGCAGTGAGTATATCTTCCTGCATGGTATGTGACTTTTGCTAGTGCTGCCTGTCTGTGCTTATTTTCTACTTACTGTCAGCTTCTACCTATCCCTTTCCTTCTCCTACAAGCCCTACAGGTGTGCGGGGGAAGGGTGTTTCTACTGACCTCACCTATATAGATAACTGTATTTGACGGACCTCACAAATACGTGGTGTGCTACACGGTGCCATATTGTGGGCTGTTGTTCAGCACACTGGTGAGTGCGCACGTTTTCTTCCTAAGTCATGTCTGAGGAGGAGATTGAGCACTCCGGGGCTCCGGCATTGTTCTCCTGCAGGCGCTGTTCTGCAGGAGTGGATAGGGAGGATTTGTCACAGGACGGCCTGTGCGGACGGTGCCAGGCGGTCCCTGGTACGTCTAAACCTCCCATGTCGCAGGAGCCACCATGGGCGATGTTTTCCCAGGTGGTGGTGTCCATCGCGGACCGTCTGTCGGTCCCGACTGCCGCCCCTACTAGGGCGTTGCCCCAGCCTGCCATCCCCCATTCCCCGGGTGTCCCACAATTATTGCAGACTCCCCCGGGGTCTCAGCCTGTTGGTCCCTATGCGGGGTTGCCAATGTATATTCAGTCCACCCCTGTGGCAGAGCCGGCTGTGGTGCCGTTTCAGGCTCCTGTGACAGCCCCTCCACCCTGGGTGGATGGGCTTTCCCACACTGTCCAAGATTTGGCGGCAGCATCTTCGGCTTTTCAGTCGATGTTGCGTAGTGACGTGCCCTCCAGGGCGTCTAAACGCTCAGTCATGGCACAGGCTGCGCATCTTTCGGATTCTGAGGGGTCCTCGGATGATGGTGAGGTGCTGGATGACTCAGCCTCAGATGCCTCAGTCCAGGAGGTAGACACTAAGTCTTCCATCAATGTGCGGGCTCTGGTTAAGGCGGTGCGGGCCATTCTTCTGATTGAGGATGAGGCACCCGCTCCCAAGTCAAGGTATCCTAGTTTTAAAAAAGCTAAGGTTACTTCTACAGCGTTCCCCTTGTCTGATCAGTTGACTGATCCCATGGCGGTGGCCTGGCAGACGCCCAGTAAGCGTTTCCTGCCACAGAAACGCTTGGCGTCCAATTATCCATTCCCGGAAGCGCATTGTAAGAAATGGGAAACTCCGCCTGCAGTCGATTCCCATGTAACACGCCTCATCAGGAGTGCTACTTTGCCATTGCCGTCTATATCCTCGCTGAAGGATCCTACGGACAGGAAGGTGGAGACTTGTCTAAAGTCTATTTTTCTACTTCAGGGTCCATAGGGGGTCCACAGGGTTGACCTTGGGGTATAGGTTGGGAACCAAATCCGGGCACCACGCAGTTAAAGCTTTTAGCTCCCAGGATGCACTTTGGTCCACTCTCCCTATAACCCCGCCCCCCAGCCAGAGGCACCTCAGTTTAAGTTGGTGCCCGGCCGGAGTCGGGTCACCGTTACTGCAGGGGGGCTGCTTAGCAGCCCCTAAGCTTAAAAGAGTTTTATTTTATTATTTTTTTACTACTCTTCAGAGCGGCAGCATCAGACTGTCCAATGGACGTCTGAGCTGCCGCTCCTACACCCCGCCGGCGCTGCGACGCCAGTACAGATCTGGGGATCGCAGCGGGACCCCAGAGTCTGTACTAGCCGGGCTCTGGAGGAATCCCTGGGCTGCTGCCGGATCGACGGGGACAGGTAAGTCGCGTGGTCACCGCTTGCGGTGACCCGCGTGTACATGCAGCCTTATGCCTCCGGTCTCTGGGGACAGACCGGAGGCGCTAGCGGTGGCGGCGGGCTCCCCCTCCATGGAGGCATACCCCGCGTGTCCACAGCCCACCAGGGATTATAGCGGCAGCGGGAGCCGGCATCCCGGGGGGTTAATTGCTAGCCAGGGGAGGAAGCCTTCCCTGTCTAGCGGCTCCTCCCCTCAGCTCAGCGCGCCTTTCAATAATACAGTCTGGCGTCGCTGAGCTGCTTCCTCCGCGGGCCACGCTTCTTCTGAGGTCTCCAGCGGCCATTTTCTCTCTGTGGTGCTGCAGAACTCTTAGGATGTCAGTGAGCCCAGTCCCCCTGCGTACCTGGCCATTTTGGGTGAGTGTACACAGCGCTATAGCCTTCCCAGACACTGAATCTGGGCAGTTGAATGTAGCGACATTGTGCAGTATATTATATGTCATGCTTATGTATGTATATATATTTTTCTGCATTGTATGTGACTTATGCTAGTGCTGACTGTCTGCTTTTTCTCTCACCTGTCAGTGTATATCTATCCCTTTTCTTTATCTGCCCTAATACAGGTGTACCTGGGGTGGTTCTGAGACCTCACATATATATATTTGTTAATATCTGTGAGGTTTGTCACATACTGTTGCGTGCTGCACGTTGCCATATTTTAGATGGAACTGTGAGTTGCGTACGCTGATAATGGGTTCCTGCAGCTAATCTTAGCGTCAGTCAGGACCGGTATGGCGCTGCTTAATATTTCCGTCAAGATAGTCAGATATATCTGACCAGGAGATTGCACACGATACTGCACCCATTATTGCTATCCTGCAAGTCATAGCCTGCAGGAATTAGTGCGGAGGATTTTAACTCAGAAAGGTTTACGTATGCGGCACCATCTGGTGCCGGGCCCCTTGCACGACCCCCTTAAAGGGCGTTGTTTCTCAGGATCCTCTCCTTTGAGGATCGCCGGGCGGGCCCCATTGTCGTCACTCGCTGGGAGTTACTTCACCATACTGCCCTTTTGAACTCGGGGTATCTCGCAATTTCTTGCAATTTACCCCTGTGTCACAGACTATCGCTCCCTGCCGGGGTTTTTCACAGTACATGAATTACCTCCGATACCACATCGGTCTGTCATTCCCCTTGCAGGGATTACCACAACGGCCACCCTGGTGGATGTCGTTTTATACGAAATACTAATTGGCGTGATATACGCCCTGTGGTTACTGACCAGTGGCTCTGCCGTGAACTGGATGGTATATTCGGCTCTTTCCCTCTCACATGGGGGGGAGCCGATCTCAAGTATTATTATCCCTGCTTTGGGGCTGGTAGCCAGGCTCATTCTGGATATAGAGAATGTCGATCCTGCACCAGTATCATACATCTCCCGTTTTCTGCCCAGTGGGTGGATCTCATAGCGGGAGTCTGGCTGTCCCCAGATACGAGGAGTCACAAAGGCCTCCTGTTTCCCATTCCCTGAGGGTCCTCACAAGTAATGGAAATCCCCTTCTGGGATGGATTTGTATGTTAATCATCGGGTTACGGGCATTAATACGCCTCCCATCCCGGCCTGGACGAATTTTACGGATCCGTAGGTGGTAACTTTGCCTGAAATCAATGTACTCAAGTTTTCAGGGCCTGTTGCCCGTCCTACCATGGCCATCGCATGGTGATGCTTTTGTGACGTTTTTCCCCTCCAACACGTCTGAGGTTCAAATATCTTTTTGCCGCTCACAAAATATGCAGTGGTCATATGTGGGATTACCTCATGGGATGCCGGTCTTCTAACTTTCAGGGTTTCGGCGGCGTCTGTATCCGCCGCAGTACCCTATGGCTGCGTTATGGGAAAGCAGAGGTGCACACTCCTTCCAGGGGGAAGTTCTTGTTTGGTCCTGACCTTGACAAGATCGTTGCATCATTGGCAGTATCACTAATGGGGAGATACCGTCTTTAGCTACTCCCACTACATTCGGACTAACTCTGTTAAGTCTTTTTGTCCTCAGGGTCAGCCTAAAGGCCTGTTTTTTCCTAGGCTGTCGGCCTCCACGGGGGCCACCGTATCCAGTACCGAGCAGTCCTGGACTTCCGGACGACCCTGTTTCTACACCTGAGGATATACCCTCAGCCTGACGGGACAGGTCTACATCTGGGGAATTTCCAGAGTGAGGTACTGATTCTCAACGGCCTCTCATTGCTCATGCAGCCTCCTCACAGGCATTGTTACACGGGCCCTTCTTCAGAACTGATCAGGGCCTTACAATCCCAGAAAGCTATACAGTCTTTGTGGTAAGCAGAGCTATTTCGGCCAACCTCACTATCTCAGTGAGGGACTGGTTGTTCTACTTTCTTTTTGGGGCGGTGACCGACTGGTCCTCCTTTGCCTATACTCTGTCTCAAATCCCTGAATCAGATTCCAACGGTGCCTTGACTCAGGTGGAATCGTCCATGCTCCATCATCCGATGTTTGGAACCTGGGGATTTTATGGTATATCCGAGTATTCAGGATACGTACCTACGGGTACATACAGAGCCCTCTCATCAGCATGGGTTCAGGTTTGCTGTGCCACAGCAACACTTGTAAGTTTCGGGCTCTGCCTTTTGGGGCTGTCCTCAACTCCACCGGGGTTTACCAGCTTTATGGATTTTCTGACAGTTCACCTGTTCAGTGTATCCGAATGCTCCTTTCTCTGGACGGTCTCCTACTTTTAGCAGGATCACCAAGGTACTTTACCGCCAGGTCAGGATAACCGGGGCTTCTTCTCGTCACAGAAAAGTCCTCCCTGCATCCCTCACAGGGTTTTCTTCATCTGGGAGCACTGCTGGATTCTCAGAATCTGAGAATTTTTCTGGCGTAAGACAAGATCTCCACTCTTCAACTTCGAGTGTGCGGATATCTACGCAGTCGACATATGTCATTACTCTTTGTGATGCGCGGTCTACCAGAGTGTCTACCTTTTGGTAGGGTGGAATGTGCTCAGTTCCATTCCAGGCCTTGCCATAATTGACTCCCCTCCAGATGGATCGAGTTTTTTCCATCGGATCGCTGTTCGAACCATGATACTTTCTACGGAGGCGAGTTGGTCTCTGTCCGGGTGGCTATGGCCATCTCGTCCAGGGTGTTCTTTGCTAAAGACAGTGTCTGGTCCGCATTCATTTCGGGGCAGTTGGACGTCTGTCGCTTCTGCCCTGCCACTTAACTTGTTGATACTTTAAGCTGTCTTGGACTTTCACTCTGGCCTAACCCATTTGTCACGGTTAACCTGAATAGGTTCAGTCCGACAGTGTCACAACAGTGGCTTCCATCTAGGCAACACTGGTAGTTGGGTGGCAATGTTAGGAATGTCACCCATTCTGACATAGTCCAAGGGTCTTCTCCTGGCCAACTCTGCGGTGTTTATTCCCGGAGCTCTCCATTGGGAAGCGGGCTTCCTCAGCCGTCACGGCGTGCATCCCGGGGACTAGTCTCTTCTCCAAGAGAGGTTTCAACTCCTGGTGAGCAGAGGGGGCCTCCCTGAGGGGATTGATCCCCATGGCCTTCTGACTCGATCACACATTACCGGTGTTACAGTCCAGCTCTAGGAGTACTGAAGCTACCTTCAGTGACTCTTTGTCAGTGAAGTGGTCCTTCCACTTTGTGTACCTGTGTCCTCCGGTCTCCCTTCTTCCTCGAGGTCTTCGGAAGTTTAATTCGAGACGGAGGGGCTTTCCTTCTGGGGGCTCCAGGTCGTCCCAGACATCACTGGTACTAAGATTTTCGGAGTCTCCTCCTCGATGCTCCGTTCCTACTGCTTCACTATCTGGACCTGTTGTCTCAGGGTCCTTGTTTTTCCCTGGATCTGGATCGCTTGTCTTTAACTGCGCCCCTACTGTGGTCCTCGGGCTTCCCTGGCTCTGTCTTCATTGAGATGTTTAGAGCAGATAGGCCAGACTTTGCTGGGATCTGCCACGGACTGTGGCATACATAATTCTTATGGTATCGTACCTGTCGATACGATCCTCCGGTGTCCAGGATTTCCAGATATTCTGGCATTCCTTCCAGCTGGCTTGGGTTTCACCCTTGGCCTGGCCTTCCTGACAGTGCGGATCTCTACACTGTCGGTATGGTTAAGATATGGAATTGCTCCGCTCTGATATCCAGTTCATCCTTTGGAGTGTTTTCTGGATTATGTCTCCACTTGTCCTCCCTAGGGACTCCTGGGGAGTTAGTAGTGGTTCTTTGTTCCCTCCGGGGACAGTCAATGGAACCGCTGGTTGTGATAGCCATTACATGGTCTATTGTTTAAGCTCTCTCTCTCTCTCTCAGGGTGTTTAAATCAACCAGGAGAGTGTCTGAATGGGGAGCGTTCTCATGTGGCTCCCTCTTCTGGAGGGCATCATGTCAGGGTGTGAGTTGCTCTCGCCCTGTGTTTCTTCTTAAAGTGGTTTTTAGGTTCCATATTATTCTGGAACTTATGGTATGGCCATTCAGTTCCCAGTCCTCTCGGCTGTTGTGGCCTCATGGACTGTGGTCCGGCCTCTTTGGCTTTATGTGATCCGTTCAAGTTCCTTATGGTAAGCGGACTCCTTATTGGTGGTCTGCGGTTTCTGGTTTTAACAGGAAACGATGGCCGGCCTATAATGAAATGTTGACTGGATGGCCTCGTATGTCTTCCTCAGGGGCCTACCCATGGGTGGGCATTTCTGTCGTTGAGGCTTGTTTTTTTCTCGGGCCGTGTAACCCTCGTGGGCGGCTCGTCGTGGCGCCTCGGCTGTTTTGCCTTACTAGGTGTCCACGTGGTCTTCTGTCCATACCTTTTTAAGGTTCTAGGCATTGGTTTCCTTTGCCTCTCAGGATGCTTCCTTTTTGGCGACGGATTCTCCTCTCAGCACAGGAGCGTCCCCACCCTTGGTTGAACTGCTTTGGGACATCCCCAAGGTCAACCCTGTGGACCCCCTATGGACCCTGAAGTAGAAAACAAGAGATATGGTAAGAACTTACCTTTGTTATCTCTGTTTCTACGAAGTCCATAGGGTCCACAGGGCGCCCGCCCTGACGCACCTGGCTTCATATGGGCTGTGTTACTGGTCACCGGCTTCCCGTCTCCTTTTCTGTGAGTATGGTTCTAGAGTGTTCCAGTTTTCTCTCTCTTTTTCTCTCCTCCTCCGGCCTTTGGCTACTTACAATCTGAGGTGCCTCTGGCTGGGGGGCGGGGTTATAGGGAGAGTGGACCCAAGTGCATCCTGGGAGCTAAAAGCTTTAACTGCGTGGTGCCCGGATTTGGTTCCCAACCTATACCCCAAGGTCAACCCTGTGGACCCTATGGACTTCGTAGAAACAGAGATAACAAAGGTAAGTTCTTACCATATCTCTTGTTATTCTCTCTCAGGGGCTGTAGCCCGGCCGTCCATGGCCATCTCCTGGGTGGCCAAGGCCATTGAGGGGTGGGCCAACGCCTTGGAGGACACGTTTACGGATGAATCTCCGGACGTCCAGAGGGCGTTGTTAGGACAGATGAGAGATGCCGCCTCCTACATTGGAGAAGCATCTTTGGATGCTAGCCTGTTGACCTCTAGGGTTTCGGCGGCAGCAGTGTCTGCTCGTAGATCCTTGTGGTTGCGGTCTTGGAGAGCAGACGTGGATTCAAAGAAAGGCTTGGAGGCCTTACCTTTTAATGGGGAATTACTATTTGGTCCGGACCTGGACAAAATAGTAGATACCCTGGCAAAATCCAAGTCAGCCTTCCTCCCTTCAGCTACTACACCTGCTAAGGTCCGGAGCTCGGCGTTTCGTTCCTTTCGGGTTCAGGGCAAGGCAAAGGGTCAGTCCTTCCCGAGGCAGTCCGCACCCAAGACCGCCTCAAAGCCAAAGAAGCAAGCCTGGAGTGCTAGGCGCCCTTCTTCCAAGCCAGAAGATAAGCCTTCTGCGTGATGGGACGGGCCTCCCTCTGGGGGACCCCAGAGTGGGAGGCCGACTTCTTCAATTCGCCCAGTGCTGGCACAATACCACCACGGATGCCTGGGTGCGAGAAGTGGTCTCCCAGGGGTACGCCCTGTCTTTTCGGCACAGGCCGCCTTGCCAGTTTTTTTGCACAAGTCCTTCTCAGGACAAAACCAAGGCCTTGCAGGTTCAGGAAGCCATAGAGGCCTTGCTGACGGCAGGGGTCATTATACCCGTACCACAGTCTCAACGTGGGATGGGGTATTACTCTACGCTGTTTCTGGTGCAGAAACCCAATGGCTCTCATCGCCCCATCCTCAATTTGAAGTCCCTGAATAGGTTTCTCAGGGTTCCCAAATTCAGGATGGAAACTTTGCGTTCCATCATACTGGCGATGGAACCGGGGGATTATATGGTCTCCCTGGATATCCAGGACGCCTACCTCCATGTGCCTATAGCAACATCGCACCAACGGTTTCTGCGGTTTGCTATTCTCCACAACCACTACCAATTCAGGGCTCTACCCTTTGGTCTCTCCACGGCACCAAGGGTATTTACCAAGGTGATGGCGGTCATGGAGGCTCACCTTCGGAGCCAGGGGATACGGTTGCTACCGTATCTAGACGACCTCCTCTTGCTGGCAAGCTCCCCGGAGGTACTGATCCAGCATCTCCACCTGGCGGTCGCTTGTCTACAGGCGCACGGCTGGTTGATAAACTGGAAGAAATCCTCCCTCATCCCATCACAACGGATGGTTCATTTGGGGGCCCTGCTGGACTCTCGTCAGCAACGGATTTTTCTGACTCGGTGCACTCAGCGATGAGAGTTTTGGGGTCCATGGTGTCGGCATTCGACATGGTGGAGTTTGCCCAGTTCCATTCCAGGCCCCTGCAGGGGCTGATTCTTTCGGAATGGAACGGATTGCCACACAGGATCCGCTCTCAGATGCTGGTGTTGTCCTCGGAGGTGCGTCTGTCCCTAGCCTGGTGGCTGCAGACAGCTCATCTCCTGGAGGGGCGCCCCTTTTGGATCCCGGAATGGGTTCTGCTCACGACAGATGCCAGTCTCCGGGGTTAGGGGGCGGTGACAGGCTCCTTGTCACTTCAGGGTCGTTGGTCGGCGGAGGAAGCGATTCTTCCCATCAACATCCTGGAACTGCGGGCAGTATACAGAGCCCTGCAGTCGTCCGGCACCGCTCTTCACGGAAGGGCCGTTCAGGTGCAGTCAGACAACGCCACCACGGTGGCGTACATCAATCACCAGGGAGGGACTCGCAGTCGAGCTGCGATGTCGGAGGTGTCCCGCGTCCTGGCTTGGGCGGAGCGCTATCTTCCAGCTCTCTCGGCAGTTTTCATCCCAGGAGTCCTCAATTGGGAGGCAGACTTCCTCAGCCGTTACGATGTTCATCCCGGGGAATGGTCGCTTCATCCAGAGGTATTCCAACTACTCGTGGACAAGTGGGGGCTGCCAGAGCTGGACCTGATGGCGTCCCGTCACAATCACAAGCTGCCTGTGTACGGGTCAAGGACAAGGGACGCAAGCGCAAGTCTGATAGACGCGCTGTCGGTGAAATGGCTGTTTCAACTGGCTTACTTGTTCCCTCCGATATCTCTGCTGCCTCGGGTCCTGCGCAAGTTCAAACAGGACGGAGGCACACTGATCCTGGTGGCCCCAGCGTGGCCCAGAAGGCCGTGGTACTCCGATCTGCGGAGCCTGTCCATCGACGCTCCGTACCTCCTACCTCAACGGCGGGACCTGTTGTCTCAGGGGCCCTGTCTTCACCCGGATCTGGGTCGACTATCTTTGACGGCGTGGCTCTTGAGACAGCCGTCCTGAGGTCTCGGGGCTTTTCTAGCTCCGTTATTACTACCATGCTGAGGGCGCGCAAGCCTGCTTCCGCGAGGATCTATCACAGAGTGTGGCACACTTACTTTCAGTGGTGCGAGGCCAGAAACTATGATCACCAGGTGTTCCGGGTTTCGCGTATTCTGGCTTTCCTTCAGTCGGGTTTGGACTTAGGATTACGTCTTTCTTCACTGAAGGTACACGTGTCTGCTCTGTCGGTGTGGTTCCAGCGCAGGATCGCTGCTATGCCGGACGTACACACCTTTTTCCAGGGTGTTTTGAGAATCCAGCCTCCCTTTGTGCCACCTGTGGCCCCGTGGGATTTGGCGGTGGTTCTTCGGGCCTTACAGGGTCCTCCTTTTGAGCCCTTGGAGTCAGTGGAGCTCAAGTGGCTAACTTTTAAAACTGTTTTCCTCTTGGCAATTGCTTCTGCCATGAGGGTTTCAGATTTGGGGGCGCTTTCTTGTCGTCCCCCTTTTCTGATTTTTCATCAGGACAGAGCGGTGCTTCGCACTCGTCCTGATTTCCTGCCTAAGGTGGTTTCCAGGTTCCACATTAATCAGGAAATTGTTGTACCAGCCTTTCAGTCACCTGATCTTTCAGCTGGGGAGACTTCCTTAGACGTTGTCCGGGCACTCCAGGTTTATGTGGACCGGACTAGTTCTGTGAGGAAGTCGGATTCTTTGTTTATCCTCTTTGGTTTTCACAAGAGGGGTTGGCCTGCCAACAAACAGACTCTAGCCCGTTGGCTTCGTTCTGTTATTATTGAGGCTTATATGCAGGAGGGTTTACCTGTTCCAGCCTCTGTTAAGGCTCATTCCAATCGGTCCGTGGGCCCTTCTTGGGCTGCTAGCCGTGGCACCTCTGCTGTTCAGCTCTGTAAGGCGGCCACCTGGTCTTCCATTCAGACCTTTTTGAGGTTCTATGCGTTTGACACCTTTGCCTCTCAGGATGCATCCTTTGGGCGCCGGGTTCTCCTATCAGCACAGGAGCGTCCCCGCCCTTAGTTGGACTGCTTTGGGACATCTCCAAGGTCACCCTGTGGACCCCTATGGACCCTGAAGTAGAAAACAAGAGATATGGTAAGAACTTACCTTTGTTATCTCTGTTTCTACGAAGTCCATAGGGTCCACAGGGCACCCGCCCTGACGCACCTGGCTTCATATGGGCTCTGTGACTGGTCACCGGTTTTCCGTCTCCCATTTCTGTGAGTATGGTTCTTGTGTGCTCCAGTTTTCTCTCTCTTTTCTCTCCTCCTCCGGCCTTTGGCTACTTACAAACTGAGGTGCCTCTGGCTTGGGGGTGGGGTTATAGGGAGAGTGGACCCAAGTGCATCCTGGGAGCTAAAAACTTTAACTGCGTGGTGCCCGGATTTGGTTCCCAACCTATACCCCAGGGTCAACCCTGTGGACCCTATGGACTTCGTAGAAACAGAGATAACAAAGGTAAGTTCTTACCATATCTCTTGTTTTATGTCTAGATGTGTTTCATCAGTAACTGTTGATATTAGTGTGAAATGCCAGACTGAATTGCACAGTGGACTGTTGGACATGGACTCCTTATACGTAGAATGTGGGTTTCATAGACTGCCACTCACACCTACGGTTGGCGCCACTGATGTGGCATACCCAGCTAGTGCTGAAACACTGGCCTCTCAATCTCTGAGAACATGCAGCTCGCTGTTGATTAACAACTTATGCCATGCTCTACAGTGCAATTAGCTGCACCACTAGACAAACCAGGTTAGGCGCAAGCTCTGGCTAAGTCTGTGCAGGGTCTGGTTAAAGCTGCTTCTGTTTACAGAGGATCCTGGAAAACTCTTTATATATACTGTAGCATTGTCCTGTTTATCTGTGGGTATTTTGTTTTTAATGCTATTACTTGTTAATAAACACACATTTTATTTACTTTTACAGCTGCAGCCTACTTATTGGTATCGCTGATTCCAAGCAACTCGTTTCGACAGATGTTCCGATCCACGCGCTCTCTTCACATTCCCACAAGAGACCTGCCCCTCAGTCCAGATACAACAGTGGTACTACACCAAGTGTACAATGTCCTCCTGGGCCTTCTTTCTAGAGCAAAGCTCTATGTTGATGCTGCTGTGCACGGTACAACGAAGCTGGTGCCCTATTTTAGCTTCATGACTTACTGTTTGATTTCCAAAACTGAAAAGCTTATGTTCTCCACATATTTCATGGATCTGTGGAACCTCTTCCAGCCCAAACTGTCTGAGCCAGCCATAGCAACAAATCACAACAAACAAGCTCTGCTTTCCTTCTGGTACAATGTCTGTGTTGATTGCCCTGAGAATGTGCGCCTTATTGTTCAGAACCCTGTGGTCACCAAGAATATTGCCTTTAACTATATCTTGGCGGATCACGATGATCAAGATGTGGTGCTCTTTAACCGTGGCATGCTGCCAGCCTATTATGGTATTCTTCGCATGTGCTGTGAGCAGTCTCCTGCCTTCACCCGTCAACTTGCCTCACACCAGAACATTCAGTGGGCCTTCAAAAACCTCACTCCACATGCCAGCCAGTACCCTGCGGTAAGAGGAAAAACAGTGTGTCAATGCTAATAGGACTTTCTTTTTAATGTGTCATTGCTGAGTAAAGCTGGGACACCTACAAGATTTACATTTCTATTGCTATTCATTTTTATTTATGTCACTGCTCATTTGCTAAATATTACTGGTTTAACATGGAATCATAATCACAAACCAAGATTTTAGTGTCTGTTTTGCCTGACTTTGATTTCAGAGCCGCAAAATTTAAATCATAGAAGTTACCCAAATTTTCAATTTAATTTGTTTGACACACCAGCAAAATACAAGTACATACATATTGCAGTAATTCAGTATTTTGTGCTTTTCATCCATGGAAGTTTGTTTGCTTGATATCATGTTTTACTCCTATGCAGGCCGTGGAGGAGTTGTTTAATCTCATGCAGCTCTTTGTAGCTCAGAGACCAGACATGAGGGAAGAGGAACTGGAGGATATCAAACAGTTTAAGAAAACTACCATAAGCTGTTATTTACGTTGCTTAGATGGCCGTTCCTGCTGGACAACATTAATAAGGTAAGATAAAAAAGCATCATAACCAAGAAAGATATACTAACCCTTGCAGTGCCATAACGTACGACGCCAGTTTGTGCTCCTGCACTTCTTGTCACTCACATGCTACATTGCTAGTAAGTCAGTGTCTGATATTCCCCTGAAGGGAAGTATTACCTTCCTAGTTATCCACATCTCTAGGACAATGCCCAGGTGAGATTTCATACAGGTCAAACGCTTTTTATGAAAAAATAACTGGATGGAGCTCTGAAGAGTTCAGTGATTTATCCTCAATTCATAATGCCCACAATACATAATGGGACAGAACTGCTAATCACTGTAGACAAGCAGACAGGCTTCCATTGCAGCTACTGTACATCCAAGTGGGATGGCTGCCTGTCATGCTGACATATTCTGTCTGTAGGCTTGGCTGCTATTTTATTTGCAAATCGGGCCTGTTTGCTTCTGGTTTTTTCCTTTACAAAGTAGAGTATACTGCCTCCTCAACATCTTAGCCTATCCTTTACAGAGTCCCAAAACAGAGTACCCCCACACTTACCACCTATTGCCTGGCTAATGAGAAGACCTCACTGGAAAAAGGCCATGACTCTGGGGTCGTCTTAGACTCTGAAATCACCTCCCAAGCCTTGAGTCAGATTGTTATTCGGTTTGAGACTGCGGAAATTCTAGCCTATATAAGACCCACATCCACAGCTGTTCCCTGAGATAACCGGATATTCTCAATCAACATCACTGATACAGTCAATGGCGAATCAGTTGTTTATATCGGCATTTATTATACAATATGAGTACACAAACAACGACAAACACGTCAATAAAAAAAAAAATCACACAAACTGACAAAGGAAAGAAACGGCAATGTTAAAATAGTTGGAAATTGCCTTGCCTGGTTTGTAAATCTGAATAAGCCTACACATTAAGTTTATTGAGCGCCTTAAAAAGAAACACAAGTTTTGCTACTTTGTCGGTACCCAAGAGGTTTCTCAGTTTTGACTGCACCATACCAAGTGTTGAAAATTTTCTTTCACCTGAAGCTGATGATGCTGCAGCTGCTAGCAATTTCTCTACTGCTACCATGATATTTTCATTACCAGCTACAGTTTCTGAACCAATGTGCATTTTCCATCAATCTTTTGGTGCCACTGTTGACACAACATCGTGGTCAAGCTAGAGGTCATTTAAAAAAAATAATCATGTGATTTAAATCAATGATTTAAGAAAATAAAATCATGTGATTTACATTGTGATTTAAATCAAGTTGATTTAAATCAGCACACCCTGAACTAGCCAGTGCCTAGTGTGTGGGGGGGGGGGTAATTGCTGTAGAATACCCCAACCTCACAAGGATCCTCTAGGTCAGTGGTTCTCAAACTCTGTCCTCAGGACCCCACACAGTTCATGTTTTGCAAGTCACCCAGCAGGTGCACAGGTGTAATCCATTACACGCTGACACATTTTAAAAGGTCCACAGGTGGGGCTTTTTATTTCACTCGATTCAGTGTGGAGACATGGAAAACATGCACTGTTTGGGGTCCTGAGGACCGAGTTTGAGAACCTATGCTCTAGGTATTGCTGCCTTTAGGCCCCCACAGCTGATCTACCTTCCTTCTCACCGGCACTGGCAGAGGCACATAGCTACTTAGCACTTATCTTTGCCTCTTGTCCAATGCACAGTCTGGTGTGGCAGCCTATGGTGCAGTCACAGCACATATTCCCCTCTTATTGCTTGCAGTGGTGTTCCATGTCGGGAGCTGGAGGAGGTCGAATGAGGTTCTGTTTTAGTCAGTGAATTGAGGGTCAGTTTTTTGTTCTGAACTATTGAAAATTACCTTGAATTTTATAGAACAAATATTGTTTATTTCATTTGTTGTGACTATTTTATACTTTCTAAACTAACATTCATATAGCAAATGTGTGTTAATTTGTGGCTAATGACCTGACCTTTGACTTTCTTGCAGTGCCTTCAGAATATTATTAGAGTCTGATGAAGACAGACTTCTTGTTGTATTTAACAGAGGGTTAATCTTAATGACGGAGGTAAGATATGAGACCTTTATAAATGCAGGTGCTCCCTCTATTGTGTTACTTATACGCTCCTTCCATTGTGTAGTTTACTGCTTATATTCTCCCTCTATTTTGTTGCTTGCTGCTTCTATGCTCCCTCTATTGTGTTGCTAAGCTGCTTATACACTCCCTCTATTGTGTTGCTTGCTGCTTATATGCTTCCTCTGTGTTACTTGCTGTTTATACGCTCTCTGTTGTGTTGCTTGCTTCTTATATGCTCCGTCTATTTGTTGCTTGCTGCTTATACGCTCTCTGTTGTGTTGCTTGCTTCTTATATGCTCCGTCTATTGTGTTGCTTGCTGTTTATATGCTCCCTCTATTGTGTTGCTTGCTGTTTATATATGCTCCTTCTATTGTATTGCTTGCTGTTTATACGCTCCCTCTATTTGTTGCTTGCTGCTTATATGCTCCCTCTATTGTGTTGCTTGCTGCTTATATGCTCCCTCTATTATTTTGCTTGCTCCTTATATGATCCCTCTATTGTGTTGCTTGCTGTTTATACGCTCTCTCTGTGTTGCTTGCTGTTTATACGCTCCCACTATTGTTGCTTGCTGCTGATATGCTCCTTCTATTGTGTTGCTTGCTGCTTATACGCTCCGTCTATTGTGTTGCTTGCTGCTTATATGCTCCCTCTATTGTTTTGCTTGCTGTTTATACGCTCCCTCTGTGTTGCTTGCTGTTTATATGCTCCCACTATTGTATTGCTTGCTGCTTATATGCTTCCTCTATTGTGTTGCTTGCTGCTGATATGCTCCCTCTATTGTGTTGCTTGCTGCTGATATGCTTCCTCTATTGTGTTGCTTGCTGCTGATATGCTCCCTCTATTGTGTTGCTTGCTGCTGATATGCTCCCTCTATTGTGTTGCTTGCTGCTGATATGCTCCCTCTATTGTGTTGCTTGCTGTTTATACGCTCTCTCTATTTGTTGCTTGCTGCTTATATGCTTCCTCCATTGACATGCTTGTTGTTTATATGCTCCCTCTCTTGTGTTACTTGCTGCTTATATGCTCCCTCTATTGTGTTGCTTGCACATAATTTAAACACTAGTTAAAATATATTAATAATTGGATCATTTAGATAGAGATGGATACATTTTATTTCAACATGATTCGGTGATCGTAGGAGGGAAGAGCATGTGTCTGCTTGCACCACATTAGCTCAGCCCTCTTATGTGTAAGTACAAGTGCATTGCAGCTTCCTCGCAAGTGCTCGGTTGTACTATCAAATTTTTTTGTTTGTACACATCCTTATAATCTAGTTTTTTCAAATGCTGCAGGCACCAAGAGCATTACAAGCTGTGTCCATCGTGTGTCAGGTCTCTTCTGAAACTACCATAAGTGCTCTAATCTGATTTATCTTCATGTTATAGCCAGGTGAATGTACTGCACTACAGAGCTGATTTAAAGCGTATATGAGTACTTCGCTATTTAAGAAAATGTGACGATCTCTGTATATATGAAATCATTGTTGCAGTTCGCTTGGCTTGAGCATAAAGGCATCTGTCACCTATATGTAGCAGTGTCAATTTTAGTTATATTCCTACCGCAGACAGCCACTTACTCAGTTTACTTCATCATTTTTGTTTGGTTGTAATGTCAGTTTTATGAATACTGTAAATGTTTGTATTTATACTTTCCCTATGTTTTTGTACTGTAATTAGTGCATTGGACCAATAAATGTAACAATTTTAATAACTTATTTTCTTTTTTTGTAGTCCTTTAACACATTACATATGATGTATCACGAAGCTACAGCCTGCCATGTGACTGGAGACTTAGTGGAACTTCTGTCCATATTTCTTTCTGTTCTTAAATCCACGCGTCCTTATCTTCAGAGGAAAGGTGGGAGGAGTCTTCTAGCTTTAGTGTGTGATATATTCTGTATACTTATATTGGATACAATTTTAATACATTTCAACTTTGCGTATTATGATTTGTTTATTATAATGTATTCATTTTCTTTGTTTTCTGCAGATGTCAAGCAGGCGTTAATTCAGTGGCAGGAAAGGATAGAATTTGCTCACAAACTGTTAACCTTGTTAAACTCTTACAGTCCTCCAGAACTAAGAAATGCCTGCATAGGTGAGCTATTTCATTGCGTTTTCATTGAAATGTGGGAATCTGATTGTTTGTTAAATATTGCATTGATTAAGCTAGGTGACCATTAGGACCAGTGGCAGATCCTTTCCTCTGATACCGTGAGGTCTGCCAGTCTGGTCTGAAATGTGTACATGCGTGGGATTGCAGTTCCGTGCATGCACACACATCAACAACCAGGCTTCTAGGGACTGCATTAGCTGCAGCCCCTAGGTAGGGCTGTCGTTATAGAAGGGGAGTGGCTTACCATTGGAAGCGCTGTCTCTGCGAATGGCAGTCTCAGTGGGAGAAAATACATCCCCCTGGGACTGCCTGTCCGGCTGTGATTAGCAGGGAGCGCTTCCAATGGACAGTCCCTGCTGTTGTCAGATTTTACTAGAGGGCATTTGCAATAGCAGATGGCTATCAATGCTGTAGAGTCAACAGGAAGGAGCAGCATAACTAAAATGTTGAATATAATCTTTTGATGAATTATCTAATAAACTTTGTAAGGTTCTCTCTGTAGTGTAATGCACCTTACTATTGATGGTCTCCTACAAACAAGCTGATCTGTTTTGGGAAATTGATTACGTACTGAAAGAGAAGAGTACCCTAATTATTAATATTATGCGCATCTGAAGCATCCTGGTCAATTTATAGCATTAGCATTATAATGTTAAATTATTTCAATTAGAGAGCAGGAATTTGATACTGTGCTGACTTTCTAATTGAATGTAACTTTCGACATTGTTTTCTAGATGTACTAAAAGAACTTGTGTTGTTGAGTCCTCATGATTTTTTGCACACGCTGGTCCCTTTTCTACAGCACAACCATTGTACATACCATCACAGCAACATCCCAAGTAAGTGCTTATTATTGCCTACGCTCTGCCTATGATCACTACCAGAAGTCTGAATTTTTATTTTATTTTAATGTAACCTGTTACCAGAGCCGTAACTAGATTTTTTTTGGTGCCCTGTGCCAGAGAGAGCAATGGCGCCCCCCTGTATGTTTTAAATAGAGATTTAAGATAGTGCACCTGTAAAAAGTGCCATGGCCTCATGGGGAAGGGATAGGGGAAGCCAGGCGATGCTGGGGATAAAAGAAGAGGAAGCTACAAGTGAGAGTGATAATAAACCGGAAAATTAACAGGCCCAAACAGCACCCCCTGCCCTGCGGTGCCCTGTGCCATGGCACCGGTCGCACTACCCTAGTTACGGCTCTGCTTGTTACTAAGTAAAAATATAGAACAAAATCAAAGAATGTATATTCATTATTAGGGCGTGGTGAGCTTTTTTAAGACTGTAGCACACCATGTTGCATAGCAAAACAATCTTGTAAATGTGACTTTCTCTGCTAATCAAACTGATTATGAAGGGTGCGAGTTGCCATTGCCACGGCGATAAAACAACTGCAACAGCACAGCATCTTACGGCCCACTCTGAGCCGGAATTTGCATAATTTTGCTCTGAGCCCTATAGGGCTGTGAGCACTTATGAGCATTCGGGCTGCCATCAAGAGCGGCAGTTGTCACGATGACTCACACCCACGAGTACATTGCTTCTAATTGAATTGAGGCCCAAGAGTCAGCTGTTGTAATTTGTTATTTTTCCTGTGCTTTATTTCAGTGTCCCTTGGTCCCTACTTCCCATGTCGTGAAAACATGAAACTCATAGGAGGGAAAAGCAATATCCGTCCTCCCCGCCCAGAGCTCAATATGTGCCTCTTACCCACGATGGTAGAATCCAGCAAGGTGGGTAAATGTGGAACCGATTAACCCTCCTGTTCCACCTGTATTATTCTGCAGTGCTTTTAGCGTTGTGAGGTAAAAATATTTTTTAAGAATGATAACATGCAAACAATTTCCATAGTATCCTAATGTCATGTATTCTGCATCCATTTCACCTGTTGAAGGGTTTTGGAGCTGGAGATTTAGGTTTTGTGAGGTGTGCGGGAGACATACTTTCAAACATAGTCATGAATGGAGGGTAATGAGGATCAATAGGTTTTCTTCTTCCTCCACTAGGAGACACAGTGATGACACTGGGTACAGCCTGGATAGTAGAGTCTGGGCACCAAATAGTTAATGAAATTACCCAAGAGCCCAGGCTCCTCTCCTCTATACCCCTCCCCCAGCCAGAGGCCATCAGTTTTGAGTTTGGTGCCAGGCAGGAGTTGGACACCAGTTATAGAGGGGTTGCTTTAGGTGGTCCTCCGCAGTTTATTTGATTTACATAGTGGGTAGTGTAAGGCACTGTGTCTATAGGATGCCCCCACTGCCGCGCTGGTGGCCGCAGCACTGGCGACTGTGCCAGTGACTTCGGCCGCGGACTCCAAAACATCAGACGTTTGCATATTCAGTCTAGGGGTTGGCTCTGGTGTCCACGTCCTTTCATTTTCAGCAAATCCTAGATAAGAATAGGGCTCCCAGACGTAGACCTGTTTCACGTGAAATCTACACTCCATAATCGGGCGGAGGTTCGGATTCAGTGATATCTTCAGATGACGAAGCTAGTGCTTCCATTGCCTCCGATGTGGAGACGACATCTGCCCCAGAGAAGCTCAGGGAGTCTTCCTCTCTCCGGACAAGATCTTGACCTTACAAGCCAGAATACCCACCTTTCTCAGTCAGCTTCGGGTGTCCATAAACTCGTGCATACAGATTCTGAGGTCCTTCGTCTCAACATTCGACATGGTGGTGGAGTTCAAATCCTGGCCTCTGCAAAGGATCATGCTAAAGCGATGGATCAAGTCTTGCCCGAGCCTCAAGGCTGAGACTCTCATTCTTCCCCAGGAGATACGTCTCTCCCTACTGTGGTGGCTCCAGCTCTCACATCTGGACAAGGCACGCCCCTTTTGGATCCAGGACTGGGTCCTACTTGCCCTCCAATGCAAGCCTTCGGGGGTGGGGGGCGGTAACATGTCATTTAACCTTTCAGGGCCGTTGGATGTGTCAGGAGAGCCAGCTTTCCATCAACATCCTAGAACTTTGTGCCGTGCACAGGGCTTACAGCACCTCTTTTACGGACGTCCGGTGAAGGTACAGTCGAACAACGCAGCTGCGGTGGCCTACATAAACCACCAGGGCGGCACTCGCAGTCAGGGAGCCATGAATGAAGTCAGCCGAAATCTTCGTTGGGCTGAACGTCATCTTCCAGCATTGTCCGCTGTCTTCATCCCGGGTGTTCAATATTGGGAAGCGGACTTCCTAAGTAGTCAGGACGTCCATGCAGGCGAGTGGGCGCTGCATCCAGGCATCTTCCAGCTATTAGTCCATCGTTGGGGCATGCCGTACAACGACATGATGGCGTCTCGTTACAATCATCAGCTACCAAGATATTGCTGCTGCGCATTACTGCTGCGCCAGGGATCCAGAAGCTCTCCTGGTAGAAGCACTAGCGGTTCCTTGGACCTTCCTTCTGATTTATCTTCCCTCCGATCTCAATGATTCCTCGGGTTTTCTGCAAATTCAAGCTGGAGGGAGGCACTTTGATCCTGGTGGTAGCGGATGGCCTTGGCACGTGTGGCACGCAGATCTACTGGGCCTCTTCATCGACGCCCCACTGCGTCTTCCTCGTGGCTAGATTTTCTGTCTCAGGGTCCATGTTTCCATCCGGATCTGACCCGTCTCGCTTTGACGGGTGGCTCTTGAGACATCCATCCTAAGAGCAAAAGGATTCTCCAGGAAGGTTGTTCGAACCATGCTACAAGGAAGCCTTCTCCGGCACATATTTATCACCGGGTTTGGCGTTCCTAGTTTTCTTGGTGTTAGACTAGAGGTCTTAACCCCAGATCTTTCCGCCTTTCCCGTATCCTTTCCTTTCTGCAGACTTGTCTGGATTTGGGCCCCCATCTCTCGTCCTTGAAGGTCCAGGTTTTGGCCTTGTCTGTTTTCTTCCAAAGGCAGACGGCCTCCAAAGGCAAGGGCTCTCCGGCTTTACGCTGTGAGGACCAGGGACATTCGCAAGTCGTATTCTCTGTTCGTCTTATGTGACGTTCATAAGCGGGGCTGGCCGGCTACTAAACAGACCTTGGCCCACTGGCTCCGCTTCACAATTCGCCAAACTTTCTCCTTGGCGAACCTTCTTACCCCTGCCATGGTGACGGCCCACTCCACCCGGTCAGTGAGGACTTCTTGTGCAGCGCACTGTGGAGCTTGTATGGAATAGCTCTTTAAAGCTACCACGTGGTCATCTGCTGATTCATCTGGTTTTATGCCTTTGATACTTTTGCGTCCTTCAGGCGTTCTGTGCTCACTGAAGTTCAGAAGTGTCCCCGTCCATAGGGGACAGCTTTGGGACGTCTGTCATCTCTGTGCCCCCTAGTGGAGGAAGAAGAAAAAAAAAAGACTCCTGTTGCTTATTTGTGAAGTTTCTTTCTTCGACTCCATAGGGGGCACAGGGCTTCTACCCTGACACACTTTTCTGCCGGGGTGTGTTTGTTGGTGCCCTGTCTGGCTGTATTTTCCATGGTTTATATGGTTCTGTGTGTATGCTGGACGTCCTTCTCTGCCTCGCTCCTGCCGTGGGCTTGCAAACTAAACTGATGGCCTCTGGCTGGGGGCAGGGTATAGAGGAGAAGAGCCTGGGCTTGTGGGTAATTTCATTAACTATTTAGTGCCCAGACTCTCCTCTCCAGGTTATACCCAGTGTCATCCTTGTGCCCCCTATGGAGTCGAAGAAAGACACTTAACAGGTGAGCAACATAAGTCTCCTTTTTTGTTCACAGTGGCTATAATTTCATGTTTCAAATAACTTGTGTAAATATTTACCTCTGTATCTTGTTTTTAGGGTAAAGATGAAGTGTATGACCGCATGCTGCTAGATTACCTGTCTTCATATCACCAGTTCATACATCTCCTCTGCCGGGTAGCAATCAATTGTGAAAAGTTTACTGAAGCTTTAATTAAGCTGAGTAAGTTGTTCTACAAATGATATTTTTGAAAGTAACATGATTGTTGTTATAACAAAATAGAATTAGGCATAATATATTGCAGTACTCCAATGTAAGTATGTATCTGTTGTCCATAATCCATCCATGTATCTGTAACTATGTATCTGTCATCCATGAGTACCAGTGGGTCATAGACCCTGCTCCAAGGAAGTTGAATGTATAATTTAAGTACCACCACGAGCTATAACACTCAGGAATGACTATGAGATGGTGGTGTGGGCTTCCATGTTTCCTTTGTATAGGCCTTCGTCATGGATTGTAGTCTGGTGATTGGGAAGTTGTGTCACTAAGTGTCCTACATCACCATTCTGCCATGATGTGCAGCTTGCAGTAATTGTATCTCTTTTCTGCAACTGAAAGGAGAACATGAGGCAGTCCCATTCAGCCCTGGGACTCATTCATGCTTTCCCTCTATTACTGTACAGGAACAGTCTGATAAATTGATGGTGATAGTTTTCAGTCTCCATCTTTAGGTTGTGTCAGGAGATTGTCAGATCTACTGATTCATCTCACAGCCTAGCCTCTGGTCTGTCAAATGATGTCTCCTCAAGGTGTTCTAAGGTCTGCATGTCTGTACTGGGGACTGTGGCAGTTCCATATGTTTGGTGCCTACCTAGAAGCTACCTCCCTTTGGTGGAACCACTCTTTCCTACAGGTTCAATTTCACATCAGTTGCCATTGAATCACATTCTATTGACTGTAAACTATTTCTGTGTTCTGTTTGTCTTCCATCATGTTAATTCAACAGAACCCTATGGTTGTGTGGAAGTTTTCATATTTTTACGTCTTTGCGATCACTTTAATTTCTCTTTGTATTGAGGTGATATGTTCCTAATGGTAGTCGTCTCCAACAGTGGTCCATGGTACCATTTGATTTTATGTAATTGGGGTTTAAAGAATCTTCTCTTGTGGTTTATTGGGTTATTTCCACTCTCTAAAGAGTTCTTTGAATACTGCTGTTAATTTATTGTGTGATACAACCTGAATTGGAAAACTGCCCTGACTGACATGGAGGGGGTCACTAAGCACTCATGTAATTCAGTTCAATCAGTTTCATCGAGGTTCAGTAATAAATGAGTTGTGGTCGTTTTGATGTTGATTTCAACTTTGAACTATTGAAGGTCAGGTTTGTTAGATTGCTTTTTATTTTGTTAAAATGTTTATTTATTTTTTTTACCTTGTATTTGTAGTTTTTAGTTTTTTTTTTTATAAACAATGTTTATTGATAGGTTTACAAATAGTACACATCTGAGTTGTTATACGTTGATACAATATATAGTGTTCAACAATTGTAAGGCACTTGAAACATCACAGATATATCAAACCATATCATCATCAGGGTCAATATCAGTGGTGTATCTATAATGGGTGCAGTGTGCGCGGGGCACACGGCCCCCCGGGTCCAGGGGGACCCCGCACCGCACACACTGCACCCATATTATTTTAGGCTTACCTGTCCATGGTTCCACGTCGGGTGTCTGCGCTGCTCAGAACACTGGAAAATGGCCGCACTCTAGTGCCCGGAGTCTGCTAAGGCTCCGGTGGCTGGCTATCCGCGTCAGTCGGCTGCCGGCCATCGGGGAGAGAGGAGGGGGCCCCACACAGGGAGTGCACACGGGCCCCCTCCTCTCTTAAGACTCCCCTGGTCAATATATTTCACAGAAGATCCCAAAATTAACATACAATCTAACCATCAAAACAATCAGAAATCAGAAGGGAGGAGTACCATTACTAAGAACCTCTAGGTTCTACCAGGAAGTGAGTTGAAAACATTTCCTCAAATTTTCTTTCATTACTGGGGATAAATTGTCTATGTATGGAAGCCATGTGTCAAAGAACCTTTCGACCTGCTTTTCTTTGTGTAATGATGCCTCACTCCAGTCCATTAGAAATAAGAAAAATGCTAGGATGTAATAGTGTTATAGATATAGGATCTGATGAGATCCATTGAGACAAAATAGCTTTTTTGTGGCTGCTGCCAGTTTTGCAAGTAATACACGATTACCTTTGGAGAGACCATGGACAGTATCCTTGGGGTGAATATCCCAAAAAGCCCAAGTTTTAGTGACTACAAACTTCATCTTTAGTGTATTGTTGTTGTAACTTTGAACATTCATCCACAATGTTTGCACCTGAGGTCAGGTCCATAAACAGTGTATAATATCAGCCTCTGGGATTCCACACTTACAGCAGTTGGAGGTGGAGGCTTCACCAATAAGGAATTTCAGTTTCGGTGTAAAGTATGCCTTATGCAGGATTTTCTGATGCATTTCAGTATATGAAATTGAGCTTAATTGTTTATTTAGTTTGAGATAAGAAGCTCAGGGAAGTCAATTTTCCATTTTAATAATCCCACATTACCGGAATCTATATCAAGTCGCAAGCGAGAGTTCGTATATATCTGCAAGGTAGAATAAAAGTTCCCAGATCTACGGCGCACTGTGTTATCCAATCCGCATTCCATGTCTATCTCATTTAGCACATGTAATACTGATTGTACAAAACTTGTAAAAATGTAAATTAAGGGATTGTGATAGATGGGTGTAGGTCTTGCAATTGAGAGCACGTGAGTGGATTCATAGCATCTGCATTTAAAAATTGATAAACATATTTAAGGCCCTTGTCATGCCATATCTTAAATATCAGAGATGTTCTATGAGGACAAAAGGATGGATTGCCCCAGAGAGGTAAAAATAAAGATGTACAGTCAGGTGCATAAATATTGGGACATTGACAGAATTTTCATATTTTGGCCTCTATTCACCACCACAATGGCTTTGAAATGAAACAAACAAGATGTGCTTTAACTGCAGACTTTCAGATTTAATTTGAGGGTAATTACATCAGGCGAACGGTGTAGGAATTACAACGGTTTCTATATGTGCCTCCCACTTTTTAAGGGGCCAAAAGTAATGGGACTATCAACTCAAAAGCTATTTTGGTGTGGGCTATTCCCTCGTTATTTCATTATCAATTAAGCAGCTAAAAGGTCTGGAGTTGATTCTAGGTGTGACATTTGGAATCAGTTGCTGTCGTCTCTCAATATGAGATCCAAAAAGCTGTGACTATCAGTGAAGCAAGCCATCATTAGGCTGAAAAATCAAAACAAACCCATCAGAGAGATAGCAAAAACATTAGGTGTAGCCAAATCAACTGTTTGGAACATTCTTAAAAAGAAAGAATGCATCGGAGAGCTCAGCAACACCAAAAGACCCAGAAGACCACGGAAAACAACTGTGGTGGATGACAGAAGAATTATTTCCCTGGTGAAGAAAAACCCCTTCACAATAGTTGGCTAAATCAAGAACACTCTCCAGGAGGTATGTGTATATGTGTCAAAGTCAACAATCAAGAGAAGACTTCACAAGAGTGAATATAGAGGGTTCACCACAAGATGTAAACGATTGGTGAGCCACAAAAACAGGAAGACCAGATTACAGTTTGCCAAACAACATCTAAAAAAGCCATTACAATTCTGGAACAACATCCTATGGACAGATTAGACAAAGATCAACTTGTACTAGAGTGATGGGAAGAGAAGAGCATGGAGAAGGAAAGGAACTGCTCATGATCCAAAACATACCACCTCATCAGTGAAGCATGGTGGTGGTAGTGTCATGGTGTGGGCATGTATGGCTGCCAATGGAACTGGTTCCATTGTATTTATTGATGATGTGACTGCTGACAAAAGCAGCAGAATGAATTCTGAAGTGTTTCGGGCAATATTATATGCTCATATTCAGTCAAATGCTTCAGAACTCATTGGACGGCGCTTCACAGTGCAGATAGACAATGACCCGAAGCATACTGCAAAAGCAACCAAAGAGTTTTTTAAGGCTAAAAAGTGGAATGTTATGCAATGGCCAAGTCAGTCCCCTGACTTGAATCCGATTGAGCATGCATTTCACTTGTTGAAGACAAAACTGAAGGGAAAATGTGCCAAGAACAAGCAGGAACTGAAGACATTTGCAGTAGAGGCCTGGCAGAGCATCACCAGGGATGAAACCCAGCGTCTGGTGATGTCTATGTGTTCCAGACTTCAGGCTGTAATTGCCTGCAAAGGATTTGCAACAAAGTATTAAAAAGTGAAAGTTAGATTTAGGATTGTTTAGTTTGTCCCATTACTTTTGGCCCCTTAAAAAGTGGGAGGCACATATAGAAACCGTTGTAATTCCTACCGTTCACCTGATTTGGATGTAATTACCCTCAAATTAAATCTGAAAGTCTGCAGTTAAAGCACATCTTGTTTGTTTCATTTCAAAGCCATTGTGGTGAATAGAGGCCAAAATATGAAAATTCTGTCAATGTCCCAATATTTATGCACCTGACTGTATATCGAGATATCTACAGGTTAGAACAGACGAGTCTCCATGCCATACAAGTAGTATAAAGTAATAAATTATCTTTAACTTCTATTGGTAGAGATTGTGGAGGGGTATGTAAAAGAGAGATCAAATTCCAATCTGGGATAAAAGCTTGTTTCATAGATCTTGTAGTATTTATAATGTTAGCCCCCCCCCCCTATCCAGTCAATGGCGATTCTAAGGTTGGCTGCTAAGACATAGGATTGGAGACATGGCAAGTGTTTTTATATTATTCTATTGCAGCTATTGTGGGCTGCTTGTAGTTTCAGCAGCTCCAGCTTTTCCAAGCACTCAATGGCTACTAGGGTTTGTTGGAACTTGTAGTTCCCACTAGTTTGCAATCTACACTGTTTTAGAAATGAATGGCATAAATTGCTAGATTTACGGCTTACTACATTAGATGGTTTGGCTATCCAGTTTCTTAAGACTAAAGTACTTGCTTATTGAAATGGCTAAAGGGATATAGTCTGCAGATTAATTCCTTGTCCCCAAAACCCCTGGCAATCTTGCCAACGGTCGGGGTGATTTACCTTCACCCTGGACCATGCAAGATTGCTGGTACACAATACCTGATGTAATGAACGACGAATAATACCTTGTTCCGTCCATCATTACATTGCAAAGCTCCTGCATACGATACGTGCAGCACAACCAATCACACGATATTGCATGCTACCTGCGGGTGTTTGCAATCGGGGGTACACATTAGACGATTTGCCTGATATATCATTACTATCCGCCTCGAAACGATATATGGGATGATATATAGTCTGATGTGAACCCAGCCTTTATATGAAAATCTGAATGCTAATAACTGCGGAACCTTTGTAAACCTGTATGAAGTAGCTCCCCCTATACTGATTTATAGTTGGATTTCAGCAGTTTTTATCCCTTAATAATAAAATGTTTTCTTTTTCACTATGACGCTTAAATAGATTTGAACATTAAGCACTTTTCAGATAAGGAACAAAGTACCAGATTTGCATAATGCACATGTAGTATTAACTGCTGCTTTATTTCCAGGTGTCCTGATTGCATATGAAGGGTTGTCCCTGCATCTTGGTTTGTTTCCAAAGCTCTGGACTGAATTATGCCAAACACAGGTATTTTATTTTTCGTTATCTATACAAGTGAAGTTAAATTGTTATTAAAACTGGCACACCGTTCCCATAGCAATCTTTCAGAAATGTTTATCACACGAAGTAAAAGTTTCAGGTGACGGTGGAGATTGTCGGCAATAGATAGTGAAGACCTACTGTTTTAAAGAGTAGATGCTCTGAATGTTTATCCGTTATCGGATAGGTGTCCCAGGCATGGAGGGTAATAGAGACATTCACTCAGCTTTTGGTTTCTTTTTGTTAAACAGTCGATAATAGATAATGGATACAGCTGTCAGTCAAAGCTTTAATTTTCAGTGTTAGGTCTGAGGATCTGATCACCATACTATAATGGTGCGTACACACGGTACGATTAAAATGAACAATAACGATATCGATCATATCGTTATCTTTCATATCGTGCATTTTTCTGTGCCTCCAACCCACCAACGATCTGCAATTCGTGGGGCATCTATGGACGATAACGCCCGTGCATGCAGGCCAACCTGGTCGATATCGACCAGGTTAATAGAGGGAATCGTTGATCGCGGGTCGTTAGCCATCGTTGGTGGTGTGCTGGATGATCGATATCGATCATCCATCACCCCGGGAGATCGTTCAACTATATCATTTTTGTTGATGATTGTCCCGTGTATATGCACCGTTAGGACATAATTTAGGTGCTGCTGTGCACTTGTGGGTATGTGGATAATGTGTGGTTTGAGTTCAGTTACTAAGAAGTCAGAATTTTCACTAGCCTCAAAACATCATGTGCTTAAGGTTCTTGAATTTAAACTTTTTTTTTGTTTGTTTTTCTACTGAAAATCTAGTCTCCACTGGCAAAAAACTGCATCAAGCTACTGTGTGAAGACCCAGTTTTTGCAGAATATATTAAAACTATTTTAATGGATGAACGTGTTTTCCTCAATAACAACATTGTGTACACCTTCCTGACACACTTCCTGATAAAGGTATGTTTGATCACTGCCGGTTGTCATTGTCAAGATGAACCAGATTATTATATCCAATTACAATGGTTTTTTTTGCTTTTGTTTTGTTTTCCCCTCACAGGTACAAAGTCAGGTCTTTTCTGAAACTAATTGTGCAGGTCTCATTAACACAATAATTACACATCTCATCAATCAGTATCAAAACGTAGAGTCTGATTTTATCAGCAGAATTGAAATTTCCAAAGCAAGCAGCACTTTAAACGGGGTAAGATCTATATCTGCTCTACAGTCCTTAATAAATGTATTGCTTATCAGAGTTTATTCCCTCATGCTTAGTATATGCAGCTACAGGGGATACTGCGAGAAAATAGTGCTGACATTTAACAATCAATCTGTTTGCCAAATAATTTATCTTGTGCTTGCCTCCAGTTGCATTGTGATTTAGAAATTAGCACAAGCAACCGCTGCGGATGAGCCCTTGCTTTACGGCAGCCCATTTGTCTGTTCTATTGCCAGCACACACATGCAACAAAGGAGAGTACAGTTTGGATCAGGGAACAATGGCTGGAGATACGCAATGTCATGTAAAGCTTTGACTGGCATTTCATATTTAAATATGGCCTCTTTTAGACTGAAGTGGCAAAAGTCATGGGATAGATGCCTAGTACAGTGTACGACCCCCTCTAGCCTTGCGAAGTTCAGCTGCTCAACGTGGCATCGATTCCACAAGTGGAGTAAGACATCTGGAGAGATGTTGATCCGTGCCGCCTGGATAGTTTCCCACAGCTCCCTGATATTTGTAGCTGCAGGATTTGGGGGCATATGGACCTCTCCACCGTCCCATAAATACTCGATTGGGTTCATGTCGGGCAAACGTGGTAGCCACACCATTCGTCCGAACTCTGCAGATTGCTTCTCGAACCAATTCTGGACACCTTGGGACCGATGACATGGTGCATTATCTTCCTGGAATATTCCAACGTTGTGGGGATACATGAAATCCATGAAGGGCTGTAAATGGTCATCAAGCAATGCACCGTAGCGTTTAGCAGTCAGTGACGTTCTTAGGCAGAACCAACTCATGCCACGTGAACAAACCCCACACCATTATGGAACCACAACCAGCCTGCATGGCGCCTTGTTGACAATTGGGGTCCAAGACCTCATGGGATCTGCACCACACTCGAACCCTACCATCAGCCCGAAACAACTGGAACCATGACTCATCAGACCACGCCACATGTTGTCTTTCCTGCATGGTCCAATTAGTGACGTCACAAGCCCTGGTGAAGCGCTGTGTCCAGTGTCATAGTATTAACAGGGGCCCTCTAGTGGGTCTTCTGCTCCAATATCCCATTAAAGCTAAAGAACGCTGCACTGACCTGCTGGATATGCGTCTAGTACCTCCTGCAGTGTATGTGGATGTAACTTGAGCCTGTGTCGCTTGTCTGTTGCCACAGACAATTCTGGCCAGATGCTGCTGGTCACGATCATTAAGCACCTGTGGTCGGCCACTGCGCTGTCCACAGTGGGTGGTAATGCCTTCAATGAGGAATTCCCGATACACACATGACAAAGTAGACCAAGGAACGTTGAATGTCTGCACAACTTCAACAATGGATTGTCCCATCTATCGGGCACCCACTATGATGCGCTCTTCGAACCTCGATAATTCACGTTGCCTAGCTATGAGCATCCTAGCCTGTGTTCTACCTGAATCACGAGATGTCAGATTACAACTGATGCAGGTCTTGGCATTTCGAGGGCTTCACAGTATGGTGATGTCACCTGCCATTGCCTTTACATACTGCTGTTTCATGACTTTTGGCACTTTAGTGTAAATATATATTTAAAATGTGATTCCTGCACCTGTTTTTTTTCTCATTATTTTTTTAAACGTTTATTTAGTAAAAAATTAGATGTTTTGGTGATGGCAAAGCGTAAGGCTGTTTTCCCAATGGTTCTCCTCGCTGTGATCAACATTGCGCGTCAACCTGGAGAAAATCTAAGCATTATTTCTCCTTCATCCACTAGGGGACACTGGAGCTTCATGACAGTGGGGTATAGACGGTGGGTTGAGTTGAGCCTGGCACTTTAAAAATCTACAAGTGTGACTGGCTCCTCCCCCTCTATGCCCCATCAACCCCAGTTTTTAGAATGTGCCCGAGTAGAGCCGGTGCACAGGGGCTGTCTCCAGCCCTTATATTAATTTTTATATAGATTTGTAAAAGAATCAAAGGAGTCATCAGCAAGAGGACAGGCAGACTGTTAGCTGTGACAGTCTGCCTGCATCGTGGGAGCCGCCAGAGAGGGGACCACACGGCTACTGCAGCCTGTGTCCGGTCACCCTATGGAGGGGAGGCTGCTTTGGCAGTTAAGGAGTCATCAGACTCAGCGGGTCCCGCCACAGCTACCACTGGCTTGTGTCCGGGTCCCCGCTCTCCCCTCACTGCCCAGCGCTCTGGCCGCAGCAGCCCGGTGAGTAGCACACCTCTCCTGACTAGCAGGAGAGGTGAAAATAATCTGCTGGGTCTGAAGACAGCGCGCGGCTGTCAGTGCCACGCTGGTGTTGTGATAGAACACCGGCGCTGGCTGTTAGGTAGGCGCGCTCACAGCAGTCCTGCCTCTGCGTGCCGGTGCTTGTGTAAAAGGCACCGGCACGGTTATCACTGGCGGCGGTCGTGCCGCTGGCCCCCACTGTCAGTGCGGGGACACAGAGGGGGAGAGTGAGAACGTCCCCACTGAATAAGTGTATGCCTCGCGCATACAAAGCGGCTGCCATTAGGAGGAGGAGCTTATAGGTCCCTCCTCCTCTTCCTCCTTCACTGCCTGGGCTAGTTTGGCACGCTCTGAACGGGAGTGGCGCCTCAGAGAGACTGAAGGCACTGAGCGGAGGGGGAGAGGAGAAAACTGAGAGCAGTGGACAGCTTCTACAGGGGGTCTGTAAATACAGAAGGTGGTTTTAACTTCTTTCTGGTCCTATTGACTGCTCCTCCCTTATATGCCTGTCTGCCCCTGTTACTGAGTTGCATTATTCTTGAAATTCTGCTTCTCCCTATACTTCTTCTGCATTCCTGAATTGTATGTGGTGCTTGTCTGTGAGTACATGATGACATCCAGGGCAGAAAAAACTGCATCACAAAAGCTGTTTGCCTGCACTAAGTGCAGGAAGAAATTTACCCATGCTCGCTCCGAAGGGTCTTCCCTGTGCGAGACGTGTGAAGCAGACAGTGCTAACACGCAGTCTGTCACTCCCTCCTTCATAAATAGTTTGGCCGGGGTCATGGCGGACCTTTCTTCTGAATTAGCCGCTTCCCGTAGGGAACGGGAGTCTGCCAGAGATCTACCTGGCACATCTCACCCTTCTTTTCTAGCAGAACCAGCGTGGGCTCAGAATTTAGTCCGCTCGGTGAATAGCCTTGCTCAAGCGATGGGTTCTGCGTCTAAAGCTCCTGAAGCTACGGTAAGTCACTCATCTAAAAAGAGGGCTCTTCCGGCGGTTCTCCAGTCGGATGAGGATTCGGCAGCGGATCACTCGTCTCAGGAGGAAGGGGAGATGCTGGACGAATCAGACGTAGAGACTTACTCACAAGAACCTGAGGCATTGCAAGGTATTGACGCACTCATTCTAGCGGTAAGGGAAGTTCTTAAGATTTCTGGTCAGGAAGCTCCAGAATCGTTAGAAGACTCCTTATTTGCCAGGTCACAGAAGATGGCCGTCACATTCCCTGTTTCTCTCCAGTTGGACGAACAGATGATGGCAGCCTGGCAGAATCCGGACCGTAAATTCCAGATTCCTAAGAGCTTTTTCTCTCTTTACCCATTTCCTGCGGAAAATAGGAAGAGGTGGGAGACCCCGCCACCTGTGGTTTCTTCGGTTTCTCGGTTGTCAAAGAAGACCACGTTACCTGTTCCAGGAGCTACTACATTGAAGGAAACCTCAGAGCGGAGATTAGAAACTACTTTGAAATCCATTTATACGGCCGCAGGTGCACTTCTCCGGCCGGCCTTGGTAGGATCTTGGGTCAACAAGGCTGTGGAAAAGTGGGCGGAACAATTGACTGAGGGTCTTAGATCCAGCACTCCGCGGGCAGATCTGATTACCTTGGCAGAACATATTCAGGAGTCTGCTGTATACTTAGGAGACGCCTCCAGAGATATCGGCCAGGTAGGCGCTAGGATTTCTGCTTCGGCGGTCTCTGCTCGCCGGGCACTTTGGCTTCGTGCCTGGCAAGCGGATGCGGAGTCAAAAAGAGCAGTGGAAGCTCTTCCTTTCACAGGCGATATTTTATTTGGTCCAGAGCTGGACAAATGGATCTCGCTGGCCACTGGAGGTAAGAGTACTTTTCTACCTTCATCAGCACCTCCTCCGCATCGCTCGTTTAGGGGACCTTCCTTTCGTTCCTTTCGAGCATCTGCAAGATTTCAGGGACGATCGCGAGGTTCGTCTTCAGCGGGGCGAGGAGGCCGTGCTAGAGGACGTCAAGCAAATATTGCCCGCCGTCCAGATCCCAAGCCAGCAGACAAGCCTGTGGCATGACGGGCTCCCATCCCATCTCGGAAATCCGAAGGTGGGGGCTCGCCTCCAGCGTTTCTCGGAGGTTTGGAGACGGACTTCTCCAGACACTTGGGTTCGAAATCTGGTATCTCAAGGGTACAAGATCGAGTTCGCTTTCACTCCTCCTGGGCGTTATTTTACAACAGGTTTGCCCGTCGATCCCTTGAAGCAACTAATTTTGCGTCAAGCGATCGAGAAACTTTTGCTGGCCGAGGTCCTTGTGGCGGTTCCCACTGCACAAAGACAACAAGGGTTTTACTCAAACCTTTTTGTGGTTCCGAAACCAGATGGGTCAGTCAGACCCATTCTGAATCTGAAATCCTTGAACCAGTATCTTTCATTTCACAGGTTCAAGATGGAACCTCTCCATTCTGTCATTGCGGGACTAGAGGCAGAAGAGTTTCTGGTGTCGATAGATATCAAGGACGCCTATCTGCATGTCCCAATTTGGGTTCCTCACCAGGCTTTCCTCAGATTTGCCATCAGGGAAGCTCATTTCCAGTTTCAGGCCCTGCCATTCGGTCTCTCGTCAGCTCCCAGGGTATTCACCAAAGTGATGGCCGTCATGGTGTCTCACTTGCGCTCTCGGGGGGTGACGATAGTTCCGTACCTAGACGATTTACTCATCAAGGCTCCGACGGCAGAAGTCCTTTTACACCAAGTGTCCCTTACACATCAGATTCTCATTCAACATGGATGGATTGTGAACTTCCAGAAGTCTCAGTTGATGCCGTCCCAGAGACTTCAGTTCCTAGGAATGATTCTAGACACTGTTCTGCTTCGTATATTCTTGCCAAGGGACAAGGCCATAGCCATACAGGAGCTGGTTCGTCTAGTGCTCAGACCCAGGAAGGTATCTGTGCATCTTTGCATCCGTCTCCTGGGGAAAATGGTGGCTTCCTTCGAGGCCATCCAATTCGGCAGATTTCACTCCAGAATATTTCAACTGGATCTTCTGTCTCAGTGGTCCGGGTCCCACCTACAGATGCATCGGCTGGTGCGTCTGTCTCCCCGGACCCGCATATCCTTGCTCTGGTGGCTTCGGACGGAGCATCTGTTAGCGGGTCGGCGCTTCGGAATTTGGAATTGGACCTTGGTCACCACGGACGCCAGCCTCCGCGGATGGGGAGCGGTGGTTCTGGACAATCACTTCCAGGGGCTTTGGTCGCAGCAGGAGTCCCTCTTACCAATCAATGTTCTCGAACTGCGGGCAGTCTACAGAGCTTTGATACAGGCTGCTCCTCTGTTACGAGGACTTCCGGTTCGGATACAATCCGACAACGCCACGGCAGTGGCATACATAAATCGCCAAGGGGGAACCCGCAGTCGGATGGCAATGAGAGAAGCCAGTCGCATCCTTCTGTGGGCAGAAAGACACGTAGAGGTCATTTCCGCAGTGTTTATTCCGGGGGTCGACAACTGGGAAGCAGACTACCTCAGTCG
Source organism: Taudactylus pleione (assembly GCA_031769625.1). NCBI lineage: Eukaryota > Metazoa > Chordata > Amphibia > Anura > Myobatrachidae > Taudactylus > Taudactylus pleione. The sequence goes on from JAUIMM010000200.1 coordinate 31,169,954, forward strand.
TCAGGATCTTCATCCCGGGGAGTGGTCCCTTCATCCCGAGGTCTTTCATCAACTGGTTTGCAGATGGGGGAAGCCACAGATAGACCTGATGGCATCTCGGATAAATCATCAACTACCCCTTTACTGCTCCAGGACCATGGATCCGGCAGCGGTGGGAGCGGATGCTTTACTGATCCCTTGGCCGTACAGCCTTGTGTACCTGTTCCCACCGTTTCCGCTCCTCCCTCGGATTCTCAAGCGGATCAAACGAGAGTCGTCCACCGTCATCCTAGTGGCTCCGGATTGGCCTCGTCGGGTTTGGTACTCCGATCTTTTATTCCTTCTGGCAGACGAACCTTGGCCTCTTCCGCTACGATCGGACCTTCTACAACAGGGTCCATGTGTGTACCCGGATTTACGGCGGCTTCGTTTAACGGCGTGGCTATTGAGACCGCCATCCTAAGAAGCCATGGAGTTCCTAGGTCGGTCATTCCTACCATGCTTAGGGCTAGAAAACCGGTAACATCAGCGCATTATCATCGCATTTGGAGGGCTTATATCTCCTGGTGTGAAGGTCGTGGATCCTCCACTTCCTCTTTTCATTTACCACGTCTTCTTCTTTTTCTTCAAAAAGGCCTCGATGCGGGGTTACGCTTGGGATCGCTTAAAGTGCAGATTTCTGCTCTTTCTATTTTTTTCCAGCGTCGCCTAGCTCTGATTCCGGAGGTTCAGACCTTTTTTCAAGGGGTACTTAGAATTCAGCCCCCCTTTGTGCCACCCACGGCTCCTTGGGACCTGAATCTTGTTTTATCTTTTCTTCAGTCATCCACCTTTTGAGCCTTTGCAGGAGGTGGAATTGAAGTATTTGACTTGGAAGATGATCCTTTTATTGGCCCTGGCTTCGGCCAGACGTGTGTCTGAACTTGGAGCCTTGTCCTGCCGTTCCCCTTACTTGATTTTTCACAAAGATCGGGCGGAACTTCGTACCCGGCCTTCCTTTTTGCCCAAGGTGGTCTCGGGTTTTCATCTGAATCAGCCGATTGTAGTGCCAGCATTGTCGGACTCATCTGGGGATTCTCACTCCTTGGATGTGGTTCGGGCACTTCGCATTTATGTGTCCCGTACTGAGGGGCTACGTAAATCAGAGGCTCTATTCGTCCTTTATGATGCTAATCGGCGTGGCTGGCCTGCGTCTAAACAAACTTTGGCCAGGTGGATTCGTCTGACTATTCGTCAGGCATATGTTGCTTCTGCTCGACCACCGCCGGTATCCATTTCTGCGCATTCTACACGCTCTGTGGGGTACTTCTTGGGCGGCACGTAGAGGTGTCTCGGCTTCACAGCTTTGTAGGGCAGCGACGTGGTCTTCGGTTCATACTTTTGTACGTTTCTACAGATTTGACACTTTTGCGGCTTCTGCTTCAAATTTTAGTCGTAGTGTCTTGCAGGGCGTTCAGCACTCTCCCCCCCAGGAGGGTAGCTTTGGGACGTCCCCACTGTCATGAAGCTCCAGTGTCCCCTAGTGGATGAAGGAGAAAACAGGATTTTGGTACTTACCGTTAAATCCATTTCTCCGATTCCACAGGGGACACTGGACGCCCACCCAGTGCTTCTTGCCTGTTCTCAGTTGCTTGTTCTGCTTCAGTTCTGTTGCAGTTTTGTCTGTTTTTATTGTGTGACTGTTTATCACTGCAGCTTGCTGTGTTCTTGCAGTGTGTCAGTATGTTGGATGTTTCTTTTCCTGTTCTCCTTCTCTGTTCTTCAGTCTGTTCTCCGTCTCCTCTCGGGCTCAGTTCTTTAAAACTGGGGTTGATGGGGCATAGAGGGGGAGGAGCCAGTCACACTTGTAGATTTTTAAAGTGCCAGGCTCAACTCAACCCACCGTCTATACCCCACTGTCATGAAGCTCCAGTGTCCCCTGTGGAATCGGAGAAATGGATTTAACGGTAAGTACCAAAATCCTGTTTTAGTTTCGTTTTCTGAACAGAATGGCAACTTGTTCTATTTTCTAGTCACTCCCGGTTTTGTTGAGGTTGTGGATATTGGTAAGATGGTGTAAAGACTGTAGTCCCTCCAAAAGCCATTACATTTATTTATATACTGTGTTCCTTCCTCCAAAGCCAGCAAGTAAGAAGAGCAAACCAGCTCTTCCTAGAATGTTCTCTGTTGAGCTACATGTGACCGTTTAAAGGAGATTTAATTAACAGTGAAGTTCCATTGGAACCTTGCATGTTATTATGCTCAAACCCCATAGCTGTACAACCAAAAATGAGCAACGTTTCCTGTGCGTGCCACTGCAACAGCTCCTTGGAACCTTACACTTAATTGTATCTTTGTGTACATATTTTCCTGCTCTTAGTGCTATATAGTAAATAATCCTTCTTGGCTGCAAGTCGTCTTAAAGAGCATCTACCAGTGGAAGTAGCTGTTTTGTGTAATAAACCATTATTCATGGGCATACAGCCTGTCAATTTACAAGGTGGTGGTTACATAATTGGGGCACTTAATGACCAATATTCTTGAGATCTAACATTTATGCCGCATTAGTTCTTGGTGCATCTGTAGGCTACATACTCATCAATGTTGGCTGATCCTGTAAAATGGCAACAGACTTTAAGAAAGGAGTCTTATTTCTGCGAGTGTTCTGCATCCTGCTGGGTTTAGATAAAGTAGTTTACCTGTAAAAAGAAATTGTTTTGGTTTTTTTTTTGTTTTGTTTTACCAGATTAATGACAAAAAATATTCTACTTTTTTAGGATCTCAGAGCATTGGTTCTACTCCTTTCAGTTCACACTCCAAAACAGATGAATGCAGCCTTAATACCAACATTACAGGAACTCTTAAGCAAATGCAGGGCATGCCAGCAGCAAACAAATTCATTACAAGAGCAAGAATCCAAAGAAGGTAAAACTAAAGGTGAGAATTCCTTCCCAATGCTGGAAAATTATATCTTCTATATTGGGTTATTGTCTGAAATAGTAATCATTTAATCTGCGTTGTCTTCCTATATAAATTCAGCCATTGCTAACCGGCATGTCCACAGTACCATTATATATATTTAGTATCTTCTGTGCAACATTGAATTTACAAACCTATAATTGTTTTATAGTTCTTAGTAGTACAGATAATGATTTTCTATTCCTCTCTTTATTGTATTTGAAATTGCTCAATTTAATTTCCGTGAACATCTGTTATATAAAGAAGTACAGCTGCCTTTAAAGTATTCAATCTTGAAGACGGAATGAGAAGAGTTTCTGTTTGAGGGACTTTATTTGGCATCCATGTATTCCCAGATTATCACCTTGGACATTATATTAAAGTGTCGACTGAAGTAGTTAAGTTTACTTCAAATATTCATAAGAAAAATTATAGCCCCATACAAGCCAGCCTTGTGTGTGTCTCAGCACACAAGGTAACGCCTTCCCAGATGTTTTCACTCCAGAAAATCCTAACATATCTCAACTTCACACAATATTCACTTCATACTAACTAGGCTAATACATATTCATAACTATTCATAGCACGTCACTCCAATTTCGAGAAGTCGACAGATATCAGCTCTTAACAAGAGAAGCCTCAATTACGATTGTCCATAAGATCTCATTATGTAAAGCAGTTTGTAATTGGTCAATGACTTTTATTATTTTTGAAAGTCGTTACATATTAAATCTCTCTCTCCTCAGTGCCAACTTTATAATCTTTGAAAAAGTCTGACAGGCACCTGTATGCCCTAACCATAACAATTCAATAATAATATAACATTTCAACCTCCTTGTTAACAATCTATAACAATTAAATCAGCTAAATGTTAAACAGAAGCGATCTTAAAACTCACTTTTCTAACTTTTTATAAATCCTTATGCCTGTGTGTGAGAAGTGTGAATAGCAACATTTAATTGTGGTGATTTCATACACTATCTTCCAATTAGCAAAACATGACCAAGCACATTCCTGTTCTACACGGATGGCTAGAATATGGGGAAAAGGTCACATCTAAAAGAGACATGTAAAAATACATCTATACAAGATGGAGTCACTCAGGTTATATTCCACTCTTGCTTTAAAGCTTATTTCAAAACTATTCTAAAACTATTATACAATGGCTTTATATCGTTTGTAACCAATCATAATATTTAAAATGTTATTGATTCTTTAATTACTAAGAATAATAGGTAATGCAGGGATAGGTAAAACATCCTTCATGCACTCAACAGATCCAGGACCGATTGGTAAGGTGTGGAGCGCATCTCACCTGGAATATACATTACGGAATGTGCTCAGCATATATTTTCACTTTCACAATTAATAAGGGTTAGCAAATTGTCACCTTAGCCAATCATACATTCTGTAATCACTATGTATTGGGAGTTGATGGGCCAGGATTGATACCGTATATGGTAGCATAAATAGCCACTCTGACACTACCCATAACCAGCATTTTTCTCATTGCGCACATATTGCATCAGCTTAGGACCTGGAGTAGTTAATTTGAGGGATTCCCTGAGTTCTAATGTGGGGAATGTCATTTTGGTGGTCTCAAGTGGAATTGATAAAGTAGACCTGTTATATACAAATTTAGAAGAACATTTGACTTTAATTATACTAAAGAAGATGTTTCTTCCTTCCAGACGATGAAGGTGCTACTCCAGTGAAACGGAGGCGAGTTAGCAGCGATGAGGAACACTTGGTTGACAACTGTATCAGTGATCTAAAAAATGAGCGCGAAGCATCCACCCCAACAAGCACATCTGACAATGAGACTAGAGACTCTTCAATCATTGATCCAGGGACTGAACAAGACCCACCGTCTCCCTCTCCCCTCTCTGCAAAAGAGTTTAGGATAGAAGTCTCATCTTCGTTTACAGAAGAGATACTGCTGCCTGCAAGGCCACAGCCCATAGAGGAGCAGCCTGGCAGCAGCATTAAATATGAAGACGGTAAAGAAATGAAAGAACTCCCAAGTCCTAAGGAGACAAATGTTATGGAGGAAGATGGCGAGTTACCTTCCACTTCCATATCTGCAGTGTTGGCTGACTTGGCAGACCTGAGGGGATGTGATGGTCAGCCATCGCCCACACAGGACAGTCAGGAGTTCGGCCTCTCATTAAATTGCGAGCATTCCAGGGGACTTTTTAGTCATATACAGCAGAATGACATTTTAGACACCCTGTGCAGGACCATAGAGTCCACGATTCTTGTGGTCTCAAGGATATCAGGAAAAGAAAACAAAGCTGCTTCTTGACATTAGTTGTAGCATGTCTGCTTTTAAGTCTTTATTTTATTTTTTTTTTAAAAGCTGTTTGTATACAAGTTTTGCAGGGTTTTTTTTGTTTTGTTTTTACTTTTCCGTTTTCCTTCTTTTCGTGCTTCAGTTTGTCAAGTGCTTTCTGCTTGGATGGCAAGATAGATTTATATGCTTAATTCTCTTGGTCAGGCAGAAGGCAAGAAACAAAAATTGCATCTGCAGTACACTTTGTAAAGGCCAATCATAATGGTTATGTTTTATGTAATACAGGTTCGCTGTAGTGGCTTTCATTTAAATGGCCGCTTGGAATAATGGGGAGGGGGGATACCCCTTACCCAATATAATGTAATTTAAACTTGTCATTTTTACCGTGTATAATATGGTGTCCTCTGTGCCAGTTTTGTACCTTATAATAGAGGCAGTTGCCTCATATTGCTGTGGTTCTTACTATCAAAATTAAGTTTACTTGTACTAAACCACAAGAAATTTGATTCTGTAAAGAATCCTATCTAGCTGTGGCCTGGCAGTATATATGGTGCTTTATTTAACAGAATACCTGTGGAGGAAATAAAGCACACTTGATGTAAAGAAACAGACAAAAAAACAAAAATAATTGTTTTATTTTATTGACATGATTGATCGCTATTCTGTGCACTTCATTAAACTAATTGTGACAACTTTTCATTTTTGTGTATATTGGCCTCCTTTTAGAATCCAGTTGTATACAAAGGCTACACGTTATACTGACCTTATTCTTCAGAACTGTTACGGTTGTATTACGCATGTCCTGTGTTTCACAAAATGTTTATTGGCTGAAGAGACAGCAGAAATAGACCATAAGAGTTACATACCCAATGGATTCCTGTTGAACAGTTATGGGACAGCGATGGAAAATAAATTGCACTTTGTTTTAAAACCTAGTTTGTTTAAAAGAAATTTGAAAACTTAAGTGAACAATGTTTCAAACTACCTATTTTATCACTGTTCTACCATGGTTCATCCTGGAGAATATATAATATTAATAAAAAAAAAATTATCTTTTTCAGTGGCTCGTTCATAACTATACATTGGTGGTCATGCTTCACAGTATGGTTGCCATAAAGCTTTTTCTATGTGATTGGATACAACATGAAGATGTTCTAGCTAATACCGCTTTTACATCAAATCCCAGGTCCAGTCCATGACACTGAACCCGAGGTTCAAGCTGTATCACAGCGGCTTAAACCCTATTTACATCGCAGGCTGGACCCTGGATATTGCCGGCGCTTACCTCTACCGGTGCATGGTGATTACATCATCTCCAAGCGCTGGGAAATGCTGCTCTCCCTAGGCTGTGAGCGGGACCTGGCTCGTGTGACACAGGGGTACCAGTTTCCATTGAGCCTTACCCGCGTAAAGCCCTGCTCAAGACCCTGGAAGGAATGCCGGTTAGGAGCCTTTTCCACTGAGCCATGACCCGAGTTGACATGGCAATAACCCGGGTGTTAGCAGCAGTTTAAAAAGGTTATAATTTGTATGTTGAACATTACAGCATGAAATACTGCCATGTAGGTAAAAGTGGTTAAAAAACTGCACTCTGAGGGGGTCAAATCAATTAGCTGTGAGTGGGGCAAAGTGCCCTTGCAGCTAAGTGGATGGGCCAACAATGGCACCACATCTCGGCCCGGACTTGCAGATATTTGTATGCAGCCCTATGGGGCTTTGAGCAAAAATAAGCAAATCCTGTTCTACAATATGAGTACAGCATGTGGCCACACTTGACTCTCTCTGCAAATTTACCCCATCACTTATTGGTGAGTTATGTACAGAAAATGAAAGTGTCTGGGTGGATGTAAGTATTGCCCCTCTTCCTATTGTGTAATTCATAATCCCCCTCACCCAAAAAAAAGTGTCACTTAAACATTATAATGAGATGTCTAAAAAGTGGATACGTACTAGTAGTGCTTCTAAACCGGGGTGCAGCTGATAACCCTAAGCAGAGAACACCAACTGCTGTAATGTACAGGCACAAGTTATACAAAGATGGGTGATCTGCGCTCCCCTTATTGGGACAATCCTTAAATCCATTTGAAAGGATATAAGAAAAGGAAGAGCGTCAAAAGGACGATTGACAACTAAAACTCTGGAACAAGGACTGTGAGCAAGAAGTTTTATCTGCTCACTATTGGTTTGACATTACTTTGGTGCATACCACTCCATTGCTGAGATTTAAGGATTGTCCCAATAAGGGGAGCGCAGATCACTCATTATAATGAGATGGGTATGGGAGGTTGACAGTGATGATGTCACCATGTCGACTTCACTATGCCAGCACTGGGGGCTCGACACAACCAAAATGCTACTTTCATCCATGTTTGTTTCAAGCTGCAACAACCGCACAAGTGATATGCTCTAACTAGCTCTTCAGCCATGTCAGGATCCCAGCGTAGTGACTGGTGACATCATCACTGGTGACCTCCTGAGCGCTTACCCTCAGTTCATGTTATACTTCTCCTTTTGAGAAGGAATCAGAGTTCACACCAATTTCTCTTTCATCCACTAGGGGACACTGGAGGTGCTTACGCTGGGGTATAGAGGCATGGATAGCTGGAGCTGGCACTTTAAATAATTTAGAAGTGTGAAGCTCCTCCCCCTCTGCCCCATCAGCCCTCAGTTTAGAAAATGTGCCTCTAGGAGCTGGTCACATTATGCTGTGCTCCAGCAATACATTTATTTTATTTTAAAGCATCTTTCTCCTTCATCCACTAGGGGACACTGGAGTTCAAGACAGTGGGGTATAGACGGTGGTAGAGTAGAGCCTGGCACCTTAAATAATTTAGAAGTGTGACTGGCTCCTCCCCCTCTATGCCCCATCAGCCCCAGTTTTTAGAATGTGCCCGAGAGAGCCGGTCGCACATCAGGCTGTCTCCAGCCTTTTTCATATTTTTAAATTTTTATTTAACACTGATGACAGGCAGGCTGCTTGCTGTGGCAGTCTGCCTGCTACGTGGGAGCCGCCGGCAAGGGCACCACACGGCTACTGCAGCCTGTGTCCGGTGACCCTGAGGAGGGGGCACACACAAAGGAGTCATCGGACCCCGAGAAGACCCGCCACTGCTGACACCGGCATGTGTCCGGGTTCCTCTCCGCCCCCTCAGCCCAGCATCCCGACCGCAGCAGCTGTAAGTATGACCACTGCTCCTGATTAGCAGGAGCAGTGGAAGTATAGCTGGGCTCAGTGACACTGTCACTGTTAGGAGGCCCGACTTTCCCCTCCCCCCGCACCACCCTCTCCCCGACTTCGGATCTCCAGGTCAAGGGGGTCACCAGGTGCTGTAGTCACGAGGGCGCAAATTACAGCCCCGGTCGTCGCTGGGGCTGCTGGAGGCGCGTCATGCAATCTAGCGGCGCCTATTATAGTCGGGCTCCCTCCTCACTGCCGCGCTGTGTGCACCACGCGGCTGTCGGCGCTGCTGCATAGGAGAGCTCGTTAGCAGCGCCGATCGCGCTTGCCCTCCTCACACAAGGCGGGCTGCTGTGGCTAATAAGTCCCGCTGTCTTAATCAGCGCACGGACCCGGCGTCGAGACCCGCCCTAAACAAACACTTATGGCGCGTCCTGCAACAGCGGCGCCATTTGTAAGGGTTCTCCCCCTTATTGCTCCGCAGCAGCAATAGCCGGCAAGCACAGCGCTGAGTCATTTCACTGGAGCAGTGGACATCAGCTGACGCTCTCCTCTCCTGCTTAGCAGGAGAGGTGTTCTTTTAAGAGTATGCAGCGCGGACCAGCGCCTGCAAGGGAGCGCGCTTCCCTCTTAAGGAGAAGAGGGGACAGCTTACAATATAAACAACTCCCCCTTTTATTAAGAGTGGTCCGTTGTGTAGCACAGCGCTGACTCACTCCTGCTCGGGGAAGAAAAGGGTCCCGCCGCTAGGTGTAGCCGGCTGAGTCCGGGTCTCCTGCCCCTCCCCCCACAAGGGGGAGATGTGTATTGAAGCTCCGTTAACTGTAGGTCAGGTAAGTGACAGACGGCTGACTGCACTATCACTTACAAAAAGCGCTGGAGCTCTCACTGTAGGTACAGCGCCAGTCGCACTGAGGCAGCCTGCATATATTTAACAGGGCAGCACAGACTGTTTAATGGTTAGCATTGCTGCCTCACAGCACTGAGGTCATGGGTTTGTTTCCCACTATGACCCTGTGTGGAGTTTGTATATTCTCCCTGTGCTTGTGTGTGTTTTATAACAGCGTAGCTGTTAGCCTGCTGAGGCGGTGCTTTAATGTATAAGCTCCGGCGCTAGCTACTTCGGGGCACTAGTGTTTAAGCCGCTTCGGCGCCCTCCACAGCAGTATAGCTCATTGCCCTAACACCTGCTGCTCTGATGGATATGTCTAGCCTTTTGCTGCCCCTCCCTCAACCTTGCGCTTAGCAGGTGCACTATGACTCCGCTTTATGCGGTTCTGTTGAGGGGACAGCTTATGTTAGCCGGGACTCTTCCAGGCTAGCATGGACATTTTGCGCACACAGCGCGGTATAACTTTACCCTAGCGCAGTGTAAGAGTCATCTGTCACTTCTGCAGATCGCTCCCCGTGTCCCGGCGCCTACAATGTACGTGTTGTGTGTGTATGTAGATGTATATGTAATCCCATATAGGGTGTATGTGTGTGTGTGTATATATATGTATATATATATATATATATGTATATATATATATATATAGTGTATGTATGTGTATACCTTTTTTTCTACTCTACTAATCGGGTGGTCTATGGACAAGCCTTATTCCAGAGAGGTTAATTGGCACACTGCGCAAGGTTGACAAGCGTTCCAGTGCACGCTTTGGCAGCACATATACAAAAATATTGAAACGATATCTGTGGGTGAGGAGAACTCTCCATTGGGTTGGGTCTCAACCCAGTGTTGGCTGAGGGGGCAGGCCTTGGGTCAGGTCCTCCCGAATCATCCATTCTCAGGAACGAGAATCCCATATTGGGCTTACCATCCCTGTGGCCCAGCATTAGAGGCTGGGACGGCCACTTCTTTAGCTGTGTTAATAACAACAGCAGGCCTTTATCCCCTGTTTAGATGGGGGGATTGCGCTGTGGTTTTTCCCAAGGGACAGGTCTCCCTTTTAATATGTTGGGAAGGCTCTGTTAGAATACTGCTCACTTTTTGGGGACAGTAATCCCTTAAGTTTGTGGATTGTTACTCTTCTGCACACATATATAGCTCAACTAATTAAGGCGAGCACTCCAGTAACAGAAGGGTCCCAGGTTCGATACCAGTCTGGGACAGCACGCTGATAAAATATCCTGCCCATTACACCGTAGCAGGCTGATGGCTACACGCAACACTTGAGCAGTCTCCCTGCGTTGAGGTAAGTCACATGTATTTATACTAAGCCGTGCTATAGAACATGTACGTGTATTGCTCATGTTCTAATTTTAAATATTATCGGCACCTACTAATCTTGTATGTAGGTATGCATATGTGGAGATATAAAAATCGCTTCTTAGCCTTATAAGGCAGAGGTAGGATCTGTTATCAGTTTTATGTCTGGTACCTAGCTTATTTAAAAGAAGGATTCTGCAATTGAAGTCTGGACTCTCCTCATCCAGTAGTTGGTACAATAACTCCGCTTTACACCATCTCTCCCTAAGGATTTGTATGTGGGTGTGTGTACGTACCTATATTTCCACGGATGGGAAGCCGCCTGCGATTACCAAAGCTGTCAGCTTATATATATATATATATATATATATATATATGTTAAATGGTGGCTCTGTAGACTAGTCATGTTCTGCAGCTTACATAGTGATAGACATTGCTTCTATTATGAACCCTATACATGACTGGGGCCTTCTTGTATATAAAGATATGTACTTACATCCTACTGGGGTTATAGTCCCTTCTTGTTAGTCCCTATCTATGGTGCCCCCCTTTAGGGTGATCTATGATTATTTTAACTTTGCACTTGGTAGCAAACTTATAAGACACTGAGAATGCAGGATATAGCAGGACATATATAAATATAGCATGCTGATCTCCCGATGCAGGAGTCTGACAAGTTAACTTGCTATGTTGGCACTACTCTTCCTTTCAAAGAGATGGCCTTCTTATGCAACTATGTTTATCTGTATGTACGGGTGTATATATACTGATATATTCCCATTCCTTGTATGCATATTTTCTAATAAATGGCAAAACCTGGTTTTTAACCCTATTGGTTATCACTACAGATATGTCCCTTCCTTTCTCGGGATAACTAATGCACTCTGTCTATGTACAGGTACCCTTCTCAGTATAGATTCCGGTACTCCACATTATTGTCTTGTCACATATCTCAATAACATGAGTCTCTAAAGGGCCCCTAGGTACATTCTATCTGTACATAGAGAATCCAGGTTCTATTCTGTAATCAGGGATTCATTTGTTAAATTACATGAAGGCCTAGGGCCCCCGCCGATATAGGCAGGGTCAGGCCTGGATTTTATTAGATTGATGGGCGTAATACACACTTCTCCATTATAAGTGTTAATGTACTGATACTTAAACTAGTAGACCGTTTTGTGGTATAGGTATAATGTCTATATGGATACACATCCCTAATATAACAAGCTCAGGTATAGAGTCCTGTTGAACGACCTTCCTGCCTCCACTAACATTTTGCTAGTTTATACAGTGTTTTCTACTGCAACATCTCCAGACTGAAGTCCGTGCTGTAGAGCATTGGGTCTTAGCCCACTGAAGCTACTCCCTATACCTGACGGGGCAGGTTGCTGTGAGATGAAAAAGGTCAGTGACATTCTACATAGCGTCCAGAGGGCTTTTGGCCGCTCACAGGTAAGCGGGCTTAGCCCACTAATGCTCAACCTGTCATTGCATAGCCGCTTTCTCCCTTATGCACCCTAGCTGCGGTCCTAGCAGCCATCTGCTCTTTTAATCAGTTGGCTCTACACTTTAGAGCTTCCCTGGTGCATAGTTTCAACATTGAGATTAGTGACGCTCTTCTACTAGATCTGTTGGGATTATGGACTGAAGTGCTTTGAGGGTCTAGTGCACATCTTTACATTAAAGTGTGACAGTCAATATGTCCTACGCAGGGGGCCTGGTGGATTTCCTGTTCAGTCTCTGTGGATGTTTTCATCACATTGACGGGTACCTGACTGGTACCTTCAGGGTTGTCCTAGTGCTCTAGCCTTGTGGTATGGAATGCTTCCCTATATTGGTAGCTTCCTGCGTGGCTGTTGCATCCGTGCTCTATAACTATTAGGGTATCCTGGTTGTTCACCCTATGTTCAGGCCAGCGGTTGGTACTGACTACGCACTTCCATCATGTTGGAAGTTGTCTGTTGTTTTGGAGTTTGTGGCTGTGATTTGCTTTTCGACTGCAGGTGTTCAGTCGCTGTTTTCTACTCTGTTTTCAGAATGGGTTGTTCTGCTGTCTGACCCTCTGACAGGTATTGTAATCTCAATCCTCTCGAAGCTGCCTCGGCCTCATTCCCAGTGTGATCTCCACTCGTTGGAGACTTCTATGGTCTCTCCCTTCCGCTGGTTTACAACTTTGTAGTAGTTGGACTTCCAGAATGGTTCATGGTGACTGTTCGGCCTTGACTTTTACCTCTCTGCATACTCTGTTAGGAGTCTGTGGACAGGATCAGCTCTGTTTCTGTAGATTGGTATCGATATACTTGTATCTTTATGACTATGTCCAACAGTGCTGGTATTCTGCTATCTGCGACTGTTGCAGCTTTCTGTTTCCGAATCTGGTACGGTTTTCTCGAGTTTTGTTCTCGGGTTACCGCACTTCTCCTATGGATGCGGGTTGGAGTTCTCTGCTCCCAACAGTCCGGCTTGGTCTGTTTTCAGCTGAGCTTACAGCGTTATGATGCTTCTCACCTGAGGGTGTTTTCTCGCTAGGCGCTTATTCCATTCTATTTACGCTGTAAGTTGTGGTATTTCTGTGTCTGTTCCGCAGGGAGTTCTGATTGTCTCCTGGCTCACGACACTTGATCCTCAGCTCTTGCCTTTCCGTTGAACCTCTGGTTCTTGGCGGTCCCTGTTCGGTTGGCCAAAGGGTTGGCATGTTCTCCGCGCTTCCCACCCAGGAGGTTGGCTTTGGGACGTCCCCACTGTCTTGAACTCCAGTGTCCCCTAGTGGATGAAGGAGAAAACAGGATTTTGGTACTTACCGATAAATCCCTTTCTCCGATTCCACAGGGGACACTGGACGCCCGCCCAGCGCTGCATACCTGCCAGTTGTTTGGTTCCTTCTATGGTTGTGTGACTGCATGATTCCCTGCAGTGGTTTCCTCTGTTCTCCTTCAGTCGGTCTTGTTCCGTTCTGTGGTCTTCTCCTTCTCCTCGTTTTCCTGTTGTCCTCCGTCTCTTCTCGGGCTCAGTTCTTAAACTGGGGCTGATGGGGCATAGAGGGGGAGGAGCCAGTCACACTTCTAAATTATTTAAGGTGCCAGGCTCTACTCTACCACCGTCTATACCCCACTGTCTTGAACTCCAGTGTCCCCTGTGGAATCGGAGAAAGGGATTTATCGGTAAGTACCAAAATCCTGTTTTTACATTCCTATAGGTACCCTTCGCCACCTATCTAAAAAGTGGAGTCCAGGTACCTGGCGCCCTGATGTTTTAACAAACATCAGGAAGGAGTGCACAGGGCTCATTTCCAAAGAGCTCCTGACAGCTCCTTACCGCCACAGCAAGTCTTCACACAGAAGAAGAGAAGACTGTGCTGACCTGCCAGAGAGAGACTACAGGGGACACGCAGTGAGTAAGAAACTGCACATCCCCCGGCTCCTGCTCCTGCTGTCTTAGGGAGGCTGTGTGTAATCACTACACGCAGCTCCCTGCTTCTCCCCTCTCCCCGCTGTCCAGCGCTAGCACATGTCAGCGCTGTTTTTAATTATGCATATCGCAGTTGTAACAGCGCTACAAGCGGTTTCCTGCTTCTCCCCTCTCCCACTGTCCAGCGCTAGCACATGTGAGCGCTGTGTTTATTTATACATAGCGCAGTGAATCAACGCTACACGTGGCTCCCTGCTGCTTCCCTCTCCCCGCTGTCCAGCGCTGGCACAGGTCGGCGCTGTTTAATTACAATAGTGCAGTTGAAACAGTGCTACAAGCGGCTCCCTGCTTCTCCCCTCTCCCCGCTGTCCAACGCAAGCACATGTCAGCGCTGTTTAATTATGCATAGCACGGTGGTAACAGCGCTAGAAGCGGCTTCCTGCTTCTCCCCTCTCCCACCCGTCCAGCGCTAGCACATGTCAGCACTGTTTAATTATGCATAGCGCGGTGGTAACAGCGCTACAAGCGGCTTCCTGCTTCTCCCCTCTCCCACTGTCCAGCGCTAGCACATGTGAGCGCTGTTTATTTATACATAGCGCAGTGAATCAACACTACACGTGGCTCCCTGCTGCTTCCCTCTCCCCGCTGTCCAGCGCTGGCACAGGTCGGCGCTGTTTAATTACAATAGTGCAGTTGAAACAGCGCTACAAGCGGCTCCCTGCTTCTCCCCTCTCCCCGCTGATACAGGCGGTGTAGCGCGGAGGGGGAGGTAATGGCTTATAACAGCCATAATGGTGGCCCTTTGGGGCACGAAGAAGGGGGCGGAGCCTAAATCTGCAGATGCTCTCTCTATACACGGCAAGCGGCTGTAGAAAACAGCATGGCTGCCGATCTTTAACTGTTAAATGCCTGCATCTCTCCCTTATACAGGAAGAGTGCAGAATTCAGAAGGCTGGATTCTCTTGCTCCCCATTTCTGGCTACATAATACACTGGGGTTGTAAGTGCAGGGAAACTGATCAGTGGGAAGGGAGTGGGGTGTATCTCCTCTTCTGTGTCCCAAGCCAGCCTTCTGTTTTCATTACTTCTGTTTGTACTCTGTCCCTCTGTGTGTGGTGACTGTGTGTATCCATGTCAAACAGAAAAAGCGTCACAAAGGATGTTTGTTGGTTCTAAGGGTAACAACAAACTATCTAAGCCGCATGCTGCTGGGTCCACGTTATGTGATGCTTGTATAGCAATTGTTCCACCTATGGCTAATACTGCCTCGCTTGCACCTACATGGGCTGCTGACATGGTAGGAGTAATGACGGATTTAACGTCTGAGTTAGCTGAGACTCGCAAGTCTCAGCCTCTCTGGGTTGCTGGGCTAACAGTCTCTTGACACCCTGGTACAGGTAAGGGGTACAGCTGTGTCCGCACCCTCCACTTCCTTACAGGGACCGACACAAAAGCGTCCTTTATCGACTATTCTTCAGTTAGAAGAGTCTGACGTAGAATTCCTCGCTACGGAGGATACTGAGGAAGGGGAACTGGAGGAATCATTACAAAACGATACCCCTCAAGAGTTAGAGTCCACCTCTCCCGGGGTGGAATCTCTAATTTTGGCGGCCAGAAAAATCCTTAACTTACCTGAAGATGTAATTCCTGCATCCCAGGAGTGTGAAAGTGCTCTGCGGTTTTTCCGTTCTCACTGCAGCTTCAACAGCACTTCTCAGTGGCCTGGAAACAACCGGATAAACTGTTCCAAATTCTGCGCCGGTTTCCGTCTAGCTACCCTTTTCCATCATCCATGATGGAGAAGTGGGAAACTCCCCCCTCCAGTAGATGCGTCCGTCTCCCGTCTCTCTAAGAAGCACTCGCAGTAGCCGAGAGCTACAGTACTAAAAGATCCTTTGGATCATAAATTGGAGACAACGCTAAGATCTATTTATACTGCAGCAGGTGCTCAACTTAGGCCCACCCTTGTTACTACTTGGGTTAACAAAGCGGTGGTTTGCTGGGCTGACCAGTTGATTACAGGTACGCCTACTAGCAGAACATATCCGTGAGTCTGCAGTTTACCTGGGAGAAGCGTCAAAAGATATCAGTCAGATTAGTGCTTGCATATCTGCTTCTGCTATTTCGGGCCGCAGAGCCCTCTGGTTGTGCGCCTGGCAAGCGGATGCAGAATCCAAGCGTGCGATAGAGGTTTTACCATTCAATGGCGACATGCTGTTTGGCCCGGAATTAGACAAATGGATATCCCAAGCCACAGGGGGGTAAGTCTTCCTTCCTCCAGTCTACTGCACCGGCTCCCAGAAGACCTTATACTGGACCTTCGTTTCATTCCTTTTGTACGCCACATTCCTTTCGTGGTAGAGCCAGAGGTGCTCCCTTACAATCAAGAGGACGTAGAGGTCGCCCACACATGGTTGCATGTAGACAGGAGGCTAAACCAGCTGAAAAACAGGTGGCATGACGGTCTAATGTCCCACCTGGGACCACCTACAGTGGGAGCCTGCCTGCAAAAAAAAAAAAAAAATTATTTTTTTCAACAGGTCTGTTAATACCTGCAGACAAGGCCAGGATTCTACAGGAGGCTATCCAGTCTCTAGTAGTATCTGTGGGAGTTCCGGTTCCAGAACGAGGTATGGGGTTTTTTAGACCTGTTTGTAGTACCCAAGCCGGATGGATCGGTCAGGTCCATCTTGAACCTCAAGTCATTGAACCTGTATCTGAAGATGTATCGGTTCAAAATGGAGTCTCTGCAGTCTGTTATTGCGAGCTTGGAACCAGGACAGTTCCTATTATCCCTAGATATTAAGGATGCCTATCTCCACGTTCCCATCTGGGAACCACACCAAGCCTTTCTGCGTTTCGCCATATTGAAAGATCATTATCAGTTTTGGGTATTGCCGTTCGGGTTTTCCTCTGCTCCCAGCATCTTCACCCAAATCATGTCAGTCATGATTGCTCTCCTTCGGTCAAAGGGAGTGAACATAATCCCTTATTTGAACGACCGGTTACTCAAGGCGAAATCAGCCTTACTGACATATCAGAGTATGATCTTAGATACGGCATCACAGAGGATCTTTCTTCCAATAGACAAAGCCCGGGATATCCGGTTGTTTGTTCAGCTGGTCCTCAGACCAAAGAAGGTTTCCCTACTCCTTTGTAGGCGTCTCCTGGGGAAGATGATTGCTGCTTTCGAGGCACTACAGTGCGGGCAGTTCCACTCCAGGTTGTTTCAGCTGGACCTACTAACACAGGGATCAGGATGTTATCTGCTTCTACATCGACAGATCCGTCTGAGCCCAGCTACTAGAGTGGCCCTTCTCTGGTGGACACAATCCACCAATCTTTTAGCGGGCAGAAGATTCGGAGTGTTGAACTGGATCATCGTAACAACGGATGCCAGCCTTCAAGGATGAGGAGTAGTAGTCCTTGATCATCACTTTCAGGGTCAATGGTCCCATCTAGAACAAAGGTGGCACATAAATGTGTGGGAACTCAGAGCGATTTACAATGCTCTGATAGAAGAAATAATTAAATCGCGACGGCCGTCGCGTACATCAACCGCCAAGGAAGGCCTCTGAGTCGCATGGTCATGCGAGAAGTCAACTGGGTACAGATTACCTAAGCCGCCAGGATATCCATCCTGGGGAATGGAAGCTTCATCCAGGCATGTTCAACGCGCTGATTCATCGATGGGGATGTCCTCAGGTGGTCCTCATGGTGTCATGATTGAAACGTCCGCTCCCGGTTTACGTGTCAAGAACTCGACATCCGCAGGCAGAGGCAGTAGACGCTCTGACAGTTCCGTGGACCTACGACTTCGTTTACCTTTTTCCTCCGATTCCATTTCTTCCTTGACTGCTAAAGAGGATAAAACACGAGTCAGCCTCTGTCATTCTCGTGGCTCCGAACTGGCCAGGGAGAAGTTGGTTCTCGAACCTTCGGTCCCTATTGTCAGACGATCCATGGGCCTTTCCTCTGCGCCCAGATCTTCTATAGCAGAAGACCCCAGCTTAGCACAACTTCGCTTAATGGGGTGGCTCTTGAAACCGATATCCTGAACGCAGAGGAATCCCAGACAGTTATTCCCACCATGCTATGTGCCAGGAAACCAGTTTCGGCTACGCATTATAATCGCTTCTGGCGTTCTTATATCTCGTGGTGTTCCAGTCGGGATCTTCCATCTAGGATTTTTCGGTTGTCTGTTTTTTCTTCAGACTGGTTTGGATTCTGGACTTCGTCTTGGAACTTTAAAGGTACAGGTTTCTGCCTTTTCCATTTTCTTGCAACGGAACTTGGCTCTCATTCCTGAGGTGCAGACGTTTCTTCAAGGGGTCTTGCGCTTGCAGCCTCCTTTTGTACCTCCGGTAGTTCCCTGGGACTTGAACTTAGTGCTTCTGTTTCTTCAGTCGTCCATGTTTGAACCTTTGGAAGAGGTTGATATTAAGCACTTGTCTTGAAAGACGGTCCTCCTCCTGGCTCTAGCTTCGGCTCGTAGAGTTTGGGAATTGAGTGCTCTGTCCTATAGGCCACCTTACCTGGTGTTTCATGCAGATAGGGCGGAACTCCGGATGGTGGCCGTCTTCCTTCCCAAGGTAGTGTCGGCTTTTCATATTAATCAGCCTATTGTGGTACCGTCTTTGGTGGAGGACTCTGGATGTTCTACCTTGGATGTGGTTAGAGCTCTCCGCATCTATGTTGTCAGGATTGCTTCCCTCCGTAAGTCTGAGTCGCTTTGTGTTCTCTGTGATGAGGTTCGGAGGGGTTGGCCAGCGTCTAATCAGACTTTGGCACGTTGGATCCGGCAGACTATTCATCAGGCTTATGTTAGTGCCGGCCGCCTTCGTCCATTTCAGTTCATTCCACATGTTCTGTGGGTGCGTCATGGTCGGCCAGTAGGGGAGCCTCCACGTCACAATAGTCGTGCGGCAACTTGGTCTTCAGTTCACACGTTAATAACATTTTTACAGATTTGACACGTTTGCGGATTCGGCATCGTGTTGGCCATCTTGTTCTGCAGGTGCCGCAGAGCGCTCCTGCCCGTGGGGAAAACTTTGGAACGTCCCCAGCGTAAGCACCTCGTGTGTCCCCTAGTGGGTGAAAGAGAAAATGGGATTTTGGTACCTACCGGTAAATCCTTTTCTCTGATTCCACAGGGGACACTGGACACCCACCTCAGCACTCTCTGCCTGCCTGTTCGGTTGTTCATATGTTGTATGTTTTGGTTATTGTGTGTTCTCTTCCTTTTACTCTGCTTGTTCTCAATCTCCTCTCGGTCTTCATTTTCTAAACTGAGGGCTGATGGGGCATGGGGGAGGAGCTTCACACTTCTAAATTATTTAAAGTGCCAGCTCCAGCTATCCACGCCTCTATACCCCAGCGTAAGCACTTCCAGTGTCCCCTGTGGAATCAGAGAAAAGGATTTACCGGTAGGTACCAAAATCCCATTTTCTCTTTCCGTAATGGCTCCTGTATTATTCCAAAGACCTCCTTGTTGATCTAAATATGATTAAGAAATGTGTAATGTTCAGGTATAAAATGTAAAACCTGTATTATATTGTAAAAACTTTTAGTTTCCAGATAAAATATAACTTATAATAGGCCGGCCGATAGTTACAACAGTCTGTACCTGTGCGGAACCATTGCATGACCAGTTACCCAAAACATTTCGTCATAAGTGACTTTCTAGGGGAATTGTGTGTGATGTCACTCGTCCAGGACAGGAATATATAGACCAGGTTGGTGCATCATTGATTAATTGGTTGGTTAGTCTTCTTACGATGAAACCTTTGTAAATCTTATCTTGGATACTGTGTTTTTCTTATTTGTACTAGCTATAATGTTAACCTGCACATCAAAATCATACCATGGAACAAACTGTAAGTGAGTATGTGAAGAAGAATATATCAATTGGCAATATTTAGATTGAATGCAGTTTGTTCAGATCTACCCTAATCAATAGGTGACACAAAACGTTTTAAAGCAGTGTATGTACAATGTAATTTTTCTTCTTTTATTTCAATATTGTTGATCATGCAATTTGTTGTATACATAAACATGTCATGATCTGAGATTTAGATGCCTATGTATGAATAATCATGGCACTGCTGCAATTATGTATCCATATTGCAGGGGATATTTTCATTCTTAATGAAAATATCCCTGCTATGTACTAAGGAGAACTCGCAGAGACGGTTGCTGCTGTCCCTGCGAGTTATATCCCCAGCATTATGTAGAAGTCTTTCACAGAAGTGAATGACTTCTTCTGGGGAAGCTGACACTGCGTATGCACACAGCGTGAGATTCCGGAGGCTGCGAGAGAGAGAGATGAGAAGATCTCTCTCTCCTGCTTGTAAGTCTCCATAGGCCTTAAGCAGTTTGCACCATCTGAGGATGGTGTAAACTACCGAGGGTCAAACTGCGAGAAGCTTAGCTTTTTGGAGTTTGGTACATAGGGGTCAGATCGTTGTCCCCATTGATAATAATAGGGTAATGGGGGCTGCGATCTGCAGGGGTAATGGGGGCTGCGATCTGCAGTGCTAATTAGCACTTTGCCAGAGATTTCTGTGAAATCCTCTAGCATTCTGCCATTAGGGTTCGGTATGGGATGTCGGCAGTCGGGATCCCAGCTGTCAGGATTTCGACACGGGCATCCCGACAGGGCTAGCATACCGACACTTGTTGTTCAGTATGCTAACCCTCCCTCTTTGGTGCATAAACCCCCCCTAGTGCCTGAACCTAACCTCCCCGCACCCTAAACCTAACCCTCCACCTTCGAGGCTAACCCTAACCGTCCCCCTAGTGCCTAACCCTCCCCCCCACCCGCTACTTACCTTCAGCCTCCCGGTGGTCGGGATGCCAGCATCAGTATTGTGAGAGGTGTCAGGATTCTGGTGCAGGTAATATTACCGTTGGCATTTTGTGTGCTGGGAAACTGACTGTATCCCCTGCCATTAGTACATAACTACAATTCATAAAATTATGCAGAAACTGCAGTTTTACATAATTTTAAGAGACGCTTGATACATAGGCCCCTTCATTCGAAAAGGATGATAAAGAAGCCATTAATGCCCGTTAACATTCATGTCTTCTTAATCTTAATACAGACAAAAGAGAAACCCTACAAGAAATAAGGATAATAATGAAGGTGGGAGAGTAGCGGTCTGAATGTAAGGACTGTATAAAAGAAGCATTAGCATGCAAGGAGTAAATAAGACCAGCATTTCCGAGGCAACTACAAAAACGACTGAAATAGCTGCTGCCCATTGGGATTGTTACCAAAGCAGAGTTTGGTTTCCTTAATATATTCTACAAACTGCTTCTGGTATTTTAATATTTACCAAAAAATCCATTAGTTAGGTCAACAATATTAGGCACTGTTCCCTAACATCAAATCTTTACTAATATATTGATCCAGTTTTTACCATCCTGTGTTCAAAATATTACCTAGATCCCACTTGTTATATAACTTTTTATGGTTGGCATGGGTTGGGTATGATATGTTGACAGTCATAATGTTCACGTTGGCCATGTCAATATTCATCATACATACAGTGATGAAATTTTGACATGTTTGAATGTTTGCACATCATCCCTGGTGGCTGGGCGGTGACTTACCTGCTCCCTGATGGCTTCAGCAGCGTCTTCCGGGTCCCAACATCATGTGACATCACTTCTGGGTCAGACCTCCTATCCTCCAGCATTTGGTTGTGTATTTCTCTGCTAACTCTCCCTCTAGTGTCTAATCCTAACTGTCCCGCAGCCTAACCCTCCCTCTAGTGCAGGGATGGGGAATCTCATGCCCGGGAGCCGTATAAGGCCTGTGGAATCATTTGGTCTGGCCCTCGGACCTTATTTCTGCTCGCCTCATCTGGCTAGCAGGGTGCCTAGAATAGCACTCTGCAGCCAGAATCTATGCAGCAGTGCCGCCTGGAGCGTCCTTAGGACGCTTTAGTTGGTCACACCGCTGCCGTTACAACTCCCCCGGAGGATGCTCTGGGCATTGTTATAATCACTGGGGATTGTGGCCCCGCCCTCTGTGTGATGTCACACGGAGGGGGTGTGGCCGGCACAGGCCCGCAAATAATGTTATATTATTATTTATTGTCATTTATTTGTATGGTGCCACAAGTGTTCCGCAGCGCCTTACAAAGTACATAAACAAATAAGTAACCAGTGACTTACAATACAAAGCAGGACACGGACATGTATAATAAACATTGCTTTATTTGTGACCTTAACTCCCACATAAGCAGCCAAGTGTTAGTTGCCCTAGTGGGGAGTAAGAGATGAATTACATTACAGTAGGGAGAAGTACAAGAGGGTAAGAGGGCCCTGCTCGAAAGAGCTTACATTCTTTAAGGGAGGGGCAGACAAACAGGAGTGAGACAGATGGTGTAGGCGGGATGAAGGGAGATGTAGCAGCAAGTTAGGATGAGAGCTGGAAGGCTTTAATGAAGTAGTGGGTCTTAAGAGCTCGTTTGAATGATTGTAGAGAGGTGCAGAGTCTGATGGGGGAGAGGGAGGGAGTTCCAAAGGTGGGGAGCAGCGCTGTCAAAATCTTGGAGGCGGGAGTGGGAGGAAGTAATCAAATGACATGAAAGGCAGCGTGTATTAAGTGAACGAAGAGGGCGGACAGAAGAGTGAAGGGAGATGAGATCAGCGATGTAAAAGGGAGAGGAATGGGCGAGGGCTTTGTGAGTGTGAGAACCTTGAATTGGGTTCTGAAAGGGAAGGGGAGCCAATGGAGGGCTTGTAAGAGAGGGGAGGCAGATGTAGAGAGTTTTGAGAGGAGATGAGTCAAGCAGCAGCATTGAGCACAGACTGGAGAGGAGAGAGATGGGATTTGGGGAGGCGGTTACAGTAGTCCAATCTGGAGATGACCAGAAAGTGTATGAGGGTTTTGGTGGCATCCTGGGTGAGAAAGGGTCTGATCTTGGAAATATTCTTGAGATGGAAACGACAGGACTGCGAGAGGTTCTGAATATGTGGTTTGAAGGAAAGGGAGGAGCCCAGGATGACTCCAAGACAACGCACTTTGGGACTAAATGAGATCGTTATGCCATCTATTGATAAATAGTGGGACATGATGTTATATATATATGTATATATATATATATATATATATATATATATATAAACGACAGGCTCAATCCACGGCACTCGACCATCTGGGGTGCCCTTGGTATGTGACCACACCATCTACATAAAAAATATCATACAAACTCGGCACTCGCATGCTTTTCAAACTGCAACTCCTTTGAACATAGGGAATGTTGGTTCCAAAATATTGCAATAATTTGTTAAGCTGGCCACCGCTTTTTATGTAGATGGTGTGGTCACATACCAAGGGCACCCCAGATGGTCGAGTGCCGTGGATTGAGCCTGTCGTTTATTTAAATTTTGTGGTCACACTTGCTAGGGCACCCTGTTTTTCAAATGTAAGACAAACTTTTTTCTTTTTCCAGGTGCTTATTAACTTATAGCCCTGGGTGTGGTCCTGTCTCTTTAAGGCAGGACCCAGTTTTCTGTTTAAAATGTATGCAGGCTTGAGGCCAAGATGGCAGATCAAGCTAATTTATCTGAGAATCAGTGTAGGGACTGGCTAGATGGGAATGACCGTGAAGCGGTGGCCAGCTTAACAAATTATTGTAATATTTTGGAACCAACACTCCCTATGTTCAAAGGAGTTGCAGTTTGAAAAGCATGTGAGTGCCGAGTTTGTATGATATTTTATATATATATATATATATATATATATATATATATATATATATAAAAAAACAACATCATTATAGCCCTCGGCAGAAAAAATGTTCCCCATCCCTGCTCTAGTGTCTAATCCTAACCTCCCCCCACATCCAAATCCTCCCACTGATGGCTCAGCTCTAATGTTGACATTATGACAGGTTACCTGTCGGCATTTTAACATCGTATTATGAATGTCAACATTATTGTTAATCTTTTGACAAGATCCCGGTTGTCTTTCAGAGAATTGATCTCACTTTATACTGTTATTGAACACAATGACTATTTTTTCTACAAAGAAAACTATAAATTGTTGATGTGTAACAAATATAGTTTTTCCTCTTACAAGATAAAAAGCATCTTAAAGAGACAATGGGCCTTTTTGAAAGATTTTAGCAAAAAATAAAAAATAAACTCCCTGAAACACTAAAGAAGTAAATAACCAATTCAATTAGAAGTGTTTTGCAAACTCGCATAATAAAACACATACATCGTGTCAATGTGCAATTAGAATCTGCAATTTAGTCACTTGCGGAGAGGTTACATCCCGTACCCGTACCCCCATATAGAAGGCTGTTTTCAGGAGGTTCTTAAAAGCTGTCAAATGGCATTTTTTTTATTATTAATGATTGAAAGATTATAGCAATCAAGGCTTCACAATATTTTGGGGTACAGTTGGAGAGATTGTAATTTCGTTAGACTATAGATCAAGTGATTTTTTATTTCAATACTTATTACTGAACTGTGGCTCCAGGCCTAAGAGCTTTCTCCTTACTTAATGATGGTGTTTAGAGGTGTCCTGAACTCACAGGTGGGTACAGACTGAAATTAAAGTGAAAGTTATTAGATGCAGAGTATAAATGCTGCTCTTCTAGACACCTTATTCCCTCTGCTGAGCCACCACAAGCCCCCCTGCTGCTGCCCGGCCACTTACTTGGATCTGCTTGGTAGGGCAGGGAGGATCATGGATAAGAGATTTGTATTGCAGCTACCTAGCATTATCAGCAGCATGTCCCAGGGCTGGGGCACCTGTGCATATTTCCGCAGCTTCCATGCATATCCCTCCCTGGCTGCCGAACATGGCGATGAGCAATGTCCTCTTTCCACATATCTTGTATTTCCTGTTGAGCTTCCTTGATTTGGTGCCCCTGTCTGAGAATGGTGCTGACATCCATGGGAGGTGCCTCCTGTTCACCGAGGGTGTGTGGTTGACCAGGAACATCACAGTGGAGGAGTGGTGGTGGGAGTCCCCGTGCACTGATAGTAGCGGTCCAATGTTTGCCACCATCTAATGGAAATCATTTGATGGTGTTACGATGTCCAACTTCTTCGTGGGCTCGGAGGCTGCTTCTCACTTTCTGCCTCAGACATGACCCTGCTCAGTCCCCGACTCCCTCGCCTCTCTAGGTTGCTGCTAAGCAACACTGCACATTGGCTCTCACTGTCTCAGAGTCAATCAGAGATAGCAATAAGTGCAGCCTTTGGTCCTGCAGCAGCAGTCAGTCACACGCAAACACAGCACAACAGTTTTTTCTGTGACTTGTTTCATTCCAAGCCTCACTTACAGATGCTCTCTTGCTGTTTCAGCACCCTGGGCAGCTCTTATCCAGCAGCTTGATGCAAGATTTTTATTCTTTCACTTGGCTCCCTTTTGTCACAGATGAATGGTTTATACACCTAAACCTTCCACGACCAATGCTGTATAGAATAGTAAAAACCCCATCAAAATCCATCCAGTGGTTCAAGAGGTGAGCCCAATGAAAACATATACCCGTAAGCGGGATTTTAATAAATAAAAAATTATATATATACAGTATAATAATATAGAATTTATTCAGGGTCCATGAGGCTCCACAGGGAGACAATGGGGGTGTAGGTGGTACTCGGAGGACCGGACACCAGCAGCAAAGCTTTTTCCTGTCCCAGGATGCTCCAGTCCTTCCCCCTATACCCCACCCACAGCCTGAGGGCGACTCAGTTTCGTTGGTGTCCGGCAGGAGCTGGACCAACGTTAGAACAGTGGGGCAGCTTTTAAGCAGCCCAAGCTTTTGTTTTTATGATTCACTTTTATTTACATTTTTTTTTGCCAACAAAGCAGCAGCGCTAGACAGTCCTCTGGACGTCTGCACCACTGCTTCATCACACCTCCACGGTGCCGCGACACCAGCCCTTGGCTAGGTACTCTCGGAGGGGCTCCGGGGCGACCTAGCTAGCAGGGCACCTCAGATCCCAGACTGCAGCCGGGACTCAGGGGGACAGGTAAGGCAGATCCCCGCTTGCAGGGACCCGTGTCTATGCGCAGCCTTGCCTCCGGTCTTAGGAGACAGACCGGAGGCGCTGATGTGGACACCGGTCTGTCCGGGACTCCACTAGACCACCAGGGCATTACAAATACTGGCGCAGGGCACAGATTACGGCTAGGCACCCGGAGGTTGATATCAGCATAGGGGAGAAGACCCTCTCTCTGTGGTCCACCCGGCTCAGGGTGTCATTCCACTGCCGTCTTGCCGTCACTGAGCTGCTCCTCCCTCACCCTCCGCCCCCTCTGAGACTCACTGCAGCCATTTTCTGCATTCAGGTCTCCGGGAACACTGGGTCCGTTCTCCCTGTATACCTATCCTAAGGGCCAGGTTATACAGTGCTATTTCCTACCAGCCACTGCCGTCTGTGTAGTTGAATTTAGTGCCCACTGCAGTTAACTTGTATGCTCTGCATTTTATGTGACTTGTGCTAGCGCTGCTGTCTGTTTATTTTTTTTGCAACTGTCAGCTTATACCTTTCCCTTTCTTTCATTATAACCCTGGAATACTGAGGTATTAGGGGGTTTATTGTACCTCACATCTAGCTATATTTGTGAGGGCTATCACATACTGTATATCTGTGTTGCGTATTACACTGTGCCATATTGTACATATCTCTGGGTTGATCACTGCACTGTGCCAGATTGTGCTACAATTATCCTTGCAGCTATGTCTGGCAAAGGCAAGAATAACAAACAGCCTGCTACTCCCACTCTGGTGTCTTGTAAGTTCTGTTTAGCAGGCTAGCTTCAGAGGACCTCATTCAGGATGGTCTTTGTGCATCGTGTTATACTGCCCCGGGCCCATCAGCCCCAGCATACTCTCCTCAGGACCACCCCTGGGCTTCTCTTTCACAGGTGTTGGCAAAAATGGTGGGTCCCTGTGGTAGCTCCCACTATGGGATGGCCACAGCAGGTACTCACTACAGCCTTCCAACAAATGTTGCATTATGAGCAACCCTTACCTAGTAAACCTACTAAGCATGCTGTTTTATCTTCCCAGTCCACCCAGCTATCAGATTCTGAGTTATCATCGGGCCGGCCAAAAGACGCAGACCTCTCTCACTCTGACTCCCCACTTGGGAGAGGAGGAGCCCCCCCTCTAAATTGAATATACCTGTGCTTGTAAGAGCTGTAAAATCTATTCTTCAAATAGAAGAGACAGAACCCACTCCTAGGGAAAAAGAGACACTATTTAAGAGACAGATGGTAGCTTTGCTAGAGTTTCTTTACTCAGATCAGCTATCTGATAATGTGTGTGAAGCATGGACTACTGTATGCTTAGTAAAATGTTTCAGCTGCCTAAACGCATGATTTCCTTTTACCCTCTTTCAGCTACTGATTGCACTAAATGGTAATTTCCCCCTACAGTGGATTCCCACGTGACACGCCTACTTAAGAATGCTACCTTACCTATCAACACTGCAACCTCCTTAAAGAAGACTACGGATAGAAGGATGGAAGCTTGCCTGAAGTCTATATACTCTCTTACAGGAGCTATTACTCATCCTGCCAGGGCTACGGCCTGTGTGGCAAAAGCCATTGAGAGTTGGGCAGAGGCCCTAGAAGATACAGTTACCTCTGATGCTTCAAGGATACAGCTGTCCTACATATCTCACATTAGAGATGCAGCCTCCGATTTAGGGGAGGCGGCTTTAGATACTTGCCTCCTAGCTTCCAAGGCATCTGCTAATCCCGTGGTAGCCCGCCGTATTGTTTGGCTTCACTCATGAAAAGCAGATTCGGACTCTAAAAAGGCTTTGGAGTCTCTGCCTTATTCTGGGGAGATCTTGTTTGGCACAGAATTATTGGACAAGATTGTGACTACCTTGGCAGCTTCAAAGATGGCGTTCTTGCCCTCTGCAGCTACTACGAAGCCTCGGATGTCATCCTTTCGGTCCTTTTGTCCCCAAGAAAAAGCTAAAGGTAAGTCCTTTCCACAGCAGTTGGCATCCACAAAGGCCTCCAAGCCTAGGACCAAACAGGCCTGGGCTACTAGACGTCCACCTACAAAATCTGAGGACAAGCCTTCAGTTTGATGGGGCGGGCCTCTCCCTGGGGCTCCCAGGGTGGGAGGCAAACTTCTTCAGTTTGCCCAGTTCTGGCGTCAGACCACCTCAGACATCTGGGTAAAAGAAGTGGTCTCCCATGGATACGCCCTCTCATTCCTGAGGCAGACCACCAGCGGTTCTTTTGCACAGGACCTCCATCAGACCCAAGCAAAGCCCTGCTCCTCCAGAAGGCCAATCATTCCTTACTGCTCTCGGGGAAAATAATTCCGGTCCCCTCATCACAGAGCGGGAAGGGCTATTATTCTACCCTTTTCTTGGTTCAAAGGCCCAACGAGGCTTATCAGCCTATCCTCAACCTCAAGTTTCTGAACAAGTTTATCAAGGTGCCCAGGTTTTGTATGGAAACCCTAAGCTCTATTGTCCTGGCTATGGAACCTGGGAACTTTATGGTGTCTCTGGACATTCAGGACGCTTACCTACATGCACCTATAGCACCTTTTCATTAGCAGTATCTCCGGTTTGATGTCTTACAGCAACATTACCAATTTTAAGCACTTCCTTTTGGGCTTTAGACAGCTCCTCTGATCTTTACCAAGGTCATGGGAGTTATAGTGGCCTATCTTCATCGTCAGGGGAACAGACTGCTCCCATACTTGAAAGATCTCTTGCTCTTGGCAAGCTCCCCAGAAATTATTCACCACATCTACAAGTTACCATTGCCTTTCTACAAACACACTGTTGGCTGATCAACTGGAAAAAGTCTTCCCTGAGCCCTTCTCAAAGAAATGGTATATCTGGGAGCCTTCTGGGACTCTGGGCTTAGAGAATCTTCCTGACAGCAGACAAAATCTCTGCATTACAGCACCAAATGCACAGGTTACGCCACAGTCGCCAAGTGTTATTCATTCTGCAATGCAGCCCTTGGGATCCATGGTGTCCACCTTTAACATGGTGGAGTTCACTCAATTTCACTCCAGGCCCCTACAACACCTGATCCTCTCCAGGTGGAACAGGCTGCTTCATCTCCTCAGATCCCAGATGATGGGCCTATTTCTGGAGGTTCGTCTGTCCCTATCCTGGTGGCTACAGATGTCCCACCTAAACAAGGGTCGCCTCTTTTGGATCCCGGACTGGGCACTGGTACACCAATCTTCAAAGTCTCTCCATAGACGTTCTTCTCCAACTTCCTCTACAACCATACCTGTTGTCTCAGAGTCCCTGTCTGCATCCGGACCTAGCCAGTCTGTCTTTAACGGCTTGGCTCTTGAGACATCCCTCCTAAGGTCTAAAGGGTTTTCCAGCTCTGTGCTCTAGGCTATGGCTCACAGCGCATAAACCGGTCTCTGCCAGGATTTATCACCAGGTGTGGCATACATATTTCCAGTGGTGTGCTACTAGAAACTATGACCCTCAGGTTTTTAGTGTTTCTAGAATCCTTGCTTTTCTTCATGCTGGATTGAATCTTACACTCCGCCTACCCTCTTGGAAAGTGCACATCTCTGCTATGTCCATCTGGTTCCAGTGCAGAGTTGCTCCTCTACTGGATGTTCACACCTTCCTGCAAGGTGTTCTACATATACAACCTCCCTTTGTCACTCCTGTGGCTCCGTGGGATTTGTCTGTGGTTCTCCATGCACTTCAGGAACCTCCCATTCAAACCCCTGGATTCAGTAGATGTCAAATGGCTCACTGTGAAGACTCTGTTTCTTCTGGCTATAGCATCTGCCTGTAGGGTATCGGATTTAGGGGCGCTTTCCTTTTCTAATCTTTCATATGGACAGGGCTGTTCTTCTAACGCGCCCTCGCTTCCTTCCCAAGGTGGTCTCTCATTTCCACCTTAATGAGGAAATTTCCGGCTTTTCAATTACCAGACCTCTCGGCAGGTGGGGCCTCTTTGGATGTGGTCCGTGCTCTGAAGATCTACGTGGACCGTATTCGTTCCATCAGAAAATTGGACTCCCTTTTTATCCCACAAGAAGGGATGACCAGCTAACTTACTCTGGCCAGATGGCTTCGCATGACTATCTCACAGGCTTACACGCAGACTTGCCGTCCTGTGTCGGCTAATGTATCTGCTCATTCTACTCGCTCTGTGGGTCCTTCGGGGGCAGCCTGCCATGGCGTGTCCACCAAACAACTATACAAGGCGGCCGCATGGTCTTCTGTTCACACCTTTCTTAGGTTCTATGCCTTTGATACAGTTTGCTTCTCAGGATGCTTCCTTCGGGCACCGGGTTCTCCTCTCAGCTCGGAAGCATCACCGCCCTTGAACAACCGCTTTTGGACATCCCCATTGTCTTCCTGTGGAGCCCTATGGACCCTGAAGAAAAAAAGGAGTTATGGTAAAACTTACCCTTGTTAACTCTTCCTTCTCTCCTATCCTGCTCCTGCCTTGGGCTTGTTAACACAACTGAGTTGCCCTCAGGCTGTGGGCGGGGTAGAGGGGGAAGGACCAGAGCATCCTTGGACAGGAGAAATCTTTGCTGTTGGTGTCCGGTCCTCCAAGTACCACCTATACCCCCATTGTCTCCCTGTGGACCCTATGGACTTCGAAGAAAGAGAGTTAACAAGGGTAAGTTTTACCATAACTCTCCATACATACATATATTTTATGCCACACATGGCATTCCAGTGAAAGTAAATAAAAATTGTGATTTACTGCCAGGAAGGAAACCAGGAAACAAAAATAGAAAATAACAAACAACCTAGCCCTCTCTTAGGGCACTAGCTCACTTCTTGAAGCCTCTCTACAGTCTCTGAGATTGGTGGTCCTTCCTGCCACATGCAGGACTTGGACACTGGCCTTCTGGCCTGGTATAGCTTTCTTAGCTTGTTGGCTGCCGCCTCTCACAAGGACAGTGTCAGAGGTATAGGGATCTCCTTGCAGGTATGATCCTGACCACCTGGTCTGCTTCGCTCTGACTGCAGCCCCACCTGGACTGTCTGACTGTGTCCACCAGCAGCCTCACCTGGGCTCTTGTCATCTGGCTGCCACAGTCCCACATAGACGGTCTCCAACAGCAGCCTGACTGGTCTGCCTTCTCATCAGCCGACACCTGAGCTCTCTCCACAAGCCAGCCCTTACACATTTACACATCTTCCCACAATGCTTTTGTACTCTGTGTGGGCTGTTCTCTCCTGCCACACACATAATCTGCTGCTCACCAGCACCATCTCTGGTGATACTGCCACAAAATGTTTATATATATATATATATATATATATATATATATATACATACACATACATACATACAGGGCTGGCCCTAGCCAAAATTTTTTGGTAAGCGAATATATTTCTTGGCGCCCCTAGGCATATTGTTGCGGGCGCCTGAAAATATTTAGGGTCTGTGGTCTCATGGAAAAAGCCGTACCTATGAGCCACACCCCATTTTTGTCTCACTGGATGCATGCCCCCAGTCCCTCTTTAGTGAATATATGCAGCGCATGGCAATTATTCACCACTTGCTCAATGCAGCTTACCCACCTTTTGTTTTGTTTTACTGAGGATAGATATGGCTACTATGTAGGTGTATAGAAGTCACCCATTATCACACACAGCAGTCAGACATTGTCTTGCATACCCACAGCAGTCATCCATTGTTTCACACACGTTCACCCATTCTCTCTCCCACACACACTCACCAATTCTTTCCCACACACACTCACCCATTCTCTCACACACAGTCACCCATTATCTCTCTCACACAGTCACACACACAGTCTCCCATTCTCTCTCTCACACACAGTCATCCATACACACACACTCACCCATTCTCTCTCTCACAGACACACACACACAGTCTCCCATTGTCTGGGACACAAGGTAGTTTATTATATGAGTATCTAGAAAATCTGGGCAATATAATGGAGTAGAGCAGGCTTAGGGGTCAGTCTAATATAAGATGAACCAGGGACAATGAGTTAATGAACTTTGACCATTGGGGTTTGATCCCAATATCAGAATACCAGACAGGGGCGGATCCAGAACAAAATGACAGGGGGGGACACCACGACAGGCGTGTGTGGCCTCACAGCAAGGGGCTTGGCCTATAATGGAATGCCCTATCCACAAGCCACACCCTTGTTGGAAAGGCCCAAGAATGGGGAAGACAGTGGCTGACACCAAAGGAAGGCAGTGGGTGATGTAGAAGATGACGGGGATAGGCAGTGAAGTACAGGGAGAGGGTGACGGGAGAGATTGTGGGAGATGGAGAGGCAGTGAGTGACAGGAGAGGGTGATGGGGAGAGGCAGTGGGTGACAGGAGAGGGTGATGGGGAGAGGCAGTGGGTGACAGGAAAGGGTGACGGGGAGAGATTGTGGGAGATGGAGAGGCAGTGGGTGACAGGAAAGGGTGACGGGGAGAGGCAGTGGGTACTATATAGGGGGGCACTGGCTGCATGGGCAGGTAGGGGGCAGTGAGATGGGCACATTGAGGTGGGTCAATAATGGTGGGGTACACTGGGATAGACAGTGCCTCTGAGACATTCAGGGGTGTGTCAGGGATATAGGGAGCAGTCAGGGGTGTGTCAGGGATATAGGGAGCAGTCAGAGGTGTCAGTGGAATAGGGAGCAGTCAGGGGCCAGCAGGTGACAGGTCTGTGGTGCAGCATATTGCAGGGCAAGCAGAGACGGTGAATGACTGACCTGAAAGAGGAGCACAGAGTCAGTAACACCACCAGTTCCACGGCCACTGGCCTCCTGTGTCCCATGCTGCGGCACCTGTAACTTCCTTTTCCACTGCACGGAACCCCCAATGATGCTGAGATTGGAGGAGCTCTTGTATAGGTGCACGCTGGTCCATGGGGAGGAGCCAGCCACCCGGAAGAGCACATGTAAGCTGGGGCCAGCCCGGCAATGTGCCCTGGAGCTGGCTCATTAGGCTGGGGGAAATAAAGCTATAAACTCTGCAGTCAGCAGCCCCAGCAAATAGAAATAGGACAGGGCGGGGGAGATTCCCAGAAAGAGGGCATTACCTCTCCTCGGCGGCTCCCCTCATTGTGCCCGTCGTAACTAAAGTGCCGACCTGGCTGCACCACTACCCCTCCGACGGCGCCTATCTCATTGTCACTGGCGGGCGGCAGCCTGGAGGGGAGGTGCTGAGCCTCAGCTGCAGCAGGAATATGCCCACTGGGCGCCAGCGTCAAACGCCGGCTGCAGCTTCCACCTTCCTCTCCTCCTACTTGTCCAGCCCCAGCCCTGCCTGCGACGTGACGTCATGACGTCACGTCGCTCCTTACAAGGGGGCGCCCATTACATACAAGCGCGGTGCACAGTGACACAGTCTGCCTACCCGCTGCCTTGTGTTAAATAATAAATTAGCATGGTCGCAGCTGAGTGAGGCGCCCTCCACTATGTGGCGCCCTACGCAACCCTGCATACACACACACACACACACACTGTATAGAGAGGAAGAGTAAGTGAGTTATGGAGAAGATATAAGTTGGCAGTCTATTTCCAAAAAAATGTACACACTCGAACTTTGGTGTTTCATGTCGAATACCTGCCTGGATCACTTATGGGGCCTTAGTAGAACAGAGTCCCGGCTCGGGTCTGCTGTAGGTTCGCAACTCTGATTTAAAAACCAAATCTTGTGCTTTGGATTGAATGGAGACAGTTCCAAATGCTTTTAGCTGATTTTATCAGTTTTAAAGAGTAAAAAAAAAAAAAAAAAAAGACTTCAGGGTGGTTTTACCAAAACACGGTGGTATGCGCACATCTATACTAATATTGTTGGAACGTTGTGTCTGTCTGCTCCAACTGACGCAAAAACTACTGAACCGATTTTCAGGAAAACTGGATCATTTTGTAGTGGAAACTGATAGAAATAACCTGCACTTTGTTTCTCCTCAATCCGTCAAGTTAAAGCTAAACAATAACAAAATGTATTGACATCATAAAGTCAAGAGATGGGTGCGGCACCATGCAAGTGGCCGGTAAGGAGTGGGGGGGAGATATGCTTTGGGCCCGCGTTCACTTGAATAGGATAGGCTACATAGCAGTCTGTGCATAGGGCAGACAGTGACATTGGTGTGGGTGAAGGCGCTGCTGGTCACGTGAGCCACTCCCGCAACAGGGCCTCTATGCAAAGCAATACAATTAGAACACCTTACATAAAAAGAAGCGAAGGAGGTCTGGTCAGACCAGATGGCCGCTTGCTGTGCTCCGATGTTACAGATAATTACACAGGTAAGCAACTTCGTATGCATATGGGAAGGCACTGGTCGGTGCCCATATGCCCGGACAAGCTTTGGAATTATTAGCATATTTTAGCAGCTGTGTTCCGTGCAAAATCGTAGCTGCGATCGCATTAGCGTCCATCTCTGAATCAGGCCCTATATCCACAAGTTCAGACGATAAAAACTTCTCTCAGCAAACTTTAAACTGGTTCGGTACAGGATGCCGATGGTCAGAATTCCAATGCCGGCATCCCGACAGAGTTGGTCATTGATACCTGTCGGTCGGTATCCTACCTCTAACCCTCCCTCCCAGGTGCCTAACCCTAATCCTCCCCCTAATGCCTAACCCTGTTACTTACCTTCGAGAATTCTGAGAGGTGTTGGGATTCCTGTGTCGGAACCCCATTGGTCGGTATTATGACGGCATCCCCTTTAAACATTTAACTTTATGTATACTGGCTGTATTTTCCATAGAGCGACTAGTACTGTATATAATTATTATCTACACAAGTTTCTCACTATCATCAGAGCAAGTTATATATAAATATATATTATTTGCAGTGCTACCTTGATTGGATAGCAGTGGACAAATATGTCTACAAAGCTTGTATAGTTATATATTTTTTTATATATATATTCAGCCACTATGATTGTGAATTACATACAATCAGAGCGGCCAGACAGCTTTTTCTACCTGCCTCCCAGTCTTCAGCTACAGAGCCAGAATTAGGGGGTGAGGGCACAATCCTCTCTCAGGAGGCCCCAATTCTTTAATAACAAAAAACAAAGGTTTAATTTTATTGACCATTTACATTTGTGTTCCCATGAATGGTTGGGTAGGGGCCCCAGTGCATTGTTTTGTCTAGAACCTACAATGCTGTTAAGACGGCCCTGCTAAGATTGTTAGACCTGTATAAATAAAGTGTAGTACATAATTCTTGAAACAGATTGGTTTCCATTATTATAATTATACAGCGTACCTACACCACAGTGCTTATTCCTTTTCCCCATAAAATATCTTGAACAGTTTCCTCTGCATATTGATGAAAGCTTTATTGAGCAGCTTATCACAAGCTCTTGACAATGTTTGCTACTTATTTTAAAAGAAAATTCTCATCCACTAGCACAAAATTATACTTAAACATACTTGTGAGGTGGTTGTTATTCTGTTGTCTCTATGGGGCATATTATCAATGCTTTTTCCACTAATATAATGTGAAAACAGGTGTTTTCATACCATTTTCATATTGTTTTTGCTACACATAAATTTGCCAAAGAGCATTTGGAGGACATTTTGTATATGTATAAATGTAAAATTAGTGAGTTAAAACTATGTATCAGTGGCATCACAAGGGGGGTACGGTACAAACCCGGGTGTCACACGCCAAGGGGGTGACACCAAGGTGCAGGCTCCCCCTCGGTGACAGGAGCTGGGTGCTGCACTGTAGCATACAGTGCAGCACTTGTCTCATGTCACAGTGAGGGAGCCTGCACCCCCCACCACCCCAGCATACCTCCCAACATGAAGGAGGGACACAATGTTCTGGTCCTGGACTTCCCTGGTAATAGGTGGGGCTGTAGTGCAGTTCAAAATTCAAATAGGGGAGCCACACCAACTGTCATTTCACACACTGCCAAACATCACTGGCTGGGACTCACTGGCAGTTGGTGTGACTCCCCTATTTGAATTTTGGACTGTACTGCAGCCCCATCTCTGGAGCCTCCACCAAACATACATTACCAGGGAAGTCCAGGACAGGGAGCAGTGTGTCCCTCCTGGAGAGGGTCATGTTGGGAGGTATGCCCCAGTGATAACCACGAACCAGGGTTTGGGCCATGAGACCACGCCACCCTTTCACAAAATAACGCCCCCTGTTTGGCAGCGCACGGCGGTCCCTTCCTTCACTGCAGGGAGAGATGCCACGGCTATGTATACAGATGTATGTAATGCATTGTGTATGTAAACCTTTTTATGGGCTCTAAATGAGGTAAAAGTATGCCCCAGTGTATGGGATACACATGCACTGTAAAAGAAGGGGCGGAGTGATATGGCCGAGAGTGATTTGGTTCCTGTCAGGAAAAGCGGGGGCCGGTTGGAGAGAGGGACATAACCGCTGTCAGTTAGTCTGGAGTTCCCTTCCTTGGGTGCTCTCACCCCTCTGTGCCCTACCAGGCACAGGGGGTGGAGCTGGAGAAGAAGCCTGTCACAGCAGGAGCGGTGAGTGCTACTGTGGCTGACAAGTGGTCAGCCGCTCCCAGGGAAGAAGTTGGCAGCAGCTGCTTCTAGAAGCTTTCTCTGGGGCAAGTGGGCAGCCGGTAGTAAGCAGCCGCATGCACTGATTGGCCAGCACTAGAAGGCAGGATATGAATGGAAGATGGTGGCGCTGAACAGTGTGACAAGCCTTCACACAACTATCTAGCTGCACAACACATATCTATCCCCTACCCTCCAACATGACCCATTCTATTAGGTACAATATGCTCTGCTCCTGGACTTCTTAATTTATGATTGCAGCCACCTGTGGTGAAACACCTGTCTCATCAATTACCTAGTTCAACACAGGTGACTGCAATCATAAGGTAGGTGAGAAGTCCAGGATCAGAGCATTTTGTACCTGATGGATGGGGTCATATTGGAGGGTAGGATAATGTACTATTGTTTAGAACTAAACAGAGCCAACTTAAAAGTGCATCTATTGTGCTAAACTTATTGCATTATTAGTTATTGCATGAATTACTGGATTGGAGGGATTAGGAGTCCCTATATCTGTATTTGGGTGGAGTCTGACGTTACCTACCCTCCAACATGACCCGTTCCATTAGGTACAATATACTCTGCTCCTGGACGACCCATCTAATGTATGATTGCAGTCACCTGTGTTGAACTAGGTAATTGATGAGACAGGTGTTTCAGCACAGGTGGCTGCAGTCATAAATTAAGAGGGAAGTCCAGGAGCAGAGCATTTTGTACCTAATGGAATGGGTTATGTTGGAGGGTCTGCTATCCCAGTATAGAGACCATATTATGCAGCATGCGTCTTCACATATATCTATATGAAATAAGGAGTCAGAGGCAGAGCACCTCCTATATTTAAAACAGCGGCACTTATTTATAAGAGGGCTGAAAGGAGGAGATTGAGCTGTTGA
Organism: Taudactylus pleione; assembly: GCA_031769625.1. Classification (NCBI taxonomy): domain Eukaryota; kingdom Metazoa; phylum Chordata; class Amphibia; order Anura; family Myobatrachidae; genus Taudactylus; species Taudactylus pleione. Next base: position 31,207,338 of record JAUIMM010000200.1, read on the forward strand.
TTACTACAGGCACTATATTATTGGGATCTGCAGTGGCATTTGTACAGACATTATTTAAGCCTTTGCACTAAGCTGCCCAGAAACTATAATGCTACCATTTAAACCCTCTAACTATATACCAGTCCTACCAAGTACTGCATTACTGCTGATGAAAGAGATACTTAGCGTCTGAGCTGTAGTGGATACAGTATCACTAAAGAAAGGACAATCTCTGTGCATATTGCAGCTTATCCAATATTTGTAGCCAGGGGCAGAACTATGGGAGACAATGGAGGCACCTGCCGCCGGGCACCAGCACTGAAGGGGCACCTCCTCCATTGTCCACAATATATTCACCCCACTTAGGGCTGTAACTATGTACCCGGAGTGTATCGTCACAGCCCCCCAATACATGGCACCCCTTCCCGGCACCAGAGATGCATAGACTAGCAGAGAGCTCCGTGTCCAACCATCAGCTTCTGTATATCTGAGGCCTGTCTGCATGTGAATTGCTACAATACAGTATCAGCGGCTGCGATGGGGGAAGGGGGGGCCACCAAATTATAACTTGCCTCCGGGCGTCTGGGATGAATTTAGGCCACTGTTTGTAGCAGAATGGAGAAGAGAAATACATATCTAAGGATACAAATCATCTCTAGTGGGGCAGGATTAAGAAAACTAAGCTAAGGAGTTGTGTTCTCAGCAATAGACCCTACAGATGGCGCTATAGAGGTACTGATAACCACCTTTTTAATAAAGGCTATAGGAGCCATAGGGCCTGATTCAGACCCACTCGCGAGCGGCTGTCCGCTCGCAAGTGGGTCGATGTTATGGACTGAGCATGCGCACGACGGAGGGAGCTCCGTCGTGCGCATGCGCCAGACGCGACGAGCGAAGGAAAGTCCTTCGCTCGTTGTGTCTGATCAAAGGGGGCGTGCTGTCGATGTTGATTGACAGCACGCCCCCTTTGGTAGGCGTGCCGGGGGCGTGCCTCCCTGACGGGGGCGTTCCCACGGGAACGCCTCCCGTCAGAAGCCGGCCCACTGACATCACTAGTGATGTCAGTGGGAGTGATTTTGGCTCTGATAGAGCCAAAATCACTCCGGAGCTTGCGGTTGAAAACCTCAACCGCAGGCTCCGGCTCGCAATTTCGATGGTCGCGATGGTCTCGACCATCGCGGCCATCAAAATGCACGCTCGTATAGCCTGTGGGTGGTGACCCACAGCTATACGAGCGTCCAGAAGGACGCTCCATTTTCATGGAGGCCGGCCCTCATTCAGAGCGTGCGCTCTGCTCAGAGCGTACGGCTCTGAATGAGGGCCATAGTCAGCTAGTCAATTCAAAGACTTACAATTGATCAGATGTAAGGGCCCCAGCGTGCACCAACATACGGCAGTGTTTATAAGGGACCAATGATACCTAGGTGTTACAGGGTTCATTGTTTATCCATATTATACTTATTTAGTTGTATGGCATGCAGAAGTATATGTATAGAAGGTATATTGATATATTCTAGGTTGTGGGCCGTATTGTACAGATAATTGTTATGTTTCTTAATTGGAATAAATTAACAATAACTTGTGCATGTTCCACTGGTTCACCATTATTGAAAGGACCTGGACGTTAACGAGGAAAGAAGAAAGGTATTTCATTAAAAAAAAAAGTAATAATTATACTGCATATATAATACCACCTGGTTACATAATTACTTTGATTGGCTTACCCAAGCAAGCCTAAATAACATAACTATGGGTTTTCCCAAGTAGGCTCATCCATACAACCAATACACGGGTGGAGGCACTAATATAACTAAAGGATTTTCAGTATTTAGTGGGAGACTATAAGTGGGTACACTAAACCACAAGGACGTTAGTAACCTGGTGTCCCTTCAGAGACAAAAATGTGGTTACACTTGCATCAGTTCTGCATGCTGGCCGCATTTCCCATACTGTTGAAGGGAAAGTCTACAGCCCAGATATAACAAACCGCAATTGTTATATCTTTTTGGAGCAAACTAACGCCATCTTTAGAAGGAGTTTAGGAGATGCTTTGGTCCGTCTCCTGTAGTTCTGCTCTGGCCTTCCTGACATCTGATAGGCAGAGCAGAGCCTGGAGCCAGTGTCTGTAATCAGCCTGTATCTGCACACTCTGTACTGCCTTACTGGGCCTGTGTAGAATGTGTCCTGGCAAGTGGGGACACATCATCGGGACAGAAAGTTCTCGCAAGCTCTGTCCCACCACCTTTATTATGATAAATACCCTTGATAATATCTAATATTGCAATGCGATATTAATCAATATTAACTCTTCACAATCACATTTTAAAATGCCAATTGTTATAAATAGACCTCTAGATAGCTTTAAAAAAAAGGGGGGGGGGATGGGCTGCACAACCCAATCACAACATTATCAGAGGTGCTACCATGCTGAGACCTGTAGTTCTATTGCAGAAAAAGGGGGGAAGCTGATGCACACTCTGAGTACTAAGAATAATAAATATAAAAAATATATAATAAACTATCAATTAACATGGTGTTAGATAGCTTTGCCAACGCTAGTTACACACCTGAAAGATAAGAGGTATGATCCAGTTTATTTTCCTGACCGCTGAATGTGCAATTATCTAACCAACCAGCAAATAATTGCCTGAATTGCACAGTGTGTACCCGGCAATAGTCCTTTTCACTCTTATCAGTGTACTGTAAAACAGTGACAGCTGCGTTATCCTCAGTTAGCTATAACCCAAACAGACTGCAACAGACCCTTTCAGTGAATGGAATAAGCAATATCATAAGGTGAGACTGACTGTTGTGTAAGATTTTAAGTAGAAACACAGTGACATAGTAAACATACAGTAGTGATTCTAATTTACAACATAATGTATTTTTGTAGCACCAAAAACATATAGTTAAAAGCATAAATAAAAAAAAAAAAAAAGATTATTAAGTGTGCATTTAATTTGTGGTACAGGCATGTGTGAGGTTTTGTTTTGTATTGTTTATTCGTCCTCCAAAAACGTCACAGACAATGTAACTTTTTCATCATCTTTACTTTGTGGTTGCTCAATATCTTGCGGCTGCTCAACTTCTTGCGGTTGGTTAAGATCTTCCGGGATGGTGTCATTGGCCGTAGTCTCAGGGATTTCATCTTTTTTAGTGGAATCCTTAGGGAAGGTGGGAGGAGGGAATAGTTTTAAGTTTAGATTACAGACCAAGCAAATACATACTGTACATATGCACGCTCATAACTAATTCTACAGCATCCTTCTGTACTTTGTTTATGGCTCACTAATCACTATGCCCAAATGCTGTACTGGACATTACAGAGCACAAACTCCTGTTATGAGCAGTTTATATCGTCCTTTCATTTGTGAGTTGGGTGGGTTAAAAAAAGAAAACAGATTCTGCTACTAACATGTAAATGTATTAAAATGCTAAGAAGATGTAAATGTATTAAAAAGCTAAGACGATACAAAGGAGCTTTTACCATTCCAGCACCATCTTCGCTCTCATAGGACTCCCATGTTTCCACAAACTCTACTTGTTTTTCTTCGATAACCCTTGGCTGTTGTCCGTTCACTGATTCCTTATCAGGAGCGGTTTTGTCCATTTGGAGTCCATTTGGCTCAGCTTCACTGTGGAAAGAGCAGAACATGTCACCTCGGATAGTCTGTAGCAGCGTTCAGTGTTGTGATATGGTACAGTACTTGTGGTCAAACATTCTGTATAACATAGTAATACTTTCACTATTAGCATGCCGGTCCTGTGCTTGGCTTGGGCAGGCTAGGAGGAGCAGTTTGCACAATCATTCATATACTCTTGCTATTTATTTATTTATTTATTTTTATTCTTAGCTGAATTTTTTTTTTTCTTCAGTATTCATGTCATTCAAATGCAAGAATGAGCTTTTAAAGAGGACTGAAGTGAAAATCTATAATATAATGTTTGGTACGTTGCATTAGTATTTGTTAAAAATTCAGAGCCTGTCGTAACTTCTAACTACCCTGTAAGATTTTGTCCAGCCTAGTCATGAGAACCATTTGTTTGGATTGGGTATGGGTTGCCAGCAGTCGGGATCCCAGCGGTCAGGATCCCAATGGGGTTAACATACTGACACTTGTTGGTCAATATGATAACCCTCCCTACCCTAACCATCCCTTCTTGGTGCCTAACCCTAACCTCTCCCCTAGTGCCTGAATATAACCTCCCTATCTCCACACCCTAAACCTAGCCTTCCCCCCTTAGTGTCTAACCCTAACCCTCCCCCTTAGTGTCTAACCCTATCTCCACACCCTAACCCTCCCCCTAAACCCCGATACCTTTGGGATGCCGACGGTCGGTATTCTGGAGCCGGTATCCTGACTGCTGTCGGAATTCCAGCTCTGGTAGTTAGACCGTCGCCATTCCGTCAGCCGCAATGCTGACTACATCCCATTTGTTTGTGTCCTAATCTTCCAAATCTATTATTTTGACATGGATTAACCTCATTTGAGCCTGCAAGTCATACTTGCCAACTCTCCCTGTTTGTATAGGGGACTCCCTGAAATAGCAGCAATCTCCCTGACTCCCTAAAAAGTCTAGTAATCAAATCTCCCTGATTGTACCTTACCCCATTGTGTAACTGTTATATACTTGAGGTGGATAAAAAAAGGAATCAGAGATATATACATTCAGATAGTATAATCAGTGCCAGGGGTGTATATAGGGATCCAAGCGCCCCTGGCAATGTAATGGATGGGCGCCCCTCCCCACTATGCAGTACCCTCCCCTATGCTGCATTGCCCCCAGTAGTAGTCCCCCCTATACAGTGCCCCCAGTAGTAATCCCCCTAAACTGCATTGCCCCCAGTAGTAGTCCCCCCTATGCTGCATTGCCCCCAGTAGTAGTCCCCCCTATACAGTGCCCCCAGTAGTAGTCCCCCAATGCTGCATTACACCCAGTAGTAGTCGTCCTATACAGTGCACCCAGTAGTAGTCCCCTATACAGTGCCCCCAGCAGTAGTCCTTCTTATGCTGCATTGCCCCCAGTAGTAGTCCTCCCTATACAGTGCCCCCAGTCCCCCATATGCTGCATTGCCCCAAATAGTAGTCCCCCCTATACAGTGCTCCCAGTAGTAGTCCCCCCTATACAGTGCCCCCAGTAGTGTCCGCCCCCCTATACAGTGCCCCTGTAGCGGGCACCCCCCCATAAAGTGCCCCCAGTAGTGGCCATCCCCTATACAGTGCCCCCCCTGCTGTGCCAGGCTTACACACACACACACACACACACACACACACGGAAAAAAAATACAACTTACCTGATACCGGCTCCTGACGCGACCGCCGCTATCCGCTCCGAGTCACGGCTGTTCTTGCACTATGGGAGAGATGTCATGACGTCTCTCCCATCACCCGCTGCGGGGGGAGACGGAAGACTGAGATCACTCATGAGCTCCAGCCGGCTCCCTCCGTGGATGACGCAGCAGCCAATGAGAGTCTGTCTGATTCTCATTGGCTGGCTGCTATAACAAACAAACAGCCGCCGCTGGCGGCTGTGTGCTTGTAAACTGTGTAGGGCAGACCACTCTCACTGTGGTCTGCCCTACACTTGTGGGGCCGGGGGACTAGCGGGGGTAGTCCACCCCTTGGCTGCTGGTGGCACTGCCGGACGGCGCCCCCCCTTTGGTCAGCGCCCCTGGCGAGTGCCATCCTGGCCAATGGGTAGATACGCCCCTGGTCAGTGCCATTTCCCTGCATTGGTTATAAGGTACAATTAGGTACAATTATCCCTATGGCTACATGAATTTTCAGATAAGGTTTCTCTTGGTCACATATATGGAACCAGATGTAAAACACGATACATGACAAAGCTCTGAAAGTATGTGTTTTCAGCAACAAATAGATCTTACTAACTGCTTTACATTTGGATATAAGTCTGTGTTATGATGACACGCCTCTCAGATGTAGCAGTACTTTACTGCTGCACTCATAGGTGCTGCTTTCACAATCTCCCTGAGGTGCTTTTTCAAAAGTAGGCAAGTATGCTGCCAGTACACTCCTAGGCCTATTCTCTTGTCACACTCTGTAGTTTTGTTGGGCTGATCATATCATCACTATTCTACACAATTCACCCTGACTTCATTTACATCATGCATCATACAACCAGCAGGTAACAATAACATTTTGAAACTTGAATTTCACCCACATATACTGAGTTTTATTCATGTTGCAGCTTATGTTTTTAAGAACCTGACATACTGTACATCTGGTGGAGAAAATAAAAAACATTTCAGCCTAAATATCCCTAGGAACAGCCTACTGTGCCTAATGATAAACCAAGCCCTGCTTGTATCTACAGTCCTATTACCTGCTCTTTTCGTCAGTGAGTTCTTCAGGCTTTGTAACATCGTCCTGTGTAACATCGTCCTGTGTAACATCGTTCTGTGTAACATCGTTCTCTGTTTGCTGACCTGGAGTCATCTCTTCAGCACTCTTGCTGTAAAATAAATTCAACAAAGTAATGACTCGGTGCTGGATTTACTTGTGCACTCTACTAGATGTAGCTTCTGAAAAGAATATGGAGGATATGGTAGCTTTTTCCTTCCAGCTAACAATCTAGGTAGATTGTCACCTTCCTGTCCTCTGCTCTCATGGATCCCCAAAACATCAGGCTGCTGCAATGAATTACATTTAGGAGAATATACAAATATTGTGCAGTTTGGCAATTAGGATTACTAGATTTCCTTGTTTCACTTTCTGTAAGCTGATAATGGCTAATTGCTGTTTTTTTCTGTGGTTCAGTAAACAATTTGCCCTTATATCTAGGTCTCCCATGTGTGTTAAGAATCTTGCTTTATATCCTCAACTTCAGTGTTGGAGCAGGACTTTGTGCCATCCTGTGCAGGCCCCGTCCCCAAACACTGATGTCATGATGTCACACCAAGGGGGTGGGGTCCGCTGGCAGCAGGAAGTAGAAGCACTGCCATTAAAATCCTTTTGACGCCACCAGTTCTATTTGCGCCAAAATTAAGGAAAATATTTATAAATTGCTCTACCGATGGTATTATGTTCCGTCGCAGCTACAAGTAATGTTTCCCGATGCTTCAGATAGATGCTGGAGGGGTTGCGGTGGAGAGGGCAGCTTTTTGCACATCTGGTGGTCTTGTTACAAATTAGTTAGTATTTGGCAGGAGGTTATCGATCTCCTCTCGCACCTTTTCGAGATTACGATTCCCTATGATCCTCGGCATTTTCTACTTCCCTTGGATCTGCCTTCTCTGTCCCGGTTTCAGAATAGGTTATTCCGACACATGGTATCTGCTATGACCTGCCAAATTGCAGCGGATTGGAAAAACCCCTATCCCTCTCCAATGCAGGCAATATTATCACGTATCTGGTATATATACAAGATGGAATACATGACAGCTTTATTACGTAATACATCCAAAACCTTTGATAAAATTTGGTCCCCTTGGCTGACATACCAAAATGTTACCTCTCCATTTAACAACTAAATTTTCCTTTTAAATTTTCCTTTTATATTTTTTCTCTATTATGTTTAGATTGAAAAAGAGTGATTCTATATGGAGTCCACCCATCCTCTTCTCCTCTTATTCTTCTTTGTCTTTCCTAAAGTCTTTTCCTTTTTTTCTCCTTTTTTTTTTTATTTTTGAACGGTCTGCCACACCGTTGCTGCAAGATATTTGTCTTGCTTCTATATTCCTTATTTTCTTATAACGAGAAAATCTTCTATTATATTATATTATATTATTGTTCTGAAATAGTACAGTTTCCATTATAAAATTGTTATGTGCTGTACCTTGTTTCTTGAATATTGGATTGTACTGTTTTCTTTGTGATTTGCTCAATAAAAAGAGTTTATAAAAAAAAAAAAAATCCTTTTGACACTCTCGTCATCGCTACCGGGTATGTGCCAGGAGCATCCTTTGGACTCTGATGGAACTGCGCTCTGGGCGGCAGCACTGCTCTAAACCATCTAGTCGGCTCCAAAACTGGGAGTTCTGGTGCCCTATGCCGGCCATGCCTCCCAAGTGCCTGAAAGAACAACAGTGACCGGAGCATCCTCAGGATCCTCCATGGGGCTGCTGTGGTGTCCATGAAGGGGCGTAACGACCCCTTGGCCAGGATGGCACTCATCACGCGACCAGGGGGTGGAATCAAGACGGGACTGCCAGGGCTGGAGTCCCGTTTACGACCTTGGTTCCTAGATGTCTACGGCCGGGCATCCACTGGTGGTTGTTGGCGGCTGGCTGGTACATCTAAAGAATAATTTTTTTTTGAGCCAAGATGCACATGACTTCATGACGACACGCGCTGCACTGAGGAGCCAGAAGATACCGAAGCTGGTAAGTATCTGTGGGATGCTTGGGGGGGAGGGGACGACGACAGAAGGGTGGTGTCTGGGGAGACGGAAGGGGGATTGCTGGGGAGACGGAAGGGATGCTGTCTGATGAAACAGAAGGAGGTGCTGGGTGAAGAAACATGGGGACTGGCTGGGGAGAATTGTAATTGTTCAGAGAGTGTAATAATTTCAGAAAATATGGGGGGAGGGGGGCGCCAGTCCATTACTTTGCCAGGGGCACTCAGACCCGTAGATACACCCCTGTGTCTGCGATTCTGGCTGCAGAGTGCTGTTCCAGACACCCTGCTAGCCAGATAAAGGGACCGTGGGGTGGCACCGGTGCTGCCAACAGGGCCTTGCACTCTATGAAGCTGCCTCAGTGCATTGCTGAAGCGGAGGAGGGGTCACTGTGAGGGAAATGAGTTAGCTTTCCTCTAATGGCCAAATACACATATAATGGACATTTTAGCAGCTGAGAATCTGTGACTCAGTCCAGAGCTGTAAATAGAGTTTTTTGGTGCTGGCGCCCCCCCTCCCCCCCCATTTTTTAAATTGGGACATAAGATAGTGTATCTGAAAAAGGGCCATGGTCTCAAGGGGAAGGGCCAGGGAAGAGATAGGGGAAGCCTGGAGATGCTGGGGATAAAAGAAGAGGAAGCTACAAGTGAGAATGATAACAGGAAAAGTGACAGGCCCAAACAGCGCCCCCTGCCCTGTGCCATTGCACTGGTCACACTACCCTAGTTACGCCCTGACTCAGGCTAATGTGATATGAACACTACTAATATCAAGATAAATAGTAAAATATTACTTCTTGCTGTCCTGTTCCGGAGCGCTGTGTGCAGGTAATTCGCTAGAGTCTTCTGATTGTAACTTTTCAGTGGATTCGCTGCTTGTTTTCTGCGAAATCTCTCTAAAGAGAACAAACTTACATCACTACTATGTTCTATTGGAGGAATCTGGTCCTTCCTATACCTAATTTGCAGTCCATGCTGCCTCCATTACCATCCTCACATCATTACACTGCCCATGTCACATGCAGCCCTGCCCTCCCTAGCTATTGTCAGATATACAAAAGACAGAATAAGGGGCTATTTATCAATAGATTGTTTATGAAAATAATGAGATAATGGGTGTTTTCACACACTTTTCACATTATTTTAGTATTACTTAAATGTATCAAAGGGCTTTTGGAGCAGTTTTTGAAAGAAAAAAAAAAAACCTCCTCCAAGACCTTAAATTTGCATTCGGTCAGTAAGCAGATCGCATTTCCCATACTTGTAATGGGCAATGCGATCTGTTTCAGACTTACTAAAATATTTTTTTTTAAATATCGGGAGGGGGCCCCACAAAAATAACACTTTAGGAGATGGAGGTATGCTGGTTTCACCTACTCTAGTTCAGCCTTCCCCGCCTGCTGACAGGGAGGGCAGAGCCTGGAATAGCCTTCTTTGATCAGCCATGTGTGTCTGACAGAACACAGGCTGATCACACAAACAAAGTTGGATCTGTGATTGGTGAGCTCCTCTGTGACCTGGTCAGCTGATTGCTGTGCTCCTTCATCTGATCTGTCCTGTGAACTGAGATGCTGTGAAGTCTCGGCCAGCATCTCATTTCACCGCACAGATCAGATTAGGGATGGCCATTGACCATCGATATTTAACAAACATTGATGGTTTTACCTACCGATTGTTTTTGTAATCGATGGCAGAGATCCAATGTATCCAAACTCCTCCAAGACCTTACATTTGCATTCTGTTAGTAAGCAGATCGCATTTCCCATACTTGTAAGGGGCAATGCGATCTGTTTCAGATTTACTATAATAATTTTTAAAACATACCGTGAGGGAGCCCCGCGATAATAATACTATCTGGAGATGGAGGTATGCTGGTTTCACCTACTCTAGTTCAGCCCTCCCTGGGTGCTGACAGGGAGGGCAGAGCCCGGAATAGCCTTTTTTGATCAGCCATGTGTGTCTGACAGAGCAAACATCGAGGGTTAACCACTGGTTGACGATTGTTTTGCCATCGATGGCAGAGATCCATTTCACCTCGGACACGCCCACGATGTCCCACCCCCACTCCCTTGTTGGCCTGCTGCCCAGTCGGTATTAAAACAGGGATGACCATTGGTGGATGAAACTATCAGTGGTTCACAGCCCATGGTTTCATACTATCGATGTCAACCACCTATGGTGGTAGATCAGATAGTCGGATTCACAGAGGAGCTTACCGGATCACCGATCACCTGAACGGAGGTTAGTGTAAGCTGACCGGGGTGGAGCTGGTGGCACAGGCGCAGACACAGTCTCAATCGTATTTTTTGTGAAAAATACCCTGAGAAGTGAGGGGAGGGAATTCATAGGGACAGAGTTTAAATACATTTATGTGATATTTACTAAATTTGCAATGGGAATTTAGCCAAAAATATCACACCACAACCATATTATAAATGTGGATTGTGGAAAATAGGCCCCTAAGTAAGAATTGTGACAGGTTGCTAAAAAATAAATGGCTAAATTGTTCATGACAATGGTTCTCATTTGTTTCTCACCTAGGTACCCCTGGCAGACCATTTTCATTATTTGTACCCTCAACATTTGCAAAGTAAAACAACACTAATGTATATAATTGCTATTTGATAAAATGTTTAGCTGCTGTTATATATAAAGGCTATAAACATGATTTATGAAAGATGCGAAAATAGAATGAATTGTAAATGAAGTTCATGAAAAAATCCTCTAAGCCCTCAACATCACATTCTTTTAGTAGCAGCACACATTTCCCATATGAGTAATGGGAAATGTGATCTGCTCAACTTTTTTAGTTGATTTTTAGCACTGGTCAAACATTATTTAGCTTTCCCTAAATCAAGAAACACCAGTGGCGTAACTACCGTGAGTGCAAGGGGTGCGGCTGCCTTAGGGCCTGGGCTGCTTCCAGAGCCCACTGCTACCCCTGAACCCAGTCATGCATGGATTCAGCCAGAGTCACCTGTCCAGGGGTGGATTGGACCACCAGGACAGCGGGAATGTTCCTACTGGTCCGGTCCCATATTCCCCACTGCTGGCCGGGCCGGCTCACATCAGCCGGCTGCCACAGAATGCAAACCGGTAGCAGACATCTGCTCCAGCTAACGGGCACTTCCGGATGCCGTTAGCCGGGAGCAGCGCCATAGCGTGCAGGGCTGGCCTTATACGCTGATCGTCCCTGTAGCCTGAACCAGGAAGTTCTCCATGTGTGCACATTCCCTGATAGAGGCAGGCTGCGGTGATGAGGTAAGGGGCTGAGGACAAGGATGAGGGGCTGCGGGCTGAGGATGGTGATAAGGCACTGGGGAAGGTGATGAGGGGTTGCGGGCTGAGGATGGTGATAAGGCACTGGGGAAGGTGATGAGGGGTTGCGGGCTGAGGATGGTGATGACGGTGGAGGATGGTGGTGAGGGGCAGGGGCTGAGGATGGTGGTGAGGGGCTGAGGATGGTGGTGAGGAGCAGTGTGTTTGTTTGATTTCCTATTGAGGCCAATGGAAGGGGGGGGGACCTTTTCATGATCTTGCTATGGGGCCTGCAAAGTTATACACCTCCCTGTTACCCATAGTGGACATCAGCCGTCTGATTGTGTCATTGGGCCTGATTCTGTCGCTCGCAGCCACCTGTATTGGCAGTCGGCTGTCTGTGAGGTTATGTATATGGTCTACAAACTCCTTCCCTTGTGTACATCCATGCGGCTGAATGTGCAAGGACTGAGATTCCCACTTTTAGCACCCATGCACGCTGTAATACTGATTGATGCATCCTCATACACCACCATCGGTCACATAATCGATAATTGCACTGGCCCTACGGCAGGTGCAGTGTCTCTATCTGACCATGTCCTCCTGTTCATGTGTCTGTGAATACAGCCACTTGCATTGACACGTCCATGACACTCCCATAATACGCCCACTGAATGTCCCATTTTTGTGTGCACTAGTAGCCACCTCTCAGTCACCGTCAAGGAACGCCCAGCATTTTTCCACCATTTTTATGATACCATCTGAATCTATTGCAACAGCCCCTCTGTGCGTACAAGATGTGTCAGGCACATGCCGTAGGGATTGTCAGAACTTTTTGCGCATGTGCATTTGTTAATAATCGCTCAACTGCATGAACATCGGCACTGCATGCGGATTGCGAGCAACTCGGGATCAGGCCTTTTTCCCAAGGGCCGGCGCAACCCATTTAGCAAAGCATGCAAAGCAGGGAGGCGCCAGGCAGGAGAGGTGCTCTCCCTGGGCAACGGCACCGGCAGCTAGTCCCCTGAAGTGCAGCTCTTCAGTCTCAGTCACCGCTGTTGCTGAGTCCACGGGGTTGCGGTTAGACCCCCTTCAGTTAATGGACCCTGACGTCATCATTTACTTTCCATGTGGATGTGGACATCTATTGGGAATAGCAACCTGCCTGAAGCATGGCGAGCAGAACGAGCCCACAAAGTCCCCAATATCGGGTGCCGCCCCCGCCCCCCCGGAAAGGCAGACAGGCCTCCCGGCAGCCGCCGACCCATCCTGGCCCCCGACAGTATTGATAGAAACCCTTGCAGCGTGGGGGGGGGGGGGGCGGTGATGCGATTCGCGCTGAATCACATCATCATCACCATGCCCCGCTCCCACCCCCAATACTTTATCATCACCGGCCAAGCCCCCCGCTGTATGCAGACATCCTCCCGAAGGACGGAGCTGAATGTCGGCAAGTATGGTATACGTTTATACTGTTGGTGGCCGGGTATTACATTTAGGACAAAATAGCAACACTGTCAAGGCATGGTACCGCACCTCTGCTCTCACTCGGTCACGTCTGGGTCTATTAGCTGAAGGGGATCTATACACAACTAATTCTCCCTAGGCCGGACTGGGGCAATGCACTACGGTTTCGCTTATTTCCCCTTCATGCAAAGGACCTGGAAGTGACATGCAGTAAGTGCGTAAGTGCGATTCTATGGCCATAAAGTCTACCTGGAGAAAAAACTTGTTCACTCGCTACGCTCGCCACAAAATTATATTCCACCTATATGTCCACGTGGATGGTAGGGAATGACGTTGGATAGTAGCTGATCATGTCAGGGTCCTCTCCGCGAAGGGCATCTAGATACTACCAATGCACTACTAGGAAATCATTCCCATGAGAATGTGCTGAGGGCTGAGAGGAGCATGCGCTGAGCTCTGATTGGAGGAGCCCATCACATGCTCCTCTAATGCTTAGAGATCAGCAGCAGCCTCATAAGAGAGATTCATTCTGAGGCTGTGCTTCTGCTCTGCCAGCTGTTTGATGCTGCTTCCTGTGAGTACACACTGGCATAATACGGGGGCACTAATACTGTGGACATTGTGTTTATAAGGGGCAGTACTTCTGTGGGCATTATGTCTATAAGGGGCACTACTGTGTGTCCTAATGTGAATGAGTGATACTAACATGTGGTGTAATGTGAATCAGGGCCACTACGTGCGGTGTCATATGAATAAGATTGTGCTACTGTGTGGCGTAATTTGAATTGGGGGTACTAATGTGTTGTTATGCCTCTTCCTTGTGAGACCACACTCCTTTTATTGTGGCGTATGCTGTCCCTTTATAGAATATGGAAAGGAGGGTGCAAATATATAGTTTACAGGGGGGCGCTGAACACCCCAGTGCAGCCGCTTTTTGTCCCTATAATGCTAGTGCGTTGTAATAAATTTGTGTGGTGGACATAGCATAGGGCTCTCTAAAGAGGACAAGAAGGGGACATCTCCCCTGTAGTTACCGATGCAAGACGATTGTCACATGTATGCCCTCAGGGACTCATGTGTTGTTGCAATGAGTATATTCTGGACATTTGCTAAAACTGGAGACCCAGCCTCGGTGAGGAGTGGCCACTGTGGGGGAAATGAGTTGGCTTTTCTCTAATAACCCAATGAGAATAAATAGGGACATAGATTTTATCAACCCTGAACATGAAACTATTGTTACATTTTCATCTTTACACTAAGGTGGTATGTGCACTATAAGTATCATGCTGATCAGTAATATCTTACTTGTCTTTGTCCTGAGCACCGCTTGCAAGGCCTCCATTGCCAGCTTCTGAATCTCTCTTTTCAGGAAAATCTGTCTGTCTAATAAGAGCAATCATATAAAAAGTAAAAAGAAATATGAATGCATGAACGTTATATCATACAGAGGTGTATGTGACACCACAATCACTGCATCAGTAGCATCACTACTACATGTTACTGAGGATTCTGATCCTTCCTCTACCTAATGTTTAGTGTGTGGCTTCCTTCTGCCCCCATTACCATCCTCACATCATTACACTGCCCATGTCACATGCAGCCCTGTCCTCCTTAACATTCAGCCTGTGGCTTCCTGTTGCCTCCATTACCATCCTCACAACATTACACTGTCCATGTCACATGCAGCCCTATCCTCCGTAAAGTTCAACCTGTGGCTTCCTTCTACCTCCATGTCCACCCTTGCATTATTACACTGCCCATGTCACATGCAGCACTGTCCTCTCTAACGCTCAGTCTGTGGCTTCCTGCTGCCTCCATTACCATCCTCACATCATAACACCTCCCAAGTCACATACAGCCCTGTCCTCCCAATTCCTTTGGTTGTTATAGGATCACATGTGGCTAGTGGTGGTAAACCACTCCTCATTGCAGCTGAAATGACTGGTAGCATCTATGGTGATATACCAACAATCTTTTCTATGGCTGTCTGTGACATTCAATGTTGACTTATCTTTGTGGCTGCACTTCTTTTTCTGCATAGAATTAAATTTTATCTGCTTATATTCATATGCTTTGCGACCTTTTGTTAGGATTAGAGGGTTAGTCAGGCAGATTTAGGCTGAACACAATCTTAAGAGGTGATGGTCTTAGCAGACACTGCCTAAAAGGTCTAAGCACGGAGCGGCTTTTGAGCCATGTATCAACCTTGAGAGTCGAACTTTTGGCAAGTAGCGGCCTGTGGCCGTAACAAGATGCAGCCTTTGGGCTGTGTGGCAGCCTTGAGGGCTGGTATATCTTGGCTTGTTGCGGCCTGTGGGCCAAGGGCAAGATGCAGCCTTGAGGGCTGTGTGGCAGCCTTGAGGGCTGGTATGTCTTAGCTGGTTGCGGCCTGTGGGCCGAGGACAAGATGCAGCCTTGAGGGCTGGTATGTCTTGGCTTGTTGCGGCCTGTGGGCCGAAGACAAGATGCAGCCTTTGGGCTGTAAAGTCTCTGATGATGATGCGCCAGAATGCGCACTTATGATGCTGAGATGCGACCAATGTTGCCGGGTTGACACTGGCATTGATACGCTGGGTTGCGCACTTCGGTCTTTGAAGTGCAGCCAATGTCCCCGGATTGACACAAGCCGCTGGACGCTGGATTGCGCACTTAGGATGTGAGTGCACTCTGTGCCGCTGGGATGACATAAGCGGCAGAGATGCACACCGTGCCGCCTAAATGGCTCAAGCGGCAAACAGCAGGTATTATGCGGACCGTGCCACCTAGATGGAACAAACGGCAGAGAACAGATAAGGCATACTGGAATGTGGAAAATCGACTGAACAAACAGGAGGCTGGCTACAACCGGAAACACGTGAAAACGCTATCACCGGCATCGAAAGAAGCGTTCACAGCAGCAGGATATGGACACAGGAGCCAATCCGGATCAGTCCCAGAATGAAGAACAGGAGGTAGGCGGAGTATCAACGAACACTGGTCCAGTATTCGCTTTGCACAATATTAGCAGTGAGGTGGCTTGTGACAACTATTTTGTGACATATGTAACATTTGTACTTTAAGTTTCTGAGCTTCTCCCTCTTAGGGCCTGATTCAGATTTGGGCATAGAGGAAGAAAGACAAGAAATGAATCCTAGCACTTAGATACCACACTAATCAATCTAAAAATGAACCTGCAGCGGTATAGCAAACAAGGGGAACAAATTGCAACCCCACAAGCACTGACACAAAAATAGTTATAGACACACACTGTGCTGGTAAGCAATTTAGAGTTCGGTAATATGAATTTAATAATAAAATTAAAATAATGAAAAAATAAGACAATACATATATAAATCAATAGGACATATAATCAATAGTAAAAACATATATTCAACAGTAAAAATAAAAAAACGTATGAATATTGTATTAACTAGCTGGTGTATAAATGATGGTACTAATTGTGCTGGGTTAGGATCACAAAATAACAGTTACTGCATGGAAAGATTCCAGATACTTCAGATGAAAAGCGTTTGACACACTTTGCTAGTTAATAGCTTGATCTTGTAATATTGTAGCCGCTAGCCTGCAAAAACTGTATCTGTTGAGATATCCACAATAATAGACAATCTGAAGCTTGTATAGCAAAAGCTCTGTTTCTGTAGTAAACGTGGCTGTGTTTGCTTCCAACACGACTACTAGAAAGTCAAACCTAGACATTAAGCTTTACAGCATCACTGTGGCAATCTCTTCGTTATCTACTTGAGCACCTACAGATGTTAGTTACTTGCTGAGATATAGACATCAACTTCATTCTGTTAATGTAGTCACTTATACTGCTGCATTCACATAGCTTGGTATATTACAATACACACCTAAGATCAATTCTTCTCATTAGATCCCCATCCTCAGTGCTGTCCACATGTCTTTTGCTGACATTTTCGCATGTATGATAGAATACACGTGTTGTTCAAAACACAAATGTACCCATGGCTCTCTCTACATCATCTGGGTTTGGACTGTCACTGGGATCAATTTTAACTTTTCGCAAACTTTCCCACTTTAGTTATTTTTCCATAGCAAACTTCCATGTCCGGGCCACAACTAGGGGGGGCTGGAGGTGCACGTGTGCCGCTGCACCCACCACCAGTGTCCTCCAGCCTGGCACCACAGGGAGGCTGCAAGCCGGATGTCCTCTGAGATTTTATTACCAGCGGGCGCCCGGCTCCTTCCCTGCAGTGTCGCGGTAACTGGAGGATGGAATTCTCTCCTGAACTCCAGCTTCTGGCTCTCCCCACGGGCACTAAGGTAGAAATGTCATAACATCTCTCCCATAGTTCTGAGGAGCAGCCGGCCGGACCTTATGATGGTGGACATAGGAGCGGTGTTTAAGGTAAGTATTTTTTTTTTTTTTTTTGTGTAAGCACCACTACAGGGGCATTTCCATATGGGCACTACTACAGGGGCATTACTATGTGGGCATTACCATATGGGCACTACTACAGGGGCATTACCATATGGGTACTACTACAGGGGCATTACTATAGGTGCCTGCTGCAGAGGGCATTACTATGGAGGTATTATCAGGGAGGGCACCAAATTACCATCTTGCCCTGGGTGACAAAAACCCTAGTTTTGGCCCTGTCCATGTTTTGTCATTCTTGGCACCTTTTAGTTTGATAAACCCCAGTATGGGTGTAGCTCCTTTGTGCATACTTCTTACCGACAAGATTATGCAGCTTCTATTTCCTCTCTGTTTGACACACTGCGCTGGAAACACTCTGTGCTGTCCTCACTCTGTGTTTGCAAGTATCTAATGGTGTCTGTGTCCTGCTGGGAATTCTGAAAACCTGGGGCCTGTGCGATTGGTGCTTGTGTGCATGGACCCATAACTTGTGGTCATGGGAATATGTGTGTACTATTGACAGATTCTAGCTATTATCTTCTAGAAGGTGCTAGATAAATAATAAGTAGAATCTGATTGGTTGCTATGAGCAACAACTCCACTTCTAAAAACTTGCACTTTAGTAAATATACCCGTAAGTAACATTATGATCAGTAATATATCTTACTTATTGTCTTTGTTTGAAGCACCACTTGCAGGCCCTCCATTGCCATCTTTTGAATCTCTGTTTTCAGGGAAGTCCGTCTCTCTAAAATAAAGCACACATATAAAAAGTAAAAATGAACATGAATGTGTTACACCATAGATACTGCAACAGTCACATCACTACTACAGTACATGTTACTGGGGATTCTGCTCCTTCCTCTACCTAATGTTCAGTCAGCGGCTTCCTGCTGCCCCCATTACCACCCTCACATCATTACACTGCCCATGTCACATGCAGCCCTATCCTCAGTAATGTTCAGTCTGTGGCTTCCTGCTGCCCCCATTAACATCCTCACATCATTGAACTGCCCATGTCACATGCAGCCCTATCCTCCTTAATGTTCAGTCCGCGGTTTCCTGCTACCCCCATTACCACCCGCACATCATTACACTGCCCATGTCACATGCAGCCCTGACCTCCCTAATGTTCAGTCTGTGGCTTCCTGCTGCCCCCATTACCACCCTCACATCATTACACTGCCCATGTCACATGCAGCCCTATCCTCAGTAATGTTCAGTCTGTGGCTTCCTGCTGCCCCCA
This sequence comes from Taudactylus pleione, assembly GCA_031769625.1. NCBI lineage: Eukaryota > Metazoa > Chordata > Amphibia > Anura > Myobatrachidae > Taudactylus > Taudactylus pleione. The sequence goes on from JAUIMM010000200.1 coordinate 31,226,026, forward strand.
TTAACATCCTCACATCATTGAACTGCCCATGTCACATGCAGCCCTATCCTCCCTAATGTTCAATCTGTGGCTTCCTGCTGCCCCCATTACCATCCTCACATCATTACACTGCCCATGTCACATGCAGCCCTATCCTCCCTAATATTCAGTCTGTGGCTTCCTGCTGCCTGTATCACCATCCTCACATCATTACACTGCCCATGTCACATGCAGCCCTGCCCTCCATAACATAGGCAAGAAGAAACTGGAGTATTTCCCTAAGCAAAGTCTTAATACCCATACTAGAAGCAAATCTCTTGAATGCTCTTTTACAGTGTAGTCTCCCTCAAACAATTTTCTTCCCTGAAGGCTTTGGCTCCAGGTATGCTGAACACTTATTCCGCAGCCTGGAGTGACTGGCAAGGTTTCCTTGTGTCAAGCAGTAAGGGATGTAAGATGGTTCATGATTTTATGTTGAAGTTTGTTTGGGTTTGGCATGAACTGAACTGTGCAAAGACAGCAATGTCTGCTGCCTTGGCCAGCATATCTTATTTTTCTTGTTTACATGGCTTTGGTTGACCCAAACAAGTCATTCTTGCTTTCGAAAGCATTGAAGGTTCGGCCTTTGGAGCAAGCGAATCCAGGTAATTATCGCAAGCCTATTGTGGCGCCTTTTGGGTAGGTGAGTTGGTGGCAGTGTTCTTCTGCGGCTTATTTTTGCACAAGAATGCTTGGGTGGCAATTCCCATTTTAGAGCTGTAAGTGGGTCACTAACTCAAGGAGGACCTGGTCTCCATCTCAGGAAGAGACCAGTGCTAGGCCAGTTTGAGGCATATGTTACTACCCAATCCAGCTTGCGCTAGGGAGGATTTCTATGCCATTTATTTAAATATGATTTCTGGGATGTGGCTGAGGTAGCACTGCATTTTCCTGCCACCATACTTAATGAATTGGTCAATAATAATTTGATCAATGGTTTTAGCTTTGACCTCAGTATTCCAAAACATCCATGTCAGAGTCTTTATTTATTTAGTTTAGTTTAGTTAAGTCTCGTGGAATAATAAAACCTATGGGTGGTTTACAAGCGAATTGCTGATTTTTAGATGTGGTTCAGTAAAAATGTTGCACTTAATTTTATTGGTAGCAAATGAGCCTTCTGTCCTCCACCAGGCTGATCCTGGTTTCCCATGTACGTTGTGTGTCTTGAGTTAAGAAATATGCCCTTGAGTTCCTCAATTTGATTTGTTACAGCACTGTCTCCTTTATTTATAGAAGGGCATCTTCTTACTTGTTTAATGTGTATTTAAGTTTGTTTAGAACAAGAGACAGTTATTACCTATGCAGTGTGAATTCACTATACCTTATCCAACTACTGTAATTCATCAGAAATACTAGACCAGGGATTCCAGTGTTGAAGTCAATGATGAAAGATAATTGTGGGGGAAAGTTGGTTGCTTTTCTTTTAATGGGTGAATGCTGACAAAAATATTTTTTTTTCCAGTTATGAATATGAGACTCCATTTTCATATTTACAAGAAGGTGTTATCTACTCTAAGAGACTGATACAGAATTGAACGCATGTCAGGCTTGCGGACGTATGTTGCGTGTTTTTGTACTGTGCATGCTCCGAAGTTGAGTGTATGCAATTCAGATGCATGTTTACTTGTGGCTGAAGGGGTGTAACTAGGTATAATGGGGTGTTTGCACGTAGGCTAAGTTTAGCAAGGGCACAACAATGGACCTGGATGCTATGCAGAATGGTGCCCAGACATTATTATGGCTGTTTTCAGATGGATCATTGCACCAGGCATAGAGATGGAGCAAGTGTGCCATGATAATGGTGATGGCTGTGACTCCAAGCCTTAGGATAACAGTGGTCTGGATGCAGAGATGCATTAAGTTCTGTGCATGCATAAGTTCCTATAAGAGGAAGATAAACAGTAAAATCGTACTTGCTGTCTTTTGCCGGAGCATCGCATGCAGGCTCTCCATTGCCGTTTTCCACATCAATCTTTTCAGCAGATTCACTTGTGCTCTGAGATATATTACTAAAAAAGAGCAAAGTTTTTAAAGAAATAAACATGAATGAATGAACCTTGTTTCATACAGAGGTATATTTGGCACCACAATCACTACTTCTATGTACTATTGGTGACTGCTGCTGCCTCCATCACCCACCTCACATCATTACACTGCCCATGTCACATGCAGCCCTGTCCTCCCTAACATTCAGTCTGTGGCTTCCTGCTGCCTCCATCACCAACCTCACACCATTACACTGCCCATGTTACATGCAGCCCTGTCCTCCCTAATGTTCAGTCTGTTGCTTCCTGCTGCCTCCATCACCCACCTCACATCATTACACTGCCCATGTCACATGCAGCTCTGTCCTCCCTAACTTTCAGTCTGTGGCTTCCTGCTGCCTCCTTTACCACTCTCACATCATTACACTGCCCATGTCACATGCGGCCCTGTCCTCTCTACTAACATAATCACGCCGGTCACTACCTTCCACAAGAACAGCAAACTCATCCCCTGCTGCTGTCACCATTCTGATGAGCTGAAGGATTATAATTCACAAGCGGTCAGGCAATCATTTTACCTTTTCAAAACAAATGCAGCAGAAACCAGGACAATGCAGAACAGGATACTGATAACAATGCCCACTATCTCTTCTTGACTCAAGACAAATTTCTGAGGCTGTAATATGGTAATATCCACAGGCTTCCCAAATTCTGAAATCAGTTTCTTCTGTATTCTTAGCATCTTGTCTGTGAGAGATCTGGAAATGCAGAAAGTGGAGAATATTTAACAACAGTTGAGAACTCACAGTATGTACTATCTGCGCTGTCCTCGTTGGACTACTGTTATGAATAGTCCGCTATAAAATCGAAGTACATGGTGTAAAACTGTTTATAATAGAAGCTGGCTGTATCACAGTCCCAGTAATTCTGATGATCATAGAGGCTAATTACTATCATTAACGGACTTAGGGCCTGATTCAGAGCCGGACGCTATTTGCGCTCGCTCGTTCATTAAAAAGGGGTGGCTATTCAAATGAACTGTTCGCTGTTTGCGGTCTGTTCACGCCTCTATGTCTAAACGAGCGAACAAAACTTGCGTTCGTTTTTTGGAAAGATCAGTACTAAAGGCACACAACACTACACAGCTCCTCCTGCTCTATTCGGCTTCCACTATCAGCGGTTCTGACATTCCTGCTACTAAACTACTTTAGCCATGTGCACTGAACCAACAAATGGGGCGAGTTGTCACTCAACATCGACAGCTCGCCCCGTCTGCTACGAGACCCCTAATGATGGAGCGCCCGTCGTTAGCCGGGTCTCACGCATGCGCACCACGGAGCCAGCTCCGTCATGCGCATGCGCTGTGGGGCGACATCTAGACCACGACCGACTCTGAATGAGCTCTAGTGTATCTTAACAAATATATCCATATACTACCGGTGGATACATTCTGAATATCTCTATAATACAGCAACATATGAGCTGTGATAGTTTGTTGCCAGTTAATTGTCACAGTTGCTGAAGATATTTCAAAGCAAAGAACCAAAAATAACAATTTGTACTCAGGACAGTTAATTTTTCACCTTGACTTATTGATTGAATCAGTGGATTTCAGTGCCCTGAACCATTAGTGTTTTTATGGGCTAATACCTGCTATAGCCAAAGAAGATATTTTAATTGGGACTATAATTGGGTTGGGTACGGGATCCCGGCGGTCAGGATGCCAGCAGTCAGAATACCGACAGCTGACACAAGAAGGTAAGTGTCCTAACCCTAAGTATGCTAACCTCCCCTGTCCCCCATTCTAAACCTCCCTTAGTGGTGCCTAACCCTAACCTCCCACCCGGTGGTGCCTAATCCCCCCTTACCGCTCCCTAAACCTAACCCTCCCTTTTATGTATATATTATTATTACATTTTATTTATCGGGCGCCACAAGTAGTCCGCAGCGCCGCACATACAGCAAAAGTCACCGAGTGCCCCCGAGCACAACACCGACACAATAAATAAATAAATAAAGCTGCACAAATTCAGGACAGTTGAGTGCGCTGCGCGCTATGGGCCTGATTCAGAGTTGGGAATAGAGAGAGAGATAGCACTTAACTGTGTACCTGGACAAACCATGTTGCAATGCAAGGGGTGTAAATACATAAAAAAAATGTTGCATGTAGGGTAAATACTGGCTGCTTTTACATGTAGCCCACAAATACTGTACAGCTTTATTATTACTCTACAATTTAGATGTCAGTTTGGACACCTCCCTCCCAAATCTAAATCTATCTACACATTTTAAATCTGCCCACCTGCAGTGCAACATGGTTTCCCCAAGATGATCAGTTGAGAGAGATATCTCTCTCTGGGCCTGATTCAGACACGCTCGTGAGCGCTGAGCACTCGCAAGCGGGTCGATGTTGGCCCAGTGCGCATGCACACGACAGAGCCGGCTCTGTCATGCGCATGTGCGAGACCCGGATAGCGACGGGCAAGCCGTCGCTCTGGTTCTCGCACCAAAGGGGGCGTGCTGTCAATGGTGAGTATCAGCACGCCCCCTTTGGTGGGCGTGGCCATGGGAACGCCTACCGTCTGGGGCCGGCCTCACTGACATCACAAGTGATGTCAGTGGGTGCTTTTGGCTCTGATAGAGCCGAAAGCACTCCAGGGCTTGCGGCAACAAGACCCTACCACAAGGGTCTTGTCGCAAGCCCGATGGTCGCTATGGTCTTGACCATCGCGACCATCTTCCTGGCCGCTCGCTATAGCTGTGGGTGGTCACCCACAGCTATACGAGCGGCCAGGAGGCCGCTCTAAAAATGAAGAAGGACAGCCCTGATTCAGAGCGAGCACTCTGTCAGAGTGTCCAACTCTGAATCCGGCTCTATGTCCTCTGGGAGTTGTAATTCCTAGCATGCTGCTTAGTAATGGCTTCAACTGAGTAACACGTCCTTCCCGGGACTACAGTACCCATCGCACCCGAGACACTGACAACCAGCTCAGCGCCCCCGTCCCGTCCTCTGTTGCCGCGCTGCTGAAGGAGAAAATCCCTGGACACCACCACCAGCTACTGGTGGGTATAAGTGACTGAGCTACCGCCACCAGGACCACGGGTGACCTGCATCTGCTTCTATACACAGCGCCTTGTGTAAAATGAGGAGGACGGCATTGCTGTGTAGTTACATTACACATAGTGGAGGGGGCAGCGATGGCATGGAGCAGGGGGGCACACATGGCAGTGCCCAGTGATGGTCTCTCCTATGTACCATATGAGGAGACAGGACATGTATAGGATATATTAGCAGGTGTGTATATGACATATATGAAATGACAGGACATGTATAGGATTAGGAGGTGTATATGCAGGGCCGGCCCGCCCATTTCGCCAACTACGCAGGTGCGTAGAGCGCCAGCCGGCAGAGGGCGCCGTGAATAGCTGCCGGGAATGCGGCATGGCCACAGACACTGGAGTAGATAGAACTCTCCAGCTCCGCTGCCAGTGTCTCCGAATCCTATGTGTATGCATGCAATGTGGCATGATGGCATCACGCCGTACACACGCCCATCTACCCGCCTGCCTGCTTGTGTTTCAGCGCTGCCTGTGCTAGTCATGAGCAGGGCTGTTCAAGTTGAGTGGACACACGGGGGCGCCACCCCATAGCTCATCAACTGTGCAGAAATATGAAAAAGTTATATGCGCTACTTGAATCCCAGCCCTGCGTGCTACAGGCAGCTTCAGGGATGCATAGCTGTCACCCCCTGCCATAGAGAGAGCCGAGCCGTTATCACCGGTGGCACTGTGCTACATGGTGGCTGGTCCTTCCCCCAGGACTAGCCACCAATAGGTTGTATTCCTACTCCTTTCCCTCATCGAGACCCCACCACTTCTATCTCCTTCCTGAGTCACAGCATGCCTCTGCTACTCCTCCTGTCTGACTCTGTCTTACACGGGAGTTGCACAATGTGACGAGACCGCCAGACTAGTGACAGCCTTCTACAGGTGTGGTGGTAAGTATCTGGGGAGGGGGAAATGTGTTAATGTTATTTGAGAGGTGTGGGTTGGGGGGTATATTAATGTGATCTGAGGGGTGGGGGTGTGGGGGTTATATTATTGTTATTTGAAGAGTGTGCTGTGTATTATGTTGGGAGGTGATGTGTTGTGTTGGGTAGGGGTTTATTAATGTTATTTGAGGGCTGTGCTGTATATTATGTGGGGTGGGTGGTTAATAATGTTACTTGAGGGATGTGCTGTGTATTATGTGGGGTGCTGGGCATATTAATGTGATCTGAGGGGTGGGGTGTATTATGTGGTGTGGCCCGGCTATATTATCATTATTTGCGATGCGTGGGGTGTATTATTATGTGTGGTGGTGGTTTATTAATGTTGTTTGAGGGGTGTGCTGTATCATGTTGGTTTGAGGGATATTAATATTATTTGAGAGGTGTGGGGTGTATTATGTGGGGTGGGGGTATATTAATGTGATCTGTGGTGTGGTGGTATATTGTTATTTCAGGGGTGTGCTGTGTATTATGTAGGGTAGGGGTGTGATGTTGGGTGGGGGTTTATTAATGTTATTTGAGGGGTGTGCTGTGTATTATGTGGGTGGGGATGTATCATGTGGGATGGGGGTTATTCATATTTTTTGAGAGGTGTTGGGTGTATTATGTTTCCCACTAGACCATGCTCCTTTATTTTTTTTCTGGGCGCGTGCATTCGGCCCGTGCATTGGTACCCCTTGGGGCGGCAATATTTTTTATTGCTTACCTAAAAAATTTGTCTTGCGCCGGCCCTATGTATATGACATATATATACAGTATGAGGTGACAGGACATGTACTGGCACGAGGGGGGGGGTACTAATTCCCCGGGCCCTGGATTTCTGGAGGGGCCCGGCAGGGGGCTCAGGTGTGGCACGCTTTGCCCCCCTCTTACATCACAGCAGCCCAGCACACCTCATTATTTCCCCAGGCTCGGGCTTGCTGGAGGAACCCAGCACCACCCCACCCCCCTCCCTCTTACATCAAAGCAGCCCAGCATGAGCTGCTGTGTGCTGGGCTGCACTGGGAGACTGCTCGCGGCTGCTAAGAAGCTGATCGTTTCCCCTGCTGGTTATGCGCCTGGCTGAGGGGGCTCAGAGCGCCCCCCATCCTGGCGTGCAGCACTGCAAAACTTTACTTTTTCTTTTTTAACCGAAGGGGGCGAGACCACGCATCCCGTGATTAGGCCACACTCCCTTTTACCCGGGCCCGCCGCGGCTCTGCGGGCCTGTGTACTGAATATATTAGGAGGTGTGGATGACAGGACATGTATATATTAGTAGGTGTATATATGACATACATACGTGGAGTGTTAGAAGAACATGTATATTATACATATATGACATAGTGGAAGGTGAGGGGGACAGATGAGGCTGTTGGACCCCGCCATCCCCCTGGACCCACCCTGACCATAGTTTCGGTTTCGGTCTATCTAACACCTGGAGATCAGTCTCCACCTGAGCCTTGACTGTGCCGCTGCTGCCGGGATATCCGCTTCCCCCTCCCCGCCTGGAGACATGATCCAGACCGGTTTCTTCAACCTTCTGACCTGGTATGTCCTCGGACGCCGCCATCTTCCCACCCTGACCGTAGTTTACATTTACTTCCCACAGAGAGCTGTCAGTCACAGCTGGCACACAGCACACACAGCCACCCTGTGTTTCATACCTGAGGGCTCAGTCAACAGGGGGCTTCATCTCACAGCCTGTCTGAAACTATTATCTACATAGAACACCATGTTTCCCCTCCCGGTCCTGCAGTCTGCACTGTACTGGGCTGCATGGTCTCCAGGAAGTGCGAGAGGGTCCCCTGGTTGGTGTACTGTACAATACACAAGGGGGTCCAGCTGTGTGAAATATCTGGTAGATGGCAGCAGAAATGTACACCAGGGAGGGAGTGCTCGCCGCCACTCACAGCCGGACGGGAACATGCTCCCCGTGGGCAGACACAGGTGGCTCAGCACAGTGGCATCACTCCGGGACATCGGCATCACACACAGAGGCAGCAGGAGTTTCGGTGTGAAGGAAGTTGTAAGATGTGCAGCCGCCTCTTCTTGTTGGTGCCTTATTACCTGCTTTCTGCTATCCCCTTCTGCTGTGTCTCATCGGTGCAGCCCACTGCTCCCGAAGCCCTGGATGTGTCGTTTCGGTCATTTCCCCCTGCCCTCCGCCCGGAGACATGATCAAAACTGGTGTCCTCTTACTGACCCGGTGTGTCCTCCTGTGAGCGCCGGGCGTGCGGCCGCTGTGCTGCTGGGCCTTGTACTGTTTGTGTATATATATATATTTATATATATATATATATATATATATATATATATATATACATACAATCTTGCAGCCTACACCAATACATAAACTATATATACTTGTATACACCTATATACTTGTATACACCATATACATCCAATATATACACTGTACACCTAATAAAAACGGGAAGCGGGCTAAAAGGCGACCATGTTTGTTCAAGTGAAGCCACTGTACCCCCCCCCCCCCCCTGCAGGAGGTCACCAACTGAGCATACGCAGCAAGTTAAACTTCCCTATCTTTAAAAAGGGGCATATTTTAGCCAATTGTTAAAAAACTGTAACTTTCTCAATTGCCTGTACCACAAAAGGCCGTACACGGAATGGGTATGAAATACCGCCGGCCGTCAGCGGCAGGCCGACATCAGCAGAGTTCCGAGCAGCGGAAGCCCGACAGCGCTGGAAATCCCGATCGTGGATAGGTGAGTATGTACTAACCTAACCTAACCCCCCTAATCCTAACCCTCCTTAGCGGTGCCTAACCCTAACTTCCCCCCCAAGTGCCTAACCCTAATCCCCCCTCTAAGTTCCTAACCCTATCCACCCCCTTCCCCGCTGCCTAAACCTAAGTCCCCCGGGGGGTGCCTAACCCTAAGTCCCCCCCGGGGGTGCCTAACCCTAACCCTCCCTCCCCCTAGCCTAACCCTAACTCTCCCGGGGGGGTGCCTAACCCTAAGTTCCCCCCCCCAGGAGCCCTAAACCTAACCCTCCCTCCCACGGCTGTCCGCTCGCGGCGCCCGGCATCACTACGATCGGGATGCCGGGCGCCTGTCTCCCGGCGTCTGGGAAATGCGGCCGTCTACATCTAGACGCCCGGCATTTCACCCTTGCCGGGATATGACCGTCGGGAAGCCGGCTGCCGGTATTTAGGCAGTCGGCTTCCCGATTGCTTCCCCCGTACACTGCAACAAGAGGTACCTAACAATACAAACCTCAGTTCTTCAGGTCCATGCCAAATTTCAGTTCAGTACGTCCAATAGCTTTTGAGATGTAGCCCCTCAAACACCATGCCCCCATCTCAGGAATTCCCTATGGGAGAATTCCAATTATTACCTCCTCTGGCACCGCTCGAACCAAAGGATTAAACTCATTAATGTGAGCGGTGCCAGGGTTCATTACTGTGATAATGTGCCCACACCAAGCCCAAAACACCACCAGCCCCACTCTATCACAAAAATGTATGTAATTCCCCTCCAGTTCACCTAATAAAAACGGGATGCGAGCTAAAAGGCAGCCATATTTGTGCACCCAAGTGAAGCCACTGTACACCCCCTGCAGGTGGCCACCAACTGACATTGCTTAGCAAGTTGACAATTCCCTATCTCTATAATGTGGCATTTGTGGGTTAATAGTTTAAAAACTATAACTTTCTCAATTACCTGAACCCCAAAAGGCCCTACCCTGGAACAAGAGCTACCTAATAAAACAAACCCCAAGTCTAAATTCGTCCCCTACCCTGACTTAAGCCTTCCCAAAAATTCCCCATAGACTACAGCAGAAAAGTGGTCCTAATTGAAAGTGGTCGAAAAAACTGACAGTTGGAAATGTAGATTGTTCCCAAATCCTCATTTATTTATTTTTGCCCTGAAGTATGGCCTACAGCACCGAGCGACAGTTCTACCCGTCCATTCCAACTTTCAGCTCGGTACATCCAAAAGCTTTTGTGGGGTTAGCCCCTTAAACACCATGCCCACTCCTCAGGAATTCACTATGGGAGAATTCCGTTTTTTTCCAATTCAACCTTAACATAAGGGCACAACTACGTCCTTATAATAAAGCACTTTGGAATTTTTTGCTGACTTTCCTCCTCTGAATAAATTAGTGACATCATGATCACGTGCCGTATCAGACTTTTTTTTTTTCTTGTCTAACTTTGCTAACCTTGGTAAGTGCCCCTGTTTTTTCATCTTTGTGAATACTGGATCTATGTGGGTTCTTTGGGTAAAATATATTTATTTTTTAGTGTGGGTGTATCATTGCTTTAAATACATAACAATGAAGAACATTTTAGTTTAAATATTTTATTACCATGTTATCAAATTAGGTGTTAGTGATAGATTGTTTTAAGTATGTATTTTTTTTTGTTCTGAGAGTACACTGTGAAAGAGATCTGATGTTCCATGTGAGGTTACTTACAGCTTGTGCACGGTAAGTGAGGCTGGGTCGGTTGTGATGTGTGTGCAAGATGTGACATTACTAAGATGCAGGCTGACATCTCAAGGCTCTTACCTCTCCAGCTCCTGTTTACTTGTGCCAACAGCTTGAAATTGAATGTCTGTATCTTGTTTATTTTTGGCATCAGAATCTAGGTTATCTAATGTAATGTTCTGCTGCAGCACGTCTTCCAGAATCCTGTAATAGATACACAACTCTATATATAATTCAGTCTGATTAAGAATTATCTACAGTAGTAGCTAGGTATTTTTAGCTCAGATGAGACCATCAGCATTTCATATGACAACAAAGGTGCAATAGACTTATCCTCCATTCCAGGATTGAGCACCATGATAGATCTATTCTAAACAAATTGCCATAAAACGCCATTTCATTATGGAGCTGGTAGACAGTGCCTTAGTCAGAGTATTTCATGTGACCAGTGAAGAAAATGCTTTAACTACAGTAAATGTCTGACGTAACATGTACTGAATGTCTTCTTATGGAGCGTACACACGGTCAGATTTGTCAGACTTGTCAGATTTGTCAGATGAACGATTGAACGATTTGAACGATTGAACGATTTTTGACTGCATTAAAATGAATGGAATCGTCCAAGTCTGACTGCAAACCCATCAGATGTCAGATATCGTTATCTGACAAACGGGAACGCGCATCGTTGATCGTCCATCGTTCAGGCATGTCAGATATGAACGATTTTCCTTCAGATATGAACGACTGAACGATTTTTAAATCGTTATCGTCCATATCTGAAGAAAAAATCTGATCGTGTGTATGCACCATTACAGATATGTGGACTGGAATACATTTGCATGTTGATGCATTTTGTTATTTTATGTTTACATAACACCCTCATGTTTTTTGTTATAGGTAAGACCAGTGGCATATCTAGGGGGGGTCGAGGAAGGCTCGCGCCCTCGGGGGGAGGGAGGGTTTTAGCGCTGCTGGCCTCGGCCCAGGACACTGGTCAGTGCAGTACCGTGCGGTCTGCACTACACAGTAACAAACACCGCCGCCGGCTAGTACACTCGTACTACCCGGCGGCAATGTGTTTGTTTTGGCAGCCAATGAGAGTCAGACAGACTCTCATTGACTGCTGTGCTGCACCCACTGCCAGAGCTGGACAGGAGCTCACTCATGAGCTCCATCTCCTGGCTCCCAAAGTGGGTGATGGGAGAGACGTCATGACGTCTCTCCCATAGTGCAAAGCTGACTAGCCCGGGAGGACGGAGAAGCGGGCGGCGGCAGCGCAGGAGCGGGGATTCAGGTAAGTTTTGTGGGTTTTTTTATGTGTGTCTTTGTCTGGCACTGCTAGGGGTGGCACTGCATAGGAGCGACTACTACTGGAGACACTGCATGGGGGGACTACTAATAGGGGGCACTGCATAAGGGGGACTACTGCTGGGGACACTGCATAGGGGCGACCACTACTGGGGATACTGCAAAGGGGGGGGGGATACTACTTGGGGCTCTACTGGGGGCACTGCATAGGGGGGACTACTACTGGGGGCACTATATAAGGGGCACTGCATAGGGAGGACTACTACTGGGGGCATTATATAAGGCGCACTGCATAGGGGGGACCACTACTGGGGCCACTGCATAAGGGGGGACCACTACTGGGGCACTGTATAAGGGGCACTGCATAGGAGGGACCACTACTGGGGGCACTGTATAAAGGGCACTACTGAGAGCGCTGCATGGAAGGGAAACCCTACTGGGGGCACTGTATAAGGGGCACTGCATAGGGCGACCACTACTGGCGCACTGCATAGGGGGGACCACTACTGGGGCACTGTATAAGGGTCACTGCATAGGGCGGACCACTGCTGCGGCCACTGTATAAGGGGCATTACTGGGTGCACTGCATAAAAGAGACCACTACTGGGGGCACTGCATGGGGGGACCACTACTGGGGGCACTGCATGGGGGGACCACTACTGGGGGCACTGCATAGGGGGTACTGCATAGGAGGGACCACTACTGGGGGCACTGTATAAAGGGCACTACTGAGAGCGCTGCATGGGAGGGAACCCTACTGGGGGCACTGTATAGGGGGAACTACTACTGGGGCACTGCATAGGGGGAACTACTACTGGGGCCACTGCATAGGGGGAACTACTACTGGGGCCACTGCATAGGGGGAACTACTACTGGGGCACTGCATAGGGGGAACTACTACTGGGGCACTGCATAGGGGGAACTACTACTGGGGCCACTGCAAAGGGGGAACTACTACTGGGGCCACTGCATAGGGGGAACTACTACTGGGGCACTGCATAGGGGGAACTACTACTGGGGCACTGTATAAGGGGCACTGCATAGGAGGGACCACTACTGGGGGGCACTGTATAAAGGGCACTACTGAGAGCGCTGCATGGGAGGGAACCCTACTGGGGGCACTGCATAGGGGGAACTACTACTGGGGCCACTGCATAGGGGGAACTACTACTGGGGCACTGCATAGGGGGAACTACTACTGGGGCACTGTATAAGGGGCACTGCATAGGAGGGACCACTACTGGGGGCACTGTATAAAGGGCACTACTGAGAGCGCTGCATGGGAGGGAACCCTACTAGGGGCACTGTATAAGGGGCACTACTGAGAGCACTGCATATGGGGGGACCACTACTGGGGGTACTGTATAAGGGGCACTACTGAGAGCACTGCATGGGGGGACCACTCCTGGGGGCACTGCATAAGGGGAACTACTACTGGGGCACTGCATAGGGGGAACTACTACTGGGGCACTGTATAAGGGGCACTGCATAGGAGGGACCACTACTAGGGGCACTGTATAAAGGGCACTACTGAGAGCGCTGCATAGGAGTGAACCCTACTGGGGGCACTGTATAAGGGGCACTACTGAGAGCACTGCATATGGGGGGACCACTACTGGGGGTACTGTATAAGGGGCACTGCATAGGGCGAACCACTGCTGGGGGCACTGTATAAAGGGCACTACTGAGAGCGCTGCATAGGAGGGAACCCTACTGGGGGCACTGTATAAGGGGCACTACTGAGAGCACTGCATAGGGGGGACCACTACTGAGGGCACTGTATAAAGGGCACTACTGAGAGCGCTGCATAGGAGGGAACCCTACTGGGGGCACTGTATAAGGGGCACTACTGAGAGCGCTGCATGGGGGGACCACTCCTGGGGGCACTGCATAGGGGGAACTACTACTGGGGCACTGCATAGGGGGAACTACTACTGGGGCACTGCATAGGGGGAACTACTACTGGGGCACTGCATAGGAGGGACCACTACTGGGAGCACTGTATAAAGGGCACTACTGAGAGTGCTGCATAGGAGGGAACCCTACTGGGGGCACTGTATAAGGGGCACTACTGAGAGCACTGCATAGGGGGAGACCACTACTGAGGGCACTGTATAAAGGGCACTACTGAGAGCGCTGCATAGGAGGGAACCCTACTGGGGGCACTGTATAAGGGGCACTACTGAGAGCACTGCATAGGGGGGGACCACTACTGGGGGTACTGTATAAGGGGCACTACTGAGAGCACTGCATAAGGGGGACCACTACTGGGGGCACTGTATAGGGAGACCACTGCTAGCGGCACTGTATAAGGGGCATTACTGGGGGCACTGTATGAGTGGTACTACTGGGGGCACTGTATAAGGGTGCACTACTCGGGGCACTGTATAAGGGGCACTACTACAGGGGGTACTGCATAATGGGCACTACTACAGGGGGCACTGCATAATGAGCACTACTACAGTGGGCATTGCAAGAGGGGCACTACTACTTGGGGCATTAAGGTTCATATGGAAAGGAATGTTCCCAGAGTGACGAGAAATGGTGGCGTGTCATGTTGCCACGCCCCATTTTCCAGTGACCACGCCCCTTGTGGCATGTGACCATGCCCACTTTTTCGGCACGCGTCTTTGATGAGCGCACCTACTTAGGGGACGGCTCTGTTTTTTAACTTGCCCTGGGCTCCAAATACCTTAGTTACGCCACTGGGTGAGATGCCCTAATGTGAGACCGCCTTGAACTGTTTCCTGCACTAGGCCCTGAATCAGCAGCCGGGGTGAGGTCTCCGACCTGTGCATGGGCGGCTACACCATAAGTCTTTTTCTCTCCTCCATCCTCTCAGTGTAAGGACGTGCCCCTGAGTAGTCCCAAAACTATTGGAACATAGGTGTATTTATAATGTGTGCAAGGTGTGCAGGTGCACACGGAACCCTGGGACAGGAGGGGCCCTGAGATCTGCTGTGAGGACTAACCTCCATTGCACACTGCTCCCACCTACCATCGCAGTGTCTGCCAATAATATTCATCTCATGGACATGATCTTTAGTACGAAGATGTTTATTGGTTAAGAAATAGCAGAGTGCGTACAATTGCGTGCGACTCTATATCAGCCTCTATGTTTCTCCCTGATTCTTAGTTGCTCGCTATGTTGGAAGTAGTTGTTTGATTTTTTTATTTATGTACTGCACATGAGTCTAAGAGGTATATTTATCAAAGTTACATTTTGCATTCAAAATCCCACATTTACTAAAATTCGATTTTGGAAGCCTCTAAATCGAATTCGATTTTGAACAGTGATTTCTTGTTCAATTTTACATGCCCATGTCCAAATCGGAAACCAAATTAAACACAAAATCGAACAAACAATTGAACTTCAAATCCCCAAAATAATAAACCTGCTTCATTCTGGAATTTTTAGCATGAGCAGGCGTGAATTACACAGATCCATGCACAGATCAGTAAGATTTTTTCATGTAATATTTATTTTTCAGGTGAACTAGAGGTACCAGCAGGTCCTTAATGCCCCGCATGCTGGTACTTCTAGTTCTCCAAGTACCAGCATGCGGGGGAGGCTTGCAGGGACCTTTAGTTCTCCTGTAAAAGTCAATGTTATTTCATCTATTTTATACACAATCAACCCGGCACCCACCGGCCAGGGGTTGCCCCGGACTCACGAGCGTCATCTGCGACATTCACTGGGCATTATAATTAGCGGGGTCCATGCTGCCCAATAAAGAATGGTCCCTGCTGTTGTTCCGTCACTGCCTGCATCGGTAAATGTGTATGCACTTGCAGATGCTGGCACCCCTGCCGGGTCCCGCTGATGTCGTACACACTAGACATCGTCTAGTGTGTACCCGGCATAAAATGTACCAAGCTGTATTTCAGTGTCTAAGAACACTGACAGTGGGCGCCTCAGTCCTTGCACAGTAATATGCACGTATGTTCACCAGGGCTGACACTAGCATTAGTCGTAGACGTGACTTCAGCAAAAGATGCTAAGTGGTCACAGCAGCTTACAACTGAGAATCAGCCCCTATACGTGAATATTCTCCTGCGCACAGAATTGTCTCACGCTGGTCGCTCTCAAGTTGTCCCTGTACCTCTGTTCTGCACTATTTAGTTTGTTGGTTTTGTGTTGTTTTTTATTCCAGCCCATTATACAGGGTTGAACACTTTGTGGCACCTTACAAATAAGTAAATTAATAATAATTTGCTTAACCCACTGCATAAAATACAAAGCTCTACCTGATAATTTTTGGAATGTGAGATTGGACTTCATTTAATGTCTGATTTATTTTAATTTCTACGACGTCGTCTGAAGATGGTGGGGATTCCACCTTGATCTGTAAAGTAAAAAATGTTTTTATTACAATCATTTCCCATTCCTGTACATAAGACTTGCTAAGGGCATTTGCAATTCAAAAGTGGGGTACGGACCTGAGAACAAGTACAACAGGCACAAACACATTAAGGTAAAACTATTCAAATACAAATATACATTGTTACATTATAGTCATGATAAGTTTCATGATAAAGGACTTCACACAGTTGTGACTCTTTGGTATTTACATTTATGTTATTTGAACTGCTTGCTGAATATTGGGAGTATGCATGAAAAGAAAATAACATTTTGCTGAAAAGATTTTGGAGCATATACAGTATATCACCAACCAATCAGCTTATAACTTACAATTTGCGGGCTGTGTTTAAGAAATGATAGTTTGGAGCTGATTGGTTGGTGATATATATTTCACAATTTTATCTCACTTCAAGCTTGATACATATGCCCCATTATCAGAGAAGTGCAGCAAGGTATACCAGTCATTAATACTAGCATCTATTATAAGTAAGTAGCAAATGTATATGTAGTCTACAGTCAAATGTAGGCAGAAAACACTATGCTGCCTAATGTACAGAGATGCTACCACTAGGGCATGTTGCACAAACATCTCAGCCACGGCTCTATTTATTAACATTATTTTTACTAAAATAATGTGAAAAAGGGTGTTTTCACACTCTTTTCACATTATTTTAGTATCACCTGCAGTTACTAAAGGGCAATTGAAGTAGAATTCATAAAATTCTACTCCAACCCCTAATTATCACTTATTTTTAGTAATCAGATCGCATTTCCCATAATTGTAATGGGAAATGTGATCTGACCAAAGTTACTAAAAAATAAAATGTGAAAAAATACCAGGGAAAGCTCTGTGATAATAACGCCACCTGGAGGTGGCGTTATCCAGGGTCTTCCCCGGTTACTGGACTCCTGCTCCGCTATAAAGGGCAGAGCAGAGCCCGGAGCCGGCCCCAGTGATCAGCTGTGTGGTCTAAACAGACCACACGCTGATTCACTGTAAAAAGTAAAAAACCCCAAACTTACCTGAGTCCAGGGACCTGAGTTCGGGGCTCTGGTGATGTCCTCCCTCCGGGCAGCTGGTCTCCCATGCTACACTAGGGCCCAGTCGTCACCTGACAGGGTCCCAGTGCAGTATGGGATGTCACCCGACAGGAGCGACAGAGGACATCACGGGAGGCCCGATAACTGCAGGTAAGTGTAAGGAAGGGAAGGTGGGGGGTTGCAGGGGTCCGCGATGGGGGGGCGGGGCTTAGCACCAGGGGGGGGCTTAGCGCTGGGGGGGAGGTAGCAGCGGCAGCCGTTCGGCGCATGTGCAGGGCACTTGTCACTGTATTTTTTGTGTAAATTCCGTGATAAGGCTCCGGAGGGGATTCGCAGGGATAGAACTTTATCGCAAGCTGTGTCCCTGCAATGGATTTGTAGTAAATCCCTGTGATATTGCCTACAATCTGCATTACAAATGCGGATTGTAGTAAATAGAGCCCCCAGTCTTACACAGAGTACAAAACATATATGGATAAAGAATTCCAGCATACAGAAAAATCTTAATGTTTCATTAAATTAATGAATGTTAGCAAGTTAATTATGCAAATATAAATGTAAAATATGTATATATTCACATATATAACAATATGATCCCTGTACATAAAGTATAAAAGGTAATCTGAGGAGAGGGCCCAGGCTTATGCTGGTTCACATTATGACAGGGGACCTCACACTCTAAGTCCCTAACTTCAATGCTTGTCCTCACCCAGTTCACTTCTTCAGCCTGTGTTTTCCACTGACACTAGAAACCATCTCCTGACTGTACCTTTCTTTCCAGTTACCGCCTCATTCCTTTTCTAAATTTGCTTCCAAACGACTTTAGTGACCAACTTTCTATCCACTCAATCTGCTCTTCTACACCAAAACTGAACAACAATCTATTTATATCTACGTCAAAGGGTCACTTATCCCTTCTCATCCTCATTGACCTCTCTGCAGCTTTGGATACAGTTAACCATCCTCTTCCCCGTAAACTCCTGACTCTGTAGATGCTGAAATTTCTGATAATTCCTCTCCTCCATTCCCTCAATCTATTGAGGTCCCCCAAAACTTTGTTCACTTCTATACAGACTATCTTTACGTTTTATTCATCTTTTTTGTCCCATGTGACAAACTGCCTCTCCATCTTTGGACTTGGATGTCCCAAAGCTAGCTACAGCTCAACTTGTCCTACACAAAGCTCATCATCTTCCCTCCTCCTTGTATTACCACCTCTTTCAATTTCCATCACTGTTAATTTCATACTTTCATACTTGGTATAATCTTCAACTCCGCAGTCAACTTATTCCATTTACATAGAAACACTGCCAAAATATGACCCTTTCTCAATTTGAACATCACCAAAGCACATATCCATGCTTTCATCATCAATTACCTTGACTACTTCAACTTCCTGCTATCTGTACTTCCTTTTACCCTTCTTTCCCCTCTACAATCCATATTAAGTGCCATAGTATTGATAGGTCGTCTTCTCCTGACATTCACTGTATCAAATCCCTACACTGGTTCACCCTTACCTCCAGGATTCTATTGAAGTGGCTTATCTTCAGCTTTAAAGCCGTAAATGAGTCCTCATCTTCATACATCACTGACCTAGTCACTGTTGGAAATGCATGTGTACAGGTGCGATGATATGGCATAGTTATGTACACACCAGCGGAATGCCTTATCACTACAGACAGCCCAGTTGCTTAACCAGTACGATGGTTTATTGAAAGATATATGATGTACAGCCATATTTACTGTGAAACACTGGTTATAATGGAGCATAGCTTGGGTGGAGCGACATAGCTTGAGGGGAGTGGGTTTTGAGACAGCTCACTAGCCGTTGACTGTATATAGCTTGGGGATGCTGGAACAGCAGTTAATGCAGGATAATACGTCCGTCTCCCACTGTGTTGCTCTCTCAAAGTAAAAGCAAGATGGCCCCGCACATGCTCAGTAGTTACTTCGGTGGCCATCTTTGAATAGGGAATGAAGCCTCAGCTGAAAAAATATAATGGAGTCTGTGCAGTAGCACACTCCCTTATCAGCTCTCCCTCTTGCCTTCTTGTGGAACTTCCTACCAAGCTTTAGAAGACTCTTCCTCAACATTGAGAAAAAGGTACTAAAGGTCTAGCTACAGTACATGGAAATCTAGTGACTATAAAGTATATATTAGATGAACAAAAACATTAACATAATTATTAGAAATGATGTACTCCCCAGAGAAGGGCTGGTCCAGGAAGAGATGTGATTGCCAATGTTGATGTGTAGGCAGAAATGGATTTTCCATTACTAGGGTGTAGAGTCGAAATACAAATGTATTCTTACTGGTATTGGAGGTTGAAGGGTTAAACTACCTGAATTCATGAATTTTATTAATAAGGTTTTGTTATTTATAAGGAACAGCAGAAGGGCACCATGAGAAATGGGGCTGCTGAGGCATTCTGTGTCCTCGTGTAGGGTTAGGGAGTCCCCGATATGGAGTCACCTACTCTAAAGCAAAGCATTTAATTGGCTAGAACAGAGGCAAATGAAAAGGAAAGGGTTTACGCTGAAAGTAATATCCAGCAAGGTGATTTGGAGTGAAGATGTAACATGATTGCAACGATCTAGAAAAATAAAAATCTGTAGACTTAATATATTAAAAGGTTTATTATCACCATGGGGGAGGACAATAACCGTTATGTAGTTTAAATATTTTACTTTAATCTGAGGCCAGCAATACTGCAAACTTTTTGGAACAGACACAATGAAGGTATGCGGCCACTCCTATAGGGGTAAGGAGTTCCAGGTTATGATATGAGCACTCCAGCAAGCTCTTGTACTGTACATAATAAATGACATGCAGAAATCCTTCACAGTGGAGAACGCCATCTTACCTGAACAACAGTTTGGTCAGAGACACCGTAGGGATCTGTAGCCTGGACTGTGAAGCTAAATATTCCAGCTTTTCCTGTCAAAGATCCAACTATAATCTGTCCAGTGTGTTTATCAATTCCAAATTCTTCCCCTGTTTGGTTCACCAAGCTGTAGATAAGGGCTTCATTCGATATTACATCTTGGTCTTTAGCCTTTAAAACAATGTGTTTACAGGCATTAAAATGAAACAAATCAAACACATTGTAAGTATTTTGGCAATGAAAAAAGTCTCCTCAGTATAGTATAGGAATTCCTGCTCCGCAAGTAAAATAGACGACCTCAATGATAGACAACCTAAATGTATGCGGTGTAATAAGAGATGTTTCTCTATTGCATGTTTTCCAGAACTAGACCGCTCGTTTGTAGTGAAATGAATACTGTTATATTCTAGATAGTGTTACACATGATTTCAACCATTTAATTCATGGATACACAACTTTTACAACAGCAAGAAGCATCTTTAGCCAACAGGAGACCAAAAGAACCAATAAGTGCCTGGACAATAAGGAAGATTTTCTAAGGCTAATTATTGCACAAATAGATTTTTTATTTTATTTTTTCCCCTAATTTTACAATGAAAATATCAGAGCACCTGACTGATACTTTGCTCCTTGGCGATACTGGTTGGCAATAAAAACTAATAATGATAATGTATTTTAGCATTTCTTCTTGATCCCTGTGATCGCCAACCTGAGATGGTGATAGCGATAGGAGTACAGCAGGCAGTACTCGTGGAATGGGTATGAAATCCTGGCGGCTCAATAGCCGCTGGTTCAAATCTCGATGCCGGAAACCCGCACAGTTAAGTATGCTATCCCTAAACCTCTTCCCTCCCTAACTCTAACCCTTCCTTAGTGGTGCCTAACCTCTCTCCTAGTGCCTAACCCTAATCTCCCCCCCTCGTGTTGCTTAACCCTAACTTCCCCTTCCTGCACCCTAAACCAATCCCCCCGGGTCCGGGGGGGTTGCCTAACACTAATGTCCCCCCAGGGGTGCCTAAACCTAGCGCCCCCATCCCCGGGGACAGTGCACTACTTACCTCCGTCCGGACGTTTGGCATTCCGTCGTTCGGGATGCCGACGCCGGTATTCTGTTGTCATTCGTCGCTATATCGACGGCCGGTATCCCGTCCGCCGGCATTTTAACTACATCCTGTATTCGTACCCCAGCTCTTCTTGTTTAATAGCTTGATAAATAGGGAGAAAATACTGCTCACATATCATTTCAAACCTTTTAAGCCAGACTCAGGGAGGGGTAGGGTATGATACGAGTGTTCATATGCAGAATGTCCACATTCATTATGTCAATACCATACGTCTACATTTTCAGATTGTTGACAGAAGACATGTCGACATCCACATTGTCAACACCGACATAATGTCAACATTTTCTGAAAGCAGACATTGTGTATATTGACAGTCACCGTGTAGACAGTACAATTGGCAGTTCCTACAATTATCAGTCAGGGGGTCTGCCCGGGCTGCAGTTCTATAATCATATATTGCCCATGAGCAGAAAATCTAGCCGGGGAGTAAATGAAAAAATAAACGCGGATGCGCAGCTGCAGTAAAACAGCTTTTAGGGCTGTATAGTCTGCATCCCCTAGAAGCACATTATGGCCGGCGATTAGCACAATGTGGCCTTCCTGCTGGAGGCTCTGCCTGCTAATCACAATCTGTACTGTGAGTCCACCCCCCCCCCCCCCCACCCTCCTGAGACTGCCAGCCCTATATAAGATTAGCAGGCAGAACTTCCAATAATAACACACTACACAGCCAACTGCTCCCTATGCAGGGCAGGAGGTCTACACAGGGAGATGGTCTCTTGCTCCCTGCTGTGCCTGACCTGCTCTAGCGAGAACTTGGTTGTAGTACACAAGGGTGATTGCAGGGGTGGGGAGAGGGTTTGCCGGGACTGGAGCTCACTGTGGATGGTGGAGCAGTGGCAGAAATTCCTGGTGGGGGCTGCAGTTCTAGCTCACCTGGGTAAAATCCACCACTGGACACTACTATTTTAGCCTAAAACTAACTCCAACACTAATTGCAGCCTAAACTTAACGCTATATGTAGCATAATCCTAATTGCATGTGTCTGTATTGTCACTGTTGAAATTCACAATGTCAACATTTTGAACATGTCAACGGCAACTTTGTGAAAGTCAACATGTTATCTTACAACTTTCAGAACATTCTGGTGTCAACATTTTGATTGTCGACATTCTGAATGTTGACTGGAACCCTCAGAGAGAATGTAAGATAACTTGCCAGTGACGAATGAACAAATAAGCTAATGATGTCTGGGTAGATTGTTAACAATTTCTGTCTAGTTTCTATCACATGAGCTGGGTTTTGGTCATTTATTGTAGTAATAATTTATATAAACATTAATATAAAAAAGTGATTTGCACCCACCGTGTCAGAACACATTTTTGTGTCACAATGCCTTAAAATCTGTTTAATGATGCTAAGAAGATTACACATAATATAACTGTAAATATTAAAGATGAGCTGTCATTCACTTTGGGTTTAAAAAACAATTAGATTTTTACATAATTCCCATTTAAGTACTTAAAAATTCGGAAATTGTTGTGCTACAAAATCTTACTTTAAATCACTCAGAGGCATATTCTTGTTAATGATGATTATCACCATTTTGGTATTGTGCAGGAAAGTCTATGCTGAGCTGAGATAAACATGTAAAATATATTTGGAATACTATGTATTTTCCTAATGATGTAACCCCATATAAAAAAATTCAAATTTGGGTATCTTGCTCGAGGTTGTACCGACGAGATTGTGCTGACTAGGTTGTACAGGTGAGGATGTGACGAGATCGTGTTGGCAAGGGGTTGTGCTCCTCACCACAACCTTGCCAGCACAATCTCGTCACACCCTCCCCAGCACAGTCTCATCACACCCTCCCCAGCACAATCTCGTCACACCCTCCCCAGCACAATCTCGTAACACCCTCCCCAGCACAATCTCGTCACACCCTCCCCAGCACATTCTCATCACACCCTCCCCAGCACAATCTCGTCACACCCTCCCCAGCACAATCTCGTCACACCCTCCCCAGCACAATCTCGTAACACCCTCCCCAGCACAATCTCGTCACACCCTCCCCAGCACATTCTCATCACACCCTCCCCAGCACAATCTCGTCACACCCTCCCCAGCACAATCTCGTCACACCCTCCCCAGCACAATCTCGTCACACCCTCCCCAGCACAGTCTCGTCACACCCTCCCCAGCACAATCTCGTCACACCCTCCCCAGCACAATCTCGTCACACCCTCCCCAGCACAATCTCGTCACACCCTCCCCAGCACAGTCTCGTCACACCCTCCCCAGCACAATCTCGTCACACCCTCCCCAGCACAATCTCGTCACACCCTCCCCAGCACAATCTCGTCACACCCTCCCCAGCACAATCTCGTCACACCCTCCCCAGCACAATCTCGTAACACCCTCCCCAGCACAATCTCGTCACACCCTCCCCAGCACATTCTCATCACACCCTCCCCAGCACAATCTCGTCACACCCTCCCCAGCACAATCTCGTCACACCCTCCCCAGCACAATCTCGTCACACCCTCCCCAGCACAATCTCGTAACACCCTCCCCAGCACAATCTCGTCACACCCTCCCCAGCACATTCTCGTCACACCCTCCCCAGCACAATCTCGTCACACCCTCCCCAGCACAATCTCGTCACGCCCTCCCCAGCACATTCTCGCCACGCCCTCCCCAGCACAATCTCGTCACACCCTCCCCAGCACAATCTCGTCACACCCTCCCCAGCACAATCTCGTCACACCCTCCCCAGCACAATCTCGTCACACCCTCCCGAGCACAATCTCGTCACACCCTCCCGAGCACAATCTCGTCACACCCTCCCGAGCACAATCTCGTCACACCCTCCCGAGCACAATCTCGTCACACCCTCCCGAGCACAATCTCGTCACACCCTCCCGAGCACAATCTCGTCACACCCACCCGAGCACAATCTCGTCACACCCTCCCGAGCACAATCTCGTCACACCCTCCCGAGCACAATCTCGTCACACCCTCCCGAGCACAATCTCGTCACACCCTCCCCTGCACAACATTGCCACAACCTCGCCATAATCTTGTCACAACCTCGCAAGCATAATCTCAGGCTGTGCTGGCAAGGTTGTACAGGTGAGGATGTGACAGGATTGTGCTGGCGAGGTTGTGATGATATTGTGCTGTCAAAGTTGTGGCGAAGTTGTATAGGTGAGAGTGTGACAAAATTGTGCTGGCGACTTTGTGCAGGTGACATTGTGACAAGATTTTGCTGGTAAACTTGCACTGGCAAAGTAGGCCAATGCTGGTGGTATATGCAGGTTAATACAAAAGACGGAGTCTACAAAGCTTTAATGGGTCACCTAAAAATAAATAAATAAAGGGGCTGATGTAGGTTGCACGCTTTGTGGATCTTGCATGTTTACACTCTGCACCCGTATACCATGTAGTATCTGGGTGCTCCCGGAGGGCATGTAGGCGTAATTGCGGGCTATGCTGAGTTGTGTGTACACAAAGATACGCATTTTATTTACGAGGTATGGGGCTGATAATGACAATGGCTATTTAGCTGAGCAAACAGAGGCGCTGTGGTTGCATACAGGTGAATATCCGCATTTAGGGCCTGATTCAGAGCCACTCGCTCTGAATCAGGGCGGGGATTTATTTTTTTTTCTTTAGGCCGATCGCTAAGCTGTGGGTGACCACCCACAGCTTTTGCGAGTGGCCTGGAGCCCGTCGCGATTATCGCGACCATCGGGCTTGCGAGCAGACCCTGTGGTAGGGTCTTAGCTCTCGCAAGCCCGAGTGGACTCCTTGCTCTAATAGAGCAGGAAGTCCACTACTGACATCACTAGTGTTGTCAGTAGGACCGCCCTCAAACGCCAGGTGTTCCTAAGAGAACGCCTGCATTTGCCTAACCACCCCCCCTCCCCGCTTAGAAAACGGGATGAGCTGTCAATCAATATCGACAGCTGCCCCGTCTTGCAGCGACGAAGCTGCCGTCGCTGGACGGGTCTCGCGCATGCGCACGCCGGAGGCTGCGCATGCGCAGTGGGGGACCATCGACCCACTTGCTAACGGGTCTGAATCAGGCCCTTAGTTCCATGCACACAGTGGGAGTGTAATTGTAGCCAACTTGTGTACAGAATAGGCTACTTAATGTGTTTCATTGTTTAAATTATATTCATTTGATATTAAAACTATATTAATCTACCCACAGAAAGAATGCAGAGGCAGCAACATACCGTGACTTTGAGGACTGAAGATCCAGGTGGCACAGTGTTTAGTATACTAGCAGTATATTGCTCCTTCTCAAAATACGGTCTACCATGAAAGTCTGGTTCACTGATTTCTAACCGAGCAAAATTCTTAGGCAAAGGATCTATGACAAAACACAAGGTAAAATCACTATTTGAACTACAAAATTATGGTCTAAATGTAATAGGCTACAAATTGCTGGTCCCAGTGCAATACTGGTGACATAGCCATTAGATTTAAAGCATAAATTAGTTTAAGGAAAAAACAACCCTGGTCTTGCCTTAAAACTAGTTGCCACTTTAAACTTAGCGGCTATATCACCGTAATTGCAAACCAGGGCTTATTGCATGTGGACCTATGAGCATTTTCCATCATTTATATGGGGTGAGTAGTACAATATATTGAAAACAGAAATCCAGTATTAGTGCCTTTATTTAATAGAGGCTATTCCTGTGGCACTTATTAGTTTGAACCATACACTGTTGGATCAGAGAAACACATTATTTTGCATAGGGTCCATGACCCATTGAATGATATTTCTGAAAATGGGACAGGAATTATGTACTGTTACATACTGCAACCAATCAGAATCTTGCTTTTATTTTGTAAATGATGTATTTGTCCTGTGCAACAGCCTTAATAAAGCAATTTAAGTTTATCTCATTATTTTGGTAGAGAGAATAAGAGGACATTTTATCTGAAAAAGGGGTAATCGCTGCTTCAATCAATTTACCAACGGGTACTACAGAGAACTCCCTAATTTCTGCTGTGTACCCTTACATATTGCACAGCATGATATCTCCATAGTCTGAGAACTCTGATGTATGCGCAGTCTATCAAACTGCCATATACTCTGTTTAGCTAGAAACATAACCCCCTCAGGATGGCATTAGGAATACTTACTTTGCAGTCCAGCATCCTAGGTCTTCTTTATATATACTGCACATTTACAATCTTCACTCTTGCACCTGCACAGTACAGAAATCTGCACAAAACTCACTGGTATAAAACCTAACCTTATCATCTCACAGATGCCCAGTAAGAACTAAGGCTGATTTGTTGTTTGAGTATGCACATAAACAGGGCTGTTTCAGGCTTGGACTGGCCCACAGGTGTACAGGGGAAGTCCATACAGGCTTGGTCTGGCCCACAGGGGTACAGGGGAAGTCCATTCAGGCTTGGTCTGGCCCACAGGGGTACAGGGGAAGTCCCCGGTGGGCCCCACCTCCTCTTCTAATGTCAGGTTTCAGACAGTGCACTTGAATTATACATTGTTACTCTATTACAGAGTCAATTACCTGGTAGAGCAGACCATATACTGTAGTATCCATGTTGCATGCAGGCTATGTCCTCTCTATAATGGTTAAACAAGCCTCTGAGGTGGCTGGTTACACCCTTCTGGAGGCTGACAACACCCTTTAAGCATGGGCCCCTACCACTGCATGTCCCCGGTGGGCCCTTCATTCTCCAGTCCGACACTGAGTCCATTCCTGCACATAGTAGTAATCCATTGCTCAAAGAAACCTTTTGCTGGAGCGCTCTGTTAGTACTTCAGGGTATGTGTGGGGGGGGGGGGGGATGCGGTGTCTTTATGCATTCCATCTATGATAATAAACTGCAGCGGTACAACATTCAGCAATACAGAATGTTAGGTACCACAGTCAGCAATACAGAATGTTAGGTACCACAGTCAGCAATACAGAATGTTAGGTACCACAGTCAGCAATACAGAATGTTAGGTACCACAGTCAGCAATACAGAATGTTAGGTACCACAGTCATAATGCTGTCTATTTTATATAGACCATTAGAGATTAGAGGTGGTAATGCCTTTTAGTGAAAAATGTAATGATCAATATAATTAATCCGAATCACAGATTTTCCGCAATTTGTCCCATAATGATGTATTTTGTTTTAAAGGTAATTACCAGCTTGGCCCTGACTACAAAAGAATCACCGCTTTATATCCCACTGCAAAAGTCATTGAAAATCTGCAATTTTGACAACTCGCTGTTTATTACTATTATTATTTATAACCGCCAGCAAGAAACACATTGTCGTACTTGCTGTGTATTAACCCATCATTCCAAAACCGCAACCAGCAGGATTCTACACACATAGGATTTGCGCAATAACAATCCGCATTTGAGAATATAAAGCATTTTCTTTTCTTGAATGAAGCACATAACATGTGTAGGATTATATGGTGACCAAGAAGGCTTATCATTTTGAAAGTACACACTACAAAGTATGAGGGCACCACTGTGCTCATTAATGATGCGTTTTATGACAGGAGGGACCCCCGCTCACACCAGTGTGTGTGGCACAGTGCCAGAGCCTACTTCACATTGGGGCTGATTCAGTTTTGCACGAAAGTGCAATGCTGAACGCAGATTCCCGATTATCGGGAATCTGTGTGTGCGCAGGACCCATTCTTCGAGTGTGCAGAAAGGGTCCTGCGTAGTCGCACGCATCCCCTACTGTGCCTCTGCCTGATTGCTAGGCAGAGGCATTTAAGGGGCGGGGGAGGCCGGTGTTCTTGGAAACGGGGGGGTGTCCACACGGTTTTCCGGGAGTGGCAATGCCAGGGACTGCATCGACCGAGACAGCTTCCTGGCCTCGCAAGCCGGCCAGTCTGAGTAAGCCAAGGCTTAATCAGCTGGCCGGCGGCCCGACGCCATCCACCATTGCGATTATCGACCACTATTGGTCGTGAATGTGATCCCAGCCTGCGACCTCCGTCGTAGTGCTGGGATCGCAAATGTGTCATACACCTCCTGCTACATTTGCATAATAGCAAGGACGGAATTGCAAAGCTGCCTGCGTGCATATATCATATATCTATAGCCTGCGTGCAGCTTTGCAATTTCCGTCTGATGCTGAATCACCCCATTGCACATATCTCCAGGGAAATGGTGACTACAATCGTAAATGAAATGGGAAGAGCATTTTGTACCTGGTGGAAGGGGTCATGTTGGAGGCTATGGGATCAATGACATCCCATCTGTACTTAGCAGTGAAGGGGTTAAGAATTTACAGTACAATTACAAAAAGATCTATATATACAGCGTCTAAGTATTTGGGGGAGATGTATCAAAACTTGGAGAAAGATAAAGTGGACAGAGCTAAAGTACCAACCAATCAGCTTCTAACTGCCATTTTTCAAACACAGCCTGTAAAATAACATGAGCTGATTGCTTGGTACTTTATCCCTCTCCACGCTTATCTCCTCCTTAACGACACAACCCCAAGCTCCTTACCTGTTATTTTACAGGCTGTGTTTGTAAAGTGACAGTAAGCAGTTGATTGGTTGGTACTCTCTCTGTCCACTTTATCTCTCTACTAGCTTTGATACATCTCCCCCTAGTGTGGTAAAGTCTACCCTCCCACAACCTCTACATGCTGCTGTTGCCTTTGCATCTCTCCTGAATACATTTTGTGTGGAATTACGGACTTCCGTACCTTTCAGTTCAGGGACTCTGTCTGCCTCCACAGTAATAGTATAGGTTGGTTGCATATTATAATGAAAATTGTTTGTTGTCCATAGTTCTCCAGTTTTCTCATCCAAATTAAACTCACCTGTAAAGAACAGTGAAATTAATAAAATTATGTACATGTAATAGAACCCTGTGTCGGCCGCAGCAGCGTTTATTGGCGTCTGCGACTTTATACAACTGCTGCTATAGACTCCTTAGCTAGTGTACATCTATGCGGCTGAATGTACAAGGACTGAGGGCTCTATTTACTAAGCAGTGTTAGGAGACAGAGTGAAAAGTGATAAGGTGCCAGCCAATCAGCTCCTAACTGCCATTTTTCAAACACAGCCTGTGAGATGACAGTTAGGAGCTGATTGGCTGGCACCTTATCACTTTTCACTCTGTCTCCTAACACTGCTTAGTAAATAGACCCCTTTGTCTCCTAACACTGCTTAGTAAATAGACCCCTTTGACTCCTAATACTGCTTAGTAAATAGACCCCTGAGACACCAACTGTCAGCACCTGTACATGCAGTAATACCGATTGGTGCTTCTTTATATGCCACCAACGATCACAATCACCTTCACTTGGCCTCAACACTTCCATAACAAGCCCACTGAGCAGACCATTTTTGTGTGCACTACTAGCTTCCTCCCAGTCACAGCCCAGGAACGCCTATCACTATTTCACATATTAATGCTAGCCATACACGCTACAATTATCGGGGCGATCTGCCCGATATCCGCGGATCGCCCCGTTAATTGTAGCGTGTGTGCGGGCGACCAAGGGTTAAATATCGCTCGGTCGGGCATGCCGGATTGTCCAGCATGCCCCTCAGATGCAATATTTATGAGTACAATGACGGCCGTATCGGCCAGTGTAGGCCAAGCCGCAGCTGACAGACAGACATTTCTTGTGTTCCTTCCCATGGAAGGAACAGGGAAATGTCTCCTCCCCCGGGGGTGGAGCGCAGATATCGGGCTAATACTCTGTGAGAGAAATCTCAGTGTACGCCGCACACATCTGCGGCTGGCAGGCTGCCAGATAAAATGTCTGTCGGTTTAACAGGCATTTTATCTGGACGTGTATGCCCAGCTTAAGAGTATGCCTTTCGATCTTTGTTCTTACACTCTGTGTAACACATCCACCTTTGGAGTCTTTCGGAAGTTTGTCGCATGGGTAGTTACAAAAAAATCGCTCAACTCCGTTAACATTGGAATTGCGTGCGCATTACCTGCAATCAGGCCCTGTGTGTGTTATTTGACAATATGCATAGGAGTAGATTTATCAATGAGCGAAAATGACAGTTTCCACCAATGTTAAGAATTTTGCGCTTCCCCCATATATATTAGGGGTTTATCTCTGGCGTCAAAGAATTCAGCATGTCCTTTGTCAAGTATCCTGGCAAGTGCTTGAACCGCCATGATGTTTATTTTGTTAGTGCACAGGTTCTCATACTCGGTCCTCAGGACCCCAAACAGTGCATGTTTTCCAGGTCTCCTCCATATATCACAGGTGCTCCACTGGAATGGGTATGAAATACCGCAGGCCATGCGGCCGGCGGTTCGATTCCCGTCAGCGGCAGCCCGACAGGAGCAGAGTGCGACGCAGCGGAAGCCTGACAGCGCTGGAAATCCCGATCGTGGATAGGTAAGTATCCACTAACCCCCATAACCCTAACCCTCCTTAGGGGTGCCTAACCCCAACTTCCCCCCCAAGTGCCTAACCCTAATCCCCCCTCTAAGTGCCTAACCCTAACCACCGCCTTCCCCGCTACCTAAACCTAAGTCCCCTGGGGGGGTGCCTAACCCTAAGTCCCCCCCCGGGGGTGCCTAACCCTAACCCTCCCTCCCCCTAGCCTAACCCTAACCCTCCCGGGGGGGTGCCTAGCCCTAAGTCCCCCCCGGGAGCTCTAAAACTAACCCTCCCCCCCCCCGCGGCTGTCCGCTCGCGGCGCCCGGCATCACTACGATCGTGATGCAGGGCGCCGGTCTCCCGGCGTCGGGGAAATGCGGGCGTCTACATCTAGACGCCCGGCATTTCACCCTTGCCGGGATAAGACAGTCGGGAAGCCGGCTGCCGGTATATAGGCAGTCGGCTTCCTGATTGCTTCCCGCTCCACCTGTGAATCTTTTAAAATGTGTCAGTGAGTGATGACTACACCTGTGCACCTGCTGCTCTGCTGGGTGACCCGGAAAATATGACCTGTGTGGAGTCTTGAGGACAGAGGGCCTGATTCAGACCCGCTCGCGAGCACTATGCCCTCACAAGCGGGTCGATGGTGGCCCAGTGCGCATGCGCACGACGGAGAAGGCTCCGTCGTGCACATGTGCGAGACCCGGGATAGCGACGGGCAATCCGTCGCTCCGGGTCTTGTACCAAAGGGGGTGTGCTGTTGATGTTGAGTGACAGCACGCCCCCTTTGGTGGGCGGGCCGGGGGCGTGGCTGCCCAGACTGAGGCGTTCCCGTGGGAACGCCTACCGGCTGGGGCCGGCCCCACTGACATCACAAGTGATGTCAGTGGGAGTGCTTTCGGCTCTGTTTGAGCCGAAAGCACTCTAGGGCTTGCGGCAACGAGACCCTACCACAAGGGTCTCGTCGCAAGCCCGATGGTCTTGACCATCGCGACCATCTTCCTGGCCGCTCGGTATAGGTATAGCTGTGGGTGGTCACCCACAGCTATGCGAGCGGCCAGGAGGCCGCTCTAAAAACACAGAAGGCCGGCCCTGATTCAGAGCAAGCGCTCTGTCAGAGCGTCCGGCTCTGAATCAGGCCCAGAGTTTGGAACCACTGTGTTAGGGTGATGTTATGAAAAAAATAGAGAAGAAAAATAATTTTGCATAAAATGACTAAATTGTTCTTGCAGTTACTTGATGTTATAAATTCTGTGGCCTGTACCTAAGATCTTACAGAAATTAGAATTTAAGTCTTAAATAAAGATGAGCACTATTTTTAAAACCACATTATGATGTGGAACATTGCCCGTTTCTTCTGCATTAAGGACCTGATACAGAGTCGCATGCAGACATGTCTTATGCTAATGCTGCTGTCGATTCTCTTAACACTGTGATGCCCAGTGTCTTGCGGTGGTGCATTTCAGTCTCTTTGTGTCTTTAGACGCACCATCGAACACACCATCGAAACTTGCACCAGCCTTATGGCAGGTGCAGTTTCTCCATCTTCGGACGCAGCCTCTTAAAGCTACATGCCTGCGACACGCCCACATTTACATGGCCACCCCCCCTATTTCCTCTCAGGAATGCCCACTGCATTCTACAGACCCTGCATTAAAATCTGTTCTGCGTCTCTGTGTAGTAGCATGCGCGGTGCGACCCCGACGCTTGCACAGAAGAGAAAGCATTGGCACTTGAGTGAATATCGGCATAGCGGGCGACTGTAAATCAGGCCCTAAGAGTTTCCTAATCGCTGTAACTCCCCTGACTACACTACAGAGCAGAATAAAGCGACACTGTAATTGTCACCACCAAAGGTATAGATTAGACAGTCCACAAAATGCAGACTGCAGAGTTTACACACGCACAGAGCCTGATTCAGAGATGGATCTGCAATACCAATGTTTACGCATTGAGCGATTATCAGTAATCTGCACATACTTCTGAATCAGGCTGCGCACGCGCCAAGTTACATTTTCGCTGTTGCTCGCAGTGAGGATTCATTTGTGAAGTGATTGGCAGGCAGGAACTGTATGTGGATGGCAATGGAGACGGGGGAAGCGATTCAAGTGCAGGTTTGTCGCGACCATGTTTGAGGTGTCTCAGGCTGTGACTGCGATCCCACGGTCATTCTTGGATTTGCAGAGTTGCTGGTGGGCATCTCGATACAGATCTAGCTGCTGTGTACATATTCGCAGCTGCAGTTGTATTATTGTACATCTCTAAATTAGGCCCACAGTGCGGAATACCATTCCAGGGATTAGTAAAGCAATGGCCTGATTCAATTTGGTTCACAAGGCTGCGTTCGTACACAGCCGGTCGATGTTTGCGCTCTGTGCATGCATATGCATCGCAGCGAGCGTGTGCGAACAGGATGCTGCGATCGGGAAGCTATCGCAGTGTGCACGCAGTCCAAGTGCACAGTGATTGACATGAAGTGACTGTCTGGGGGTGGTGACGGGTTATTCGGCAAAACGCAGGCATGCCTGTGCGTTTGAACGCCGTTACAGGGGCGTACATAATTGAGCCCCTGCGATTGCATGCGCTGGCAGAGGTCTAGATGGTGACAGGAAGTTTAGCAGTTTGTGAGGTAGGGTCAGGTCAACGACAAATGTGGGAATGGTTCCGATGTTACCGATGTTTTTCAATGAATTGCGGATGCATGTCATGGGAAGTGGGCGGCTTTATACAGTGATGGGCGTCTTGGTATAATGCTGCGTTTGACGTGCGATTGCATTCATTACCATGTTTTCGCAGCTAGCGGGTGTGGGCGAACGCAGCCAAGCGATCCAAGCTGAATCAGGCCCGAAAGTGAACAGTGACAATAGTATTGGAAGTTCACGGCCTGCTCGCACACAGCCTTTAATTCACATGAAAGCCAGCCACAACTATGCTCTAGTCCTAAGGATTAGGCAAAGCTTCAAAATTACCTCAAAACTAAAACTGGATACACACCGTGCAATGGTGCTATCCAGCGATGTGATGTAATGGTATATAGCGCGCGCCGGACACACTGCATGACCTGATGTACGATGGCACAATGTGTTGTTACATGCTGTATGTAACAGCACCACAGAACAGCAGATGGGATGATTCTATGAATGACGGCCATGACCGACGGATCGGACGTACACGCTATGCGCTGTGTACGATATATTGTTCAGATCCGCATTGGAACATTATATCATACGATACATACAGTATTTGCTCATCTCAAAATGTCTCCGAACCTGACCTCTCCGCTTTGCACAAGATCTGCATCTCTCATACACATTCATCACCTGCTTCCATTCACAGTTACAGGACTTTTTTTCGGGCTGCACCCACTCTGTGGAATGCCCTCTCACGCTCCAAGCGTTCCCTGAAAACTCATCTCTCCAGACAAGCTTATCAAATACCATAATCATCCACTTAACCTCTATAAGCTGTCCTCAGTGGCGTGGAGCCCAGGGCAAATGTAAAAATGGAGACCCCCCCACCTCCCTGTGCACGTGGCAAATAATGGGTGTGGTCATCACTCTGAACATTCCTTAATGCAGTGCCCCTTATACAGTCCCCCCTATACAGTGCCCTAGTAGTGCCCCTTATACAGTACCCCCAGTATGCAATGTCCACAGTAGTGGTCCCCCTTATGCAGCCCCCATTAGTTCTCCTTATACAGTGCCCCCAATAGTGGTCCCCCTTATGCAGGCCCCCAGCAGTGCCCCTTATCCAGTGCCCCCAGTAGTGGTATGCAGGCCCCCCAGTAGTGACCCCCCTTGTGCAGTGCCCCATGTAGTGGTCCGCCGATGCAGTTCCCCAGTAGTAGTCCCCCCCAGTAGAGGTCCCCTCCAGCAATGCAACCAGTAGAGGTCTCCCCCAGCAGTGCCCACAATAGAGGTCCCCCCCAGTAGTGCCCCCAGTAGTAGTCCATAGTTCACACCCCTGATGCAGTGCCCCAGTATAGGTACCCCCCAATAGTGCCCCCAGTAGAGGTACCTCCTGTCCCATCCCCGACAAACACACAAGTAAATAAAAGAAAAAATACCCTTACCTGAACCCACGCTCCGGCTCCCGCCGCCGTCCACACGTCATGACATCTCTCCCATTACCCACTGCAGGAGCCTGAAGACAGGAGCTCATGAGTGAGCTCCAGCCCGGCTCTTACAGTGGGCGCTGCGGCAGTCAATGAGAGTCAGCAGTCAATCAGCATTGGCTCCTGATTGACACGCACATCACTACCGCGCGGTGGCGATGTGTGTGCAGCAGCCAATGAGAGTCTGTCTGACTCTCATTGGCTGCTGATTAACACACACATCGCCACTGCATTGGAGGCGATGTGTATGTAAACACACAGCCTGAGCCCGCCTCCCACTCTCCGCCTGGCACGATTGGGTAAGCGCTCAGGGGGAGGGAAGGGGCTCGGCTATGCGGCACAGGACCGGCGCTGGGCGCAGGGAAGCCTAGTGCCGGTCCTGTATAAATGTGTAGCGCTGACCGCACTCACTGCGGTCGGCACTACACTTACTAGAACAGGCCGGTACCGTGGCCGGCAGCGCCCCCCTGCGCTGCCGGTCCCACGGCATCCAGGGCATGTGCCCTGGCAGCCATACCCTAGTTACACCACTGGCTGTTCTACCCAATTACATCCCCATACATAACTTTACATATTTTCTCTTTCTTTACTTTCACATCCTTCTGACCCTGGGAGAACATTCCTGTTTTACTGGATCATACAGCCCACCAAGAACCTCTGTAATCTGGTTAGGCCAAAAAGTAATAGGTAGCACCTATCCTTGGGTATCAATGCCTGTTTCCCTAATAATTGTAAGCTTGTTCTATTACTGTTTGTTCCTAATTGTAAAGCATAAAACGGAATATGCTGGCACTATATAAGGAACTGATAATAAATAAATAATAATAGTGTGTATTCCCAGCTTTAATGATTCAGCAAAATCCCAAAACAGATCCCAGATCCGTAATATTCTGTCCTTCAGGGTGTGGACCTAATTTGGGAATTTAGTATTAAAATGCAAGGAGCCCAATCATCTGATCGGCCGATAATTGTACAGTGTATTGCAGCAACCAATTGGTAATTATCGGTCTCTTGGACACGCTTAAGTCGTCCAGCATGTCCGATAGATACGCCCAACATTTCCCCTGTTCCTTCACAGAGGAGAAAATAGGAAATGTTTCCTTCGCAGGGAAGGACTGCAGATATTGTAGCCATCCACTGAAAAATATCTCACAGTGGGCCTAATACAGAGGTTTAAGCCCCCCCCCCTCTGTTCGCATTCAGGGCCTTATTCAGAGCTGAACGCTCTGACCAGAGCGCTCGCTCTGAATCAGGGCCCTCCTACCTGTTTTAGGAGCGTCCTCATGGACGCTCGCATAGCTGTGGGTTACCACCCACAGCTTATGCGAGCATCCATGGTGATGGTCGCGATGGTCAAGACCATCGGGCTTGCGACGGAGACCCTGCGGTAGGGTCTCGCTGCCGCAAGCCCTGGAGTGATTTTGGCTCTATCAGAGCCAAAATCACTCCCACTGACATCACTAGTGATGTCAGTGGGGCCGGCTTCAGATGGTAGGCGTTCCCATGGGAACGCCTCCGTCTGGCCGCCACGCCTCCGGCACGCCCACCAAAGGGGCCATGCTGTCAACCACCCACAGCTTATGCGAGCGTCCATGGTCATGGTCGCGATGGTCAAGACCATCGGGCTTGCGACGGAGACCCTGCGGTAGGGTCTCGCTGCCGCAAGCCCTGGAGTGCTTTCGGCTCTATCAGAGCCAAAAGCACCCACTGACATCACTTGTGATGTCAGTGAGGCCGGCCCCAGACGGTAGGCGTTCCCATGGCCACGCCCACCAAAGGGGGCGTGCTGACACTCACCATCGACAGCACGCCCCCTTTGGTGCAAGACCCAGAGCGACAGCTTGGCTGTCGCAGTCCAGGTCTCACGCATGCGCACGACGGAGCTCCCTCCGTCGTGCGCATGCGCAGTGGGGCAACATCGACCCGTTTGCGAGCATCCTTTGCTCGCAAACGGGTCTGAATGACCCCCTCACTCCCAACACCCCAGTCCCAGCAGCACTCACACACTGGGGGTCATTCAGACCCGGTCGCAAGCACCGATGTGCTTGCAACCGGGTCGATGGGTAGACCTGTGCACATGCAGTGGCCGCACTGTGCGTGCGCAAGCCCCGGAGCGAGAGAGAAACTCTCTCGCTCCGGAGCTCGCTACAAAAGGGGCGGCTGTCGATGTTGATCGACAGCTCGCCCCTTTTTGTAGGTGGGCTAGGGGGGTGGTTTCCAAAACGGAGGCGTTCCTTAAGGAACGCCTACCGTTTTGTGGGCAGCCGCACTGGCATCATCAATGATGTCAGTGGGGAGCTTCCTGCTCCATCAGAGCAGAAAGCTCCCTGGGGCTTGCGAGTGCCCAGACCCAACCTTAGGGTCTGGTCGCAAGCCCCGATGGTCGCGATGGTGATCACCATCGCGACCATCACCCTGGTCGCTAGCTAAGCTGTGGGTGGTAACCCACAGCTTAGCTAGCGACCAGGAGGCCGCACCAAAAAAAAAAAGAAGTGCCCGCCCTCATTCAGAGAGAGCGATCGCTTCTTGCGACAACCTCTGAATGAGGTCCACTGTCCTTAAACCACATTCTCTACCAACATCCCAGAAGCACCCAGTCACCCACTCTCCTCCATCTGCATTCACTTACAACACCCCAGCAGAACCCAGACACACACCCTCCCTCCTGCATTCACTACTAACATTGCAGTACCCCCCTGACACACACACTCAACCCTGCATTCCCTGCCAACACCCCAACAAAACTAACTCACTCTCCCCCTGCATTCAGTGCCAACAACCCAGCAGCACCCAGACATGCCCCCTTCCCCCTGCATTCACTGCCAACACCCCAGCAGCACCCACACACACAGCCTCCCCCCTGCATTCACTGCGAGCACCCCAGCACCACCTACCATACACACAATCTTCCTCCACTTAACTACCAACATCTCAGCACACAAAATCTCAGCACACAAACACTGTCTGTTGCTGATCCGGGTCCTCCATTCTTGCAATTTGCTACTCCTACAGCAACAGCAGAGGAAGCAGGTCCCACATCTGTGAGGAGGAAAAGCCAACAAAGGAGGGAGGGGCCATACACTCTAGCCTCAGACCCACCCATTTTTGTACATTTGTGCGATTTCCTTACTGAAGATCCTTCCCTAGAGACCACAGCACATACCCCCCTGGGCTCCCTGCTTATTCCTGTTCTGGGGCGCATAAGCAGAACCTGGAGCAATGGACCCGCTTTCCATTGTATTTCCGTTCCCGGTTCTCAATAAATCTTCTTATTCTTGTTTCAATTATCTATTTCTTAAGATATTGTAATCCAACATGGACACAAACAATGGTTTGTGAAAGCAATGGCAAAGAACCACCCATAGAAGGCTGAACCATCATGTGGCTTGCAACGTACCTGGAACGGAACCCTGTAGCCAGTAGCGCTACTGCAGAGCCACAGGGAGCATTCAAGGAATTCTCCGGGCAGGTACCCTGCAGCCTGTGGAGCTGCCTTGAGCATCCTTAGGCAGTGCTCTACTTCCCAGAGTCATTGGCCCCGCCCCCTTGGTGTGACATTATGATGTCACTGGCTTAGGGGGCTGTGACGGCAAAGGGTGCACTGCCGCCCTGTTACTAAGCTGAATCTACACCTACAGCAAGTTTTATAGGTCCGTCTACCCAACAAAGACTGTTAATGGGTAATTTGGGAAACAGACAAAAAATTGTATTAAATTAAATCTATTGTCATAGTTCAAAATTAAGCACTTATTGGTCAATCATCGTATCAGTAGGCTTTTGTATTTTGGGAGGATACTGGCGGAAACCCATGCAAATATGGAGAGCACATAAAACTCCACACCATACATATATTGTGCCCTGGTAAGTACACAACACATAGCCCAGGATGTTTCAGTCAATAAACCAGTCATTGATGCTCATAGACAATTTATAAATGTAGAATCAGAATGGTGATTAGTTATTACCATACTCACCTATGTCATTACCAGCAACTATTCTGTAAGTGACATTGTTACCTAAGGCATTACTTGCAGAAAATGTGTAAACAGGTTCATTTCTGTCTCTATCGTTCTTTAAAGAAGCGCTAAAAACCAAAAACAAAAAGATATCAGTTCATAGGAATATACGTGTATATGATTTTGTGGTCTAGGGAGAATGATCAAAATAAATAAATTCTGTAATGCCGGGCATACACTATACAATTATCAGGGAAAAGCGCCCGATATAAGCGGATCCCCCCGATAATTGCATTGTGTGTACGGGTGACTGCGGGTAAAATATCAATCAGTCTGGCACAGGGCCGGATTGAGGTCTGTGGGGGCCCCCTGGGCATCAAACTTGTGGGGGCCCATATATACTACCGTTTCTTGTCACCCTAGGCACATTTCTTTCTTTCTATGCACCTTAATGTCCCTCTTGCAATGCCCACTGTAGTAGTGCCCCTTATGCATGTCCCTAGTAGCAGTGCCCCAGTAATGGTCCCCCTATGCAGTGCCCCCAGTAGTGGTGCCCCCTATGTATTGCCCCCAGTAGTGCCCCTTCTATAGTTCCCCCAGTAGTGGTCCCCCCTATACAGTGCCCCAGTAGTGCACCTTATATAGTGCCCCCCAGTAGTAGTCCCCGCTATGCAGTGCCCCCAGTAGTTGTCACACCTATGTAGTGCCCCTTATATAGTGCCCCCACTATGCAGTACCCCCAGTTGGTAAATTTGTGATGTTTTTATAAGCCAGCCGCCGGTGCACTGTATTCTAGTCTAACCTCCCCCACGCCATTCCCATTATTTTGCATAAAATGAATAAATTATTCTTGCAGTTACTTGATGTTATAAATTCTGTGGCCTGTACCTAAGATCTGTGCAGTGCCCCTTATATAGTGCCCCCAGTAGTGGTCCCCCTATACAGTGCTCCCAGTAGTGACCCCCCCTATGCAGTGGCCCCCCTATGCAATGCCAGTGCCCCAGTAGTGGCCCCCCTATGCAATGTCAGTGCCCCCTTACATATACACAAAAAAACAACAACACTTACCTGCATTCACGATCCTGCCGCGACTGCTGCTATTCGCTCCTCTGGCCGGCTCTGTAATGTGGGAGAGACGTCATGAGGAGAGACGTCATGACGTCTCACCGATCACCCACTGTGGGAGCCGAAAGGCAGAACTAATGAGTGAGCTCCAGCCCAGCTCCCTCCATGGGTGCAGCAGCCAATGAGAGTCTGTGTGACTCTCATTGGCTGCCAAAACAAGCACACTGCCGCCGGGTGCCGGCGGCGGTGTGTTTTTTACTAATAAACGAACTGCTGGCGGCACCCAGCGGCAGTCAGGGCCATCTCTTCCATCGGGCTTGTTGGGAAGTTGCCCAAGGGCCCGAACCTTGTAGAGGCCCACCAACCCGCCTCCCTGCAGCCCGGCAGTTGGTAAATTTGTGATATTTTTATAAGCCAGCCGCCGGTGCACTGTATTCTGGCCTAACCTCCCCCACCCCATTCCCATAATTTTGCATAAAAGGACTAAATTATTCTTGCAGTTACTTGATGTTATAAATTCTGTGGCCTGTACCTGTGATCTTAGAGAAATTAGAATTGAAGACTTAAGTAAAGATGAGCACAATTTTTAAAACCACATTATGATGTAGAATATTGGCCATTTCTTCTGCATTAAGGACCTGATACAGAGTCGCATGCAGACATGTCTTATGCTAATGCTGCTGTGGATTCTCTTAACACTGTAACACCCACTTATAGTGTCTTGCGGTGGTGCACTTCCGTCTCATTGTGCCTTTAGATGTGAACTCCAAAGTATTAGGGACTTGCCCGACAAGAGGTGACCTAGACGTTGGAAGGCCCATATTTTTGGCCAAATATTAGCTAAAAACCTCTTATATGATATTCTATTGTAATGTATATTTAAATTTTGAGCAGTAATAATTGTGTAGTGCATCTGCATCAGGGGCATTTTAAGAGAGGAAGGGGCCCATGTGTAGCCTCCGTTTAGACCTCCTCCTCTCTGACGGCGGCTTCATTCCAGAATGTACAGTGCATGCACAGGTCTCCGGGAAAATGGCGCCCGTGCCTACTTTCCCAGGCACATCTTTTCTGCGCATGCACAGATCACTGGGAAAAATGGGCACTGCCATTTTCCCAGTGAGTATTTGCTGCTCTACAGCGCCGGTCCAGCTCTGCGGAGCAGCACTTCGGGAATCGGCGGAGAGGTAAGTATAAATACCTATGGGTGTAGGGTGTGCGGTGTGGGCCCCCCTAGACCCGGGGGCCCGTGTGCACCACACACCCTGCACCCATTATAGATACCCTTGATCTGCATCCATTTTTTCTATGCGTACGACTTTTTAAAAATGTTGGCATCATAACTGTCGACATTATGACTATCAACATGGTGACTGCATCGTGACTGGCTAGCAGTGCAACTCTATCTCTGTAAGTGTCTGGGAAGACTGACACTAATATAACAAGGCCACACAACTTAAATCTGGAAGAATCACAAGCAAGGGAACTTTTAACAACAGTACACTCAGTTTGTATTTGTCTCGGTTATTTCTGTATTTTGTCCTAATCCAAATGCCAGTGCCGCTAGCAACTGTTACCAAGGGAGGAAAGGGCAATCTGGTAATGAAATAAAAATTTTATCTACTCTATGAATCTCAATTTACGCAAGACAAAAATGCGCCAGTCCCTGGATCTTCACAATACACGCTCAGACCATTCCCAGCTAACCTGGTCAGTCCTGCTACAATAAGAACTGTAGGGTTGTAATGTCATAGCAATAATTGTAGTCCAAAAGAAAACTCACCTTACTTCCTGTGGGCTAAATTCTGGAAACGATTGGTCTTTCTTTACCACATTTACAATAACTGAAGCACTGTTATTTAGTGGTGGAGAACCTCTGTCCTTAGCAAAAACTCTTATGTTCATCTCTCCTGGTTCCAGGTGGCTTCCGGTAATTATTCTTCCCTCTCTCTCATTTTCAAGCAGGAAGTTTTCAGAAGATGAGTTATACAACAGGAAGTAATCAATCACACCATTATCTCCCTGCAAAAAAATGTATAGGGACAGGATGTTCAATGGCAAATATATATTACATTACATATTGTAATAAGTTATAACATGGTTTTAAATTATATTTTTCCTTGAGTTCTGTCATAGTTATGTCACAAATGGAAGAAGCATCATTGCAAAACAAAATAAAATATAAACAGATTATGTTTTAAAATGGCATTAAGGAATTTGCTATTAATAAACCTCTTGATGAGGTCCACTAGATGCATGAATTGCATGCTGTCAGAGGCAGGGCCCGAAAATGTTGGGCTACCCTCCATTTTGGCCTCACTACGCTTATCCCACCCCATCGTTTTCTGAGAATAGAAAAGAGTAAGACTTAATTAACTGCTTTCAATAAATTGATAATGAAATACAAAAGATAAAGTAACAATTTCAAATGTAAAATAGTATTTTGAGTAAGAGGACTTTGCAGGATCCTGAATAAGATATTTTGGTTTCTATTTGAACTTGGGTGCACCCTAACATTAATAATGTTTTCAAAAATATGAAGCAACGTGGTATGTCATACTGTAAGCATTTGTAGGATGTTTAAATAATCAAATTATGAAACTAAAGGTGAATGCAGAAATTAACATAGAATAGCTAAGCAATAGGTGTCTACTACATACCTGATCTCTGTCTGTTGCATTTACAACCCCTACAAGTGTCCCCACCGGACTGTTCATATCTAGTTCAGCAAAGTATTGTCTCTGGGTAAACTGTGGAGCATTATCATTATCATCAATTAAGTGAATAGTGAGTTCGGTGCTCGTCTGAAAAACATAAAACAGTTGATGATTATAAAAACAATAAAATCACAACATATTCAAAAACAAACCTATAAGCGGCAAACCAATATGCAGTGCAAATGTATAGAGGACCTCTTCTAAAGAAGATCATCTGCTTAATAACAAAAGCAGTAAAAGCTTTTAGTGATCCTTTTATGTCACGAAGAGATTGAAGTGCTTCTCAGTCCTCCCCCCCCAAAAAATTAAATAAAAATAAATAGAGGGGTCCCAGGTTACATTTTTAAAAAGTGCTACTACAATTATTAGCAATATACCTAATATTGGGAAGCGATGGACAAGTTGTGCATGAACCTGGCATATTATGTGTTTATCCCCCTTAAGAAATATACTAAGAGACAAAACGCGTCTGGTCTATTTATAGGAGAATTCAGCTTTTTCTAATTTTTATCTCTGATGTTGGCAGAGCATCTCCCAAATCCAGTAACCAAGAACTTCTGGAATTCAAATACTTCTGAATTGAACTTCCAGAAAGAGCATATTAGATTTATGATTTAACCCAGGGGTGGGAAACCTTTTTTCTGCCTAGGGCCATCTTGATATATATAACATTATTTGCGGGCACAGTGCAGACCATGCCCCCTCCGTGTGACATCACACGGGACGGGGACACAATCGCCGGTGATTACAGCAATGCCCAGAGCATCCTGAGGATGCCCCAGTGAGCTGTAAGGGCAGCTGTGTAACCATCTAAAGCATCCTAAGGATGCTCCAGGTGGCACTGTTTCATAGATTTTGGCTGCAGGGTGCCATTCTAGGCACCCTTTAAGCCAGATGAGGCTAGCAGAAAAAAGCTCTGAGGGCCAGACCAAATGATTCCGGGGGCCTTAAACGGCCCCCGGGCATGAGGTTCCCCATTCCTGATGTAACCAGATAAGCTCTTTTAACCTTAGTTGATGTATTTTTAACTTGTCGATTTTGTATTAAATATACTATTAGATTATGACACTATACAGTTCCTTCCAGTTTATGTTCTCACAATTTGAAGGAATTGCTAACAATCCTAATTTCACAAACAGGGGCAATGTGGTCATGGCCTCCATGCTACAGTCTATGCCAATCATTTACAGCAGCTGGTTCCTGGCAGTTTGCTATCTTGGCATTGCA
This sequence comes from Taudactylus pleione, assembly GCA_031769625.1. NCBI lineage: Eukaryota > Metazoa > Chordata > Amphibia > Anura > Myobatrachidae > Taudactylus > Taudactylus pleione. The sequence goes on from JAUIMM010000200.1 coordinate 31,269,620, forward strand.
GCAGCAGAGCTCCTGCCTCCTCTGGCTCCTTCACACAACTGAACTGCCCATATTTGAGCCCTCTGTGGCAGCATCATGAGAGGATGCAAATTGATCTAGCCCTAAATAGGAGCTTCTGGCCCTTCAGTCTTTGCATGATTATCATAGCTATACCTGGCAGTCTTTGTTGCTAAAACTGGATATCCGTATGTTGACTCCAGGCCTCCTGTTTCTGACCACTGTTGTTATTGCCCTCTCACTGTCCTGCTGCCTTTGCTATATTGTTCTCACGTTCCTGCCATTACATTTAGATTGGTCTGTGATCCTGTGCACCAATCCTGTATCTGGACTGCCTTCTGCCAGAGTTAATAGTAATCAGATGTGAACATTTTTGGGTAACAAGTTTAAATACCTTGAGGGTGACACCTTAGGGACACATTATAGCAATGAGAAGTGTAAGAGTAATCACAGATTAAGTGGATAAGTGGATGGAGATAAAGTACCAACCAATCAGCTCCTGTCATTTTTCAAACACAGCTTGTAAAGTGACAGGAGCTAATTGGTTAGTACTTTATCTCTCTCCAAGGCTTAGTACATAGACCCCTAAGCCTGTTACTATTTGTATTTGTTAATAATTTACTTCTTTGCTATATTTCATTATGACTCATCGGGGTGGGTATAATTACTAAAGTGAGAGTTTTTAGAAGTGGAGATGTTGCCCATAGCAACCAATCAGATTCTATTTAACATTTAGCTAGCACCTTCTAGAAGATAATAGCTAAAACCTGATTGGTTGCTATGGGCAACATCTCCAATTCTAAAAACTCTCACTTTAGCAAATATACCCCATCAAATACATTGTGCTAGATGAGGTGGAAGGTATATTTTCTCAGACCCAAATTGGGGGGTACAATGTACCCAGCCAATTACTTGACAACCCAGATGATAGCATCCGACTACGTATGTCTCTAACAGCGAAAATAGTGCCCCTATACTGGCCAATCTGATTGCTCCACTCGGCTGCAGTAGGCTGTATTTCTGCCACATTTGGCTGTACATGTACATAGACATGTACAGCCACATGTGGAAGATTCAGGCAGTGTGCAGTGAAATGTGACAGATCTCACACATCAGCCTGAATGGTCAGGTTTAGCAATGATATTGGTTTAAGCTCTCTTCTCTCTGTACATACAGATTTTTTCCATTATCACAAATGTGCAAATGTATGTTATCAGCTGCACTTCCAGTAATATATCAGAACCAATCACCACATAACGTCACAATAATAAAACTAGCTCACCCAGCTAAGACACTTAATATTCTCTCATGCAACCTCTTACCTCATAAAAAGGAGCCGTCTTGTTGTTAGTAGCTGTAATAGTTAGTAATGAGCTGTTTTTGGTTTCATAGTCAAGAGGATTTTTTATGAAAATGTTCCCAAGCAGTTCATCTATTTCAAACTGTTCATCTTCATCTACCCTCAAACAAAGAAATAAATCATGAGTCACCACAAAATAGAAGCATGTAGTACACACACATCATGGATACAAATGTGTTACGTAGTGACTGAGAGCTCTGTTACAATACAGTACTATAAAAATCTTGCACTGTAGTGTTTTATTTAGATCCCTTTTATGGCTCATTTACATATTAAATCTTGCTTTAGCGTTAGAGCCATTATAGTGATGCTATTAGAAGGCACTTTTCATGCCCTGCACTTTGACCAATACAATATATTGTACAGATACCACATAGAAATAGTTAGTTCCACATTGTACGATTTGTATAGCACATTAACGAGTGGACAGATGGGAATAAGCATTTGAGCTTTGTGAGAAATGGGAATATCGTCTGATACTTGTTTTATAATCATTGGACTGAACAATTGTCCAAGATATCTAATTAGTCCAGGGGCCGTATTCAATTAGAAGCGAAAAGCGGAGATCCGCTAAAAAATATCGCCAATTCGACTTTTCGCCAGTCGGAAACTTATCTCCGTATTCAATTCCAAATACTTTTTCGCGTACGCGGAAAGTCAATACAATGTAATAGGCGAAAAAGATTCACCTCGGAATAGCAGGAGAAAAGAAGTGCGTTTTTTATTTTGGGGTGCAAAGGTGGGGAAACCACTCAGCCCCCCAAAGGATAACTGCATCAAAAAAATTCCTAAAAAAAACTTAAGAACACCGCAAAAAAGTACTTTCATTTTGGGGGCAAAAAAGTCCAAAGTGGGGGGACAAATTCAAAAGCTAGCAAAATAAGGTTCTAGGGTGCTCTAAGAAGGGGCCAAGTGTTTTTTGTGGTTGCAGGTGTTTTTATGAGGAATTACAAAAAAAAACTTCACTTTAGAGACATTAAAAGATGCTTGCACCCATTTTCAGGTACCCCAAATTTGCCAGGACTACTTATTTTCTCAAAAAAATTCTGCTTTATGCCATTCTTCACCACTTGTGCAAAGATGCTAATTAGTGGCAAATGTACCAACTTAAGTATCCCAAACAGTTTTATTAGGGTTAATCGGGCACTACTACATTGATCTCCAATGTTTCAGAATCTTTTTGGGGGATTCAGGCTGATTTCCCCGATTCTGACACCACTTTCCGTCTATTCTGACTTTGCGTGTCGCCATTTTCACGTCTTTTGGAATTGAATATCGCGAATAGTGGGGACGTGTACGATAAGTTTCAGCGGCCAAAAGACACGATGTAGACGAAAAGTCCGGCAGGCGAAACTTTATCGCAAGTGCAAAACTATCTGAATACCACCCCAGGTTCCAGAATGTAGCGCATAAAGATGAGTGGCTAGCAGAGGGGAAAAGCTTGTACTTGTGATCAGGAGGTCAGGGGAGTGCGCTACAAGTAAATGTGATGGATAATGTCCATAATAATGGTGCTGTAACACACAAGTGCTTGTGGGGCCACTAGATTGATGGAGGCAGAGGCGTCTTTTGCCGCAGTCTCGTCTGTGTCTTTATGCTAATGCCGCATGTGATTTTTAAACAACTGAGAAGCCCACATGCATTTCTGTCAGTGTGCATACACGTTTCGCACCATCCAAGCTTGCACCAGCCCTATGGCAGGTACAGCCCCTCCATCTGAGTATGGCCTCCTGTGTGAGCAGCTGTGCATGTATTGAACGCAGCTGCTTTCAGCGACACGCATGTGACATGCCCATGTCGGTTTTGCCACACACCCGTCACTTCCCAGGACTGCCCACTGTAATTCTCAGACTCTGGGTCTGTGCTGCGTCTCTGTGCGCAGACAATTGAGTTGAGCGCACGGATCAATGTGCAATACACAAAACACTAGTAAACTGCGTGCATGTTGGCATCCACCTCTCAATCAGGCCCTACAGCTGCTATTCCCACACCCATTCCAATGCTTATAATAGAATCAAGAAACACTAGTACAACAGTGGGTAGGGCCCATGTAATAATAAAAAAATAATATATTAAATATTGTATAAACCGTTTATATTACCAAACAGACTGTAGACTATGAAAGCATTATCTCCACTATCCTCATCAGTTGCTGTGACTTGGCCAATTGACGTTCCAACCGGTACATTTTCTTCAACAGTGATATAATCTAATGGTGCAAACACTGGTTTACAGTCATTTATATCCAGTACATGGACAACGAGGGTACAGTAGCCTTGTTTTTTCTGCGGTATTCCATTATCTTCAGCCAGAATGAAAATCTATTGATATAAAACATATTACATTTAGACCATCTATTGTACATAGTAGGCTTCATCTGTGAAATAGCCAGGGTTACATTGTGTAACTAATGATCTAGCCATAATTTCACTGCTTATAATTGATAGATACTCAATGTAAATGTCATTGCTCTGTCATCCCAAATAATTGTATAACTATTGCACAATAATTTGGCTACAATAGAGGTTCCCAAACGTAGTCCTTAAGGCTCCCCAACAGTTCAGGTTTTAGAGATATCCATGGTTGAGCACAGGTGGTTAAAGCATATTGACTGAAGTACTAATTAAGACACCTGTGCTCAACCATGGATAACTCTAACACCTGAACTGTTCTGGGAGCTTTGAGGAACGCATTTGGGAACATCCAGCCTACAGCATCATAAGGGGAGATGTATCATGCCTTGGAGAGAGATAAAGTGGAGATAGATAAAGTACCAACCAATCAGCTTCTACCTGCCATTTTATAGGCTGTGTTTGAAAAATGACAGAAGCTGTTTGGTTTGTACTTTATCTCTCTCCCAGGCTTGATACATCTCCCCCTTAGTATACCTCTGATTCCAATACATGATTAATGTTACTGAGGTAGTCACCGCATAGAGGGCCGCCAAGAGATGAATGTTTTGGCCAAGCATACAGTAGGTCCATACTAGCCATGCCTTGCACATTGATGGGGTGTGGTTATACGTCTCTAGCCAGAATGGACCCCAATTAGGCCCGGGCCCTATAACTTTATACCAGGCCAGCCCATCACATCTAGGCATCTCTGTACAGTTATGGGTGACTTTTTATATGCAAGAAGCTTAAGCATATATATGTTATAATTAGAGATGAACTGATTGCAGGATATGGGTAGAGATTACATTAAAACATAAAAGCTTTTTCAGTAAGGTTCAGGTTGACTAACCCCAAGCACTGCGTTTCCTGTGGTTTTAGGTGATCAAACATAATCATTGCTTCCAGAGGTTACAATTAAAGATACAATTTTAGAACTTGGGTGACAGCCTAATTATATAGATTATGTTTAACTTCTCAGCTGTCTCTTTAAAAAGAACTTGGCATTTGGACATATCCTAAAGTACTGACTATGGGCCTGATTCATTACGGATCACAACTGCGATTACGCGTGCAGTCTCGCTGCGATAGTATGCTAATCCTTTGCAATCGCTATGCCGCCGCAGCACAACATAAGGACGCCCACTTTACCTTACACACTTCCGTAATGTTTAGCAGACTATGAAAACATCGGTACAATCGAGTACCATCACAGCCTCACACACACTTGCACAAGCTCTGACCTTACTCAGAAATTGCTAACTTCAGCGAACGCTATCAATCCTCAGGCTGCGTAGGACATCACAGTGGATAATTTATGCACGCCCCTGCACCGTGTTTAAACGCCCTGGCACGCCTGCGTTACGCCAACCACCCCCCCCCCGGCACCACCTACAAACGGCACTTCCTGTCAATCACATTGCGATGGGTCTGCATAGTCGTTGCGATCGCAGTCCCGATCACAGTGGCCGGCTCGTGCACTGTGATGTATACGCATGCCGAGAACGCAACAATTGGCCGATTGCGTGCGTATTAGCAACTGCGATACAAGCTGAATCAGGCCCTATGTGCACACTTAAAAGAAAAACAAATCACTTCAACGCTAAAACACATATACACACACACAATAATGAATACACATTAATTTAATATACAGCCTGTTACTTCGGAAAATATAAGGAGATACTAACAACAAAATGCAGTATATTGCCCCATAAAACGTGCATTGCAGTCATTCAGAATATCTATTGGATTACTCTGACCTGGAATTCATTAGGTCCAGTTTCAAAATCAAAGATGCTAGTTGCAAAAATTTTTCCATCTTTGGCATTTATAGCGAAGGGCTGATCATTCAGAATACTATATGTAAGGTCTCCGTTTCTGCCTGTATCAGTATCCGTGGCACGCACCTGGGCAATGAATGTAGGGATGCTCTGCTCCTAAAATATATAATCAACATTCTGTATGAATTCAAAAGGACTCATTAAATGGATATAAGGATCACTGAACAAGAGAAACTACACTAGTTTAGTTTTACCGTGTTTCAAGCCTAAAAAGAAGGCTATTTAAACTACATCTAAGGCAGCGTTTCACAAGTCTGAATCAGGCCCTAAGGCACCTGTGCTCAAGCATGGATATCCTTACTACCGGGCTGTAATAGCGGAGTTTGGGAAACCAGGTGCTTAGTACATTCGGGGAATGCAGTAAAACCCCCGAAAACTGCATTTTCGGGGGTTTTACAGGTTTTTTTTTTTAACCTTTAGTACATCCTGCCCCGGGAGTGAAGTTGATCAAAACATTGCAGTGAAAGAGTGATCACAAAGGTATGTACCCAGCTTTAATCAGATCATCTATAATGTGTTACATTCAAGCACTAGACCACCTGGGCTTGTTCTATAGCAGTTAGACCACAAGTGTGGGATTCTGCTTTAGTGAAAACAATCCCCAACAAGATTATGGGGCTGATTAGGCAAGCAGTGAAAGAGTGGACCATAGCAACCAATTAGTTTGTTGTACCTATCATTTTATAGAATGTACTTGATAAATACTGCCTCATAGCTGATTGGTTGCTATGGGCAACTCCTACACTGGTCCACTTCTCCACTCTTTCCACTCTGTTAAATCTTACAGCATGGGCAACATCATGACAGAAGATGTGCAGAGCAGTGACAAAATTCGATACACCGACGATAAGTTGTTTTAATAGATGGGGGGGGGACACAGGACTGTTCAGCAAGTTGAGTTTCTAAACAGCCAAACAGAAGAGACTGCAGGTACACGCATCGGCATCGTTATCATGAGTGGACACTCATGATTTGCACATATTTTGCACGATCTGTCTTTCCAATTCATCGAAATCAGGTGAATCGTGCAAAATATCGTCTAGCGTGCACGGACTTTAAGATTCCACCCCAGCTGCCTTTCTGCTCTGGAACTCACACCATCCCTTCCCAGACTCTCTTCTAGAGTCCACATCTTAAAACAAGCACTTAAGCCTAACCTTTTCATAAAAGCCTATCACCCCTCTTCATGACTTCTTTACCCCTACCACTCTGAACATGCACCGATTCTCTATCCCAGTTTTTATTCCTGGTTACATCCCTCCCCATTAGGCAGTCGACACTTCACCTCCCAGCACCATCCCTGCCACCAATGTACCCTTATTTTCCCCTTTCCAATCCCCCACCAGCAGGGCCGTAACTAGGGTAGTGTGACCAGTGCCATGGCACAGGGCACCGCAGGGCAGGGGGCGCTGTTTGGACCTGTCAATTTTCCTGTTTATTATCACTCTCACTTGTAGCTTCCTCTTATTTTATCCCCAGCATCTCCTGTCCTCCCCTGTCTCTTCCCTGGCCCTTCCCCATGAGGCCATGGCCCTTCTTCAGGTGCACTATATTATGTTCCTATTTAAAAAATGGCGGGGGGGGGGGGGGGCACCAATACTCTTTATGGCACAGGGCACCAAAATGTCTAGTTATGGCTCTGCCCACCAGTGACTCTCTCCCTGAGTACAGCTTCATACTCCTCCCACTCCCTTATATTTCCCATCTCCCGCCCCTGCTGCATGACTTACCATTGCCTGCTCTGCTTACCACCACCTCCAGGTCGCACCTCCATAGCCTCCACCCAGGGGTGTTTCTAGAAAGGAGGGGACCCATGTGCAGTCTCCGTCATGGGCCCACTCCTCTCCGTCCAGCTGCGCACTGAGCAGTGCACACCCAGCACCGCACTTATAGACTCTGGGCACTAGAGTGCCCGAATTCTATGGCGCATGCGCAGGTCACTGGAAAAATGGCCACGACGGCCATTTTCCCTGTACTGCGCAAACTACAGGAACATTGCCGCCGCGGCCATTTTCCAGCCGTTTTTTTTTTACAGGCGCTGAAACCGGGGCCGACGTGGTACTCCTGAGAGGTAAGTTTTATGAGTGCAGGGTGTGCGGTGCGGGCCCCCCCTGCACCCAATATAAATACGCCCCTGACTCCACCCTATATACTTGTGCTAATAGTTATTATATGTCATCCTATGCGTTGATGTATAATTGGGTAGTTTAACCCTTGTACAGCACTAATGATACCTTGTGGTGACAGATAAATAAAATCTAATAATAATAATCACTATTATTGCCATAATAATGGTCTCCTGTTACAACATTTACTATGGGCCACCCTTGTATGATGATTACAAAATACCTTAATATTTATATATTGTTATTGTCCATTTATCTACATTATCTTACCTCTTTCACTGTCACATTCACAAATGGGTTTGGGAAAACAGGAGCATATTGATTGCCACTGATGACAGTCACATGTACGATGGCCTCACTGTATATAGAGGGCTTTTGTGAATCTGTCGCCTTCACTGTTATATTACTTGGAAAATCATCAATATTTAGCGTATTCTTAGTTCTCATTATTCCTGTCACTGGATCCATAATAAAGTCATCTATAAATAATTCAAGGACAAGAACATTATATGCAGTATGACATAATAATAAAACACCTCAGAATCCAAGTGTTACTATAACGCACCCCTGTCATAGATTTCTCCAACTTCATTTGTGTTATTTTAGAATCATGAGTAGAAACAATCTTTGTTGTAACATTCAAGAAATATAACAGTGAGTACAAAACAGATAGCAATCTACAGGCTATATATAAATATGCTAACTTTATTCATCATATCTTAATTAAGGTATTTTTCAAACAGTTCCCTACTTTTATTGGAGCCATTCATTAAACTAGTAATGCAGGAGCTATCACTGATATCTCTTGGTTACAGTCCTGCTGCATTAATTTCTACACTCCCCATACTTTTGTATGGGGATGTAGAAATTATGCCATTCATCAAATTCTGACAATTATGTATTTTCGGAATTTGATAGTGTTACTGTACGCTATCCTCAGATGTCATACAGCTCCCGATTGGCTTTATAATGTGCAATTTACACATTACACAGCAGCTTGTGAAGCAGTGGGACTGTAGCGGGACTCCCCCCCACCTCCCTCCCTCTTCGGCACTCCATCCTGGCCGGCTCCCTCCACCCCGCCGCTGCATACTGCTGCAGTGTGAAACGTGTTTCCCCTCTGTTTGGTCCCCGGTGGCACTTGTAAGTGCTTAATTAACTGTGGGGGGTATCCGGATTTGGATGCTATTTATATTATTATTATATATTATTTCCATCTGGTTCTTTCATTATGTTGATGCTCCCTGAAATTCCTTCATTTTGGTAGGAGATCCAACCAGTCATATGATATGATTTTATACCTTCATTTGCATTTTATATGTAAGTGGGGAATTGTACATTAATCAAATAGTGTTGCACTATATATTTTCCTACTCTCTCCTTTTATGGCGTCCATGTGAAATTTGTCCTTTGAGAATAAAGAAGGAGGATTCTAAAAATATGTTCATGCCCCAAGTAAGGGTATTTAACCTGCTTCAGAGATGTGTGGTGATCTATCTACTTGAAAACTTTTTTTCTGAGTTAATCACAAAGAAAAACGAATTACCTTTCTCCAGTTCTGGACACTATAGTGTTTAAATTGTTTTAGGGTGTTATGCCCTTTTTTATCTATTTATTTTTTACAGTGTTTTGATTTGGGAGTCTACACAGCGCTGAAAAAAGGTAAATATTCACTTTATTACGTCTCTGTACAGCTCACACCGTGGGACATATGCGTTGTGCGACTTTTTAGTGACTTAGATGCATGCGCAGTTGAAGAACGTTGACTATTAGAGTGAATATAGACATTGGGTCCCACTGAGATTCAGCCCCACCGTGCGGACTTTGCTTATTCAATGTAAATGAGTTTATGGGGCACATGCCTCTACTAACTGTTTTACAAAATTTTACTTTAACTAGGTAATTATTTAATTACATATATAATTAATACCCCAAACTACTTTCATATGTTCTGTGCTTTAAAATAAGATGCTTGACTAAGTTTCAGAAATTTAATTTAATTTTTTCAAGATATGTAAATAGATGATAATTTGGGTTCTACAAATCATTGTTTTCTTTATTTATCTGGGCTGCTAGGACGTGGCAAAGGAGATGTTTTGTTTTTTTCTCTTTTGTTTTCATTTTTATAAATGCGTTACCTATATTGCAGCTTATACTTTGTTTTGTTGGTAAGTTTACAAAACTTAAATGAGGAATATAAAAAATAGGGCACAGCATCCCCGGGGATAACAAGCGATTAAGAGCCTGATTCACAGATTTACGTAAACCTGATATTTCCACAAATCTCCAATGTTTAATTATCTGCACATGTGCATATTTGGTCCTGTGACGTTGGTGCTTGGTGGCAATGCCTCAAAAGCCAAAAGGGGGCAATGACGGGGAAGTTCTAGAAAATGGTGGGGTGTCTGCCCTTTTTCCTGGGCATGCCAAAGCCACTGACTGCATCCTTGGATGCAGCTTCAGTGTCCACCTGAAGGTTACTCAGATGTCTGATGCAGTGGCATCACAAAGGGGGTGCGGGACGCACCCGGGTGTCACTGAGGCACTGCACACTGAGTGGTCCCCGGGGGCAGTCTGCACATCCGGGACACCCCTGGAGTGATTACAACTGGGGTTTAGGTCGCAAGGCCCTACCCATGAGTCCATGCCCCCTAACCACAAGGTCACGCCCCCTTTTTATCGGCACGTGATGTCGCCGCTCGCACTGCAGCCCTCCTCGCACCTGGTGTCACTGCAGGGAGAGACGCCACTGGTGTAATGTTCATGCAGAAGATCCGATGCTGCTTCTTTAGATGCAGCAATTGGATCACAGAAGCTCTGGCGTGGAGACAGCTGATCTGAAAATCATCTGTCTCCCTGAATCTTTTCACTGCTCCTTTCGGAGCAGTGAAACTACTGCACCTGTGTGACCTAGAGTTCACGCAGACGCACAAAAGCCCCGGCAACCTGCGGAAGGAGCCGGACAGGGCCTGAGGGATTCTAAAGGATCCTTCTTCGCAACCCGGATTGCGATGGCATTCGCCATCTAAAGAGGGCGAATGCTCCTGCAGTAAAGCTCCTAAGATATTGTATTTTTGTAGCTTGATGAATTCCTGTTCGCTTACTAGTGTATGGGGACAGCGGGCCATTGCGGGAGAGAAAGGTTAGCAGTTAGCAGGAGATATCTGTGATACTAGTGTAAGGGGACAGCGGGCTATTCCGGGATAGAAAGGTTAGCAGGAGATATCTGTGATACTAGTGTATGGGGACAGCGGGCCATTCCGGGATAGAAAGGTTAGCAGGAGATATCTGTCATACTAGTGTATGGGGAAAGCGGGCCATTGTGGGAGAGAAAGGTTAGAAGGAGATATCTGTGATACTAGTGTATGGGGACAGCGGGCCATTGTGGGAAAGAAAGGTTAGCAGGAGATATCTGTGATACTAGTGTATGGGGACAGCGGACCATTGTGGGAGGTTAGCAGGATATATCTGTGATACTAGTGTATGGGGACAGCGGGCCATAGCGGGAGGTTAGCAGAAGATATCTGTGATACTAGTGTATGGGGACAGCGGGCCATTGCGGGAGAGAAAGGTTAGCAGGAGATATCTGTGATACTAGTGTATGGGGACAGCGGGCCATTGCGGGAGAGAAAGGTTAGCAGGATATATCTGTGATACTAGTGTATGGGGACAGCGGGCCATTGCGGGAGAGAAAGGTTAGCAGGAGATATCTGTGATACTAGTGTATGGGGACAGCGGGCCATTGCGGGACAGAAATCTGTGATATCTCCTGCTTTACCTTCTTGATGAATGGCACAGACACTTAATTTCTACAAAAGCAGATGAAAATATTAATTTTATCCTGCTTTTGTAGAAATGAAGTGAAAATGAATAGAGCCCTTAAAGAACAAAAGGTTGTTTTAAATTACCTGTTTTTTATTAATTGTCCTAGATTATATAATTTGTCATTGAAGCAATTATATTATCCTTGTTTGCCCCATTGGCTGATTCTTATATGTGTTGCACTTTGGTGCTGTTAAATTATTTTACCTGTACTCAAATTTTGCTAACAATAAAGTAAACTAGTAGTAGTACTGGCTTCGACAATGATTATTCCTACCTTCATCCTCATTACTTATGCTGTATACAAGGGAAGAGGGCAAGTAAAAGGCTTTGATCTGCGTTAGGTAAGTATGTGGCACAGCCCAGTCATCCAATGGTTCCGGGCTATAATAATCAGCTGAGAATACTGGCCGGCTAATGTTGCTCGGTGATATCGTCACAAACACCTTTGAATGATAAAAACAAATAAATAAGAGAGGTAATTTCTGAACTCTGCATTAATAATGGATGAAGGATAAAGAAGGAAGAAAACAAACCAATAACATAATGAACTGTACCTTAACGGAGGTAGATTGAGGAGGAACCCCGTTGTCAGTGCAATTGACTGTCAGGACATAGTGCAGCGGGGAGTGATGCACAGGAAGATCTTTTGTTAAGAAGATGTGGCCGGTTGCATTAGCTATGGCAAATAGTTCCTCGCTGTTAGGACCTGACACAAGAAATTTGTGGCTGAACAAAAAGTCTGACATAAACACCACAGATATTTGCTTTTGCGTCAGTCATTTATGTTCACTAGTATAGAATAAATCAAAATCTTAAATTAACCTTATCATGTAAATTCCAATATTCTGCATAGATATAGATTTGCATTTCAAACACATATAGGGGAATTCAATATAGAGCGAAAACTCAGTTTTTGCGTTAATATCGCACCTATGACGTCATCGCAGGTTTTAGTTTTATACTATATTCAATTTCAAAGACTTTTTGCAGGTTCGAAAAGTCTTTGAAAAAAAACGGAGATAACTTTTCACCCAGAAAAATCTCCCAGAAACTTTGTACCCAGAAAAATCTCCGATATGAAACGTAAACTTTGACAGCGAAGTTTACGTTTCATATTGAATACCCCTCAAAGAGGTGTATTCAATATGGGAGCAAAAAGTCCGTGCTGGACTTTTCGCTCCACATCGGAGATTTTCCTGGGATAAAGTATCGGGCACGCGCCCGCTTTATCCCCGTATTCAATATGAAACCTACGAAAACGGGAAGGTGCGAAGTGGGATCTGCGTAAAAAAATGAATTTTTCCTTGAATAAATTGTAGGACCCCCCTAAAGTTGTAAAAACATGGGGGATCACTATGGGTACCCCTGTTTTAGCCTGCAAATGAAAGTCGGGGATTTAAATAGCCGCAGAAGGTGTTTTTTCCCGACATTGAAGAAGTGTTGCAGAAGAGCACTTTTTTTTTTTCGTTTTTTTAAGTGGTCCCATCAAATTTGGGGTACATGAAAATGGGTACTAGCATATTTTTATGTCCCTAAAGTAAGTTTTTAAAAAATCTACAACTATGCACCTGCCACTAATAGCCTATTCTAGAATACACCTGCCGCATACTTACAGAATAGCCCTGAACCTATTTCCCTATTTTTAAACACTTTTTTCCCAATTTTTTTTTTAACCCCAATTTTTAAATACATTTTTTGGGGTGTCCCTATTTTTTTTTTAAAACTTTTTTTGACACAGTTATTTTTAAAATGTCATTCCCAGGGGTGCAGGCTATTTTTTTTAAGCCTGCACCCCTAAACCCCAATTCTGCACTTTTTTCGCCACCTATTCAGTGGTGAAAAGTTGTCCCCATTTTTTTTCAAAGACTTTTCGATCCTGCGAAAAGTCTTTGAAATTGAATACAGTGTAAAACCAAAACCAGCGAAAATGACGTAATTTTTTGCGAAATATCGCAAAAAAGGACTTTTCGCTCCATATTGAATACTCCTATAAAAGTGACAAAACAATATTCCTCTGTAGAACTAAGCATGTATAATGTAATGCTTCCATGTGCTATGGCAAGTACTGTACCAGACAGGTTACTGTACATTAACCAGGCTTGCCTACCCTCCCGATTTGGCTGGGAGCCTCCCGATTTTCGGGTGCCAGGTAAGCCTCCCGGAAGTCTCACACCCTCCCCACCTCCCCCCTGAAAAAAACAGAAATCCCCGCAGCGGGGGGGCCCAGTGACGCGATTCGCGCAGAATCGCGTCATCGTGGCCCCGCCCCCTGCTTCACAAAGCCGAAAATCATGGCATTTTGAAGAGGGGGCGTAGTCACGATGACGCGAACATGCGGCTCCGCCCCCAGTGTGACCCAAAATGGCCGCCCCGCCCCCCGGCTCCGTCCCCAATGGCCGGCCCTGCCCCCCGCTATTAGCCGACAATCAGCTCCCTCCCGGAAGGCTGGAGCTGATTGTCAGCAAGTATGACATTAACCCACCCTGAAATGTACCTGAAATAGAATAATGGATTCCTTCATCCACGGCTTCATTTCCTTTTGTTGCATTGATATCAAGAATGATACTTCCTGGGGTGTATCGACCATCCCATATTACTGTATGGTATACTGGATACTCCACTGTGGGTCCCTCTTCATTCACATCTTCTACGTGCACTGGGGAAGAGACACAATAATGATAGCTAGATATACCAGACCATCATAGTACATTTGTATTGAATTATTGTTATACTGTAAGCCACAGTAGGGCATACAAATAGGGGAGCAAAGATGGAAAAATATTTGTTTTAAAATGTAAAGATCAACATCTAAATACATTATTAATACCCCCTACACAGACACGCACTACAGAAACAACACAGCCAGAGCTCAGTGATCACTACCCAGTAAGCAGAGCATTCCAGTGATCACTAGCCTATAAACATAGCATACCAGTGATCACTAGCCTGTAAACATAGCATACCAGTGATCACTAGCCTGTAAACATAGCATACCAGTGATCACTAGCCTGTAAACATTGCATACCAGTGATCACTAGCCAGTAAGCAGAGCATTCCAGTGATCACTAGCCAGTAAGCAGAGCATTCCAGTGATCATTAGCCTGTAAACATAGCATACCAGTGATCACTAGCCAGTAAGCAGAGCATTCCAGTGATCACTAGCTTGTAAGCAGAGCATGCCAGTGATCACTAGCCTGTAAGCAGAGCTTACCAGTGATCACTAGCCTGTAAACATAGCATACCAGTGATCACTAGCCAGTAAGCAGAGCCAGGGCCGTAGCTAGGGTAGTGTGACCAGTGCCATGGCACCGCAGGGCAGGGGGCGCTGTTTGGGCCTGTCAATTTTCCTGTTTATTTTCATTATCACTTGTAGCTTCCTCTTATATCCCAAGCATCTCCTGGCCTCCCCTATCTCTTCCCTGGCCCTTTCCCATGAAGCCATGGCCCCTTTGTCAGGTGCTCTATCTTATGACCCTATTTAAAAAATGGAGGGGGGGGGGGGGGCAATGCTCTCTTTGGCACAGGGTACCAAAAAGTCTAGTTACGGCTCTGAGCAGAGCATTCCATTGATCACTAGCCAGTAAGCAGAGCATTCCAGTGATCACTAGCCAGTAAGCAGAGCATTCCAGTGATCACTAGCCAATAAGCAGAGCATTCCAGTGATCACTAGCCAGTAAGCAGAGCATATCAGTGATCACTAGCCAGTAAGTAGAGCATTCTAGTAATCACTAGCCAGTAAGCAGAGCATTCCAGTGATCACTATCCAGTAAACAGAGCATACCAGTAAGCGCCATACTGTAAATACATCCTCTACTGGTTGCCATACAGTAAACAAAGCAACCCAGTAACTGCCATACAGTGTATGCAGCATTGCAATCCAGCACTGCCTGTACCCTTATAGACGCCATTTTTAACATTTCTTCAGTAGGAGGAGCTGTCGCTCCCACTGGCTATGCCACTACATACAGTACATTATCCAGGAAGTAGGAATATGCAACATGACCATACCCATTATAACATATGCTATATCCTTATACTTTATGCCATCCTATGTTGCTTTGTGGTACTATGGACCTCATTCAGAGTCGGTCGAAGCGGCCGCTCGGTCGTACGGGAAAAGGGGCCAGATATGCAAATGATTCCCTCGCAAGTTGCGTCCCTAAGTTCGGATCGGTAGCTGGCCGACCAAGGGGAGGAAGCGGCCGGAGTACAAAAAAATACGCCCCCTTCTCGTACGCATTACACGTCATCTCCGGGCATATAAGGATTAATCGAGACCATCGGAACTGGTCGTAGAGCTTAAGGTTGACCATACCCTCTCTTAAGCTCTACGATCATGTCAGTGTAAAAACCTCCCGTCACATGTGCCATGATGCTACTTTGTTAATTATGCACTCCCATAAACCGTATGCACTCCCATAAAATGCCGTTCGCACGCCTGCGTTCGGATCTCCACTCCCCCGTTTATAAGCACCTTCCCCTGTTACCACCCACAAACGCCTCAATATGTCACTCAAACTACCGACCTGGCTGTGTTCAAGGAGAGAGAAATTTCTGATCGTAGCGGCTAGTTTGCGCACGCGCATTGCGAACTTTACGCATGCGCAGTATAGCGAACATCGGTGGCGTACGACCGTGTGGCCGCAACGACCGACTCTGAATGAGGTCCCATATTCTTCTACTTAATGCCAACCTACTGTGCCTAAAATTTGCAGATTTAGCATTGGAGCTTACTATAAATCCTCTTCTGCAGTAGTTTATTCTATATCATATTGGAGTGCTGATGTCACAACTCCTCGGTAGTAATTCATCATTGAGATCAGATATCAACTAAACAATTTATAGTAAATCTTCAGTGTAAAATCTATAAATGAAAATGCTTGAAGGCCAGATATATACTGTATTATGCATAATACATAAAGGATTTGCAATTACAAGTTACCCCTGGGGATACACATCCCAAAGTTTCAGATTGTGATTTTTTTTTTCTATGATGAACCTGGCTCTGCACACACCGAACACATCTTCTAAATGTCTCATAATGACAATATAGATGATATTCCTAAATTAGCGTAATAAAAACAGTCACACTCGTCAAGCAACAGCTTTGGCAGCAAGCTGTATCTGTAAGTAAAGGTTCTGTTACCAGTGACTGTGGCCGTGCTCTGTCTCTGAGGGTCACTCGGGCTGTAGGCAATCACCGTCATCTCATGCTGAGCGCTTGTCTCAAAGTCTAAGGGTTCCAGGTTGGAGATATTGCCAGACATTTCTCCAATGTAAAACAAGTGAGAAACGGTTGTGAAGGAGTATGAAATAATAGCGTTGTTTCCGATGTCCTTATCCACTGCAGAAATACTCAATATCTGAATAAAACAACAATCAAACCAACATTTTAGAAATCATTCATTAATGTGATATGTACAATAAACAATGTAGAGATAGGGGATATTTTATATAAAGGGAACTAATCTCCAAAAAAGTACTTTGTGTTGCCATTACTGTATATAGATATAGGCTCTCACTGCTAAGGAGATGGGGTAGAACTTGCCTAAAGAAAAGATCTAACTGGTCAGTGGAAACGGGGTAAATATGGGAGCGGGATGGATGGGGGGCAAACGTGGATGGAAGGGGGGGTGAGACGAAGCGGAAGTTGGGATGAGGATAAGGTGGGGTGGTGATGGAGGGTTCAAAGCAACAGAGCAGCGAATAGACAGGGGTGGGGCTGGACAGAGCAGAGGTGGGGCAAAGACAGGGCAGACTGAGGTGACCTGGTATATATTGTGTCCCTTTTACAAGTTATAAATATTGTGGCATGTAAATACTTTCTCTAATTTCATGTTATTCAAACTCGGCCTTCAAAGCCCTCTTGCAGGTCAGGTTTTAAGGACATCCATACTTGAGCACAGATGGTTAAATCAAAATGAATGTGGCACCAATTACTGTAAGTCTCCTGTGCCTCATAGAGAGCCTTAAAGCTAGGACTGTTAGAGGATTTGGAGTCCAGAGTTTGGGAAAACACTATTATATAATATCCAAATTGTTGTTTAAGCCTTTAGACACCCTACCTTTGGCACCCTAGCTAAGACTATTTCCATCCACTGACTGTACTACTTTACAGAGAATATTCTGTTGTCTTGCTTTCCTTCCAATGAGCAGGATATAATGGCACTTCCCTGCTCTATTCATCCCCTCCTCATGTACTGTAACTTGTGTTGCTCATGTTCAGCTTCTCTATGATTTCCCAACCTCAGTTACTGGTTTCATTCATTTTATTTATTATCTCTACCTGATAATAAATACCGGCTCTGATACTTGATCACTAGCTAGGAGTGGGGAAAAGATTGTATTGTCTGTGACATGTAAAGAGTACTAATTCTGTGAAATGTTTTGTACATTTATTGAATATAAATACCACATGTGGAGGTTCATTCTCTTTTACTGTGATGTTATATAGAGTTGTTATGAAGATTGGAGGATTATCATCAACATCCTGGACAGAAACGTGGATCATTATCGAGGACAACAATGGTGGAATTCCAGAATCTTTGGCCTGCAAAGACACATAATGTATTCACAAGTCAGGCTATGATTATCACAACTGTAGAAGACAATCCCCAACAACCCATGTGGATTTCTGCTGTTCCCCCTAACTCTTACTCTCGGGTCCACCCATACCGTATTATTTCATGCAACCAAGGAGATAAAATAGTTTCTTGGAAGAATATGGTGTACCATCTCTTTTATAGGACACATACATAAAAAACATAAAGTCTCTTTATAAATGAATTATTTGTCTGTATCTAGGTGTAGGGCATAAGTTAGAAAAGAAGGATTAAAGGGGGCAAAAATGGAGTCTGGGTTAAAAAAAAAATAAAAGACCATGTGGCCCAAACATTCATCTTCAAACAATATGAAAAAGATATAAAATATGCTATAAGCAAAGCAAATCCTGCCACAAGTGCCTATCTCGAGATGGACGTCTTCCCTAAATACGGTTTCTTCCTTGTCTTAAAGCAGCCTTGCCTAGTGGAAAATAATCTTCTATTATCATGTGACTCCTAGTGATAGATATATCTTATAAGCAACTACGGGTTAATACACATAGCATTTATAAAGACGTGTAACCCTGCATTATCTTCTGACTTTGATGAGTATTCTCAGCCAAAGGTTTTCTCTATTTGATGACAGAGTGACCTTCTCCTGGCAGTGTCTCCACCTAAGCTTCTTACCTATAATCTATATTCCACTAGGTGTTGGCCTGGTTCTCCCAGTTAGGATTAGGTGTGGTATTGTTGTCCAAATATGAATAATGAGACACAGGTACTGAATAACTACCCACTTTAATAAGGATTTATTTGACCTGTCACTGAACAAAAGAAGATCTCAGGATCCTTGCAGGTGAGAATAAGTTAAATAACACAGGTCAACATGTTATAAATCTGTCAAACTTTATAACAGTTATACCACACAAAGCCAAAACCTGTAATGATTGATATATGCTATGCTATGTAATGATGATGCTATGCCCTAAACTAAGTCTACTATAAACAGAAAATATACTATTTAAATTATATATACACCTAGTTCCAATAAATAGATTATTATCACCATCCCTAATTGATCCTCAGAACTCACCACTACTCGGAGGTCATAGCTATCTGCTATTTCTGCATCCAATGGCTTTGTGGTGGTCAATTTGCCAGTAGAACTGTTAATATGGAAAGTGCCATTAAAGTTATTCTCCAAGGAGTATGTCACAGCGCTGTTGTTCCCAACATCCTTATCAGTAGCACTTATGAAGCCAAAATCCAGGAAATTCATGTTTTCCTGGCATGTCACATTTGGATGTATGAGTGGTGAAAAGACTGGCATGTTATCATTCACATCAATTATGCTGATATTAACCTGTGAAAGAACAACACTGTGAGAGAGGAGTATGGCTCAAAGCATCTCATTTAATAATATCACTAATAGGCAAGAATCTGTCAAGGAAAAAAAAAACAACCCTATTCCTCATGATGCCTCATACTTGACAGACTAGTCCATGCAATAGGTAAAGTGATTTTGGGTAACTAGTCAATATTAGTATAGCAGTGGTAAAATAAGTAGAGCTGAGGCCCCTGTATATTGATCTAAAACAGTGGTTGTCAAACGTGGTCCTCAGGTCCCCACACAGTTCACATTTTCTAGGTCACCCAGCAGGTGCCGTCATTACTCACTGACACATTTTAAAAGATCCACAAGTGGAGCTAATTATTTCACATGTGATTCTTTGAGAAGACCTGCAAAACTTGCGCTGTTTGGGGTTCTGAGGACCGAGTTTGAGAAACTGTGCTCTAAAATTTGGACCCTACATGACTTGATGCCTGGAGAATTCTGTGATGAGTTGAGTCTGTCTTGCTAGTTTGGTTTTTCCCATCTCCAGTCCTTAGGGAACCCTAATAGTGCACATAGGGCAAAGGGTGTGTGGCAACAACCCACCATGGAACATAGATTACCTGCCCTAACCACCCCGGGACATAGACTACCCACCCTACCCCTCTGACCCACTACTCACATGGGCGGCTGTCACTGCTTGTCTGCTCCCTGCATCACAGCTGACTCCCAAGGAAGAAGCAGCCTCTTTTTGAATTCAAGATGGCCAAAGTGAAACTGCTCTATTTGGATGCAGCAATTTTACATTTGCCATCTTGTGAACCAGCTGAGCACACCCTGCATACTCTGTGAAACTGCTCTATTTGGATACAACAATTTCACATTGGCCATCTTTGGAGCCAGCTGAGCATACCCTGCATACTCCGTGAGCAAGCCTAGGACAGTGTAAGCTTTCCATACTCCTTGCTGGAGCACTGGTTTATTCATTACTGATTAAAACAATTAAAAATAACTCACAGGTGGCACTAATTATTTCACTTGTGATTCTGTGAGGATACCTGGAAAACATGCACTGTTACGGTTCCCTTGGACTGGAGTTGGAAAACACTACACTGAATGGCTTAATTATAAACAGGGGTGTCAAGGCCCGTGGAGAAGTGGGCATGGCCTAATTGTGGGAGCTGTGACCACGCCCCCTTTCACTTAAAAAGCTAATAATTTTTTGGAACGCTGCTTGGCGGTGCTGCGGCAGGGGTGGGGGGCACCCCTGACTATAAATAAATAGCTTATAATGAAACCCATAACTAATGTAAATGTACATGGACTACTTGTGTAGTAGCCTCTGTTTTTCTTCTAATTCTACAACAGTAAATTGTGCAGATTTAATGAAAAGGAAATATTTCCTACCACAACAGCAGCTGTATTGGGAGGTTCCCGTGAGTCCACAGCAGTCACGATAATGCTATAACTGTCTTGCTCCTCTCGATCTAACATGGTACGCGTAATAATGATTCCATTGTCTGTGATGGAGAATATCTCTTTATAGGTCAAAATAGAATACATTATTGACATGTCTGGTCCAGCAGTGGCTTGTACTGACCCAACCTCAGTTCCTTCTGGCATGTCTTCAAGAATGCTGAAACTATAATTGGAATGTGCAAACTCTGTATTGCCTACTTCAATTGTGATAAACACAGTAGCTAAAATGAAAAAAATAAATAAATAAAAAAAGGAAATTGAGAAAAAAAGAATGAAATATTAGTAGAGATGAAACACATAACATTTTACATCTGAAACAAGTCTCAAGTTAATAATTTCTGCTCTTCACTTGAGCCATCATTCACAAATAAACACTGAAAACTTCCAGGGATCAAATCAGTGAATAGCCGGTGTCTCAGCAAGTATGTACAGGGCAAACTTGGGATTTGTAGTGTGGAGGTGGGGGTCTGTATATATGTAGTTGTAGTATGGAATGGAGTGGATACAAAATGATGCAAATAAAAGAACTGTGTCACACTGGCCCCGGCCCTTCACCAGGCACCTGCAAATCGGATTGGGTCATTGAAATAAAACATTGGTAGTACCAATGTTTTTAACATTGGTCATAAAACATTGTTCAGTCCTAAACATTGGTTCTGCAGTGCCAATGGTTTCCACTAGTTTGAAGTAGGGGTGTGCACCGGCCACTTTTCGTGTTTTGTGTTTTGGTTTTGGATCTGGATCTTTCTTCGTGTTTTGGATCTGGATTGGTTTTGCCAAAACCACCCTTCCGTGTTTTGGGTTCTGGGTTTTGTGTTTTGGATCTGTATTTTTTTTTAAAAAAGCATAAAAACAGCTAAAATCACAGAATTTGTAGGTTTTTCTGCTCCTATGCTATTATTAACCTCAATAACCTTAATTTCCACTCATTTCCAGTCTATTCTGAACACCTCACACCTCACAATAGTGTTTTTATGTCCAAAACGTTGCACCGAGGTAGCTGGATGACTATGCTAAGCGACACGAGTGGGCGGCACAAACACGTGACCCATCTAGGCGTGAAACTGCAGTGGCAGACAGGATGGCAGTTTGAAAAACTAGGCCCCAAACTGTACATAATGCAAAGAAAAAAAAGAGGTGCAAGATGGAATTGTCCTTGGGCCCTCCCACCCACCCTTATGTTGTATAAACAGGACATGCACACTTTAACAAACCAATCATTTCAGCGCCAGGGTCTGCCACACAACTGTGGCTGAAATGATTGGTTCGTTTGGGCCCCCACAAAACAAGCTGGCAATTAATGTGTCCCTGCACAAACTGGCTCTATGGAGGCAAGATGTCATCCTCATCCTCCTCATCCACCGATTCCTCACCCTCTTCAGTGTGTACATCCTCATCCTCACAAAGTATTAACTCGTCCCCACTTGAATCCACCACCACAGGTCCCTCTGTACCTTCTGGAGGCTGGTCTCCCTGGAAGAGCTGATAATTCATTTTGATGAACATCATCTTCTCCACATTCTGTGGAAGCAACCTCCTACGCCTTTCGCTGACAAGGTTCCCGGCTGCACTAAACACTCTTTCGGAGTACACACTGGAGGGGGGGCAACTCAGGTAAAATAGAGCCAGTTTGTACAGGGGCCTCCAAATTGCCTCTTTTTCCTGCCAGTACAGGTATGGACTGTCTGCCATGCCTACTTGGATGCTGTCACCGATGTAATCCTCCACCATTCTGTCAATGGTGACAGTATCATATGCAGTGACAGTAGACATGTCAGAAATTGTTGCCAGGTCCTTCAGTCCGGACCAGATGTCCAAACTTGGTCCTGCCTGTCCTGCATCACCGCCAGCGGGTTGCTTAGGATACCTAAGTTTTTTCCTGGCAGCCCCAGTTGCAGGAGAAAATGAAGAAGGAGCTGTTGACGTGTCACGTTCCGCTTCAGCTGACAGTGTGTTCACCAGCAGGTCTTTGCACCTCTGCAGGCTTGTGTCGGCCGGAAAGAGAGACACCACATAGGCTTTAAACCTAGGATCGAGCACGGTGGCCAAAATGTAGTGGTCTGATTTCAACAGATTGACCACCCTGGAATCCTGGCAAAGCGAATGAAGGGCTTCATCCACAAGTCCCACATGCCGAGCGGAATCGCTCCGTCTTAGCTCCTCCTTCACTTTCTCCAGCTGCTTCTGCAAAAGCCTGATGAGGGGAATGACCTGACTCAAGCTGGCAGTGTCTGAACTGACTTCACGTGTGGCAAGTTCGAAGGGCTGGAGAACCTTGCACAACACGGAAATCATTCTCCACTGCGCTTGAGTCAGGTGCATACCCCCTCCTTTGCCTATGTCATAGGTGGATGTATAGGCTTGTATGGCCTTTTGCTGCTCCTCCATCCTCTGAAGCATATAGAGGGTTGAGTTCCACCGTGTCACAACCTCTTGCTTCAGGTGATGGCGGGGCAGGTTCAAGAGTGTTTGCTGGCGCTCCAGTCTTCGGCACGCAGTCGCTGAATGGCGAAAGTGGCCAGAAATTTTTCGGGCCACCCAAAGCGTCTCCTGCACGCCCCTGTCGCTTTTCAGAAAATTCTGCACCACCAAGTTTATTGTGTGAGCAAAACATGGGACGTGCTGGAATTTGCCCAGATGTAATGCCCGCACAATATTGGTGGCGTTGTCAGATATCACAAATCCCCAGGAGAGTCTAAGTGGGGTAAGCCACTGGGCGATGATTTCCCTCAGTTTCTCTAAGAGGTTGTCGGCGGTGTGCCTCTTACTGAAACCGGTGATACACAGCGTAGCCTGCCTTGTAACGAGCTGGCGTTTCTGAGATGCTGCTACTGGTGACGCTGCTGCTGTTGCTGCGTAAGGTGATACATCTACCCAGTGGGCTGTCACAGTCATATAGTCCTTAGTCTGCCCTGTTCCACTTGTCCACATGTCCGTGGTTAAGTGGACATTGTGTACAACGGCATTTTTCAGGACACTGAGGACACTTTTTTTGACGTTTCTGTACAGTCTCGGTATCGCCTGCCTAGTGAAGTGGAATCTAGACGGGATTTGGAACCGGGGACACACTACCTCCATCAATTGTCTAAATCCCACTGCACTAATGGCGGATACCGGACGCACGTCTAACACCAACATAGCAGTCAAGGCCTCAGTTATACGTTTTGCTTCAGGATGACTGCTGTCGTACTTCATCCTCCTCGCTAAGGACTGTTGGAGGGTCAATTGTTTAGTAAAAGTAGTGGTGTTCCTACTTCCTCTCTGGGATGATGAACGACTCCCAGCAGCAGCAACAGCAGCAGCGGCAGCAGTAGGCGTAGCAATGCAGGATCCTCCAGAGGAATCCCGGATAGGAGAGTCAGTCATGCCAGTGACATGGCCTGCAGGACTACTTCCGATCCTGACTAAGGAGGAAATTGACGAGGAGGGAGTTGACGGTGTGGTTTGCAGGCGCTTGGATACAACAGGACAACGGGATTTAGGTGTCCCTGGACTGCTTACGGTCTTAGCCAAAGTTTCTGAACTTGACAGTAACTTTTTATGAACGCGCTGCAGGTGCCGTATAAGGGAGGATGTTCCTAGGTGGTTGACGTCCCTACCCCTACTTATTTCACCTTTACATATGGTACATATGGCAAGACAGTTGTTGTCCGGATTTGGATAGAAATATTGCCAGACCAAAGAGGTGGAATGTTTGGTCTTCTGCCCAGGCATGACCGTGATGGGCTTTTTCATCCCACGGACAACAACTGTCTCCCCCGAAGCCTGATTTAAACAAACCACATCACCATCAGAATCCTCCTCGCCAACTTCCTCCTCAGCGCCAGCTACACCAGTATCCTCATCCTGTTGTACTTCAACAGTGACATCTTCAATTTGCATATCAGCAAGTGGACTGTGGGTGCTCCTTTCAGCACTTGCAGGGGGCATGCAAATGGTGGAAAGAGCCACCTCTTCCCGTCCAGTGCTGGGAAGGTCAGGCATCGCAACCACCACCACACTTGGACTCTCCTTGGGGATTTGTGATATCTTCTTAGAAAGCACAGTTCTTCGCTGTGCTTTTGCCAGCTTAACTCTTTTGATTTTTTTAGTGGGAGGAGGGCTTCCATCGTCATGTGAAGCTGAACCACTAGTCATGAACATACTAGGGATCGACCTTAGCCGTTCCTTGCCACTCCGTGTCGTAAATGGCATATTGGCAAGTTTACGTTTCTCTTCAGCTGATTTAAATGTCTTTTTCAAGGTCATTTTCCTGAACTTTGCCATTTGGGATTGTATGTGCCCTCTACTATGACATTGGGCATCGGCCTTGGCAGACGACGTTGATGGCATGTTATCGTCTATGTCATGACTAGTGGCAGCAGCTTCAGCACTAGGAGGAAGTGGTTCTTGATCTTTCTCTATTTTATTTTTATCGGAGAAAGTTTGGTCCTCCATTTATGTTATATCGATTTGATATATACGTGCGGCTAAACACAGAAAATAATTTTTTTTTTGGTTTGGACTGGAGTGTACTTTGTGGGTTACAGCACCCTTTAACGGTCAAGCCAGCCGGCCCTTTACTTATGACACAGGCGCACTCTTGGCACTACTTTGTTGATGCACGTGCGGCTACTGCGCACACAATTCACAAACACAGAAAATAATTTTTTTTTGGTTTGGCCTGGAGTGTACTTTCGGGGGTTACAGCACCCTTTAACGGTCAAGCCAGCCGGCCCTTTACTTATGACACAGGCGCACTCTTGGCACTACTTTGTTGATGCACGTGCGGCTACTGCGCACACAATTCACAAACACAGAAAATAATTTTTTTTTGGTTTGGACTGGAGTGTACTTTCAGGGGTTACAGCACCCTTTAACGGTCAAGCCAGCCGGCCCTTTACTTATGACACAGGCGCACGCTTGGCACTACTTTGTTGATGCACGTGTGGCTACTGCGCACACAATTCACAAACACAGAAAATAATTTTTTTTTTGGTTTGGACTGGAGTGTACTTTCGGGTGTTACAGCACCCTTAATGGTCAAGCCAGCCGGCCCTTTACTTATGACACAGGCGCACGCTTGGCACTACTTTGTTGATGCACGTGCGGCTACTGCGCACACAATTCACAAACACAGAAAATAATTTTTTTTTTGGTTTGGACTGGAGTGTACTTTCGGGGGTTACAGCACCCTTAACGGTCAAGCCAGCCGGCCCTTTACTTATGACACAGGCGCACGCTTGGCACTACTTTGTTGATGCACGTGTGGCTACTGCGCACACAATTCACAAACACAGAAAATAATTTTTTTTTTGGTTTGGACTGGAGTGTACTTTCGGGGGTTACAGCACCCTTAACGGTCAAGCCAGCCGGCCCTTTACTTATGACACAGGCGCACGCTTGGCACTACTTTGTTGATGCACGTGCGGCTACTGCGCACACAATTCACAAACACAGAAAATAATTTTTTTTTTGGTTTGGACTGGAGTGTACTTTCGGGGGTTACAGCACCCTTAACGGTCAAGCCAGCCGGCCCTTTACTTATGACACAGGCGCACGCTTGGCACTACTTTGTTGATGCACGTGTGGCTACTGCGCACACAATTCACAAACACAGAAAATAATTTTTTTTTTGGTTTGGACTGGAGTGTACTTTCGGGGGTTACAGCACCCTTAACGGTCAAGCCAGCCGGCCCTTTACTTATGACACAGGCGCACGCTTGGCACTACTTTGTTGATGCACGTGCGGCTACTGCGCACACAATTCACAAACACAGAAAATAATTTTTTTTTGGTTTGGACTGGAGTGTACTTTGGGGGTTACAGCACCCTTTAACGGTCAAGCCAGCCGGCCCTTTACTTATGACACAGGCGCACGCTTGGCACTACTTTGTTGATGCACGTGCGGCTACTGCGCACACAATTCACAAACACAGAAAATAATTTTTTTTTTGGTTTGGACTGGAGTGTACTTTCGGGGGTTACAGCACCCTTAACGGTCAAGCCAGCCGGCCCTTTACTTATGACACAGGCGCACGCTTGGCACTACTTTGTTGATGCACGTGCGGCTACTGCGCACACAATT
Organism: Taudactylus pleione; assembly: GCA_031769625.1. Classification (NCBI taxonomy): domain Eukaryota; kingdom Metazoa; phylum Chordata; class Amphibia; order Anura; family Myobatrachidae; genus Taudactylus; species Taudactylus pleione. Next base: position 31,296,583 of record JAUIMM010000200.1, read on the forward strand.
CACAAACACAGAAAATAATTTTTTTTTTGGTTTGGACTGGAGTGTACTTTCGGGGGTTACAGCACCCTTAACGGTCAAGCCAGCCGGCCCTTTACTTATGACACAGGCGCACGCTTGGCACTACTTTGTTGATGCACGTGCGGCTACTGCGCACACAATTCACAAACACAGAAAATAATTTTTTTTTTGGTTTGGACTGGAGTGTACTTTCGGGGGTTACAGCACCCTTAACGGTCAAGCCAGCCGGCCCTTTACTTATGACACAGGCGCACTCTTGGCACTACTTTGTTGATGCACGTGCGGCTACTGCGCACACAATTCACAAACACAGAAAATAATTTTTTTTTGGTTAGGACTGGAGTGTACTTTCGGGGGTTACAGCACCCTTTAACGGTCAAGCCAGCCGGCCCTTTACTTATGACACAGGCACACGCTTGGCACTACTTTGTTGATGCACGTGCGGCTACTGCGCACACAATTCACAAACACAGAAAATAATTTTTTTTTTGGTTTGGACTGGAGTGTACTTTCGGGGGTTACAGCACCCTTAACGGTCAAGCCAGCCGGCCCTTTACTTATGACACAGGCGCACGCTTGGCACTACTTTGTTGATGCACGTGCGGCTACTGCGCACACAATTCACAAACACAGAAAATAATTTTTTTTTTGGTTTGGACTGGAGTGTACTTTGGGGGTTACAGCACCCTTTAACGGTCAAGCCAGCCGGCCCTTTACTTATGACACAGGCGCACGCTTGGCACTACTTTGTTGATGCACGTGCGACTACTGCGCACACAATTCACAAACACAGAAAATAATATTTTTTTTGGTTTGGACTGGAGTGTACTTTCGGGGGTTACAGCACCCTTAACGGTCAAGCCAGCCGGCCCTTTACTTATGACACAGGCGCACGCTTGGCACTACTTTGTTGATGCACGTGCGGCTACTGCGCACACAATTCACAAACACAGAAAATAATTTTTTTTTTGGTTTGGACTGGAGTGTACTTTCGGGGGTTACAGCACCCTTAACGGTCAAGCCAGCCGGCCCTTTACTTATGACACAGGCGCACGCTTGGCACTACTTTGTTGATGCACGTGCGGCTACTGCGCACACAATTCACAAACACAGAAAATAATTTTTTTTTTGGTTTGGACTGGAGTGTACTTTCGGGGGTTACAGCACCCTTAACGGTCAAGCCAGCCGGCCCTTTACTTATGACACAGGCGCACGCTTGGCACTACTTTGTTGATGCACGTGCGGCTACTGCGCACACAATTCACAAACACAGAAAATATATTATTTTTTTAGCACTTGGGGGGAGCACCCCTGATGGACAGAGCACCCCCTGGACAACACTACAGCACTCCTTTAGGACTGGGACACTGCACAGGACTTTGGAGTGGACACAGCCCCTATGGAGAACTGACTGCACAACACAGTCCAGCCAGCCCCTATGGACTTTGAAGTAGTGGACACAGCCCCTATTAACAACAGCAGCACAGCACAACACAGCCAGCCCCTATGGACTTTGAAGTAGTGGACAACAGCAGCACTACACTACACTACACTACACAGCCCTAACTCCCACCCTCCCTCTTCACTGTCCACAGCCGAGTGAGAAAATGGCGCCGACGTGTGTACCTTATATAGGATCCAAAACCCGCGAGACTCGGAAGGCGGGAAGATGACGTTTTGCCTCGATTTCAGATCCGAGTCAGGCGGGAAAAGTCGAGCCTGACTCGGATCGGACTCGGATCGGGGGGGCTCGGGGGGGTTCGGATTTCAGAAATCCGAACCCGCTCACCCCTAGTTTGAAGTAAACTAGCTACTTAACAACACTCCAAACAAAGGATTTGAACACCAAACATCTTATACAATATTCATATACATAGCTATATGTTATTCTGTGATTTGTGTTCACCTTGACAATAATAACTTTAAGTTAAATTCCCCTGTATTTAAAACACTTATTGCTCAACATGCCGCAACCTCATGTACTATTATCAGACACTCAACACATGGAGCTGTTTGCTTCTGTGCTGCAGGCTTAGTAATTCTAAGTATATGAAGCTAGTTGCGATTGTTCATTTAAACCATGTCAGCTGGTATGTAGTCGGTATCCCGGCGGTCAGAATACCGGCACCAGAATCAAAAAAGCAGTTGGAATCCCAGCTCCATTATCCTGACCACTGACATGCTGACAGTAAGTATTAGGGTTAGGGAAGGGTTAGATTTAGGGTTAGGCTGCACGGAGGGGGGGGGGGGGGATTAGGGTTAGGTACTAGAGGGTTTACTGTTAGGCTGTGGGAGGAAAGGGTTAGGCTGCAGGGGGGGGTTAGGATTAGGCTGTGGGAGGGTTAGTCTGCAAGAAAGGTGGGTTAGGGTTAGGCTACTTGCCTAATCCTGTTGGGTTTCTGACTGTTGAAATGCTGTTGCCGTTATTCTGACCTCCGGGATCCAGTACCAAACCCTATCAGCTAAGTAGATATATGTAGTATGCAGAGACACAATATATATTGAGCCACACACTACATAGATCTGCTTAGCTACAATAATTTATACTAACAATTACAACTAGCTTCATAAAGTTAGAATGACAAGGCTACAAAGAGTATGTTTTACTGTCACTCACAAAATGGTGGAGTACCCACATCCATCCCACTCAGGGCCTGATTCAAACCCGGTCGCAAGCGCTGAGCGCTCACAACCGGGTCGATGTTTGCCCACTAGGCATGTGCATGATGGAGCTGACTCCGTCGTGCACATGCGCGAGACCCGGCTAGCCCCGGGTTTCCCGCACCAAAGGGTGCAAGTTGTCGATGGTGATTGACAGCTCGCCCCGTTTGGTAGGCGGGCAGGGGGGGTGGCTGGCCAAACGGAGGCATTACCGAAGGAACGCCCACTGTTTGGGGGCAGCCCCACTGACATCACCAGTGATGGCAGTGGGAGAGCTTCCGGCTCTATTAGGGTCTCGTCGCAAGCCCGATGGTCTTGACCATCGTGACCATCAACCTGGCTGCTCGCAATAGCTGAGGGTGGTCACCCACAGCTATGCGAGCGGCCAAGTGGCCGAACAAAAAAAACAAAACGTCTGTCTCTGAATCAGGCCCTCAGTCCCCACATAGACTTCCAAATGTGTGCATATGGCAATTGAGTTAAAGGTAAGTTGTAGATAATGAGTGGAAAATTAATGAGCCAGAACATTTTTAACCATTACTTATCAGTGCTTCATTAAACTAGAAATGATTGGTTCGGTTTCACTGGAAACTGAACACATCCGAACTTTGGGGTACCGAGGAGAACCGAGTCCCGGCTCGGATTACTTTGGGTTTCTGAGTAGAACAGACTCAGGTCTTCTTGCAAGTTTAGAACTGGGATCTAAAATCCAGATCTCGCCATATTTTGATTACATTAAAGTCCCTCCCTTGTGATTTCAGGTGCTGTGAGTTGTCAAAATTTACTGGAAATTACTAGAAATAAATGTTTTTTAAGTTATTAATAATATAGGAACAAAAACAGGTCCAAATTTCATGATTTTAGATGTTTTTAAGAATTTTTAAAGGAACCTAAAACGAAAACTGAGCCAAAACACTTGCCAAAACCAAAACACAATTATGATTTAGATTTAGAACCAAAACCAAAATACAGGGGTCTGCACACATCTCTATTTAAAACTATGTATCTTCTAAACGTATTTGATGATTGTGACACTTAGCTTTCTGTACTGAGTATCGGTAAAACCAAACATGCATGCACAGCTGTTCCTAAGGCTATTGGAGATTTGCCACTATCTGATAATCTCATTAACAAGTTATGCGTCATTGATTTGGTGCATATCAGTCTTCTGCTGTTGGATCTACAGTATGTTAAAATTTATATATACTATTTCATGATACTTACTTTAGTTTAACTCTTGTAACAAAGGGTTTTTTTTTTTTTAACTTAGCACATATTTTCTTTTGTGGATTATTAAATAAGTGCACCCCAATTGCTTTGGGTGTGGATTGAAAGATCTACAGTAAAAAGGTCGACAATGTCTAGAAAGACACCAGATGTTAGACAGTCAATAGGTCGACAGGGACAAATTTTCAACAGGGTCAAAAAGTTGACAAAAATGGTCGACACGTTTTTTCTTTTCTAACCCTCATCTTCACCCTAACCCTCCCCTTGTGCCTTACCCTATCCCTCCCTCCTAGTGCCTAACCCTAACGCTCCCTCCTGGTGGAGTTATAAGACAGCAAAGCTCACAGTAGCAATCAGCAGGCTGATTCTAGGAAATGAAAGCCAGACAAGTGACAAATACATAAAGGGGGGCAGAGCGCATTAGGAACTCCCAACTATAATTGTGAAACTATATATGTAAAATAATTAGTTGCAGAGTTGGAGAATTACAACCTCCGTTAAAGCTGGGTACACACTGACAGATACATTGGCCGATCAATTGATGGACCGATGTATCTGCTGCCCGTCGGGTAGTGTGTACCCGCGATATGTCGGTGAATGTCAGCATTCACCGACATATTGCATTGGCTGTGCTGCACAGCCGATGGACAGATATGTCTGCAGACATATCTGTCCATCGGCAGGTGTCTACGGGTGGTCTGCAGACCGCCCGTACACACACAGCGGCAGCTGCGAGGAGGGGGGCGGGATATGCCCCTTGGTCGCCGGGACCCGCAGCAAGACACAGATTATGGCCGTTCAGTGTGTATGAACGACCATCAACTGCAGATATATCCGTTAGGTAAGAGACCGTGACAACACATAGATTATAGTTTTAATGAGTGTGGTGCAGTCGCTAATGTTACTTTTAGCCCCCAGGGCCAAAAAACACTAACCAGCCCGAATCACACAAATATAAATAATTCAAAAAACATGTCTAAAAATATTGATAAACCACACTGACACAATTGATTCTAACAAAACAATATATTAGTGATAAAATGTCCTGTATACCAAGCTATGCTTTCTTTAAAAAAATAGTAAAATTAAAAAAAATATATATATAATTTTTTATGCTTTTGGCCTGAAATCTAATACGTATCTGACATCTTTCAGAAAGGGGACCTTTAAACACCATGCCACCACCTTACAAAATTAAAATGGTGGAATTAGAATTTTAGAGTCTCCTAGAAAAATAGCATTTTTACAACAATGCTTGCGGTACATAATGATTGATATAAAGAGTTAGCATTTATAGATGTTAAAAAAAATCAGTTTTGATCTGTACCAAAAAACGATTTTGGGACAGTTCCACCATTGTTCTCTCTGAGGGGCCTATTTATCGCCCTAGCGAACACTTGCAGGAATGGGCTCAGATTGGAGGTTTGGAGCCGCTGCCCATGCACGGGCCGATTTCATATTGATGAACTGTCACTTCTTATTGCCACAATAAGAAATTATAATTATCGGGTCTAAAATTTGATAATAAATATGCCCCTAACTCATATCTGACACATTTGAAAGACATATTGGGGGGAATTCAATTGTTTTATCGCACACTAGCTCCCGTCTAAAGTGATGGAAGTTCGGGGTGCTATAATAAATTGTTATTGAGCGCCCATGTATAAAGCGCATGTTGCATCAATTTAGACATTGCTGCTCGTCTGCCCAGGAACTGTGGGCAGAAATGTGTGCATCCAGGGCTGTACGCACCCACACAGAACAAGAATGTAATTACTCTGTCGGGCACCCAGCACTATAAGCCATGGGGGAAAATAATTGAACTCCCCCATTGTGTAACTTTAGTGTCTATGTGTACAATAGTAATATACAAGCATTTAAGAAAGAAGATTTTTTTAAATCAATTAATGTATGTAATATGTGCATGTAAGGGTTTGAAGCCCTCTGATTAAGTACAAAAATAAAGAAGAATCACATAAGACCAAAAATGTGGCATCACTTACTAGTGGAAGACAAAGCTGGAACCCCATGGTCTGTAGCTATGACTCTCAATGCAATGCTGGTTCCCGCAGTTCCAGTAGATATATTCTTTGCCAGAGAGATCTGACCATTTTCTTCATCAATCATAAATAAAGAAAGAGGCTCGGCAAACCTAAGAGTGTTTCCCCAAATATATAGAGTTAATTATATATATTTTATACATTTATTATATAATGCCCTAAGCAGTCCCGTCTGTGTCATGTGCAGTGGGAGCCTCCCCAATGTCTTTCACTGCAGCATCGGGGTTGGGATACCAACCATCGGGATGACGCTGTCGGTATTTTGACAGTAGGCATCCCGACAGCCGGCATTACATACCCATTTTGCATATAAAGTGCAGTAAAATAGTTTTTGGCTATATTTTTCAATAAGGTCTTATATTCCCTGCACAGAAATGGTTCACATTCTACATACTGTAACTACGCATTCCCAGGAGTAAAGAGTTCATTGATTTATTTATTTATTTATTAACAGTTATTTATAGAGCGCACAGGTATTACGCAGTGCTTTACAGAAAAAAAAATATATTATTCAATTTAATTAGATGTGTGAGGAAACTGTTTAGTTTGAAAAATATTTGTGTCAAATCATTTTAACTTCAAAATGATGTAATATATTACCTGTAAGAAATCTGTGAATTATGCCCAGTATCCCGGTCTGTAGCAGATACGGTCAGAAACGGATCGCCTACTTTCACTTTAGGTAACACCAGATGTGCAGAATATTCATGTTGTGTAAAAGTTGGGGCATTATCATTAATGTCCTTTATGATAATCACAAGATCTGCAACACTCTATGGAAGAGTTATTAATACAATTATGGTATGTAATCATTTTTATTATAATATACATTTTGACTTCCATTCTGTCAATGTTCATTTAAAAAATGTTCCTAGTACCCTATTTCTCTGCAAAATTACATTTATTAATATCAGCACGGGTTCTGCCCAGGTAATGTGTATAACATCTGTGGATTTATCTTTAATAATGAGCATTAATTTGCAATAAAATGGATGGACTGATGAGTACCTTACTGATTAGGCACATAAATTGGCCACATTTTATATTGAAGTGGGAAAGTGGGAGGGGTAAGGAGAATAAAACGGAAGGTCTCAAGGTGGCACCAGTAGTATGGCCTTGGCATAGCAGAGGCTCCTTTATATATCCTGCTGCAGCTTGCAGGTTCCAAAAAATGAGATCACAAGGAGGTGAATAGCAGTGGGGATGTAAATATGTACTGGGGACACTGTGTGGCATAATGTGAAATGGGGACACTGCCATAATGTGAACTGAGGCTACTACAGTGTTGCATATTGTGGACTGAGGGTTCTATGGCATAACATTAACTGAGGCACTTAGTTGCCCTGGTGCTCACACAAGCCTTAATGAGGCTCTAGTGGTAGGACTGGTCTCATTCCTTCCCCCCAATGGAGGCGACACGCCTCCTTTTTGGGAAATGAAGGCCGTCAACCGCCCACAAACGGCAGCAAACTTTCAATTACTGCCAGTCTGCTGCCGGACTGCGTGCAAACAGACAGCACCTGTACTGCACATGCACAGTACAGGTCCGGCACCTGCGCAGATTGTCGGGAATGCACTATCATGCACTGCTGAATAAGGCCCTAAATCCGCAGTTCTCCTACTATGAAGCAGAAAGAGCGTAATTATACATAGTGATGGAATTCCACCTCTAACTACAGTAGGTGTTTTAACACTTCAGTTAGGAACTTGTACTTGATAAAGGTTTAAATTAAACACATTAAAAAAAAGACAACTTTTGGAAGGATTGATCCATAACAGCTGACAACATTACATGGAAAGCTCTTTAGATGGACTTTTTTCATTCATCTGTTACCTATATTTACTAAGTGCAGTATTACTTTATATACTGTACCATCTGTCCTAAAAGCACATCCAATTACCTTTCTGGGCGGTGTTCCACTATCTGATGCCAATAACAATATTACATATCTGTCTTTGGTCTCTCTGTCCAGTGGTCCTTGAACAATAATAACACCGTTCTATAGAAAAAAAAGGCAATGTAACATTATAAAGAACAAAGCAGAGAATGCATCATTATAGTTTTTTTCTTTCTATAAATACTAGTACAGTCATTTCTGTCCTCTGAGACTGAAACATGGTGCTGACTGACAATAGTGACTCAAACTCATATGCTCCTTACCATCAAGACCAAATCTCGCCTATATCAAAAAGATTTGCATTCACTTTGACTTATTGTAAATTAATTACACATAGGAAACAGAAAATTATTGATTCCCTATACACCTACAGTACCTTATTTTAATATTCGGTAGCGGGCCTTTACCTATAATTATGAGTCTAATTGGGTTGCAAGCACTTTTGCTCATCTAGACACTGACAATTGTTACATTATTGCTTGATGTTCATTAGATTGCATGGACAACAAATTTGAAATGATTCCACTGATTTTCGGTGGAATTAAGATTTGTGGGCATTTTTACAAAGCAGTGGATTTTTCGAGGGATGTAGTTGGCATCCCGACGGTCTGGATGCTGGTGCTCTGAAAGCTGGCGCCGGAATCCCGACAGCGGTCAGAATCCCGGCTCCAGGTTCCCTACCGCTGACATCCAGGTGGTAAGTATTAGGGTTAGGTTGAGGGTTAGGGTTAAGCCGCAGGGGGGAGGGTTAGGCTGTGGTAGGGGAGTGTTACGTTTAGGGGTAGGGTTAGATTACTTACTTACAGGTGTCAGAACTTCAAACTAGTTGGGAATCCAGTGTCAGTATTATGAGCACCGGTATTGTGTGCACTGGGATCCTGTACCCAACCCGGTTTTCAAAACCCTTGCATTATTACAGATTTAGCCTGCCAGATTTAAAAGGGCAATAATACTTAATGCAAAACAAGCCTGATTTGCATTTACTATTATTGCCCTTTTAAATATAACATCATTCACATTGGCTCACTATATAGCACCACACCCTCCAAAACCAAGACCCAGGATTAAGACCTGTGGAGTCTGTCTTCATTTTTTTTCCTTTCCGGGTCATCTTCATTACCCTTTATCTTTAAGTCTCCACAATACTCTGCAGCTCTGTATAGTTACAAATTATACAAAATGCAATTGGCACATAAAAACAAAACCAGTACATACAAGGTTGAAGAAAGAGGTGGAGATGTGAGACGGAGGGTAGTGAGGACCCTGCTAATAAAAGATCATAGTCTAGAGGTAGAGGCAATACTGAAACAATAGGAACTAGTGAGACTTCCAGTGCACATGGCACTGTCGAATCGTCTGTATGCAGAGAAAGTAGTATCAAGTAAAGGTAGTATAAGCTATAGCAAAGTGGAGGGATTTGGGAGAGGACATGAAGATCGGGGAGAAGTAACTTTGGAGGCTGGAATGCAAAGTGGTGATCAGAGACAAGGAAAGAGGCAAAATGAAGAGGGTGAGAGGGAGTGAGTCTTGTGACAAGATCAGAGATGTAAGAAATGGAGAAGTTGGTGCATGTTTGAAGGTAGGGGAGAGTAGCTTGAATTGAATTCGCAAGATAATGGTAAGTCAGTGTAGGGATCTGCAGGGTGGTGTAGCAAGAGATGAACATCAATCTTGCTGTGGCAATAGGATGGATTTTAGAGGGGAAAGATGGGTGAGTTGGAAACCTAATGGCAAAGGTTGCAGCAGCCAAGACAGGAGATGACGACAGAATGGGTTTTGGTAGTATCCTCAGGGGAGATGCATTAAGCTCTGGAAAGTGATAAATTGGAAAGTAATAAACTACCAGCCACTCAACTCCTAACTGTCATGTTACAGGTTGTGTTTGAAAAATGACAGGAGCTGATTGGTTGGCACTTTATCACTCTCCAATTTATCACTTTACAGAGCTTAAGACATATGCCCAGCGAGAAAGACACATCCTGTATTATGGCAATATCTGGAAGGAGAACGAGAAAAGGCAATGCAAGGACTGGATATGTGTAGTGAGGCTGTTGGTGGAGTTCAGGAAGACACAAAAGCAGCGGGCTTAGGGACTAGGGGAGAGTGTGATGTTGGCATTAAAGGCAACTCATACAGCTGTACATTTCTGTACATATAACACTATTATCGACATTTGACATCAGAAGTTATTTAGCATGTTAGTCAAAACAGATGTAGCAGATGTGCAATGTGAATTTAGAAGGATTCTTACTTGTTGTACAATGAATGTACTGTCTCCATTTTCAGAAGCTTTTGTTATTGTAACTTCTCCATTTAATCCTTTATCCGCATCAGTTGCATTTACCTGACCCACCAGGAGAGGAGAGGTGCTTGTATGGACCCCCTCAGGTATAGTGAAAAAGAGGGGCATGTTATGGAACACTGGATTATTATCATTCATGTCAATAATATTAATAATGACTAATGCACTGGAATTCAGCCCATTTGTCTCTGCATCAAACACCCAGACCTGCAAGAGATGGTACAGATATCAAAGCTTGTAGTAATCTTCCAATATCAGACAAAAAGTGTCAGACAAAGTATATACAAGTGTATGCCGTGTGCCTCATGTCTGTCTGCAACATATCACAGATTTAGTACAATGAGAGAGATGTACATGGCCAACAGAGGTACTGACTGCTAAGGACTACTGACTCATATAGACAAATATTACACATGGTATTAACAGGCTGTACGTGTATTTAGTAACAGCATATACAAGCAATGCCTTTTAAGCATGCATTGAATGTGGATTATTATGTTGGCCATGTCAAGAAGACACCTCCTAAGCATAACGATAAACAATTTACAAATGATTCTCAATGAGAATGTTCATATAACAAGGGAATATATATAAAAGTTTGGGAATTCACATCATTGGAGGTCACGTGTACCCTCTGTCAGTGGTTATGTCTAGCATGCTATGTGCTCCACCAGCTTTCCACAGACATACCACTTACAATCCCCTGTTATACCTTTGAACAAACACAGGACTACAATACCATGGTGGCATGTGTTGTGGTTATGAAATGGATTTGGGGTTAGATATTGATATTAGGTAAAACAGTGCCAAAATACACTTTCATTTAAACTGGGCAGGACAGTGACAAGGGTGATGCCGCTGGATTGGGGAAGGAAAGGTCTCTAGAGTTCCTTTATGGACTTTACCATATACTGTATGTACTCAAAAGAGCAAAACAAAAATTTAAAAAACTTCACTTTTCATGTTTGTTTAGGAACTTGACACCACCACTTGGGTGTCTTTTTGAGCACAGGGCATTCAAATATTATTCCAAAAAAATTGCAACTCTTTTATTTTAACCTGTGACCACAATGTAACATTGAGAATAATTAAAGAAATCCAGTTGCAAATAAACTATTTTTTATTATCATTTATTTTTTACCTTGACGGTTATTTCAGGCGTTAACTCTCTGTCCAGCTCACCACCAGTGAAATACATTGCTCCCATTTTGTCGACTTTAAACATAGTGTTATTAGTAGTAAAATAACCATTGGATAATCCTTCCTTTAAAAATAAATATGCACAAATGTGACAATGTTCTCTCAATGGAAACATAACTGAGAAGCATTAGAGATATTGCAGAGAGATATTATACCTCATCTTTGTCACTGGCTGTTAGCACAAGAACAGTTGCCCCAGGAGGGGAGTTCTCAGTTAGATGGGGCTTGTAGATGGGTTGCGAAAACATTGGAGGGTTGTCATTTTCATCCAGGATAGTTATCAGCACTACAGAATCAGCACTTTTATGCAGATTGTTTTGCTGAGCAGCCTAAATAGGATAAAGATATTTATTTATGTTCCACTGTGTGTTATGGCTTCTATAGCAACTTGTAACAGTGTTTCATAAGTGTAAATTGCAAAGAAAAAATATGAATGTATGAGGACCACTCCCACAACTGAGATATAAGCGTGTGACCAAATTTAGGTAAGGACTTATGGTGCGTACACACTGGGCGATAAAGTGGACGACTGAACGATAACGATATTGTTATCGTTCAGTCGTCCACTTTATCGTCCATTTTTAAGCCCAAAAAGATGAACGATGACGACGACGCGCGTTTCCGCGGGTCGTTCGTCATCATCGTTCATCGGGCTGACATGCAGGCCATGACGATCTCGTCAGGTTGCTGCATGTCAGGGAATGGGGGAGAGAGCCGGCGCTGAACGATATCGTTAATGATATCGTTCAGCGGCTGTGCTCAATGTCATAAACGACACTGAGCACACCCTGCCGGGGACACACTAGACGATATCGCTCAGGGAGCATATCGTCTAGTGTGTATGCACCTTTAGGGGCCCATTTATCATCGAGTTTTACCATACACAATGAGTTTTAAAACTCATATATGAGCTCCCAACTGTCATTTTTCAAACAGATGACAGTTGGGAGCTGATTGGCTGTTGCACCATTATCATACGCAAAAAGTTTTAAAACTCATTGTTTATGGTAAAACTTGTAGATAAATGGGTCCCTTGATCTTCTCTAAAATATATAAAAAGACAGATACAGTATATACAGTATAAGGGAAGTGTTCTGTGTCTGCGGTACGTGCGGTGCTGATTAAGCTGCAGTCACTGCGATTGAATTACTGTGAAATCAGAAATCATACATCTGCAGAGCAAACAGGGTGTCCACATACACTGACCATGTCCCATTTACTTTGCTGCATTCTGCGGCCCAGTTTAAAGATAAATGTAGAGCTGCTAGTTTGCATCTTTAAATATGTGCAAACTTAGATCTAGCATATATGTGCGTCCAGAGCAAAGATGCAACATCAACATCACCCACATTCGTGCAGTGTTTATGTAATTACAACATTTCTTTGTACAGATAATGTAGGTATAGATGGGCGTAACTTTAAATGAAATGCATATTCATAGGGACACAGAACCTGCGTCTGCTTATGTTCACTACACTGCACTGGCACATTATCTCCCTCATACCAATAGAAATCTGGCCCATGATCTCTATTATCCCAACTATTCAAGCTGCAGCGACCACCACTCAATATATAAACAGTTCAGTGGTACCAAGATCAGGGCCGGCTCCAGGCATAATTGACTAGTGCGGTCGAATAGGGGCGCCACTCCATAGAGGGCGTACTCCCCAGCCACAGCGGGACAGTCACGTTTTTCGGGCACTGCCCCGCTGTTCCACCCGTGGGACGAAGTGTACCGCAGGCTGTCGGTGGGTTGGGCAGCTCCACCGCTGCAGCTGTGCCGGCCCCAAAGAAGAGGAATGGATGGGGCACGCATGCGCGCAGCATCCATTCAGTGGAGGTAGAGGGCTGGGGGCAGCCCAGCTACTGACGTAGTGCTGGAGTTGCCCCCAGCCTGACGTTAACGGGAGGCGTGCCATACGGGCACACCCCCAAATAATGGCAGTTAGGGGGCATAGCCTATTGTAAATATGCCACGCCACCATTTTCGGCTGCACACTATTATGGGGCAATGAGTGGAGGCGGCCCTGACCAAGGAGAATCGGTATGAAATAGCGCCGGCCGCATGGATAGGTAATTACTAACTAACCTAACCCCCTAACCCTCCCTTAGGGGTGCCTAACCTCCCCCCCAAGTGCCTAACCCTAATCCCCCCTCTAAGTGCCTAATCCCCCCCTTCCCCGCTGCCTAAACCTAAGTCCCCCGGGGGTGCCTAACCCTCCCGGGGGGGTGCCTAACCCTAAGTCCCCCCCAGGTGCCCTAAACATAACCCTTCCCCCCGCGGCTGTCCGCTCGCGGCGCCCGTCATCCTTTCGATCAGGATGCCGGGCGCCGGTCTCCCGGCGGCGGGGAAATGTCAGGCATCTACATCTAGACGCCCGGCATTTCATCCCTCGCCGGGATATGACAGTTGGCTTCCCGATTGTATACCGACCACGGTATTATGACAATTGGTGTCACTTAATTATTTATTGTTTTCTGTAGAGTAGCAGATTAGTCCTCAATATTTTTGTAGTCATAAATGTTTACTGTTCTAAATTAGCTCCCAGCTGGGTTTTTTTTATCACTAATTATTAAGTGACAATAGTTCAGACTAACGCCTCAGAGACGCAAATCACCTATCCGTGTCCTATAGTTTGTGAGTAGCTTATTAGAGAAGAATATGACATGGAGTTTGTAGTGACACCAGTTTAGTTTATTGGTGCCCTGTTTGGAAATAATTTCACTGGGATTTTTGGCCAGATGTAGAAAGTTAATTTTACTATAACACAAATATTTAATCAGTACTACAAGTGCTGCTGTTATATTTATTAACAGGCTGTCCTGGCTGGGTGGACCCAAACTGACTCTGCAAAGAGAGACACTTATGGATAACCTGGAGAACTGACCCTTCCTTTTGTACTGAGATTGAGCAAAAGAGAAATACCCGGATCTGACATACCGTAAATGGGCAGATGCAAAGTTGGAAGTAAAATGAGCATAAATTAGTAAAAAGAAAAGTGCACAGAAAAAGTGTAGTTTTTTTGCACATAAGCAGAACAATATTAATCTTAAGCAGCGTCCACCCTTGTATTGGCAGCATGTGCATGCTTTACAGTGGCGTAAGTTCATCCCAGATGCCCGGAGGCAAGTTATAGCTTGGTGCCACCCCCATCACAGCCGCTGTCATTGTAACGTAGCATTTCGTATGCAGATATGGTCGCAGTGGCACACAGAATATAGGCATGCCGCATATCATTCTAATCAGCAGAAGCTGCTTGTGCGTCCTAGTCGCATCTCTGTGCGAATAAGACGCATTTGAAGGGAAGTCTTGGTGTAATAAAATGGATATGAAATATAATAATAATAATAATAATATACATAAATCCCGGCAGATATTGAAAGTCACTGGTCAACAAAAGAGGAGTCTCTGACAGTTACGGTAGGTAAAAAATGTAAGTGAATCACCGTGTTCCTAAGAGAACGTGAATGCCAATAATAGGATAAATCCCGGGGTGTCTTGCCTGCAGCTCTGTGCAGTCCCTCTGAGGGGAATTCTTAGGTTCCTGTGTCCTTGTGGCTTGTGATGGGACCGGAATAGAAAATCACTTGATGTTAAACTCCATAAACCAGTGGGTATAAACTAGGGATGTGCAGGCTCGGTTTTACTCGGATTTACTCGGTTCTTATCGCCACTTTACGGCAAATTCGGATTTATTATATTGGCTATCCAAAACACATGATAGGCGATAGCCAATAAAATGCCGTTTAAAGATCCGAGTAAAACCGAACCCGCTCACCCCTAGTATAAACCTGTATACAACCGGGATCTGAGCCCCCTCCCCCCCCTCTTTCCCGTTCCATCATTCCAGGCGTAACATTGGATACATGCAAAATACGTGTGGCACTGCAAAGCCACTTATATGTGTATTCATTTAATGATAAAGGCACGTCCATACTGCTGGCACTTACAGTATAGTGCCACTCATGTCCAATAAATTGCTGTTTCTTTCATGAACTAAAACAATTTTGGCCCCCTTATTTAGTTAAGAAATAAAATGGACGCAACATCTGATTCCTGTAGTGTGTAAGTGTAATGCTTAACAATGTGTCAGTGATATGTTTATTTCCTGTTACATGGATGGATATTTTCATGCAAAGCAACAATACCTTCATTTCCACTGTAAGAAGAGAGACAGTCTCTCTGTCCATTTCTTTGTTAAGGGAAATTACTCCATTGGATCTGTTAATGGTAATAGCATTTCTGAATTCAGGAGGGTACACTGCAATAGAAAGATAAATATCACATGTGTATGTTTGCTCTCCCATTACCTGTGAGCATTACATATATTTTAAAATTCAATTGAGCCATGTTTAGATACACAGCATCAGCTGATATTTGCTGATGATTTAAATGATTTTTATTATAAGTTATAAACAGTAATACTAAAGAAATTCTTCCTGGATTGTACTAACAAAAATATCTGTGGATACTCTATGTGACTTGTCATGTAAGAAGGGTCAGCAGAACGTAGTAACACGGTAGGGGTGGTACTGTACCGCAGAGGTGCTTCGTTTTTTGTGGGTTCCAAAAGACTATTATATAAGGTAACTGGTGGTGCACAAAGGCCAGGGTCCCACACTGTCATAAAGATAGGGCAGATCTCTGAAGGTGGGAAAGTAGTTTAATTTGCACAATTTAGGTTAGTTTGTAAATATATAAATATAACTTAGGAGATATAAAATGCAGAGTAAAGGTAGTTGTACACTGTACATTTGCTTTTTAGGTAACAGAGGACAGCTCATGGGAAAGGTAACATGCTGTGCTCACGGGATGTTCAGTTTTGAAAAATAAAATTTTCAAACCTGTGAACACTGAGGATCAGTTTATAACAGGAATCAATGGTCCCTATTTGTATTTCCGCTAGTACATTTGAAAAATAGTGAAACATGGCTTGTGTAACCAAGCCATAAATAATTACCATCCACTTTCTAAAAATGTATTTGTACAAAATGCTGGCTGATCACTACCCAAGAATTAATGACAAAATAATCATAAACAGGACTGGATAAAGGTTTGTGGGGGGCCCCAGACAACTAGCTTTGTGGAGGCCAACCAATAACATTGTAAAAATGGCATACTGACGATTTTCTAAAAAAATATAATATGCAAATACTTCAGGCACCGCAAATGTGTTGACACACTGTAGTGCCCCCAGCTCACATTGTTATGCACAGAGCCCCCAGTACCGGTGTTGTAGCTGTGTGGTACCCCCCCCCATGTGTGGGGACCATGGGTGACCACCACGGCTGCTCTGCTGTTACTCCCGCACTATGTAAGGTTTATTTGTTGCTTATTAAATTATATATTTGGCAGAAATATTAATACTTTCTAGGAGTAACTGCTACATTTTTCCATAGTTCGGGAGTTGGAGTCTGCTACAAGCAGCCATAATGAGAGCACATCTGATATAGGGCTTATATAGGCGACTGCTCTAACTGTGTCTGTTGTCTCTTGACTCCAGACTGGGAAACTGACAAGCATTTTGCAGAATGAGGCACGTAAGTTGCTAACAAAAAGCCATTAGCCTGTATTTGTCCCTCTGGCAATACTCACCATCGCTTATATAGTAGTATACTGCTTCATTAATGCCAATGTCACCATCAATAGCTTTTACTTCCTCAGGCTGAGTAGATAAATTACCTATCTGAAAATAACAGTGTGAAAATCTACATAAAAGAATTATTAAGGATATATCTTACTGCGACTAATACAAAGCCATTAAAAATTAGGTGGGTTTAAAGTAAACCAGACACCTCCTAGCCTTTAATGAGTATTTGAGAGAAAAGTAAAGACAAACGTGCTTGTAATGCGGTTGCTTACGAGGGTTTCTACGTGCTTTCCAGAAGTTATTAGATGTCACACATTGAACATAATATAGTCAAAATTATTAGAAAATACATTTACTGAAGCGAGAATCCTTTGGAAAACCTTAACGCAAAGTTAACACAATATAGCCAAGCACAGGTAATGTCAGTGCCAGTGATGACATCTATGTAATAAGCGAGAAAGTGTGTGTGTCTGTTTCTCCTTTATGCATGGCCACAGATTTGTACCCATCTCCACCAAATTTGGCATGGTGGTGTAGTTTGACCAGGATTAGGATTTTGCTTAGGTTTGAACTTCGTCAGGTCCACACACTCAGGGGAGTAGTGAGGGTGGTTCCAGTGGAGCATGAGCTCCGGGCACCAAAATGGATAGAGAGCGCCATCCAGGGTTCCGGAATTCATGGGGCGCTGCACAGTATGACGGCCGTCTGTTAGTTTTATCTCAGTTTGTTTGCTCTATATCCTAAATATGTAACGGATCTAAGATCCATTTCTATATTTCATGCTTCCTCAAGCTGCCCATATTGCCTCCGCTCAGGCCCTCCCTCCTCTGTGATCATCTTCTGTTACCTCCCCTTTCCTGTCAGATTGATTACATTCACTTCTCATCTCTTTAACTCCCTCCCCTATCTACCCTGCGATCGGCTCTTTGCCCCTGTCCGTCCTTTCTTATTGGCTTCTGTCACCACCCCTCTCTGATCAACTCTTTGGCCCTCCCCTCTCCTTTCTTATTGGCTTCTGTCACCACCCCTCTCTAATCAGCACTCCCCCCCCCTCTCCTCTTTGATCCCCTCCCTCTTTCTCTCATTCTGTGCTTCAATGAACTTAAAAGTGACGCATCTGAGGTAATATACTAAACTTCAATTATAAGGTATGAGTTTAAAAAAAGTCTCTGCTTTACTATTTAAAGTAATGGTGGTGTTCCCATGCATGACCACACAGTGTTATTTGAAAGGCCTTTTAAAAAATATTAGGAGACCTGGAATAATAATAATGGTGGCAGACAGAACATGATTATTAGTACTCACATTAGTATAGGTGCAATGTATATTTGCTAAGTAGGGGCATAGCTGTGAAGGGAGCTTCCTATAGGGGTTCCCACTCCAGTGAAAGCTGCTTGGGGAAGTAATTGCAGTAATAAGCTGTACACCCTGTGGAATTTCACTCTAGCACATGTATTCTGTCAATTTAAATGTTCAGAATATATAATACAATCTCTATTGACTAAGAATAATTCAAAGGAGATAAAAGTCAGATCCTAGCTGCTATACATAAATAAAGCAGTGCCAAAGGAGCTACTCCTTAATGTGCATCACCGAAGCATTCCATTACCCCAATGGGGCCTCAACGCCCAGCGTGATACTTTCACTGTTTGCTGTTTTTCTCTTCATTTCAGTATTCCCCCGCAGGCTGGCTAAACCCCACTGGCACAATTCAGTACAGGGAGTAGGGGGCAGGGGGCGCTATGACATGCACTTTCTCTGGGCACCATGGTTCCACGCTACTCCTCTGCACACACTCACACAATCCCATAAAACTGGGACACTCTAAAATTACACAAGTTCTGGAGTTGTGGGGCTGGCATTATACACACACTGTTACACTCTCATCTCTTCCAATGCTCATGAGCATGAGCAGCTCAGCACTTGATACATTGAGAATGTGGCAGACAGCACAATCAATCCAGAATCTTTGATCTTGGCAAAGCTTACCATACGGAGATTACGAACAGCAGGAGAGATTGATCACAGCCACACAGTGCCACTGCTCGTGGGCCCCCTTCTGTCCAGGAACAGTACTCCAGTCCCAGCATCCCCCCCTGATGGCAGTCCTGCTAGACAGTGTCTTCAATGTTGGTCCGAAGAGTGATTTCAGGGGGTGATTTAGTTGCAGATGCAGTGACAAGTGATCACGCAGACCCTCGATTATCAAGAATCTGTGCATGACCTATACTGCGAATGTGCAGTATGGGACTGGGATCCCGCACGCAGTCCGGCACCAGGCTTTCAGTGATTGACAGTCTGCTGCTGTTTCTGGGCGGGGAGGGGCGGTGACAGCTCCTGAATCCCAAAAATTCAAGCGTTTCACCACTGTTGGGGGAAAATGGAGAGTCTAGCATCTTCGTTGGCTGATTTCCTAGCCTCTTTTACTCATCTGTGGCGGCTGGCTTGCGTGACACCATGGTCACTCAGACGGCTGAAGGTATTGCAGATGATCCGATGATGCATCTTTGGACGCAGCACAGGTCAGTAATGCATGATGTCTCCTAATGATGCTAACATGTCAGCAGCTGTGATAGCATATCCATCCACAGCTGAATCACCCCTTCTGTTCTACAGTCATTTCTGAAACTCAAGTGATTTTGGAAGCTATACTGATTTCTGTTCTGTAAGTCAGTCTGCTCCCTTCCAAACAGTATGAGAATGCGCCTGCACTGTCATTTACTCCTAATTTGCATAGTTATCCAGGTTAAAGGCGAGGACAATGTAAAACAATGAAGGCTTCAGGTGTATTTCAGGGGTCCAGTCTTCAATCTGACCAACTCTGGGTATCCCAGCTAGTCATAAATAATAGGATTAATTGTGAGGACAATTTACTGCAGGCGCCAGCATGACCTGGCAGCCATTAAAATTACCCTCCTCCCATATGGGGATGCTGGGACTGGAGTACTGTTCCTGGACAGAAGGGGGCCCACGAGCAGTGGCACTGTCATATGACCTCATTTAGTACCCTCAGTGGCTGGTCTGATATGATCAATAGTGGATAGAAATCGAGCCCTTAGAGGAATATCTGCATAAGCAAAAGCCTCCAATTGGAAGGATTGGTTGGAGATATTTAAATTGTGAATCTGTGTACAGTATACTTCACACACGGAGAGCAAACTGGTCAGAGAGAGTTGGCTAAATTCTGGGAAAATATGTCGGGTATTTTCTGTTTGCTGAGTAAATTATGTCATCTATCTATCATCGATCTCTAAATACATTTTCACTTACTTCATTTTCTGATATTGATGCTTTGTACAGAGGAAAAATAAAATGAGGGTTCATTGTATCCACATCCTTTATGTCTAGATGCACTGGAACAGTGCTGTTATAGCCATTTGGGTCCTATAATTGTTAAGTAGTTTCGGTTAGACAAAATGTTTTTTTTTTTTTTTTTTTTTTTAAATAGACATGTAATATGTTATCAGAACTTGTTGCCTCCTGCAATCCTGCTGCCCAATTAGCTTAATTGTAAACATTCCTTGATTTGCTATTGCTATCTAATCTCTCAAATAGGCACCATACCATTATTAGTAAGTAGAAGGAACATTTGTATTACTCAAATTGCATTTGTAGTTATAGAACTGAACTATTACCAAATGTCTACGACTAGATTTACTTATTGTTTTGTCCAGTGGCATCACTAGGGGGTGTGGGGGGTAGCGGACCGCACCAGATGTCACCATAAGAGGGGGTGGCACCAAAATGCCGCCTCCTCCTCAGTGACCAGGAGCCAGGTGCTGCACTGTGACGTTATTGTGCAGTGCCCGGCTCTTGACCACTTAGGAGGAGCCAGTAGAGCAGGAAAAATCTCTGGGGGCAGTCCAGCATCTTCGGGAGTGCTGGGCACACCCCCAGAGTGATCAGAAGGGCCTCTTCTCAGGGAGATGCACCTTCTGCACCCGCAGAAATCTATTTGGCGTACTGGGTGTCACCAACCCCACTGGTTTTGTCCCTTTCGCTCGTTGCCCATATTAATATAGATTTATGGCTACAATCTCCACCACTCCACTAGCAGACCAAGGAATTGAATTGAGCAAAGAAATATGTTGTGAAAATTGACACCTGAAACAGCTACTTAACGTGCAAAAAGTCCTTTTCGGGCCTAATTGATTTCCAATTAGCTGCGGTAATTTACCGCTGACTAATTGGCCCCCCATGGCTATTCAGTTTAGTCCTGGAGTGAGGCTACCGGCAGCACTTATCGGGGATTTTTTTCAACCACTGTACAGGCAGTGAAAAAAATTCCTGATAACTAAGTGGTCAACGGGTGCCGTGACCCTGTTAACGCACGAATCCATGAACTTTTCACGAACTCTGTGTGTTAACGTCCATTAACCTGTGTTAATGCTTATTAACACATTCATTTAACGGACATTAACAAAGGTATCGGGTGAAAAAGGGAGCCTAATTGAATAGCCTAGGACGATAAAGGCCGAGGCTACCTACCTTTTTCACCCCCGTTAAGTTATCGTGGCTAATTGAATAGTGCCCTTAGAGATAAATAAATACAACTAATTTAAAGCATATGAAAAGCCTTCTGTTCTATGTTCCCAGCCCATACCCAAATATGGCGCTGAGAAGGGCCAGCTGTCAATCACTGGAATGCGCAGTCATACTGTATATGAAGTAGTGGGGAGCCCTATTTCATAACATTCCCAAAACAAACCAGACATTTTACCACAGAGGAAAACTAAGGAAGAAAATAAAAGAATAATAAAATATAATTTCAAAAGTATTTTTGTTGTCCGCCTTACCGTAGCTTTAGCAGTTAGTGAGTATTTGTTAATTCTGTTGTATTCCAAAGCCTTGGCCAAAGTTATCTCTCCATTCAGTTGGTTAATATGGAAATAGTCACTGTTTGGTCCCTATATAACAGGGCAAAATATTTTCAGCAAGGTCTATTTCTCTGCTATTCAAATACAAGCAAAGTTGGAGACAATGGTGGATCATAGACGTCATGTCGTCTAGGCCACTGTTCCTTAGATCCTTCACCACAGATGCACATGTAATAATTTACTCATTAAATATACCCAATAGCTTTAAATACTGGTATATGCCATTTGTTTGGCTGGTCATGCTTAGCATAGTAAAGTAGCAATGCAAATTATTTAGTAACACATTGTAAATGTGTAGAAAGTGAAATCCAAAGAAACAAGAAATTAGCTTGACTGCTGGACCTACCACAAATTAGACAATACAATTATGTTTTTGATTTAATAACAATTGCTTTGTTGAGAGGGAAATGGAGATATGCCTAGTAGCTCAAACAGCAGTGTCTGTCTTCTGACTGATAGTCAACTTAATGGACACATGGATTTTGTGGAGGTTCAGAGAAATTTAGTGCTGTTAATCTCACTGCTTTGTAGATTACAGTAGGTAGACACTGATAGCAGTGTATGACAAGGAACCTCCACTTACTTGGTGTGCTCACGATGAGAATAATAACAGTAGAAAAGAGACCCTGCTAAATATATTACTGGAAAACCCAGCAACACTAGAACTTTTGTCTGAGCAACTGAAGGCCATGGTGCTTCTGAGGCTTAATGCAACATACAGTAGCTGGTATATTCATACATGGTGGCTGAGGGTGAGGTAGGTAGCCACTGATCTTGACACAGCCTTATTTGATGTTTTAAATGGGATGTCCGTACTTAATGTATTTCCCAATGGATCTCATTTTCCTCAAGTAGCAATATACTGCGGCTTCCTCCACTGATGCTCTAACTTTATTGAGAAACAGAGCCCAGCACTGGTTATTCTCCTGGCATCACTGTCTAGAGAACTTTCAAAGGGGCGAGGAATGGAACCTTTGACATCCAACTGGGAGCTGTTGTCCCCCTGAGTTGTATGTATCTAGAGCAGGAATGGGGAACCTCCTGCCCAAGGGCCGTATAAGGCCCTCAGAATCATTTGGTCTGGCCCTCTGAGCTTTTTTCTGCTAGAATCATCTGACTAGCAGGGTGCCTAGAATGGCACACTGCAGCCTGTATCTATGCAGCAGTGCCGTCTGGAGTGTCCTTAGGATGCTTCAGACGGTCACACCGCTGCCCTTACAGCTCCCCCGAGCATCCTCCGGACATTGCTGCAATCACTGGCAATTGTGGCACTGCCCCCATGCGACATCACGCAGAAGGGGCATGGCCTGCACCGGGCCCGCAAATAATGTTATATATATCAAATTGGCCCTATAGGTAGACACATACATCATCATCTCCTCATTCCTGTTCTCCTTTCCCAAACCTTCTTGTTACATGTCAATGCATTGCACACAAAAAATGGAAATTTCAGAAAGTTGACATTCAAGTGTTAAAATTGTCCCAAGATAAGTCACAAAGCACTTGAGTGCAAGCAAAACAGTGTGAATCCTGTCCAAAGCAAGAAATAATCAGTCCTGATTGTTACAGATATCTTCAGAAAAGATTGTTGGTATATCAATTCAAGTTCAACAAGGCATTTCAGCTGAAATGAGGAATGGTTCACCAAGTTAGTCGCATGTGAGCATATCACAATCAAAGAGATTGGCAATCAAGTGATCACAGCTACAAAAGTTGGAACAATGAAAGCTTGCTTAAAAGTTGGGACAAGGATTAAAGTCGCAGAAATCCAAGACATGCTTTATGAGCCAGAAATGGGAACAAATCTTATAGCCAACAGTGTCCTTGAACATAGAGGACACAGAGTTCACTTCACTAAAAGAAAGTGTATTGTGCAAAACAGAAGAGGGACAGTAATATCTACAGACGCAAGGTACAGTACTGAATCAGCAACTGTACATCCTTGATACACGACACTGTTACACAATGACAACAGAGTCAAAATCACTAGAACTCTGGCATAGAAGACTTGTGTCACCTTGGATATGACAGTGTTCAAAAGCTACAGAATGGGGTGGCCACAGGAATGTCAGTGATTAAAGTAGAGAAACCTCTAAGTGAGAGCTGTATATTAGGTAAACAAAGACGTCAGCCATTTCCCAAGTCAGCAAGTAGAGCTATAAAACCACTTGAGATAGTACTTTCAGAGATATGTGGTCCAATGAAAGTAAAATCATAAAATGGCTACAGATATTTTGTGACATTCATAGCTGGCAGCTGATGTCAGTACTGTGCATGCATGGCACCATCTTGTTACACTGAGAGTGACACAGTGGGAGACAGATGTCTCCTACTTAGCTGTGAGAGATCTGGCGTGTTAAGCTGTTTTTACCGCTGCTTCAGCAGCCTGCACTGCTACCTGAAAGCTGTATACAGTCACCGACTGGTGATCTGTATCATACCCTGCTCCACTCAAGCTCCACTCCATCTAAACCAGTGTATCACAGTGAATACGGCTGTACATCACATATCCTCCAATAAACCAAAATACTGGTTAAGCAACTGGGTTGCCTGTGGTGATAAGGCATCCTCTGGTGTGTACATAACTCTGCTATACCACTGTACCTATACACATACATTTCCAACATTTTTGTTGGAATATGTGATCCTTCACTGAAAGGAACAGACTCTATGGTAGGATTACTTGATGCTGGGTTATGGTAAAGGTGCTGTGACGAAATCCTCGTGAATTGTTGCATCAGAAGATAAAGATGGAAATATCTTCTTGAAATGCAACACATTACTTGTCACTGTCTGATTCTAATTCTCTGCAACAATCATTGTTCCTTTTTACTTTAGTCATCAGAATTGGATGGAATGCAGTCATATCCTTGCGTACTACATTGCGTTTCACTAGAACATGTTCTCCTTCTTGTAAGTCAGAAACAATAGCTCTTCTTTTCCAGTCTGCATGTTCTTTAGCCTTTTGTTTATATGCAGAGTCCGTTTTTCGAACGAAACAATTTGTAGATGAAGGAGTCAAATGAATTTTTGGAAGCGTGGACCTGATTACTTTTCTATGAAACAATAATGCCTGAGGAGGTAAATCTGTTGTGGAATGAGCCACTGATTGATATTGGCTGAGATTTTGATTTAAAGATTGTGAAATTGGAATTCATGATACTTTACAAATCTTTATCTGCTTTCCAAAGTTATGCATGAAATATTCAACAAGACTGTTGGAAATGGCGGACCATTTTACCTCTTTATTGTTTCTGGAATTCCATAAGCAGTGAAAATTATTTAGAAGTCAGGATATTGTGAATACTCATCCACAGTTACTTGCATGTATTTGCCATTAGATAATGGGCCATAAGAGTCAACATCAACATGTTCCCAGGGGTTGGGAATGGAATGCCGGTGCTCTGGATCCCGGTGGTCAGAATCCTGATGCCGGCATCCTAAGAGGGTTAGGATACCGACACCTGTAATAGTGCAGGAGTTTCATAAAATGCAGCTGACAGCTGCAGGGGGTGGGGCTGGGCTCTCCACGTGCTTCACATCATTTTATCCCCACCCCTCTGTACGTACCCGCCGAATTCCATGTATATTCTTCCCATCCTGCCCACTTCACTAGGAAGTCGACGGGAACCAGAAGATCCACCTACTCTTTCAGGGGTGTAGGGGACTGCCCGAAATATCGTGAGCCTCCCGCAATGTCCAGGAAAGTAGGCAAGTATGTTACAGGTAGACACAGACATTATGATCTCCTCATTGGTGTTCTCCTTCTCCCTACTTCCTAGTCACATGTCAATCTGCACTTATGGATTCTTAAAGATACACTACCTCATATTACTGACAATACACATAAACTAGGGCGGTGTGGGCGGTGCTGCCACAAAGAGAGCAGGGTGCCCTTTGGGTGGAACTGGCCACTGCTGCAATCTCTATTTGCTTCACTGTCTGAAGGGAGAGACATCTCTCCCTCTCCACACTCCCACGTGAAATGAGAGAGGAGTTGTGTATGTTGGGTGCGAAACAAGGCAGCGGAGTCCAGACACAAGACAGCAGAGTCCAGAACACTAAGGGGCCCATTTATCAATGAGTCTTATCATATGTGATAACTTTTAAAACTCGTTGTGTATGATAAATGGTGCTCAATCCAATCAACTCCCAAGTTATTGCGTATGATAAAACTTGTTGATAAATGGGCCAATAAGCATGCCAGTGTAAAACTGAGCCTGGGTCATTGGCCAGGTGAGTGCTGCATATGGGGGGGGGAGGGAGAGAGAGGCATGGGGGTTGGATATGCTAAAGCATAATGTATAAGAGACATTACTGTGTGGCATAATGTGTAAGGGGCACTACTGTGTAGCATAGTGTATAAGGGGCTTAACTGAGTGGGTATAATGTGTAAAGGTCACTCCTGTGGCATAATGTGTAGGGGCACTACTGTGTGGCATAACGTGTATAAGGGGCACTACTGTGTAGCATAACTTGTATAAGGGTTACTACTATGTGGTGTAATGTGTATAAGGGGTTCTACTATGTGGCGTAACGTGTATAAGGGGGTACTACTATGTGGCGTAACATGAATCTTTGTGACGTAAGTAAATAAGGGGCTCTACTGAATGGTGTAACATGACTAAGGGGCACAGCTGTGAAGCAAAATTTGAATTGGGGGTACTATTGTGTGGCCATGCCCCTTCCCACGAGGCCACACCCCTATGTCTAGTTAAGGCTCTGCAGATAGATAGATATATATAGTAGCTATTATATTTTTAGTTAGGTTAACATATGCTCTAAACCAAAACCAGTGGTTCCCAAACTGTGCGCCATGGCACCCTGGTGGGACACTTGCAGGGGTGCTTCAGGTTGGTGGTCCAGCACCAAATCTAATTATTTATGGTCAATGTAATGTAAATATGTGGACAAACAGAAGCTCAAACCTGTCCACAACCTCATTACTGAACCTATGGATGACAGGTAAACACAATTGACTTCACTTTACTACGTTACTACATTTTTTCTGAATTTCTCAATAACAAACGTTTGGCTTAGGGATGCCGTGAAAACAATGCTGGTACTCTAGGGCGCCATGATTCAAAAAAGTTTGGGAACCACTGCTCTAAACCATTATAGTACTTTAGAAACAAAGTATAGAAACTGTTTTGTGACATCTCATGTCACAATGTGCTCATTTTTATGGGTGAGCATGTGGATTAATGACGGCATCTTCCAGAGTGCAGAAGGTTGCTCCTTCTGGTGTGAGGAACTGCTGTAGACAATGGAGGTGATCTCCTCCAGACACTAGCACTGAAGGGGTTGTCTGGAACTCCTCCATTGCAACAGGTTTTGCTGTAGGTGCCCAAGAGCCAGATTAAGCAAGGAGCCCAGGGAGCTCTCTTGCAGACACCGGATCAGAGCTGCGGCAAGTCTCAACTCACAACGCCGCTGCAGTGCACATAACAGAGGCACAACCCCTACTTCCTTAGCTCATATCCCTCATATGTTTGATGACTGGACCTGCTTCCTTTCGGCTCGGCTGTGGGAGGCTGGGAGCAGCTCAAAGCCAATCAGTAACAGAAAACAAGTAGTCAGCAGCATCAGGTAAGGGAGGGGTTTGTTTAAACGAGCATACTGTTAAATTCTTGGTGCTGTTGAGGTCAGGGTGTTGGTAAGGGGGGGGGTGCTTATGAATTTGAGGTGTTGGTCAGGGGGGTGTAACTATGGGTGCTGCTGAGTTTGAGGTGTAAGTCAAGGGGAAGTGTAACTATGGGTGCTGCTGAATTTGGGGTGTCGGTCAAGGCTGGGTGTAACAGTGGGTGCTGATGAATTTGGGGTGTTGGTCAAGAGGGGGTGTATCTATGGGCGCTGCTGAATTTAGGATGTTGGTCAAGGGAGGGTGGTGCAAGTTTTGATGGTGCTGCTGATGGTGGCATCTAAACATATACCAGGAGGTATAACAGCATCTACGGACGCTGAAAGTGGGCACCTCAGTCCTTGCACATTCATACGCACGGATGTACACCAGAGAAGGGCTTTTGCATAAAGTCACAGATGGGTGACTGCCAAGAGACGCAGACATATCCATATCTGCGTCCTGCTCTGAATCAGGCACAAAGGGTGGAGAGGGGGCATTTTCAGGGACTTTCATTATTTAAATATTTCTTGAAATGCACTTACAGGGGAACCAGAAGGATCTGCAGAAATAAAAACACAAACATATATGCTAAGATTTTAGCCAATAGACTCAACCAGGTCCTTCCCTCTTTGGTCCATTATGATCAGGTCGGCTTTGTGCCGGGTCGTCAGGCTCGGGATAATACCCGTAGGGCCATAGATTTAATTCATACCATAAACTCCAGGAGATCTCCAGCTGCTGTTCTTTCTCTCGATGCTGAAAAAGCGTTCGATAGGATCTCCTGGATCTTTATGTCCCAGACCCTACAATCATTTAGGATGTCGGGAGACTTCCTGACTGGTGTCATGGCCCTCTATTCCACTCCCTCTGCCACTGTTTCCATCAATGGAATTCCCTCCAACCGTTTCTTTATCTCAAATGGCACCAGGCAGGGATGCCCTTTGTCCCCTTTGATCATCGCCCTAGTAATAGAACCCCTGACCGCCCTCGTCCGACTAAACCCTAGCATTCACGGAGTGCAGGTCGGGAATTCATCTTCCAAAATCACCCTCTTCGCTGACGACATCCTACTTACCCTCACTCAGTATCTTTACTCAACCTTTACAAATTATTAGACCATTATGGTGTCCTCTCTGGATATAAAATAAATGTTTCAAAATCTGAAGCCATGCCCCTCCACATCCCCCACCAGGATGTTGAGACCCTTAAATCCTCCTACAGTTTTAGGTGGCAATATAAAAAAATTAAATACCTTGGGGTCTTCCTGACATCCCGTTATGATCTTTTATATCAGGAAAACTTTCCCCTACTTTTTGCAAAATTACAAGCGGATCTGACTTCCTGGAAAAGGCTTATACTCTCGTGGCTGGGCAGGATCATCGCAGTAAAAATGAATATCCTCCCCAAATGGCTTTACCTTTTCCAAACCCTCCCAGTGGCGGTACCCCTTACCTTCCTTCAAAACCTTCAGAAATCAGTCAACCGTTTGATCTGGAATGGTAAGCCACCTCGGTTATCTTCATCCATCCTTAAAAAAACCTATTTCCAAAGGGGGTAGAGGTCTCCCGGATTTTAAGCCCTACTATTTAGCCTCATGGAATGTCCTCCTGGCTTCATATTGAATCTAGCTATATCAATTCCCCAGACCTTTCTTCCCTATGGGGCCTACAAAAGAAACACCGTCCTCCTCTCTCTAACCTTCCTCCAACACTCAAATTCCTCCTCCACATATGGGTATTATACTCACTTAAATTTAATATTACCACTCTTATATCTCCTCTTACCCCTATATGGTGTAACCCCAATTTCCCCCCCCCCCCGGGTTAACATGCGACCCACATGACATCGTGGAAAACAGCATCCCTCAAATTTCCTTCTGATTTTTGTTCACAAGGGCTCTGGCTCTCTCTCTCAGACCTACAACTGCAATGTCCAACTCAATCTTTAAATCCCTATGAATACCTACAAATTGTCACAATTGGTGTCTGCGAGTTACCTGTCTCAGGTGGTGATCGGGTTTCAACGGAGGCCGGCATGACTGGAACCACAAATGATGTAGATGAATAGCTCTTTTATTATAAGAAGTGGGTAGCAGTGAGAACTGCCTTTGGTGATGAGTGACTGGAAACTTGAGACGTTGGAATGTGACCAGAAGGAACTTGGAGGGACCGGACTGGGACCGGCAGGTAGGCTGACTGAGCTGGTCGGGTTACTAGTAGATGGGCTTGCAGACGGATGGTAGCGTGGAAGCTACTTGTTGTGGCTTGGGAAGCCGTGGGTAGACGTTGGTAGCTGGGTGGCTACGTGGAGCGGATGGATAACCGTGGGTAGACGCTGGTAGCTGGGTAGCTATGTGGAGCGGCTGGATAGCCGTGGGTAGACGCTGGTAGCTGGGTGGCTACAAGGACAGAACTGACGAGCTTGGAACTTGACTCTGGACTGGAATAACGTGACAATGGCTGAAGGGAAATCAGGTAATGCTGAGACGAGGATTAACCAGGGTGATCCGGAAATACTGTGACAAGGTTGGAACTCAGGTACAGGCTGGATTGGATAATTGGGAATAACAGGTTTCAGGAAGGAATGGGTAGGTTTGGGAATTTTAGGTTCAGGGAGGGAGTAGGTAGGTAAAAGGAGCAGGAGTTGATCCACAGCAGGAAGCAAGGCAGGGTGACTCGATGCAGGTTTACAGAGTGCCAGGGACCAACCAGGAGTAGGACTAGCAGCAGAGCACAGGCCAGGTATTGCTGTAACAGGACGTCTGGATGCCAGGTATTACTGTAGCAGGTTTTCGGGATGCACCAGGGGTTGCTGTCAGCAGGCTTACTGGATTGCCAGGTTTGGCTGTAACAGGTTTTCTGGAAGCACCGGGGTTGCTGCCAGCAGATTTACTGGATTGCCAGGTACAGCTGAAACAGGTTTTCTGGATAGCGCCAGGGATTGCTGTAGCAGGTTTCAGGGATATACTAGAACACAGAAACAGCATGAACCATACACCACGGGAAGACGAGATGTTCAGGCCCAGAATGCTATCAGGAGAGGATATATATATCATGGGTCTGGCAGCAATTGCTGGATACGGAAGGGTGGTATGGTAGTAGCATTCTGAGTGGTGGAAGGCACAACATGCAGAGGGAGTATTCATCTCTGCAGCTCTGAGAATCAGAACCACACCTGTGATTCCAATCAGGGCTAGCATTGCTCACAGACAGAGGAGAGGCCAGGTTCAATAATCAGAGCAAATCCTCCAGGCAAAGTACACACACAGATCCATGGGGGAGTTGACAGGGGTAAGTCCCAAGGCAAAAAGGTGACAACTAGACAGGGTCGTGACACAAATACAAAATTTTTTAGGCTCCCTAAAACAGACCCCGCTTCTCCGTGACCTCACTCCCTTTGAACGGCTCTGTAAATATTACCCTATGTCCAAAGGGATGATCTCTCAAATATACGGTATCCTCATTGATGCTGCTCTGCCTACTAATAATCCCCATGAATCCTCATGGGAGATAGATCTTGGCCCTCCCCCTGATGAAGAGGCTTGGGACGACATGAGACTGGCAATTGCTAAAACCACTATCTCTACCCATCTTAAAGAAACTTCTTATAAATTGTATTACCGTTGGTAGTATACCCCAGTACGGCTCTCCCATATGTTCCCTTCTTCTTCACCCCTCTGCTGGAGAAACTGTTGCCTCCGAGGTACCCTAATTCATATCTGGTGGACCTGCCCGGCTCTTGAACCTTTCTGGACTTCTGTTCATACTCTCCTAAATACGGTCTTTGGAGAACCTATCCCAAAAGACCCATGGACTTTCCTTTTTAAATTACCCCTCTCCTAATCTCAGCAACCGCTCTGTTAAGCTGTTGTCCCATATTCTAGTTGCTGATAGAAGTTTGGTTGCCCGTAATTGGAAAAACCCTCCTCCACCGACTCTCTCTGCCCTAAAATCACAAATACGACATATAGCGGAAATGGAAAATATTACCTATTATCTTCATGATAGAGGCCATATATTTTCTCAAGTTTGGGCTCCATGGCTCTCATATGACAACACTTCACTACCTCTGCTCCCTGCGCTCACTACCCATATGTGACTCATGCGCGATGGTTGAGTTTGATCTCCCTACTCCGACTTCCCTATGCAAACCTTCTTAACTGACTGAATATTCTTTTCTCCTGCTTTCCAACTGGCATGTTTTTCTTTCTATCTTTATAACACTTTTTGTCTAGTATTTATTTATTATAAAGGAGAGAGGGAAGGGAAAAAAAAGGGGGAAAAAAGGGGGGAAAAAAAAAAAGAAGAAATATTTTGTTTCTCTTGATAGTCCTGTTCCCAATCCTCCCCCACTACCCTCCCACCCCTTCTGCTCCCCCCTCCCCCACATGTTTACTGCTATTTACTTTATTGAAAAATGTGGGTTTTTTTATGATCTTTCTCAATAAAGAATTAAAAAAAAAGAAAGAAATAAAAGCACAGTGGTGTATTGTCTAATTTGCAGTATGTAGTTATTAAGCTAATTACTAATTTGCACTGCTACGGTAGTAAATCATTTGAACAAGCTGTTTACATAGATGTTCAATAAGCAAGGTTATATCAATATGAATTGACCCTATAAACTTACCCATAGACTGTACTCAATGCGAGATGCATTTTGTTCTTGTGCCTCTACTCTTAGTATTGTGCTGTTTACTTCACTTGTCTGTAAAGAACATAGAAATCTTCAGTAATTCATATCCATGTGTCAAGGATTCCTTACCTGCTGCACGTACCATTATAGCAGCCCTATCTGTGTGTCGTCTGTAAGTCTTCCATTGGAAAAGTGATACAGCACATAAGTACATCCTACCCCCGGTCACTAAAGTGAAAATGCAACTAAAACTTGAGAAACATTCCGGAGCTTGTATCTGGTAGTTAACGCCAACTAATGAGCTGTGAATTATGCCTTTTTTATTGTATGTCAGCCAGTATATTCATTATAGGCTCTATTTTCCTTGTAGGACATTTGAAAAGCCATTTTTACCTGTTACACATGCCATAAAGTAGCTGATTTTATTTGTGCAATGAAGAAGGTGAAATGTAACTATAACATGCCTAAAAAAGTTTTGTTTTATAATATTAGACTAATTTTTTTGCTTACAGTATGTTTACTGTTCTGTAGGATGCAGGTGTCAGAGCTTCTAGCAGTGTACATTGAATGGGGTAGGCTATGATGTATAACTCCAACCTCGTCACTCTACGCTGACCCACTTTCACCAAGAGTACTCTCGGTTTGCTGTGCAGCTCTGGAGGACAGTGCACTGACTTCCGCCATGCTATCTTCCTAAAGCTCCTTCACTCACTAGGCAATCCTACTTCAAGGTCTTCATCTCTTTCCAGACCTCCAACTCTCACCATCTCTTTGCCATTTTAGTTCTCTTTTTTTCCACCTTCCCCTCTCGCTGCACTCAACTTTGCCAACCACTTTACCTTCAATAATAAAATCACCCGCTATGACATCACATCCCAAACATGGCTTGGTTTCCCTGATTTTTAAGAACCCATCCCTTGACCTCTCCTTGCTATCTCTCCTCCCTATGCTGAATTGCAACTGCTTCACATCTTCCCTCTAGACCAGGGATGGGCAATAAGTGGCCCACCAGCTCCTGTTGAACTTCATATCCCAGCATGCACTGTAGGACCAGTGCTATATTTCAGCAGGAACTCAGTTCCTGAACCTCTCAATAACTGTCCTGGGCCAAAATGTATTTTCCACAAGATAAGTTTGAGTTTAAAGGCCCTTTTGAGTGCCTTCTTTTCTAAATACTATATATATATATATATATATATATATATATATGTACACATACATACACACACAGTATAAAAAATAGCTTTTTTATAGCTCCACCCCCAGTAGCTCCACCCACAGTTCCTGAACCTATTTTTCCCTAAAAATAGCCTTGAGTAGGACTGTGTCAGGGCATGCTGGGATGTGTAGTTCTTCAACAGCTGGGGGGGCACTTATTGCCCACCCCTGCTATAGATCCACTCAAATACGACTTTTGGCCTCTTCATTCTACTGAAACATCCCAAGTTCAGAACTTGACTCATTGTTGTCAAATCCAATGCTTGTTTCTCTATTCTTGTGCTCAACCACCTCAGAGTAGCATTATACATCATCCATGACTTAGCTCTCTTCTGGTTCACTGCTCCTTTTCTGACTCTACACCCACGCCCCTCTTCCCCTTCCCGTCGGGGTCCCTAAAGATTATGTCCTTGTCCCCTTCTCTTCTCCCTCTACATCTGTGCCTGCCACCCCCTACCCTGCCTCCTTCTCCATATTGTGTGCCTGATTCATCTTTGGGAATAGAGTGAGAAACAGCACGTAACTGATCATCTTGGTGAAGCCATGCTGCACTGCTTGTGGGGCAGATGTAAAATGTGCAGAGAGATTTAGTTTTGGGAGGGGTGTGTCCAAACGGACATCTAAATTGCAGTGTAAAAATAAAGCTGTGCAGTATTTGTGGTCTACATGCAAAAGCAGCCAGTATTTACCCTACATGCAAAATAAAATGTATGTATTTGCAACCCCTTGCATTACAACATGGTTTGTCCTGGTTCACAGTTACGTGCTCTTTCTCACTCTATTCCCAAAGCTGAATCAGTCCTGTGTCCTAACGTTATACCGTCTACATGGTAATCCCTTGCAAGCATGACCATCTTCCCATTTTCTTCTCTACCTAATTATGTCACTGAACAATGTAATTATGTATTGATGTAAAGTTGTGAAAATGTCTTTAGCAAGGGATTGATGAATTACGCAGTGAGAAGAATGGAGAAGTGGACCAGTGGAGACACTGGCATAACTATAGAGGGTGCAAGGGGTTTGCTTGCTATGGTGCTCGGCGGCTTAGGGGGCCCGCCGGCCCAGCAGGCAACCCCCTGCATCCTCCCAAGTACAACCAGAGTCAATGTCTTTTTAATCAGGAGCTGGTCACGAGCCAGTCAGAACTCGCGGACCAGCAGCAGCTGCTGGTTCGCGAGTTCCGATTGGCTCGCAACCGGCATCTGATTAAAAATTACATTGGCTGTCTTAGAAGCTGGGAGGAGGCGTGGCTATGAGGACATCCCCAGACCACAGCCACGCCTCCTCCCAGCTTCAGTGGTTATGCCTGAGTGAAGAAGTTGCCCATAGCCACCTCATAGCAGCTAACTATCATTTTATAGAATGATAGTTAGCTTTCTCAAAGCTGATTGGTTGCTATGGAAAACCTCTCCACTAGTCCAATGCTCCAAACCTCCCAACTGTCCTGATTCCTGCGGGACAGTCCCATTTTTCAGGCACTGTCCCACCTGGACAGGAGGTTGGGAACACTCAGACACCGCGTCAGCGCTGCTCTGCTAAGCAGAAAGCAGTGGTGACGTGAAGCTGAGTGCATGCCGCACGCATCCATTTGGTGCAGGGAGGGGGCTGGGGGCAGCCCAGCAGCTGACAGAGTGCTAGGCTCACCCCCAACCTGACTTAAAAAAGGGACGTGACTTGCGGACACGTCCCCAAAATGTATCATCCAGGGGGCATGGCCTAGCTGGAACGAGGCCATGCCCCCTTTTCGTGATCCCAACTTCAGGATCCAAGATGTTGGGAGGTATGATACTCCACTCTATTCACTGCTTGATACATCAACCCCTTGTTGTTTTTTCCAATTCCCTTTGCATGGTGATACTGACGCCTTGTGGTACTTTATAAATAAATAATACCAGTAACATACAGTACTGAAGGTAGGAGAAAAGCTAAATTATACAACATTTTTGAAATCATTAAAAAAATATATTGTTTTGATATTTATCACTTAA
The DNA here is from genome assembly GCA_031769625.1 of Taudactylus pleione. Classification (NCBI taxonomy): domain Eukaryota; kingdom Metazoa; phylum Chordata; class Amphibia; order Anura; family Myobatrachidae; genus Taudactylus; species Taudactylus pleione. The sequence continues at coordinate 31,331,878 of JAUIMM010000200.1, forward strand.
ATCAAAACATTGACACAATATACACTAATAGCATTTATCTCAATACAAGATAAAAATAATTTTTTTCAACTATAACTTACCTCTAGTATGGAAAGGCTATAACTGCTTTGATTAAATATAGGCCCAGTAGCCTGTTTGTCACTGTTCCTTGTATTCCGGTTGTTCTTCATATTTAGAAACAAAATGTAGTAAATTGTGTCATGGTTTCAAATACATAAATACGAAGCAGAAATCAGAATACTTATATATATATATATATATATATATATATATATATATACTCTTATTACTCTTTTACTGGAGCCAAAGGCCTGATTCAGAGACGGACGCAGTTGTAGATGTGTCTTTTAATGCAGCCATGACTGTGTCTTTATGCTAACGCCGCTAATGGCCTTTCTACTGAGACGCCCTCCGGCTGCAATGCTAATCTGTTGCTGTTGATATTAAGACCAGGGGTGCAGACAGGAGGGGGGGTATGAACGGGTACTAATTACCTGACCCCTCCTTGTTGAAGGGGCCCAACAGGAGCCAGGTCAACCGCACCCCATTTTCTCACCTGTCAGTGGCAGGAGTCTCTCACCCTAGCCCAGCACAGGCTGCTGTGTGCTGAGCTGCGGCTGGTCCCGGCAGGCTGCACCTGCTTAGCAGTTGCAGTCTCCTCTTCCTGCAATGATCCCCCCCCCCCCCACCCACCCCCCACCCACGGTAAATGACCCCTGGCTGTGCTGGCGCCGATAATATAGTTTCAGATTTTTCATAGGAGGCCTGGTAACGCTTACGTGATTAGGGTCCATGTCCCCTACAATACCCGGACCTGGCCCCGCTTTCCACGGCCCTGATTAAGACGTATCATCAGTTGCACACTAGTGCTGTGGAGGCTGAACATGGTCGCTGGTCTCGTAGGACGCAGTCGCTGACTGTGACATGCCCACATCTGGCTAGCCACCCCACTTTTACCTCCCTGAAATGCCCACTGAAAATCACTCTCTGCGTGCAATTTTGATTGGCGTCTTAGAGAGGCAACCATCGGGGCGCATGTGCAGTATTGAAAACATTGTGACGAATGCGCAGAATTGAAAACATTGGGCTCTTGCTTGCGGCATCGCCATTACGCGCACTTCTGAATCAGGCCCATTGGGTCTAAGCTAGGTCATTCCAGGGAAACGTTCCAAAAATATCTGCACAACAAACAATGGGTAAAGCTGCCCACACACAATAAAGTTTTTGTTAGATAATTCAACCAAGCTGACCGATCACTGTATAGTCTGTGGCTCCAACCCAGAAATGTAACAAACAATCAGATTTGGCCAATCTGCCACACGGGCACATTCGGAAGGTCATTGGCCTTATATAGTAGTAAGGTACTAGGTTAATGTGCATTGCCAACTTCCACTGCATCCTGATTTTAGTTGATATAATCTGTGTAATTTGTTGCCACATTTCTCACCGATCTGATTAGCTTCCAATACATTCAGATAATAACATGTGTGCGTGTAGTGTTTAAAGAAGCCTAGAGCACTAAGGCGACAATCCAATTAGCCGCGGGGGGTGCGAATCGGGTGCGTGTTGCCACGGCGTTTAAACGCTGGCAACGGCACAGCATTTTGCACCCCTCGCTCAGTCTGAACTAGAACCTAAGCGGCTGTGCACAGTTTTGACAAAGTTCAGGTTACTGTCAAGTGCGGCCGTTGCTGTGATGACTCGCACCCGTGAGTGCTTTGCTTCTAATTGGATTGACCCCTAAGAATAAAGGAGACCCCCCCAAAAAATCAGCATTATAAGACTATGTGGCTGCTGCCTTTTCTTGGCGGGGAGGGGGCAGCAACGGCCTCCAACGGCTGACAGAGATTTCCTGGCCTCTATTGAGCAACTGCGATCGCCGGCTTGAGTGACCCCATGGTCACTCATCCAGCAGAGGATTACGCAGATGTTATGATGCTGCATCGCGACAGTAATGCATGTAGGAGGTGTGATGTCTCCTGCTGCATTGCCATAATAGTGTTATTGCAGCTGCTACCATGGTAGCACCTGCAAAAGAAATAGCTCGGAGCTTGAATCACCCACTGTGTGCACATAAGTGCTGTTAATACATCTTGATTCCAGCACACTAGAGATCACTGAAAAGCACTCCCCGAAGACGAGGATATCTGTGCATAACTCAAATGATTGGGCATCTTTTTCATACCTCAACCAGCCCTGTGTTATATGAAGATACCCATTTGCTTTTCTCATAAGGATCAGTAATCCCCTGTGAGCAAGCACTACCGCTGGTCTCTCCTCAATAAATGGATAAGTAGAAAACAGCACGGCTGAGTCTAAAGAGTTACAGTATGGCCGGATTTTGAATTGCATATAAGTGCGAATGTGGCCATATCTGGTGTTCTTTGGCAAACTGTGCATTTATTGCGACCAACAGATGCAACTAGAGAAAGTCAGAGAACTCTGGGTTGTACGCATCTATTTTTCTCTCCAATGAATGTATGGCCATTACTGGGCGGCAAGGCAATGGGTAATTTGCATGGAAGAGAAATGTCTTGTGGGCATGTAGCCAGAGACTACCTACCTGTACTACCTATCCTGATTCCTATGTATGTACAGTGCACACCATTTACAGTCACATCTTCTGCACCTAGCAAGGGCTAGATGTAACTGCTGTTACTAGTTACTCTCACGGCTGGAGGGCTGGGAGCTGGTGCGATGGTAGGACTTGGGCGGATAGTCACACAGGACTTTCCATATATAAAGACGTCAAGAATTACAATCGCATTATGAATGACTCAGAGCCAGGCCACTAGTGTACAAGTTGCTGATGTTAACTGGCGTATACAGAATGCTGCAGCGCAAGAAGCCCAAAGTCTATACTGATGCATTTAAAACATATCTTAATGCGGCAACATTCTAACACCCTATCTGAAGATCCATAGAACTCAACCATGTAAGAGCTCAGTTTTTGCTGCCCACAGTACGCATACGTTTGTGACACATTGGGGCTGATTCATAGATCTACGCTAACCCGATGTTTAGCGCACATCTCCATTTGTAGCTGCCCTGCTCCGGTGCAGGACCCTGCTCTGTGCAGTACGGGTCTGCGGTCCAGCATGCAGAGCGGCAGTAGACTGTCAGTGATTGACAGTCTGCTGCCATTTCTGAGCGGGAAGGGGGCGGCGACGGCCTCAGTTTCCCATGGAGCCACCATGACACATTCTGTAAAGCCAGTATTGGTTGTTATTCTTCATACAGTATATTGACAAATGCATGGGATCATTTTCTACAAATACTATGTAGCACAACCACACTTACTATTGTGCATGGCTGCTCAGTGCTCACACTATCCTGCATGTAAATTAGGATGACACCACTATGTAGCACAACCACACTTGATATTGTGCATGGCTGCTGAGTGCTCACACTATCTTGCATGTAAATTAGGATGACACCACTATGTAGCACAACCACACTTACTATTGTGCATGGCTGCTCAGTGCTCACACTATCCTGCATGTAAATTAGGACGACACCACTATGTAGCACAACCACACTTGATATTGTGCATGGCTGCTGAGTGCTCACACTATCTTGCATGTAAATTAGGATGACACCACTATGTAGCACAACCACACTTACTATTGTGCATGGCTGCTCAGTGCTCACACTATCCTGCATGTAAATTAGGACGACACCACTATGTAGCACAACCACACTTACTATTGTGCATGGCTGCTCAGTGCTCACACTATCCTGCATGTAAATTAGGATGACACCACTATGTAGCACAACCACACTTACTATTGTGCATGGCTGCTCAGTGCTCACACTATCCTGCATGTAAATTAGGACGACACCACTATGTAGCACAACCACACTTACTATTGTGCATGGCTGCTCAGTGCTCACACTATCCTGCATGTAAATTAGGACGACACCACTATGTAGCACAACTACACTTACTATTGTGCATGGCTGCTCAGTGCTCACACTATCCTGCATGTAAATTAGGACGACACCACTATGTAGCACAACCACACTTACTATTGTGCATGGCTGCTCAGTGCTCACACTATCCTGCATGTAAATTAGGATGACACCACTATGTAGCACAACCACACTTACTATTGTGCATGGCTGCTCAGTGCTCACACTATCCTGCATGTAAATTAGGATGACACCACTATGTAGCACAACCACACTTACTATTGTGCATGGCTGCTCAGTGCTCACACTATCCTGCATGTAAATTAGGACGACACCACTATGTAGCACAACCACACTTGCTATTGTGCATGGCTGCTCAGTGCTCACACTATCCTGCATGTAAATTAGGATGACACCACTATGTAGCACAGCCACACTTACTATTGTGCATGGCTGCTCAGTGCTCACACTATCCTGCATGTAAATTAGGACGACACCACTATGTAGCACAGCCACACTTACTATTGTGCATGGCTGCTCAGTGCTCACACTATCCTGCATGTAAATTAGGATGACACCACTATGTAGCACAGCCACACTTGCTATTGTGCATGGCTGCTCAGTGCTCACACTATCCTGCATGTAAATTAGGACGACACCACTATGTAGCACAACCACACTTGCTATTGTGCATGGCTGCTCAGTGCTCACACTATCCTGCATGTAAATTAGGATGACACCACTATGTAGCACAACCACACTTGCTATTGTGCATGGCTGCTCAGTGCTCACACTATCCTGCATGTAAATTAGGATGACACCACTATGTAGCACAACCACACTTACTATTGTGCATGGCTGCTCAGTGCTCACACTATCCTGCATGTAAATTAGGATGACACCACTATGTAGCACAACCACACTTACTATTGTGCATGGCTGCTCAGTGCTCACACTATCCTGCATGTAAATTAGGATGACACCACTATGTAGCACAACCACACTTACTATTGTGCATGGCTGCTCAGTGCTCACACTATCCTGCATGTAAATTAGGACGACACCACTATGTAGCACAACCACACTTGCTATTGTGCATGGCTGCTCAGTGCTCACACTATCCTGCATGTAAATTAGGATGACACCACTATGTAGCACAGCCACACTTACTATTGTGCATGGCTGCTCAGTGCTCACACTATCCTGCATGTAAATTAGGACGACACCACTATGTAGCACAGCCACACTTACTATTGTGCATGGCTGCTCAGTGCTCACACTATCCTGCATGTAAATTAGGATGACACCACTATGTAGCACAGCCACACTTGCTATTGTGCATGGCTGCTCAGTGCTCACACTATCCTGCATGTAAATTAGGACGACACCACTATGTAGCACAACCACACTTGCTATTGTGCATGGCTGCTCAGTGCTCACACTATCCTGCATGTAAATTAGGATGACACCACTATGTAGCACAACCACACTTGCTATTGTGCATGGCTGCTCAGTGCTCACACTATCCTGCATGTAAATTAGGACGACACCACTATGTAGCACAACTACACTTACTATTGTGCATGGCTGCTCAGTGCTCACACTATCCTGCATGTAAATTAGGATGACACCACTATGTAGCACAGCCACACTTGCTATTGTGCATGGCTGCTCAGTGCTCACACTATCCTGCATGTAAATTAGGACGACACCACTATGTAGCACAACTACACTTACTATTGTGCATGGCTGCTCAGTGCTCACACTATCCTGCATGTAAATTAGGATGACACCACTATGTAGCACAGCCACACTTGCTATTGTGCATGGCTGCTCAGTGCTCACACTATCCTGCATGTAAATTAGGACGACACCACTATGTAGCACAACCACACTTGCTATTGTGCATGGCTGCTCAGTGCTCACACTATCCTGCATGTAAATTAGGACGACACCACTATGTAGCACAGCCACACTTACTATTGTGCATGGCTGCTCAGTGCTCACACTATCCTGCATGTAAATTAGGACGACACCACTATGTAGCACAGCCACACTTACTATTGTGCATGGCTGCTCAGTGCTCACACTATCCTGCATGTAAATTAGGATGACACCACTATGTAGCACAACCACACTTGCTATTGTGCATGGCTGCTCAGTGCTCACACTATCCTGCATGTAAATTAGGATGACACCACTATGTAAAAGTTAAACCACATAACAGTAAGAATTTACATTTGTGATTCACAAACTAGCCTCATGCTTAACAGAAAATTCTTAAGTAAATTCTAATAAAACAAACAAAATAAAACAATATATAAAGAAAAACAGCAAGAAGTTACCAGCTCCTCTGCATTCAGAGCTATCTTGGTTCTGACTGTCGCGTTATTAAATACAGCAGGGTATATGTTCTGCACATAATCCGACTCCTTTGTGCTCTGATTCTTTTGTAAATGAGCAGTGGTATTTGCAGGCAAGCTTGGCTGATGTTCAATATCACCTATTGACATATAAGTATACGTGTGTCATGACTTCAGTGGAATGCACAGTGGCTTCAGTACAATGTTACTAAATTCACATAAAAGATGACCTGTCCTCAGAACCGTAACTAGACATTTTGGTGCCCTGTGGCAGGAAGGGCTTTGGTGTCCCCCCCCATATTGTAAACAGGGACAGTGCGTGTAGCAGTCGTGCCCCCCAAAAGGGGGTGTGGTCTAATGGGGAAGGGGCATGGCCACACTATAGTATACCAAATTCATATTACACCACACAGTAGTGTCCCTTATTCACATTACACTACATATTAGTTTCCCTTATACACATTATGCAAGCATACATGCCTACTCTTATTTCGGGTATAACCCCCGGCAGAGTAGGTATACTTCCCACATCCCGCCCCCTTCCTAGTGAAGTGGGCAGGATAGAGAGATTTTCCGGGGAATTTTCAGGTCCGTGAGTAGGGGCAGGGTAAAATGATGTGAATCATTTAGTCCCACTTCCTACTCGCTGCCCCGCAAATTGCGCCTTTTCCCTGTGGTGGGGTGGGACGGGGCTTAATGACATATACAGTCCGTCAACAGAATCTCCTCCCCGTGCTTCTCCCAGGGAGGAGATCTATAAGGTCGGCAACTATGTATGCAACACAGTAGAAATACCCACCTTGCACATTATGCCACACATTAGAAATCCCCCCCTTTACACATTATGCCACACATTAGAAATCCCCCCTTTACACATTATGCCACACATTAGAGTCCCCCCTTACACCACACAGTAGAATCCCCCCTTACACATTATGCCACACATTAGAAATCCCCTCCTTTACACATTATGCCACACAGTAGAAATCCTCCCTTACACATTATGCTACACAGTAGAAATGACAGGAGCTGATTGGTAGGTACTTTATCTCAATCCAAGGCTTAGTACATAGACCCCAACCCAAAGTAGTTGTCATCTGGGTGAAGCATGAACAGAGTTGACGTAGCACTTATGTCGGTTGAACTAATGTTCCTGAGAATGTAGGTAACTCTCTAGATACCAGTGATACCACTAAAGCATGAGGCACTGTATGCCTCATGCATCAGTCATTTTTTTTATTTAGTTAATCATTTTTCAACCGCCAAAATGGCTACTAGAACTGTCGGTAGGCAACAGGTACGTTAAGAGGGAGATTTAGCTATCAAACCTTCAAAAATAACAGGTAGAGGAATCGCACATAGCAACCAATCAGTTTGTCGCTATCATTTTATAGAATACACTAAAAATAGCTAGAATCTCATTGGTTGTTGCCGGAACATCTCTACTTCTAGGAGGTTTGATAAATGCTCCCCTAAGGGTGTGGATGCTAACACACACACACACACACACACACACACACAACAACACACACACACACACACACACACACACACACACACACACACACACACACACACACACACAGCAGCCATATTATAATTTATCGACAATAGTTTTCAGGAAAGCTCAGATGTTCTTTAAACCATGGCTACATCGTGAAAACAATTCTCATTGTGTACAGATGGTGACGTAATGACAGCTTCCCTGGCTGGTCACATGTAACAGCGAACTTGTCTCAATGTCACATGGCTGTTACTGTTCCCTCCACAGGGCCTTTAGAGATTAATTCCTTCTACATGTAAGGGACAGAGTTTTCATTGCTAATTACTGTTCTGGGTGACATTTATCAAGTTGGGCGTTGCATTTATCTTTGTTTCCAAACAAACTGTTTTAAGTCTATATTTTCCCTAAACTATATCGCTGGAAAATATGATCCCTCCCTATGACAATCAATATGATGGCCCTTTTTTTAACAGAACTTTTGATACATTACCCTCCCTCAGAGTTTCTCCATATTAACTGTGTATATAGGAATCCCGTGCACCTCATTGACATGAAGTTTCCGTTATGAAATGCAGTAAAACAATTACAGTGATCTAATGCCACTAAATTCCAATAGTTTTTCAGTAGCCACCAATAGTCACAACTGTTGGAACGTAGAACATTTGAGACTTTTATAACTAGGAATGTGTTAGGAAATGCCAGATGACAGTAAGAACCTAGGCGAGATTTACAATTAGTCACATAATTCAGGAGTCTTCCAGTACCTGCAGTTTTATGATTAAGGAAAATAATGATTATAACTCTGGTAATTATTAATAACAAGAACATATTTGGTTTCCACACATTTTAGTATTTACCAACTTATTATATGTAAATCCACCCAACTGCAGATCGGGCAGAGGTGCCCATGCAGCCTTGCCACAATATACCCACAGAGTAAATCTCTGTTTCACATGGCTGATCATAGGTGAAGCCTCTCTGCCATGAATCTACCAGTTGACATTCTGACTGATCAAATTATAACAAATGGCTCAAAATTAATTTTCCTGTCTCTAAATATACGGAACACATTCACAAAGTAAATATTTGGCTGCTGAAAATTATCATACAATTATTAGTAATTAAGAGTAATAATGACTTACCATAAGCCCATGGAGGCAGACCAGCAATAGCTAAGAACATATAAAGGAATAATGCTTTTAATAATATATCCATTGATGAAGAATAGGACCTTGAGATTCTTTTTTTTTCTCCTTGAAAATTTAGCTGAAAGCAATGTGGATGCTTCAGGTAATCCTAATAGGTAAAGACTGGAAGACTCATGTACATGAGAAGTGAGACCGCTTCATGCTAACTGGTGCTTTGCCCATACAGCCTTGGCATAGCTGGTAACACACAACGATTTTGAGAGGTGCTCTCTGTACGGTGTCTTCAGTAAAATATTGGATCATGCTTTTGCAAACATTATGATTTGTGGTTTGTTGATTTAAGAGGATTTAACCTTTGTTTGTTATACAAATTTCTACATTAATTAGCATGCTCAGATCCTATTTTACTCTGTGACTGAGGTTAATAGATGTTTTCTGATGTACAGTACTGTAAAAATGTCTTAAGTGTGACCTACAACACAAACTATTTACAATGAACGGGCAAATAAAATGTTTTAGATATTTTTAAACATATCTCCGCATACAGTACAGCATTGTACATTATTCCTACTAATGTCCAACATCCTACTGATGTCCAATAACAACAGTCCATAGTGATGAGTAACAAGATTCTCATAATGACAGCATAGGACAGGCAGAGATGAGTCATCAGTTCAATCTCTTCCATGCCCCCGCAGGGTTATATTAGACTGTTCCATCATGATCACTCTATTGAATACTCCAAAGCACTGAACTCATTGCCAGTCACATACCTCACTATACAGACCCGTATTTAACGATTCCGGCACCGGCATCCCGACTGTCAAGATTATGATTGCATCCCCATAATGACTAGACTCGTAGTACACATGCCAATATGCAAGGACCATTTGATGCACAGATGCAAAATACTGCATTCTCTCCTCTATGGACATGTGTCACTCTAAGTCAGTGGTTCCCAAACTTTTTTGAATCACGGCGTCCTAGCGTATCGGCATTGTTTTCACGGCACCCGTAAGTTTAAGTTTGTTATAGAGAAATTCAGAAAAAAAATCTAGTAAAATAGTAAAGTGAAGTACATTGTGCTTACCTGTCATCCTTAGGTTCAGTTTTGTGGTTTTAGACTGATTTGTACTTCTGTTTGTCCACATATTTACATTTCATTGACCATAAATATTTTGATTTGATGCTGGACCACCAACCTGAGGCACCCCTGCAAGTGTCCTAAGGCACCCCAGGGTGCCACGGCGCACAGTTTGGGAGCCACTGCTCTAAGTACATAGAACCCCCCCTCCCCTTATTATGCTAACATACACTCATTACAGGGTACCCAACAAACAGAATGTGAGGTGCGCTGTACTTCCCTCTTAGAGCCTCCACACTCTGACATAGAGATGGCCATAGTACTCGACTTCTGCTACCAACCTACAGTCAGTGGACACAGAGATGATGGATTGGTAGTAGTGCATACTGCATAACCAGAACTGCCATTGTGAGAGACTATAATAATTTATAGTGTTTATTTAAAACATTGTGATAGGATCACTGGTGAAGTGGTCTGTGGCAGGTACATTTGTCCCAGATGCCTGTCTTATGTGTTTTAAACCTCCAGGAGAAAGTCTGCAGTGTAGCAGGCTTGAGTCTCGGCTTTTTGAAAAGCCGGTTTGGGACCTGGGGGTTGTGGGTGAGAGGAGAGGGAGGGCTCCACCCACGGCCACTCCAGGTTTTGGTTCTCGCAGCCTGGTAACAGGCTTGATTGGGTTCCCACCTGAGGGTGGCCAATATAAGCCTAGTGTGTTGAGGGCTGATTGTCTCACCTGGGAGAGCAGACAGGGAGTTTGCTCAGAGACACTTGAAAACCTAACTGTAAGTGTTGTGCTGTGCTTTTGTTGCTGGTGAGGGCATTAGGCCCTGCCAGGTTCTGGTAGTGAGGGAACTACCTGTGAAGTTAGTGCCCCGACAGGGCTAGGATTTACGTTTATGTTTTCTTTGTGTTATTTCTGACATTGCACAATAAAGACTGGCGCCGACCAGCTTGTACTTGCATTCAGTCTGGCGTACTGTTTCCCAGCTGCTGTGTGTGAAAGGAAGGAGTCCTCTACCCAGGAGAGGGACCCCCTAACCTAACTGTGTCACAACATACTGTATGATTTATCAGAAAAAGCCATTTTCCTTTACACAAATATCATGAGATTGATCCATACTGAGCGAGCATGTTACAAGACAGCAGCAGCTGAATGATCCCAGAATAGGATACCAAGTCTGGACACTGTGAAAAAAAGACAAACTGAAGATACATTGACACATACTATGTACTTGTTAAACCAATCATATATATTCTTTTCTGTCAAACCATTTTTGGCAAATGTTTGTGACAGCAGTTTTCTGAACTTATAAAAGTCGGCTCAAAGAGGATGTACCTGTGAGAGCTAAGTGCAATTCATCACAGATTGTGTTGAGTTTCCTTATCTTCTCAGCCGGCTGTAAGGAAAATTGATAAAGCACAGGAGTAGTGTGTGGCGTTTATTCCAGAGAATAATCGCCAGGAATGATGTCATGTAAATATATATATAAATGTGTGTATCAACATGGTTTCTAGGCAGTGTCCTGTATTTGACCTGTAGGAATACAAAGCTTGGAGGAGATTTGTCTTCCTGGAACCAGGCATCTAGATAACCATCTCTTCTCTCTACAGGCCATAAAGATTGGGGAGAGATACATCCTTAATGCAGATGGTCAGACCTGGTCAAGCCAGGTCATGGGATATAAAATCCTTTAGGAGGGAGATGACAGGAATGTAGGGTATGTTACCTGCTTATTGGTTTCTAAAGACCCCTTCACACTGTTTCAAGACCGCCTACTTCCTATAGACAATATGGAAGGGTGTGGCCGATTTCTTAATGCCCAGTGTACAGCAATGAAAGAGTGAAAAACCCAAAGGTGGGGGCTAGTGCAGCTGTGAGGGTATAACTATGCATCTCCCTCAGTGATAAGTGTTCTCGTGCCCAAGGAGAGTCCTGACGAATGGCCGGAATCCAATGCTCCTGTGTCTCCTTCACGACTGAGTCTAGATGTAAAGACTCTGGGTTCTTTTTCATTTTTAATTCCTTTTACTATCTGAAACCTATTTGTGATATATTTGTATTGTCCATATTTGTACTACCTTTTTCTGTAATCAATAACCTTGGAAATATTTTTCGGATTAAACATTCTTAATCCAGTGTATTCTCCGTGTTCTTGTCGAATTCACGAGCCTGTGAGGTCAAAGCTACGTACCTATATGTAAGTGAGTGTGCATATTGAGATTTAAGGGGAGAACCTAACAACTCCCGTGAACTTCGTTGGTGGTGGCAGAACCGTGTTAGAGTAACCGCACGTGCTGAGGTAACCATAAATCACAGTTGGCGATTCTCAGATTGAGATATCTGGAGAATCGGCCGGCTGGTCGTGACAAATTGGTGGTAAGCGGTGGGATGATGATAATTTTTGTTTTTATCACAAGAACTTAAGTGAATTAATGGTGTGTAATTCTTGAGAGAAACTACATCATAAATTCACCGAAGAATTACGCTCAAGGTTTAGATTTTAAACGGACATACATAGCAAATAGTTTCGGTCCCCCCCCCATCTCTTGTTTTTCTTTTCTATTTTATTTGGCAATTAGTTTGAGGTCCAGAATGACCACAGAGTACCTGCAACAGAAAAGAGATGACCTTGTGGCCATGTGTATGGAGAGAAACATTGCCTGGAAGGGCCAGAACAAGGATCAACTGGCCCAATTACTCCAAGTGGCGGATCAGAATCTTGCTGCTGAAGGTGGCCAGACAATGGACAACCCTGCTGCAGAGGCGCAATCTGTACTGGAACTTACAACAGATGCACAGCGGGGGTCGGACACCTCTGCTGGGTCAAGTGAGTCTGCACTAGAGTGTTTCCTTCAAACTGCTGACAGGCATATGAAGGACAGGGACTCTGCCACAACTCTGCAGCTGATGCAGCAGTTCCAAACGTCTGCGGACAGGGAAGCTGCTGGACGCCGAGCTGACCAGGAAGCTGCTGAGCGGAAGGCAGTCTGAGAGGCTGAGGCTGCGGAGCGCCAGGCTGCGGCTGAGGAGCGCCAGGCTGAGTGCGTGTTCCAGCTGGAGATGGCCAGACTCCGCGGACAGAATGCCACCTGTGAACCGGGTAGGAGAAAGCCCCGGCATGATCAATTTCCTGTATTGGAGAAGGATGGCGACCTCGATCCGTTCCTGAGGGGGTTTGAAAAGACTTGCCGACAGTTTGCACTGGACCCCAGTGAATGGGCAAGTTATTTAACCCCTGGGCTGAGAGGAAAAGCTTTGGAGGCGTTTGCAGATCTTCCCCAGGAACTGGATGGTGATTATGCTGCGATTAAAAAAGCCTTGTTACAGCGTTTCAACATCACCCCTGAGGCTTATCGACAAAAGTTCAGAGACTCAAAGCGCAGGAGGATATTATTCCAGGGAAGACTATTACAGTGCGGGGAGTGGGTGGGGTGCACCCAGAGGTGCCTATGGCTCGTGTGTATCTTGACTGGGGAGTTGGGAGAGGTATCCGGGATGTTGGGGTGCTGGACAATTTACCTGCTACAGTACTGTTGGGGTGTGATTTGGGGAAAAAGCAAACTAAATATGTAAATGAGAATTATGTTGTAAATGATGCAAAGGTACAATCTAACCCAGTTTTTTCCCAGGTGACCCCTGCTGACCGACCCAGCATGAGTACAAATGAATGTGATTGTATCAGTGATGTACAAAGTTCTGTTCTAGCAGATAACCCTTTGCAGTTCCACAGGCCGCAGGCCGGAGAACTGGGTCTGACGGTGTACCCTAATGAAAAACTGTGTAATGTACTGTTAACAGATGATATTGCAAATGTACCATCATCAGGGGTTGGAGTGAATACTGTATGCAACAATGCGTCCAATGTAACCCCTTCATTTACAGTAATGACCCGGCCCACAGCAGCGCAGCGCAGGGGCTGTGAGTTAACCCTTGCAGGTGTGGAAACCAGCTCAATAGAGGTGAATCCCCCTCATCCCCCCTCCCTCCCTGTACACAGGTCAGTCTCAGACACTGATTTGGGAAAGGGCGGGGCAGCTGCTGCCCTAACTCGTTACAGTGACCAGGTAGTCCAGAGGGATGCTATCAAAGCTGCATAGGACCACATGTTAGAATCAGCCAGGAATACCAGGAAGGGAAACATGATAGGATCAGCCAGGAATACCAGGAAGGGAAACATGATAGGATCAGCCAGGAATACCAGGAAGGGAAACATGTTAGAATCAGCCAGGAATACCAGGAAGGGGAGCCAGATATAATTTTTGTTGAAAATGAAATATCTTGGGAGAGAAATGTCAGGGTTGGGCAACAAGGTGCAGTTACTGGCATAGCCGAGTGTCCCACTGTATATGGTACTGGTGAAATTACTCCAGTCACTGGAGCAAATGATCTGGAAAAATTACAAGTACCAGGGATTGATAGTAATGAAATGTGTAAACGTGTGTCTGATGTGACTCCTGCCATAATTGTAAGTACCAGGGAGGAAGCAGCACAGAGGAGCTGGGCAGTAATCCCTGAAGGAATGAGCAGTGGTCTGCTAGCAGTCACAGAGGACAGTAATATTGTGTGTCCAAAGTCTCCCCACCCTCACACACAGACCCTCATTCCAGCAGATCTAGGAAGACAGGAAGTTTTCAAGATGGAATCTGGTAGGGTCAGTAATGTGTTAGAGTCTAACCCTGTTTGTATGGCAACTGATGGTCCAGGTATCAGGGACAAATTACATAGTTCCCAGAATGTGATGTATCTCTGTGCTAAGATGGGTCATGAGGGGGAGGAAAGGATTCTAGCCCCAACTAACTATGACAGAGAGAACCTTAGCCTCAAACTTCCTGCTGCTGAGCCTGTGCTTGTGATCCTGTCACACACCACTGACCCAGTCATGAGCCATACACCCCCCCACTGGGCTGTTGGATAAGGACCTGACTGGAATGCTGGATAGCAATGTATCAGAATTAGATGATCCTGTGAGGGAGGAGGGTGTGTCAGAGCCACAACTGACACAGTTAAGCATCCTACCCCTTGAATTAGAAATGCAGGCTGGTAACCCAACTGTTTAAAAATGTGATGTCTGATTGTACGTTGTCTCCAATGACTGACATGGAGTTTGCAAAAGTTCCTTCTCCTGTTGTAGGTCTCAGGGAGCTAGAGATTGACGATGATCACTCCCAGATACTGTGTAAGGAGATGGAGCCAGGGCAGAGTGATAAAGGGAAGTACTCCCTACCTGAACCAGCAGTGATTCAGACCAGGTCAGATGAGCTGGAGGCCCAGGACTGCCCAGAAGGCATGAGTGAGGTGCCGTACTCAAGGCACAGGGTAGAAGGAGGTATCCTTCACCCACAACCAGACATGGTGGAGGCTATGACTGCATGGTCTACCCCTAAGGTTGATGAGAAGGTTGTGTCTATGTTAGGTACTGCCGAGTACTCCCACCGGTCTGAATCCCACTCCAGCACCCTAAACCAAATACTTAGGACATTTGTGAAATCCCAGGGAAGAGACCAGGAGAGGTTCCTGCCACATCTCCTCTTGCCATACTGCGATGTGCCGCAGGAACCCTCTGGACTCCTATGCGGGTGCAGGGTGTGCAACCACTTAGATTTGGTTAGGAAAGAGTGGGGAGGTAAATTGATTCCCCCTGAAATGTCAGTGGTGTCATACATGGTGACGTTCAGGGAGGAGTTGCAGTCCCTAAGGGGAATGGCGCAGAACGATCTGAATGCTGCTCAGGAGAAACAGAAGCTCTGGTATGACTGCAGCATGACGGAGGGTACAATTGAGTTAGGCCAAAAGGGCCTGGTGCTGAGCCCTATGCAGCTGACCAAGCTAAAGGCTGCCTGGGAAAGTCCCCAGCTACTAGTACCACACCTCCAAGATATCAATAATATGTTGGCACAAGGGGATGGGTGGAAGAGGCAGACTGTGCACCACAGTAATTTGCTCATAGCTTGGCATAACATGGAAGCTTGTGTAATAGCCATGTGTCACCTAAATGAAAATGATCAGAAATCTGACCCCTTGGTGGATTTAGAAGCTGCTGCGCTGCCATTAGAAGACATGGTAGTGGGGGTCACAGGAGAGAATGTGATAGGTGGATCACTGTCTCTCCTGTGCCCATCTTCAGAGGGGGGGGTGTGGCGTTTATTCCAGAGAATAATCGCCAGGAATGATGTCATGTAAATATATATATATATATATAAATGTGTGTATCAACATGGTTTCTAGGCAGTGTCCTGTATTTGACCTGTAGGAATACAAAGCTTGGAGGAGATTTGTCTTCCTGGAACCAGGCATCTAGATAACCATCTCTTCTCTCTACAGGCCATAAAGTTTGGGGAGAGATACATCTTTAATGCAGATGATCAGACCTGGTCAAACCAGGTCATGGGATATAAAATCCTTTAGGAGGGAGATGACAGGAATGTAGGCTATGTTACCTGCTTATTGGTTTCTAAAGACCCCTTCACACTGTTTCAAGACCCCCTACTTCCTATAGACAATATGGAAGGGTGTGGCCGATTTCTTAATGCCCAGTGTACAGCAATGAAAGAGTGAAAAACCCAAAGGTGGGGGCTAGTGCAGCTGTGAGGGTATAACTATGCATCTCCCTCAGTGATAAGTGTTCTTGTGCCCAAGGAGAGTCCTGACGAATGGCCGGAATCCAATGCTCCTGTGTCTCCTTCACGACTGAGTCTAGATGTAAAGACTCTGGGTTCTTTTTCATTTTTAATTCCTCTTACTATCTGAAACCTATTTGTGATATATTTGTATTGTCCATATTTGTACTACCTTTTTCTGTAATCAATAACCGTGGAAATATTTTTCGGATTAAACATTCTTAATCCAGTGTATTCTCCGTGTTCTTGTCGAATTCACGAGCCTGTGAGGTCAAAGCTACGTACCTATATGTAAGTGCATATTGAGATTTAAGGGGAGAACCTAACGACTCCCGTGAACTTCATTGGTGGTGGCAGAACCGTGTTAGAGTAACCGCACGTGCTGAGGTAACCATAAGTCACAGTTGGCGATTCTCAGATTGAGGTATCTGGAGAATCGGCCGGCTGGTCGTGACATAGTGTTTTGCATACCGTGATCCAGGGGTAGGAAGCCTCGTCACCCCAACACCATCCTGGATCCTACTGAAGCGTGGGTGACTCCAGAGGTAAAAGTGACAAGTGCATCCATCCATCTTCTTGTTACTAATGGGAGTTATGCAATTCAGACTGACAAGAGCTTTAGGTAGGCATATATGTTGCTTTGGAGTTAGGACTTTTCCCTATTTATAAAAGCCCTATTCCTGGTAAGTTTCACCAGAGGACATAATTAAATACATTTATTCTTTATCATCACATCAGAATGAATTATTTAGAGGCTGAAATATGTTTGATATTTCAAAATAACCATATTATCACACACAAATTGGAAGGTATTGTGAATAATTTACGTTAATACTCGATCTATTGTGCATGATAATCAGACATGTGGTTGGTTACATAAACATAATACCGGGCAGGAAACTGAATGTATCATCCAACAATTGAACAGGCTGATAGTGTTCAGCTTTCCTGCACCAACTGTTTGGATTCTGTGGAGGTGAGAGAATTAAACTGCTGTCAGCCAATAACCACTGAGGATGGTAGCGGTTACCGAAACCTAGATCTCTGACTGCTTCGTCTGGGACTTAAGTTAATGGTAGGTGGTGGAACTAAGGGCCTGATTCAGACCCGGTCGCAAGCGCTGAGCGCTCACAAGCCGGTCGATGTTGGCCCAGTGTGCATGCGCATGACGGAGCCGGCTCCGTCGTGCACATGCGCGAGACCCCGATAGCGACGGGCAAACCGTCGCTCCGGGTCTCGTACCAAAGGGGGCGTGCTGTCGATGTTGAGTGACAGCACGCCCCTTTGGTGGGTGTGATGGGGCGTGGCTGCCCAGACGGTAGGCGTTCCCATGGGAACGCCTACCGTCTGGGGCCGGCCCCACTGACATCACAAGTGATGTCAGTGGGAGTGCTTTCGGCTCTGTTTGAGCCGAAAGCACTCTAGGGCTTGCGGCAACGAGACCCTACCACAAGGGTCTCGTCGCAAGCCCGATGGTCGCAATGGTCTTGACCATCGCGACCATCTTCCTGGCCGCTCGCTATAGCTGTGGGTGGTCATCTGAATCAGGGCCATCCATCAAGAAGGATGGCCCTGATTCAGAGCGAGCGCTCTGTCAGAGCGTCCGGCTCTGAATCAGGGCCTCTCTAAGAGCGTCCGGCTCTGAATCAGGCCCTAAGGGAGCAGTATGTGATTCCATCCATACACAGAGGAGGCTAGTACGTTCTGGTCATCTTCCACCCCTGACTCTTCCTCTGTACTGATTACACTACACACAAAGCAGCAACATAATAACAGATTGATGTCCAGCGCTTTGTTCTAACAATGCTTTCTATGAACCTTTGGTGTAAATCTAAATCAAGTGTAAAGCTAAATCAATCCAAACAAAGCAATTAAATGTCCAGGTGACTAATCAGAAATCTCTTTAGCTGGTGCACTCTGCGAACAGTAACGGCTAATGGATAATTCCAATCTAAATATAGGGATCCCTTCGTCTCACTAGTTTAATAGAGAGAAGGATTTTACATAAACCTTATACTTCTACCAGACCGATCCTCTAACATTCTACAGAAGACACTTGAATATTATTGAATGCAATTAATTCTAGAAAACAGTAATGCTCTGTACTGTACAGATTTGGTGATGTTGCAGTCAGGGGCACTGTTCTGTAAGTTGCCTTTTGGACATCAGCTAAGTGCTGCGCAAAGTGTCACTGACTGCATCCAATGTTGGGTGCAGGAAATACTCCATCACTCCTTTACTTGTTCGTAGTAAAGCTGCAGTGGAAAGATATGGCTAAATCAGTAGAACTTTTCTTCACGAGTTCTAAGGTTGGGCTGAAGACAATTCCATCTTCCACTCTTTCCTAGCAGCCAAATGATGTGTTTTGTGTGTGGGGGCAGATGATGTCTACTAGCTAAATTTACTTAGACCAACCAATGTTTGCATCAGATATTTAGTGGTCTATTTACTAAGCAGTGTTAGGAGACAGTGAAAAGTGATAAGGTGCCAGCCAATCAGATCCCAACTGTCATTTTTAAAACACAGCCTGTGAGATGACAGTTGGGAGCTGATTTGCTGGCACCTTATCACTTATCAATCTGTCTCCTAACACTACTTAGTAATAGACCCCTTAACTTGTTGTAAATTTTATCTTCAAAATTCAAAATTGTTGGGGAAATTGGGAAATCTATCCAAATAGCACCAAGAACTGTACAACAAAGATTAATTCATTCATAAAATAATAGCTTTCAACAATTTTTTTTTTACTTCGAAACAAAAATTGACTCCACAAAATTTTTTTAAAATGAGTTTAATTAAAAAGAGCATTTACAGCTAAACTAATACACCTGAGCAGCTTTCAGAAAGCAAAAACTTGCCAAGCAAGAGTTAAAACTATGAATAATTATATTGTACTTATGGACAAATCATCAATCCCAAACAAATTTTAGCACTATACATACAAGTCATACACTATCCATGTTTACGTTGGCCGTCCTGCGCCAAAACGAGGTTTTGACCTGTAAAAATAAAATGACATAAATCAAACAACTGTATTGTGTATAAATGTATCAATAACTGAAGACACTGCAGCGCCCGTGTCTGAGAAATACTTTGAGCCTGGTACTGTAACTGTGTCACATGGGGCACTGCTTAGCGGGAGTCTATGGATGATCTTTAGAGACACCCTCGCCAAACCTCTCACTCACTGTGGACAGTGACGTATGCATGTGTTTTTCCGTCATTAAAATTATTTAGTCTCCATCTCCCTAGGTTAGTGCAACCAGACAGAAAGGCACCCTGGCTGCTACTTGTATGAACTTATATATTATTATTATCCTTTATTTATATGGCTCCACAAGTGTTCCGCAGCACCTTACAGAGTACATAAACTAATACGTGAACAAGAAACCAGTAAATTACAGAGAGCTTTACATTCTAAAGGGGAGGGGCAGACAGACAGGCGTGACACAGATGGGGTAGGTAGGGAGGAAAGAGCATGAAGTGGGTTAGGATGAGAGCTGGAAGGCCTTGATGAAGTAGTGGGTCTTGAGAGCCCGTTTGAAGATTTGCAGAGAGGTGGAGAGTCTGATAGGGAGAGGGAGAGGGATTTCCAAAGGTAGGGAGCAGCACGGGCAAAATCTTGGAGGCGGGAGTGGGAGGAAGTAATGAGTTGGCAAGAGAGGCGGCATGCATTTGTTGAGCGAAGTGGATGGGCTGGAGTGTGAAGGGAGATGAGGTCAAAGATTTAAGTGGGAGAGGAATGTGTGAGAGCTTTGTAGGTGAGTGTAAGAACCTTGAATTGGCATCTGAAGGGGAAAGGGAGCCAGTGAAGGGCTTTAAGGAGAGGGGAAGCAGATGTAGAACGTATGGAAAGGAAGATTAGCCGAGCAGCAGCACTGAGGACAGATTGTAGTGGAGAGAGGTGGGAGTCTGGGAGGCCAGCTAGGAGAAGGTTACAGTAGTCCAATCTGGAGATGACCAAGGAGTGGATGAGGGTTTTAGTAGCATCCAGGGTGAGGAAGGGTCTAATCCTGGAAATATTTTTGAGATGGAAACCGCAGGACTGCGAGAGATGCTGAATGTGTGGTTTAAAGGAGAGGGAGGCGTCTAGGATAACTAGTGCACTTTGGGGCTAGAGGAGATAGTTGGCCATCAATAATGAAATTGCGAAAAGTGAGGTAATGGAAGAGGGTGGGAAGATGATCAGCTCAGTCTTAGACATGTTAAGTTTAACAAGGTGCTGGGAAATCCAGGAAGAGATAGCAGAGAGACTGTTGGAGATACGGATGAGGAGAGAGGGGGAGAGGTAAGGGGTGGAAAGGTAGATTTGAGTATCAACAGCTTCGAGATGATATTGGAGGTCAACAGATCCTGGATATTTACAAAGCATGTTGGTGAGAACACGCATATATTGGAACTTGTGCAGGAATCTAAAGTTTTGGTCCATGAGGAACCGGTTTTTAAAAAGCAACATTATATCATTATTACATTGTGTTTTTTTATATTGCTATTATGTATCTCTGTTTGGTACCATTTCGGTATTAATTCATATATCACAGTGTGTTTATTTTTATATAAAGTTGACTTATTTATTGGTACTTGTTTGTAGCCTCCCACTTTTATTCTGACGTATTCAATTAGAGACGAAAAGCAAGTTTGAGGATACACGGTTTTCACCTGTTTTCAAAGTATCGCCATATTCAATTCCAGGATGTTTTCGCCTAGGCGAAAACTCCATAGGCACAAACAGGCGAAAAAGTTTCTCCACCAAAAGGCAGGAGAAAAGAAGTGCAAAATCCATAATTTGGGGTAAAAAATAGGGCGACTTGGTTCCCTTTGGACACCCCCCTAATGGCTAATTAGGCAAAAAAAAATAAAAAAATTATCTTAATCCACCCCAAAAAAAGACATGGCATTTTTGGGGCGAAAATGTAAAAAGTGCTGTAAAATGGGGCTTAAGTACTGGGACGGGTACTTTGGGGTGCAGTATGGATGGGACAGGTGCTTTTAGGATTGCAGCAGCTGCAGGGAATCAGTATGATTTACCCCTGCCTGGCGGTTGGAATCCCGACAGCGGCATCCCGGCAGAGGAGGAAATCCTGATCGTCGAAGGTAAGTATTCACTAACCTATTTCTAACCACCTAACCCTAAACCCTCCCTTAGGGCTTCCTAACCCTAACATCCCCCCCCCCCCCAAGTGCCCAAACCTAACCTCCCTCCCCCTAGCCTAACCCTAACCTCCTGGGGGGATGCCTAACCTTAAGTCCCCCTCGGAAGCCCTAAACCTACCCCCCCCGGCGGCTGTCCGCGCTCGGTGCCCAGCATCACTTCGATCGGGATGCCAGGCGCCGGTCTCCTGGCGTCGGTAAAATGACAGGCGTCTAGATTTAGACGCCTGTCATTTAACCCTCGCCGGGATAAAGCAGTCAGGAAGCTGGCTGTCGGGATTAGGTCCGCCGGCTTCCCGACTGCATACCGGCTGCAGCAGGTATATTTTTAACATTTATTTTTTCTACACTTTACAAACCCCAAAATATACTAATATCCATTTACATGTATCCCCAATTTAACTACAGCAATTCTTTTTCATAAAAGACATTGCTTAATATCATTTTTCCACACTTATGCAAATATTCATAAAACTGCCCTTTTGACGCAAAATAAGATCCTTAATTACTTTTATTATGGCTAATAATACACTTCTGTATTGATTTCCCGGGCGAGTTAGGCTTTATTGGGGGTACAGACTGATTTCCCCCCAATAAACTGACCTTTTTGCCGGTTCCGCTATTCCATGCATTCTCCCATATACGTTTTCGCCTGTTTTACAATCGAATAGGGCAAAAAGCGGGTGTGCGCATCGAGTAAGCAGGCGAAAACTTTGCCTCAAAACACTTGAGTGAGGCGAAAACATCTCGTTTTTCGCCGATCTCAGCTTTTCGTGGCTAATTTAGACTAGAACCTTGGGCAGTGTCATTTTTACTTTTTATAAACGATTTATCTATATTGCAGTTAGCACCAAACTTCACACACTTGCTGCTGGTTTTTTAGGCCGATCATAATTTTAATTTGTATGAGCGCCGGGAGCTAGGTAGAATTTCTACCATGTGTTGTGCTAATTGACTCAATTTAAGCTTGGTCTTTCTTAGCACCTCAGGATGGGGCTATAAAGGCAATTTTTACTGGATATTGTTCACTATGGGTTATAAAAGACATTAAATGTAATAAACTAACAGACACCCTAGATCAGGGCTCTTCAACCCGTGGCCCACGGTTTTGATTTGTTACCAGCGGGTGCCCGGCTCCCTACCTGCACCACCTGCCGGAGGCTGGACCTCACTCCTGAGCTCCGGCTTCCGGCTCCTGCAGTAAGTGCAGTGCACCATGGGATAGACATCATGACATCTCTCCCATAGTTCAGACAGAAGAGCAGCCGGGCAGACCGGAGGCAGCAGACGCGGGAGCGGGGTTTAAGGTAAGTAGTAGTATTTTTTTTTTTGTAAGCAGCTTCACTACTGGGGGCACTACTACTAGGGGGCATTACTATTAGGGGCACTACTACTAGGGGGCATTACTATTAGGGGCACTACTATTTGGGGGCATTTATGTTATAGGCACTACTACTAGGGGGCATTATCATTAGGGGCACTATTACTAGGGGTATTACTATTGGGGGCACTACTTCTAGGGGGCATTACTATTAGGGGCACTAGTACTGGGGGCATTATTACTGTGGCACTAATACTGGGGCATTGCATAGGGGCACTGCATAAGGGGCACCACTCATACTTCATTATGTAAGGAACCGGCTCGCCTCCATTTTTCACTCTACAAATTGAATGAGGAGGAATACAGTACTTACATTATATATAACCAAACATTTTATTATTATTACTTTTATTGACACTTGATATTTATTTAAGTACTGTATAGAGCTGAACAACTAAATATAGAGTAAGATATAGATAAGCACATATATTACCTGGGGTTTTTTTCAGTATTACTATGCCGAGTATTGGATTGAGCAGAGGCTTTGATTTGAGCTTCGAGTCTGGAGTAAATTCCACCTGCATGCTAAGTTACATGAAAAAACATGATCATAATGGATTACAATTTCCGTATGTTAAGCAGATTGTAAGGCTACATTAAAAAAAAAACTGCCCAAGTCCCAGCTTAATAGCATCTCACTATCTGCATGAATGGAGCAGATATCGGGGACTATACTTAATCCTACCGAGGCAGTCTCATCTCAGGCAAGCAGATATCAGGGGGCATAACAGGTGGGTCACTGGATCCCATATAAGTGACATTCTACATCCCATGTAAGTACTGTAACATTCTACGTTAAACAGATTTAATTTTTGAAACTTTACCTAAAAGTTTACTGAAAATATAACTGTTTAAATTAAATCATGCATATATTTGTAAAGTTATTTTTTTTCTAATAAGAATACTTCTGTAGCTTTATTCCCTCAGAGGAATACATTTCAATAGTAACTATATTATTAATAATTAGTTGCACACTTCCCAACTGTTTTGTTTTTATATACAGTCAGGTCCATAAATATTGGGACATTGACAGAATTTTCATATTTTGTCCTCTATTCACCATCACAATGGCTTTGAAATGAAACAATCAAGATGTGATTTAACTGCAGACTTTCAGATTTAATTTGAGGGTAATTACATCCAAATCACGTGAACGGTGTAGGAATTACACATTCCAGGTCTTTTGGTGTTGCTGAGCTCTCCGGTGTGTTCTTTCTTTTTAAGAATGTTCCAAACAGTTGATTTGGCCACACCTAATGTTTTTGCTATCTCTCTGATGGGTTTGTTTTGATTTTTCAGCCTAATGATGGCTTGCTTCACTGATAGTGACAGGTCTTTGGATCTCATATTGAGAGTTGACAGCAACTGATTCCAAAGGCAAATGTCACACCTAGAATCAACTCCAGACCTTTCACCTGCTTAATTGATAATTAAATAACAAGGGAATAGCCCACACCTGTCCATGGAATAGCTTTTGAGTTGATAGTCCCATTACTTTTGGCCCCTTAAAAAGTGGGAGGCACATATTGAAACTGTTGTAATTCCTACACTGTTCACCCGATTTGGATGTAATTACCCTCAAATTAAATCTGAAAGTCTGCAGTTAAAGCACATCTTGTTTGTTTCATTTCAAAACCATTGTGGTGGTGAATAGAGGCCAAAATCTGAAAATTCTGTCAATGTCCCAATATTTATGGACCTGACTGTATATGTATGTATATATATAAATATATATATATATATATATATATATATATACATACACACATTTTATATTTTGTATATATATATATATATATATATATATATATATATATATATATATACACACACATATATATATAATTATATAATGACAGGGAAATTTAGGTACATAAAACTGTTCCATTGGCTCCAAAATCTCTGCTGGTCACCTACACTAAATCCAAGCCATAGTGCTATTTATAGTGATCTACATTGATTACCACCAAGCTGCAAAATGTGAAAATAAATGTTACATCGTTACATCCCCCCTCTTTGACCATTTAATACAGTAGGTATGGATAGTGTTGCCTATAGCTTAGAGAGAGGGCATGAAGACACCATGAGAGAGAAGACTGGCGGCTGAGCGAGGCGCTTGTACAAACTTATTAGCTTCATATCCTCTCTGGTGGTGTTTTGCTCCATTATTTGCATAGGTGCTCCTAGATATCCAGAAAAGTGTAGTGGTTTCCAGAGCAGGATGGAGGCATTTGCGGTGAGGCAGAAGTTTGCAGCGGTTGCTGGTAGGACTTACGTGGAATGAGGGCACCTTGCTACGTACAGATTAGGCACAATGGTGTGACTAGTTTTGCAGAGCAGTGCAAAAATTAGATTACATTTTGTGGAGCAAGATTATTGAAATATAATACAGGGTGCACATTTAGTGGTGTTCCTTGGTAAACGGAAGGGCTCACAGCCATCTCCAATCATCAACTTTTGATGATTTTTTTCAACATTTTTACTTTTATTGGCGTGCATTTTATGCAATTCGGTTGTACAGACACAGAATAGTGCCACATGTAATAATGCACTCCAGGTGTCAACTATCTCATTATTAATGTGAGCCACCAATCAAGATGAAATAAGCAGTATTTTAGGAGGAAAACTGAGAAGTTTTGTTTAATGAAAGAGATGGTTCTAAAGAATGAAGAAGTGTTACCTTTGCTCACAGTGTGCTTCTTCGAATCTGTCCAACTCTCGCCAAATTCCTATAACTTGTAGCTTGTGGAGGAGCCTCCTGACAGCAGTGACAGGTGGGACCATCTACACAAACACTGCAAGCCAAGGTTTTTTTTTGCTCTGTGCGGGGGCTCATGTACAGTTGTACAAAAATGCAATTTGGTCTATTTTTCCTTGCATGTTGACATGTTTTCTGCTACGCATGCGCACCAAATATTCTCACCTATCCGTCCTATTTTTTCCTTGCACTCACAACTTTCATTTAGCAAAGCGTTGGAAGATGGAGGGGGCCTCTAAGCGTTAGAAAAGTACGAGGTCGTGTTGGTGTAAAATGCGGACCACCCTAAAGAAAAGTATGCACCTGTCACGTGGCGGATCACTTGCAGACGTTCAACCCATGGAGAAAAATAGAAACTAATGATGATGATGACGTGGCCACTAGTATGACTGTGCAATCTATTCACATTGTTACATTGATATTTGTAATCAGTCTGCAGCACGAAAGCAGATTCTATTTCATCTATTAAAGGGGAAGACAATGGATGTTTGTATTAATTTGACCTTAATTAGTCCTTTCATTTTGTAGTTGCGAATAGTTTTAATTGCCTTTTACATGTCACTTTATTATTTATACAGACATAGAATAAATTGTGTATGAATTGTGGTCTGTAATTTCTTCTACCACTGTCAAGCCACATCTACTGGCGTAAACCAAGCACATATACTAATATGTAATCCAGGTCCATGTGTCACCCTTGCACCCTTGCTGAGCTGCACCGCCTTGCTATGAGGACAGCTCTGCAATGTAAGTAACGTGCATTTATCTGGGAGGAGCATTTTACACTTGTGATATAGACCAAATACTGCCAAGCCTACATGAGCCCCACTGTGTGCTTAGTAAATGAGGTGCACTGTATAGTGTCCATATTAGGACATCAAAACTACTCTTAGTTAAACAGCAGAATCATGAGTACTTGCTGCACCTCATCATGTTCGACTCGTTTATTTGAATTTGCAATTAACAGGTCAGTAAATGTTGCTGTTTGTGACTATTTAAATATATGTTGTGACCCTGTAAAATACTGTAGTTGGACAATGATCATTATCATCCTGTATTGTTTTACAGTAACACCCACTATTGGCTTCTAAATAGCTTCTATAAATGATGAGTGTAAGGTAATGAATTGAAACAAGTTCAACTTTAACTTACACTCACTATTTTGTATTAAAAAAATGTATTTTAATTTTTATTTTAAATATCCTAGAATCTATTTTTATATTGTAGCAGCACCCTCTATTGGTATAATGATCATCCTGTACAATGTACAGTACTGTGTTATTGTAGCACACTGAATTGTACTGGCCTGTAAATTATTTTTTTAAATCATGAACATGTAGTTCTCCTCATCAGGTCAGTCATTATTTTGATTTAATAAAATAAAATGACCAGTGAAAGATGATTATAACCATTGTTTAATTTAAATTAAAGAATTACTGCCGGATGTCCATCTGTGACAAACCATGTCGTACTCCTTACACAGAGTACAATTGGTGGTAAGGGCTGTTCGTGGTACTTTGGAGTGGTTACATACTGCCATAAAGCAATAAATCAGATTTAATGGCGCTTGTTCAGACACGTTTTTGAACCCTTAGAAATAAAAAAAATGTTTTATGTATTTTATTTGACTTTGCTAGACTCATCAGGAGGGCAATGCAGGGGAGAGGGGCTTATTATTGTATTTTATTCTCTATAACAATATATGTGGAACAACCTTTTAGATCAGTTCTACTTACTTCCTTCCCATCTTTGGCTTTTACCCGTTCAAGGTCTCCTAGTCGTATTTTGATCAGGTGACCTGTGATTTCCGTCATCCTTCTCTGGTCTGCAACAAAAGGACATCAACATTTTAGTTGCTTTGATTGATGTTTGCCTTTTGTTGTGTAGAAGATTTAGAAATCAATCAGAATTTAATATTTTTTTAATTCTAAGAACAGGCAAAATAAGGCATATAAATGTAAGATTCAAAATTATATGTACATTGGAACCATGTGTATTACTATAGACATACATCCAGCCAACTCTGTCCAGCACATTATATCTACATTATTTTGCTGAAAGCTGTTATGAATAATACTCTGCAGGGCACAGTGCTTCTTATTGGGGCATCATATTTCCTGGCAGTCTCCTAGGTAACAAAATATTCTGTAGTTTGGTGTATTGAAACAGAAGAGGACTAGCAACTTCACTAACATTGTGAGGATGGTGATTATTAGACATGCTATACTTGCTTATGAGACTTTCATTAATTAACTTTACATTATCGGATGCCCCTTTACAGTTTGTGACAGCTGCTGGGAGCTGTGCCATGCACCTGTTAGTGGGTGCTTCTCACATGCTAGAGACACCCACAAAGAGGTGCATCCAACATGCTGTGGTCACACTCCCCTCCAGTGGGGGCCCCCGGGAAGTTGCTGTACCGGGCCCCTGGATTTCTCTTGGCAGCCCTGGAGGTGACAGGAAGAGACAGGAGGGAGTGGGGCTTAGTGGTGGGGTAGCAAGGCCATGGAGGGAGGAAGGTGGTTGAGAATGGGGGAACATGAAAGGTGGGAGATAGAAGCAGAGGGTTGGAAGGGAGACTGAGGAGGGGAGAAAGGGCATGCTAAAACTGTGACAGGACATGCTGTCAGGAGTGCCACAGCAGCTGGAGTGCCACAGGTTGCCTACCACTGCTTAACCCAACAAAGACTGGACACTACACTTTATGCTATGTCCTAAAAGAAAATCACTGTTTATTATTTTAAAGAACACATCACTTAAATTATTTTCAATGCTTACTCCAGACTGTGATTTTGAAAAGTACCCAGATTGTGAGAAGTACCCAGTTTCTGTGTCTCTAGGTTCCTATTTATATTATTGGGCTGATGCAGAGTTGAATGTGTATACAGAACTGGGTTGCAATAGGGCGATCTCACAAAGGCAATGTGCAGTTAGGGTATGTTCTATGCAGTGCTGGATGTAAGCAAAAATACACCTATTTGGAGGCATATTGTTTGTATTTAGTACAGGGTAGGTGCACACTGATGATCATGAGTAGTAACAAACAAGACCATGTGCAAGATGCAGTGGCATATAAGCAAATATACTGATTTTTTTTTTTCCATAAATGCTTTTTTGTAGGTATGCTCATTGTACTTCCAGCTCGGCATCAGGCCCTATGTCTGAAAGAGGTTCCTAAAATAAGCTGAATTGGTTACCTACTCATACATACTGTAGGGATACAAAGTTGGAATCAGGTTAGATTACTGCAGCTAGAGAACACGCATGCGCAAGTACCTAGATTATGTGTGTCTCATCCCTCCTAAGTGCTTCTCATTTCACACACCCAACATGAAGGCTGTAGCTCTCAATAGTCACGGCTACACACACCTGTAGTGATGCTGGTGGGCATTCATGGACCCAGCTCTGGTGGGCATTCATGAACCCAGCTCAAAAGGTAAATGTATTAACTGCACTATTAAAATAACCAAGATCGTTTATCTTATAATTGGTTAGGCTTAGTTACTTATGAAACAAATGGCGACAGGAACCCAAAATTCATCTAGTAAATGGAAAGGTGACAGCAGGACAGAGAGTAACTTAGCATGCTATTGTAGCTAGAGGGCACTGGAGAGTGCAGACCACAGTCCACCTCTCCTCTGCATTGCAAGGAAAAGCGAGACAAATCCTAAACCAAATCAGTGCCAAGGGGGTATGAGGAGACATAGTCTGTAGTGTATAAAGATACATCATCTGAAGCACTTACTGTAATAGAGAAATAAATGATAGTGTCACCTACCTTCTTCTCTCTGAGCATCTTGGTTAAACCTCAAAGAGCGAGATGCGTCCCATTTACTTCTCTGAACACTCACTCTGTTAAAACATTAACAATGCATTTATAAAACAAGCCTTTGAGGACATCATATGAGACAGGAGAGATGCTATAAATAACTTACGTAAATGGGGAGGAGTCTCGGGATGACTGTTCATGGAAATAAGGAAAAAAATAGCATTAAACTATAATAATAATAATAATAATAATGATTGCTTTAGCACTACATCACCATGATTGTGCTTTATTGGCACGGCGATCTGTTTATTTTTTGCTAGTTTATAGTTAGGTAATAGTAAAAAACAACAACATGGAATCTAAAATAAAAACATAAATCTTGTTGGTTTATTAGATTATTCAAAGGATTAAAACTAAGTACTTTTTTCCAGCATGATTTAAAGGAAAACCAGTCATTTTCTTGGAGACGTTGGACTACAGAAATGACACGTAATTATTTACAAAGATTGGACGTATCACGGAGCACCGTATGCTCTTACTTCTCTGAAGCTGGACATCCTGAGTTTTGGTTGGTGATAAAATAGGACAGACAGTTCCTGGACTTAATATTAAGTCCTTGGTTTGTAAGTTTATGATGGAGTAATTCTAAAGGGTCAATTAGCTCGTACTTACGTTAGCTCTGGATTCGCTGATGTTTGTTCTCAGCCCCATAGGGCCGCGTACAAAAATCTGTGAGTCTGTGGCGAGATCAGACCACAAGGAGGTTGAGAGGAGGAGCCGCTGCCAGCGTTTCTATGCCATTGCAACGGCAATTTTCCCTCCCTAATACTGTTCTTAAGCCAACAATGTTCCCTGTCAGGAGCCACTAAATGACTACAAATTGTGTATATGAGGTTGTCTGTCTTATATATAAATGTGGTTTTATTAATATAATTCTACTCTGAACATTCAAATTTTGCGCTAAAACGGTCAATTGTTTTCACTTTCTATTAAATAAACGCAATAGTGCTCCTGTGGCTCAATGATCCACAAAAGACGGGGAAACGCACTGCTTTTCTCCTATGTTTTCTCCTAGCCTGAAAATCTCAGGTCCTTGGAACCGACCCCAGAATACCAAACTGTGCCTAGGTTTGCAGGTCTGAGGGTCCACCGGCAAATGTCCATGGTGGAGCATAGCTAAACTTTATGTTGTAACCAATGGGTTTGTTACATTCATTTATTTGAAGAAAAAAAAAAAACAGATCAACAAAGATTGAACAAGCAAAGTTAATTCCACTTCCCTAAAAATAGACCAATATCTCCTAGAAGAGTATGGCTGGAATTGTTCCTCACCAGACAACTGTGGAGTTTGGGAGATACTCAACCACTGATCCTAAAGAGTCAGAGGGCTGAGATATATCAGTGTATGGCCCACAATATCTGGCTTCCTCCCGTGAAGGAACTGGGGCATTGTCGGGCAATTGGCTGAGGCGGTGCATACACTGCCTCATGTAACCGACCAATGATCGGATCAGTCAGAATTTTTTTTCTGACTGTCCGATCATTGCTTATCAGCCGCAGACATGTACAATGCGATTATTGGCCTATTCCGTCGATATTCTGTTTAGTAGCAATTGCATAATGAATGCCCAGTTTTACAACAAGCGAGTGAAATCCAATGGAGTTGGGAGAAATTAACATCACACATCAGAAAAAGCTCCCTAACTCTACAATACTAGAAGAGTTGGACAGTGTTTTACAGCACTAATTAGCTTACTGGATATACATGGTTAGGTGTATGTGTAGCTAATTAATTGACTTAGAACCACATATAAATTCAGGAGAGTTAGAGAGTATTTACCTTTTCTTGTTGTCTCTCTTTTTTATGGATGCTTGGTGAAGAAATTTGTTTTTTTGTCTGTCTATTGGACTTCTTCAGTTTTTCTTTTCTACCTGCTAAACAAAAATACATATATTATAGGTTATATTTATATATATATATATATATATATATATATACACACACACACACACACACACATACATGCACATAAATACATGTGTGTGTATAAAATTCCATGACAGAACCTGTAAATAACTTATGATCTAGTCAGATCTGTCAATGGAAGCTACTGTCCCATTTCTCATTTTTCTAGATTTATGGTGTAATTGAACTTAATGATACCCACACATGTATGTCACACAGTACACAGATAAATGAGCATTCACTACACACACACACAATTAGTCTAACAGAGCATATGGATGGGATATATGTGTTCTGTCATATCATTGGCCTATAGTCACATAAATACACTTTAATCGGCTGCAATTGGATGGCTTTTGGATGAACATTTTCCACCAAAGGCGGTTAGATTGGCTTCAGTTTGGCCATATATATTTTAGTGTAATTGATTGCTTACATATAGTTTTCTTTTAATAATTTTATAGAAGATAAACTAACGAAATGATGATCAGACTAACTACATTCCTAGAAGGGCTTTTCATTTTGTAACTGGAATCCTGGTGTGAACAGAACTATGCCAGCTGCTGCCGCAAAGCATATTTGATATGCTACTTACTGGCCTGGGTCTCTGTCCTATATAAGTAGCTGGTCTCTTGTCTAGCTCCAGCTGACCTGCCTCATGCGTTTCTACTACACTGGGTACATTATGAATAGCCAGGGCCATAACTAGGGGTTGGCAGCACTGTCGTTGCCACGTGGTACCTGTATTTGAGATGCAGGGTGCCAGGAAGAGCATTCTGCAGCCTAGAGAGCTACCACCTAGAATGCTCAATTTCTTCCTGGTCCCGGCGGTAAGCTGCAGAGAATCCTTAAGCCGGTCTGGGCAATCACCTTCGTTGTGACGTCATATGTTCAGAACCGGGGCCAGCACTAGGCGCATTCTGACCCTGTGCACAGCTACACTCCTAAGGGTAAATTTACTAAGATGAGAGTTTTTAGAAATGGAGATATTGCCCATAGCAACCAATAAGATTCTAGCTATTATCTTCTAGAAGGTGCTAGTTAAATGTTAATTAGAATGTGATTGGTTGCTATGGGCAACATCTCCACTTCTAAAAACTCTCATCTTAGTAAATTTACCCCCTAAACTTGATGAAGGTCCTGTTACATAGTCCTGGATGGCGAATATTTGAATGGAGTATCAAATAAAAAGATAATGGTTTCGGCCAGATTCAAGTTCAGTGAGGGCCTCCTTTAGCATTGAACACACATCCATGTGCACTACATAAAAATGCAACCTGCATTTGTGATGTGGATGAAAAAGGATACCTTGTTTTTTGGACACCTCTTCCTCATCTCCAACCTCATCTTCTGTCACCTCAGATCCCGTTGTGTAGTCTTCCTCTTCTGAAAGCAGTGACTGCTGCTTCTGGAACACAATATGTATTTATAAATATATCAGAGGTGCTGGTTGCTGCCCTTAGTTATCGTCACAACGATACATGTCTGATATAAGGTAATCTTTATATACGTATTATATTTATGTGCATTTCTGCTTTAAATGACTGTTACAATATTATGGAACACAATGATCATTAATTATTCCTGTCCATTAAATATGCAAGTATGTCATGGATGCAATATGTCTGATTGGGCTAAACCTCCATGCACGCCAACTCTTTCTGGCATTATTCTGTCTTTAATCTGATTTCATTATTCAGTGCCAGTGTCGGACTGGGGCATGAATGGTTCACCGGGGGAATGTAGTGGTAGGGGCCCATGCTAAAGAGGTGGTGCCAATCGATGGTGGGCGGCTGATGGTTTCCTATCATCAAAGGTTCTGAGCCGAAGTTTTTACAAAGTTCGGTAATTTAACTCTTGAAGCTTCAAGCCCATGCCTACCCCTTCCGAGTCAGCAGGCTGTTACTACACATGGAGCTCATGGGGGTCAAGCCAATTACATGCGAAGTTGCTGTAGCAATGGTGTTAAAATGCCGGCAATGGCTCTGCACCTCGCACCCTTCGTGGCCTGCTCTGAGCCCATATTCACATTTTGCTTGGTGTCCTATGGGGCTGTGAGCACTTTTATGCGAGTTCGGGCTGCCTTAAGGTGCGGCCTTTGCGTTCAATTGGATTGACCCCTATGACTTTAAATGACTTGCGCACCTATCTACACATAATCAACTTTTTTTTGAAGTAGCATAAATCCTTGATGCCACACTAGCTACATGCTGTGGTACCTTAAACATGGTAATTAGAGGTAATGTGACACCAGTAGGCATCTCAACCAAGAAAGAGCATTTGTTCACAATCATTTGGATTACTCCAGAAACTTCTATCATAGAAAGTGTCACAAGATTTAAGCTTTTGCATCTCAGAGACCAGTTATACGATTTCAAGAGAGACAATATCACTATAAAAAATGGAAATAAAGTAGATAAAATTATATTTCTAAACCACCAAGTCGTCCCCCTCACACACAGGGCCTGAATCACTATAGATCGCAATATTGCGTATGTACGCAGTTCAACTGCGATAGCATGCTAATACATTGCGTTCGCAATGCAAACTCAGCACTATCTAAGGATGTCCACTTTACATTGCACACATCCGTAATACAGAATAGCGAAACCATCGGTACAATAGAGTACCATCACAGCCTCACGCACACTAGCACAAGCCCTAACCTTACTCAGAAAGTTCTAACAACCACGCATGCTATGAGACCTCACACTGCATATGGCATCGCAGTGGCTAATTAATGCACGCCCCTGCAATGGCGTTTGAACGCAATGGCACGCCTGTGTTTACCCATCCACCCCCCCGTCACCACTTCCTGTCAATCACTCTGAGAGGGGTCTGCGTAGCCTCTGCAGTTGCAGTCCCAATCGCAATAGCTATATTGCACATGTGCACTGCGATGCATACGGACGATTGCGTGCGTAATTGCAGTTGCAATTAGTGAATCAGGCCCACAATAGACAATTTGAACAGAGATAATTCTAGTGGAACGGGGTATGGTGGCGGGCAGAGCGGAGGTAACTCATATATACATACATACATACATACGGTGGTACTGTATATGGTGAAACATGTATATAATATATGTAACTTTGACAAGTAAGATGGGCCCCCTAAGCTCTGCACCCCTTGCACCTATGGTATGAGGTAGTTACGCCCATGCATACACACAAACACACACATATATATATATATATATATATATATATATATATATATACACACACACACACACACACACATATACATACACACACATATAAGGAGAGAGAGAGAGAGAGAGAGAGAGAGAGAGAGAGAGAGAGAGAGAGAGAGAGAGAGAGAGAGAAAAAAGCAGAATGTGAACAGTTCAACTACACATAGACAGGACCACTATATATTTCTGTATGTTACTTACCAGCTGAAGACTGAAGTTTTTTAATGAAAGAAACTAACCAACAAAAAGGGAAACAAGAGCAAAGACAAAGGATAAGATAGTAAGGACACACACAATAGCCTATGGGTTAAGCTGCATACATGCGTAACGATTTTGTAACCAACAATTATCTGTCCGATTTTCCCTTGAAGATTGAACGATTTTTTGAAGTGTAATGAACGATTTTTACAACGATGAACGAAAAAAGTTCCTTCCCTTAATGAAAATCGTTATGTTGGACAGTCTGAAATGAACTACAAACGGAGAGCGCGCTTGAACGATTTTCGTTCATCGTTATAACTCAGAAACTGAACGATTTTTTGAACGATTACGACGTTGTTATAGTTAAATCATTAAAAAAATTGTTACGTGTGTACGCACCACGAGCAACTTTAATAAATACACTATGCATAGTAATGTCTCTTTTATCTTTAATTCTCACGTTCAGACAAACTATTTATACTACTTTATACTGGGAAGTATACAGAACTAATAATAGATGTTTTTTTTTATAAAAGGTAAAAGGGAAGAAATTAAGTTTAGAATTAAAAAAAAAAATTCAAAGAAATGTTAAGTCAGCAAACATTGAACATCTGTGGCATTGTACACATCACGTGCTATATACTTTTACAGAACGTATACCAGTCTCTACTAATACATCAGCAATAGTAACAGCCATATGATTGAGCTAAGAACACTTATTTTATGCTTATAGAGGAAACAAATGTAAAAGCAACACGTTAACAAGATATTCCACAACAGATACAGATGTGTCCTCATTCAATACGCCATGGGGCGTGACTTGGCTTGTGTCAAGCGTCTTTTTCACATCTATTACACCCAAAACACATGTGACAGCTGTGTAATAAAGAAACTAACTTCTGGCTGGTTACCTGCTCAACTCCCACCTATGCTGCTTACACTGATACACTCTTCCTCTCATCCCAATCTCCACTGAGCCAGCCTTAAGGTGCATACACACTAGACAATGTGCTCACAATGCGATATCGCCTGAACTCTCTACGGGAGCTCCCCGGCACTCCAGGACACAATATGGTGCTAAAAAGTGTCCAATCTAACCAACGATCTATTGTGCGTCCATAACGATTTCAGGGCGTCGTGTACGAGATTGGCAGATCTTGCCTGCTGTTGGCAAGATCTGAAGATGCGATGTACGACCCGCGGGTACGCACATCAGCATTGTGAGAAGACACTCACGATTTGGAAATATTTTACAGGATTTGTCGTTCCGATACATCAAAATTGTGCGAATCGTGCAAAATATCGTCTGTGTACGCACCTTTACTCTTATTGTTCCAGCTCTGCCCTTCTCTCACTAGACTGTAAGCTCTCTGACAAGCAGTGCCTTGCGTATGCTTTGCGCTCACATCTGGTTATATTTGATCTACCTTTGAATACCTATATTTTATATATGATCTGTAATTCTCACTGTATGGAACTCTGGATCCCTGTGGATCTCTCTGGCAATGATAATAATTAAAAAAATACACATGGCTCAATCTATTCTTTAAATGTACTGTACTTCAAGTGACAGATACATGGAACATGAAAATATCTACAATATATTAATCGCTTTCAGGATTACTAGAGACAGAGACAATACAAATGTATTGTGTGGCCAATAAGAATGCCCACATTTGTACTGATGCTATTAGTGGCTTTGTAAAGCCACTAATAGCATCAGTGATATAGATGTATACTGTATCTGCGCCAAATTCAGATTCTCGGGAGCAATGGATATGCTAGTATCATACTGCTATATTTATCAGGCAGCCTAAGTCACGCTGGAACACAGCAACCATTTACAAAAAGAGAGGTCTCTGGGCCTGATTCACTATGGAACGCTATTGCGATCGCAGCTGCGATTACGCACCCAGGTCTGCTGCGTAAAAATGCTAATGAATGCAATCGCAAAGCCATCACACAGCCAGCATAGAGCCGTCCACTACAGCTATCTCACATCTGTAATACCCCTCATGCAGAATTACAGCAGGTCTGACCTTACTCAGAAATTGCTAACCTCATTGCACGCAGTGAGTACTCAAGCTGCGTATGTTGTCGCAGTAGCTAATTTATGCACGCCCAAGTAACGCCGTTCAAATGGACAGACACGCCTGCGTTTCTCCAACCACTTCCCCGTCACCACCCCAAACGCTGACGTCCCGTCCCTCGATTTGCGTTGGCTTTGTGTCTGCGTAGGTGATCGCAGTGCGATCGCAATGATAAATCACGCACTGCGGTGCATACGAACCATCGGCCGTTCTGCGTACGCTGTTGCAGTTGTGATCCGTGATGAATCAGGCCCTCTGTGCACAAATGGACTTCAATAAAGCAACATAATCATGGCAGTTCTCAATGCACTGCAGACTGCAAATTGCCCATAATGTCTCCAAATAATGTCTGTTTTTATTGGTAATATGGACATTCTGATTAACAATCTGTTCATTACCTCCGTCATACTATAGTACAAGAGAAAATGAAGATAACTCACAGCATTTATCTCCCCAGCTTTCTGGCCACACAGAGTGCTCGCTTCTACCTGGACATCACATTCAAGACTTTTATCTTGACTTAGGCTAATTCCACAGTCGCTGTAGTACACAGAAATAGTTGTTATAGTCACTGTGATGTAATTCTACTCAATGTAACAACTTATTTTTTACTGGATACAGTTTCTTACCCATTCAAGTCTTTAGAGAAAGGCACAACTACAATGTCCCGTCTCATCAGGAGATCGGTGAGAAGAACGCTAGAAGGACTATCTGATGCATCTCCTCCTGCTGGCACACCTAGAACATGGTCCCGCACCTTACAGCCCTGGAGGACAGAAAAGGAGAGGCCTGTTATGCCTGGTAACACAGACCTGGTAAGTGTTTAGCAAAGGAATAAATGTCGAAATAAACTTGGGGTACATCCAAACTCCCACATCCTGAGCTGTAATAAGTCTAACTCTGAAGAGAAACTACAGTATGACCTTCCAGCACACTCTCCAACAACATAAACCATGGCAATGATATTACAGAAGTATACTGTATATAATACTAAACATGAACACTGCATCCTGGCTGATCTCGCAGGCAGACTTTCCCCTTTTTGAAATGAGAACACAGCAGAGAAGTTATTAATGGACTGTAAATCACAATGTCGCAGTATCCCTGGCATCCCAGCTCTGTACTTATGTTAAACTGTAAATATGCAGCATTGTGTTATTTCTGTAGAATATGTAAATTAGTATTTAACATTGTACAATTAAAGATTGCTACACACCCCTCCACTATTTAATAATTTGCATCTCATGTATCAAATACTCATCCCCCCGATACCCTCTTCATAACATACACCAAGCTGTTTATGTGCAGGGATCTGCTGCAGCTAGTGGCATAGGAAGAGACCACCTGTCCCAACCTATTCATCTGTACAGCTCTATTCCATAGGACTGGACAGATTGGCAGGTAAGGGTCCTTGGAGAGACCCTATTTAATTAATGGGGAGGAAAATATAAGGTTTTTTCTCCAAATATGGTCACCTACTTTACCGCCTACATTTATTTCATGCTTTGAAATACACTATGTAGACAAAAGTGATTGGACACTGACAGCAAATAGATTAACACAATTTTAATGACATCAGTACTTTGTAGGTTCACCACGTACAGTAATTACTGTCCACAAGTTCCTGGACAACAGCAGGCGGAATGTTCTGCTATTCCGCCTTAAGTACAGTGACCAACTGTGACACTGAAGCAGGTCGAGTCGTCCTAGAACGCTCCAGTCGCTCCAATTCATCCCAGAGGTTCTCATTGGGGTTAAGATCTGGACTCTGAGCTGGTCAGTCCATCCGGGTTACCAAATTTTCTGTATACCAGTCCAGTCCTGGAAACATGATAGGGGGCATTGCCGTCCTGATAAAAACATTTGTTGTTTCTGTAGAACTGCAAGTGCATGGGCCTCCCTCCAAAGTGCATGGACCCCCCTCCAAAGTGCATGGGCCTCCCTCGAATGTGCATGGACCCCCCTGCAAGTGCATGGGCCTCCCTTTCTTGTTGATACCGCCACACTAGTGGCCATTTGGAACTCGTGTCCAATGGTATCTATGGTACGCATTTCACTTGCGCATGGGTGTCCAATCACTTTTGTCTACATAGTGTATCATCTATTGGAGAAAAAATACATTATTGTTTATGCCTGCTATTTATAAAATTATCTGTAGTTATGAAAAAAGATAATGGTTGTTTCCTAACTATAGTGAGTTTAATTTGCCAGCAGAGGTATATTTCTGCAATAGCAACAAGGACAAGTTGGGGATATAACAAAATTTCTCAAAGGGAAACGTCCATTATTGAAAGTATACATAATATATAAACCAAATTATATAAAAGTAGTATAGATAATGCAAACACACAATATATTATTGAATACACATACAGTAATGCAATTTTGATTTATGTTGTAAATGATTTTATGACATCAGTGGGTAATAAAAGACATTTCCTAATGCTTTCCTTCTATTCAGCATGGTATAGGGGCTCATAGACTTGGGACCTGCAGGAAGATCCTTCCATACCTATAATATCCAGACCGAGCCTGGATGCCCGACACACACAATGGTTCAGTCTGTGAACATCTTACTGTAAAATAGTTCAATGAAAAGAATTCACTAAAAGTAAGTAAATAACCCCCTACATACCTTGCCATTTCTATTAATATAAATATGACCCATATTCCCATTAATTTAACTGTGAACCAACTGGTTTTCTACATATCACGATCACCATGGTGAACACACATGACAAACATCTGTACTGTACAGATTCTAACCTTGGGAAGCTGCGCGGGGTCAAACCTGAGGACTTTTTGGTTACAGCAGGGATAGACTCCAGTACCCGGGGAATTCAGAGGACTTGCTGCATTTGCATACACGGCTGGCTCAGGGTGATACTGGCAATGTGACAACTCATTGCAAAGGAACGTCTGGAAATGCAATGTACAAAGAAATCATAGGCAACTCTTTCCCCACAGCATTTTTATATGTGGAAATCAGACATCAATCTATTCTTTCAATAAAGGCCTTTTGTACTTTACAGGTGCATTTTATACAGGAAAAGGCATTGTTTAATTATAATCCAGCAAAACAGTATCATTTCCTAGACTGGTGCTCCTCCTGTTATGATGTTTCCTCAAATGGTGCAGCACATGAGAAATTGGAATATAATATCTATAGTGTAGCGAGTAACCATTAGTTACACCAAGTGGAAAGTGTGAGGTGCTATCTTCCCTTGAAAATGACAGAATATATGGTCACCAAATCCCCCATTCGAATGCTATAATTAAAGTAGAGTTAAGTCGTGCTCATCATCCCATTGGAAGGTAACACTTTCTTTCCGCTGGTTGAAGGTAATAACTCACGCATATTAAAAGAATAAAATATATCTAGCGCCAGTGGCAAACGCAGGATTTCCAGAGGGGGGTTTCCAAATGCTTAATTTTAGAACGAGTGTAGCCTGTCAATTAAGAGGGCAGAATTAGTACTTAAACAGCTTTAATAAGCATCATACAAAATGTATTGTGTGTATTAATTCCAAGCATATACAGGATCAGCAATCACAGTAAGCCATTAGATGCATCAGTAGGCCATCCTGCCTGAGCTGAAAGTATTTATTTTAGATGTGGGCACCATTCCAGACTATTGGAGCAAGTTCTGGAGCCTGGAAGAACAGAAGAAGAACCTAGCACTGCCCTGGACATACTGTATATGTACATATTGGGCTCTATAGCAGTGCATCTCTAACAGTGCATGTTTTCCAGATCTTCTAGTTGGTGCACAGGTTATTTATTAATGGCTGATACATGTTGAAAGATCCACAGGTGGTGCTAATTATTTCATTTGTGATACTGAGAAGAACATGCAGCACTAGTAACAATCTTTTATATTACTATTTCTATTGTGGTCATGGTGTGGGCTGGGGAGGGGGGTTTCCATGTAGACGGAAACCCCCCCTGCGTTTGCCTATGAGCGCAATACTGATAAACATAGAGGTAGCAATTTATTCCATAATATGTTAAAGCATGAAATGGTTTGACTAAGACTGCACAGAAACACGTCAACTGCAGGACTCCCAGGATACATTGCGCTTATACACCGGGAAGCCTACTGTATCCCAGCAACACAGAGTTACCGGGACTCATATCTTTGTGATGAGCTTTGTTTCCTTCATTATCTGGTAGGCATATTTTAGTATTGGGAGAATCACTGTGTACTGACCAAAGTTGAGATTTATTTCTTTTGTAATATGCCTCACCTAATTTACCATCTGGTAGGCATTTTTGTACTACCAAGAAAAATCTTCATGTTTAACATTTTATGGAATAAATTGCTACTTCTGGTGATCCTAAATATTTGTTTGTATTATTATTAAATAATAATCAAACAGACAAAAGTCACACATGTAGCACAAACAACCACAAATGGCCATTCATGATTTATTTAACACAAATTAAATTAAATTGAGCTGTAGTCTAATGCTGCCCATCCACTTGGCGATTAAACCTAGCGATGGAGCGATAACGACGGTCGTTATCGCTCCATCGCTTGGTAATCGGCTGCAAATCGGACAGTAAGAGGTTAAAAACGTTTTTACCTACAATCATCGCCCGAACATGACTGTCAACCTGACGACTGCCGTCAAGTTGCCATGTTCGGGGATGATTGATCTGCATACAATGAAAGTCTGAACGTTCAGTGTATGCACTTCAACCCGCGGGAGACGACGGCGTTGTAATCGTGCCATCGTCCCCGCATCGTGTAATGGATGGGCAGTATTAGAGAAATGGTAACGGTATGGTCTTTCAGTATACATTCTTGCCAGGCACATTTTCAAGCTGAGTTATTTAGGTGTCTATTTATCAAATAATATTTGAGTTATTCCCCCGAAAACACCCATTTTTGGGGATAAGTGCAAATATTAGGGATCCTTCTACTGTACTATAGAGGGGATCGCAGCAGATATCTCTGATATGCCCCATAAAGATCAACATGCGTAGTGAAGGTGTGGTCCTCGCATTATGAATAATAAAGGGAATTTGTGCACATAATAAGTGTATTGCACCACTGCATATTTTGCGGTTAATATTGGTGAAGCTTTAGTTACTTTTATCTACATGTGATGAACTTTTATAAAACCCATTGGTAACGAACCTGTGACCCTCTAGGTTATTCAGCTCTTAACACTCACTTGTTTACATCTGGAACAGGTAAGCCAATTTATAGTCCCCCATAAATGCCAATATACATCTCTCCATGACTTCAGTTCCTCGTATAAACCTGTCAGGTATTCATGAACGTCCCATGTTTTGTCTCTGCAAAGTCAGTGCACATTATGAGGGCGAAAAGCAAATACATCATCAAGGAAATGGTAAGTTAACATACAAGACCAGATCCAGAGTTACATGCATGGAAATAAATGCCTGTTTAAAAAGAAAAATGGTTAAGTAACTGCCCCCCATAAAATTCTTCTAAGCACCAGTGCTCAAAGCATGTTGTAAAGAGATGAAGAGTGCGGGATCCTATGATAAACCAGCACCAGGCTGTGACAGGCTGGGCTGATCACACTATGGGCCTGATTCAGAGCTGAACGCTCTGACCAGAGCGCTCGCTCTGAATCAGGGCCCTCCTCCATGAAAATGGAGCGGCCTCCTGGCCGCTCGTATAGCTGTGGGTGATCACCCACAGCATATGCGAGCGGCCAAAAAGATGGTCGCGATAGTCTTGACCATCGCGACCATCGGACTTGCGACGGAGACCCTGCGGTAGGGTCTCCCTGCCACAAGCCCTGTAGTGATTTTGGCTCTATCAGAGCCAAAATCACTCCCACTGACATCACTAGTGAT
The DNA here is from genome assembly GCA_031769625.1 of Taudactylus pleione. NCBI lineage: Eukaryota > Metazoa > Chordata > Amphibia > Anura > Myobatrachidae > Taudactylus > Taudactylus pleione. Next base: position 31,374,854 of record JAUIMM010000200.1, read on the forward strand.
GTCAGTGGGGCCGGCTTCAGACGGTAGGCGTTCCCATGGGAACGCCTGTCTGGCAGGCACGCCCACCAAAGGGGGCGTGCTGTCAATCAACATCGACAGCACGCCCCCTTTGGTGCGAGACCCGGAGCGATGGAAAGCCTGTCGCTCCCCGGGTCTCGCGCATGCGCATGACGGAGCTCCCTCCGTCGTGCGCATGCGCAGTGGGGAACATCGACCCGCTTGCGAGCGTACTGCCGCTCGCGAGCGGGTCTGAATGACCCTAAATGACAGGAAAACCCATAGTGTGCTGCCCCCTCTGGTCACTATGTGACATAGCCACACTTTGCTCAGTATGGGGAGGAGTTATACATAAATTCTTCTGCACAGTTTTTTTTTACATTGTTTCTTTTATTACAGGTTCTACAAGCACCAGCTTACACAAGTTGTTTATGCTTGCTGGGACCAACAATACTACATACAAAAATGCAGATTTCTTACATTTTTTACTTTTTATAATAATAACACCCACCGGATTTGGGTGTTCGGAAGAACCATGTTGCTTTTCAGCACAGGGCTTTTTCCTTGTTGTGGGTTGCATATTTTTCTTTTTGCAGGGCAGGCTTGCCTAGGAAATTTAACCCTGTGCTGAGCAGGCACATTATAATAGGGTAATGTGACCCTTATAGCGAGACCAACCAAGCCTGCAATAGCCTGGTACTAACTGCAGATTTTGTGAGGGGACACCACACTGTTCATTCACCCACAACCAGGCTATGAGCACTAGTGCTTCTATCACTTATAAAGAACACGCTATTTTAAATGACGTAGTTGTCACAGACTGCAAACATTTAGCTGTTAATAATCAGCAGGGAACTTTGCACCAGGGGTAGAGTACCCGTAAATAAAATTGCCTCTTACCAGATAGTAATAGTGGGTTGAATCCATTTGGAGCTGAAACGCATTAGGGTTCTACTATGGTATTTTATATGCTGAATTATATTCAATCAATGTGGTATATTGTTTTACAATAAAGATTATACACTAAAGCAGCGCTATGGCCTTGCTATTTGTGTATATTTCTAAGGAATAATGGATAAAAGAAAAGGCCAGGAGGAAGGCTAAGCACATTACCTGTCCAGTCAAATCTGACACGGCCTGATTCGGTACAGATCATTATTGCGATTGCAGTAGCGATTACACACGCAGTTTCACTGCAAAAATATGCTAATAATTGCAATCGCAATGCCGTTGCAGTCTGACATAAGGACGCCCGCTTTACCATACACACATCCCTAATACTTTGCAAGTCTACGAAACCATCGGAAAAAAAAAGTACAATCGCAGCCTCACGCACACTTGCACAAGGTCTGACCTTACTCAGGAATTGCTAACCTCATTGCACGCAGTGAAATCCCAAGCTGCGTAGTCCCTGCAACAGAGTTCAAACGCACTGGCACGCCTGCGTTTTGCCGACCACCCCCCACGTCACCACCCCCAAAACGGTCACTTCCTGTCAATCTCTCTGCAATGGGTCTGCGTAGTCACTGCGATCTACGCAGTGAGGGGTGGTTGGCAAAACGCAGTCGTGCCAGTGCCAGTCCGATCGCAGTGAGGTCTTCGCGCCCGCGCACTGTGAAGCAGTGGTGGGCTGGGCCGGGGGGCCGGGTGCCGTGTGCCCCCCGGGCCTCGGGCAGTCTGTGTCTCTGTGACACAGGCTGCACCGCGCGTGTAGCACTGACCGGACGGAGTTCGGTCAGCGCTACACTGACTAATACTCAGCCGCCGACTCCGGCAGCTGTGTGTTTGTTTTGATCAGCAGCCAATGAGAGTTTGACAGACTCTCATTAGCTGCTGCTGAGCCCACTGCAGGAGCCGCTCCATCTTCCGGCTCCCGCAGTGGGCAATGGGAGAGGCGTCATGACGTCTCTCCCATAATGCAGAGCAGCCCAGCTCGGGAGGACACTCAGGACAGACGGAGGAACGGATGGCGGCGGCGGCGGGAGCGGGGATTCAGGTATTTTATTTTTTTTATTACGTGTGTCTACTAGGGGGGGGGGGGGCAGGCACTACAAGGGGGAGACCACTACTGGGGGCACTACAAAGGGGGGGGACTACTACTACTGGGGGCACTACAAGGGGGGGCTACTACTACTGGGGACTACTACTACTGGGGGCACTACAAGGGGGGGGACTACTACTACGGGCACTACAAGGGGAGGGGACTACTACTAGGGGCACTGCTTAGGGAGGAGGGGACTACTACTAGGGGCACTACATAGGGGGGAGGGGACTACCACTGGGGGCACTGCATCGAGGGACCACTGCTGGGGGCTCTATATAAAGGGCAATACTAGGGGTACTGCATAGGGGGGAGACTACAACTAGGGCCACTATTTAAGGGGCACTGCATAAGGGTTATCACTATTGGGGGCACTGCATGGGGAGTGGACTGCTACTGGGGGCACTATATTAAGGGGTACTGCATAGAGGGTACCACTATTGGAGGCACTATATAAGGGGATTACTACTGGGGGCACAAGAGGTACTGCACAGGGGGGACCACTACTGGGGGCACTGTATAAGGGGCACCGCATAGGGGGGATCACTACTGGGGTCACTACTGGAGGCCTGCATAAGGGGGTCCTCTCCTGGGGCACAGGGGGGCACTGCATTTGCGTACTACGACTCCGGGCTGCCCTTAATCTTTATTTTTGCTTTACATTAATCCCATATTGACCCGCCTCCTCCCTGAAACACTTGGGGGGGGGGGCGCCGTAGAATGCACGTTCATCGGGGCACCCTGGCTGCACGCTACTCCTCTGCCAGGGCCGCCTGCATGCATTTGCCCCCCAGGCTAAAAGTTGCCAGCCAGCCCCTGCTGTGTAGTATGCACAGAATGCAGCAATCGGCGTTTATAAGATATAATGTCACTTGTCTCAGGAGACACAAGTCAGTGATATGCAGAAAGTGTAATATAGACAGAAGGATACAGAATTTTTGTTGTGCATGAGCAGTGCTAAAAAAAACTGGGTTTGCAGCCAACTGAAAATGCCCCTATGTTTATGTCCATGCCAGCAGGGCAGTGGAGAGGGGTGTGTGAATGGTGCCGCCATCCAGGGTACAAAGCTGTGGGAGGAAACACCATCGCCTCATCAGTGGCACCCTTCTCCAGCTTGTGCAGTACCTGGAACAGCACCCTGCATCCTTGAGAGCACCCATCTACTTCCGCAGCCGGCCCCCTTTTTGTGACGAATATTGAATTAATTTTATATCACTTGTCTGTTTACACTTCATAGCCATATACAGAATAGACAAGCAATGAGCCCTTCTGTAGCAGATTGCAATACACCAGTTCACATGCTGCAAACTGTAGCTTATGTTATTCTGACATTGTAAGTCACTGGAGAGAAAATAGAAATCTAAAATTCAAATGAACATACCGTATGTGAAAGAAAACAATATTTCCATACTGGTCGATGTTGATTTTCCCAGGTAGACAGGCAATCTTCTGCTCTACTTCCTTAGTCAGCAGCTTCTTACACAAACAGCATCTAGAAGAGATATTTACACATCTCATCTACATATCTTATCTTATGTTTAAAGAATGGGATCTGGTATTTGTATTTTCCATAAGCTTTTACCTGTATAGTGTGGCAGCAGTTGCTGGAGAATCTGGGTTTTTATATTCAGGATCAAACAGTCTTTCAATTTTCTTGCAGAATATTTTGCTACAAAACAATAAATGACAGAGCACTAAGTGCATAGAGACTGCCGCTAGACAAATAAAATGAAAACACAACTACACATAACGAAGATATTTACATCGCTTAACAATAATAGAATGATGTAAACCATATATACTTTATTTCAATGCAATTTAGAAGGGTGAAGCCCACAGGATCCTCATGGGAGGATCCCACTATTATTTCTGAATAAAACATTGGATGTATGGACTTTGGGCCCCATTCAGAGATGGACGAAAAGCCCATGTGTAAGCAGTTGAGCGATTATCAGTGATCTGTGCCTGCATCTGAGCATGCGTCAAGTTTCATTACCGATGTCGCTCGCAGTAAGGATTTATTCTCACAGTAATTGACAGGGACTGTTTGTGGGCAGCAACAGGGAGGTGACGACTCAAGCACGGCGTTTTCAGGGGCGTCTCTGCCTGCGACTGCGATCCCGTCTCAGTTGCGACGGCCAGTCTGTGTGAACAAAGGGTAACTCAGAAAGCCGATTATCGACTGATCTGAGACCGATGCCGCCTTTGTACGCAGTTGCTTGTATTTGTGAAGCCGTTGGTGGGCGTCTGAAAGCAAATCCTGGTGGCTGCGACATTTGCATATTTTATCACAGCGACTGCGTACAAATTTGCAGCGTCCATCACTGGATCAGGCCTCACCAGTTCTGATTTTCCCAGGACCGTCCTAGATTTCAGAAAGAGAAAGTATTTATCGGTTGCTCTGTCCCTGCCCGCTTCATTTGAGACAATTGGACAAGCAAGAGATGAAAATGAATGTGCTCTGACCATAGTGGAAGGCACCTTAAAAAACACCTAAGGGCTCTTCATGTTTCGCTCTATACAACAAAACATTTATGCTAGTGATAACACTGCGATCACCACCAGTAAACCTGGTCAGTAACACTGCATGTCTTTGTATGGGAAGCCTATTATTGTTGACACCGCAATACCTGTTTTGTTATCTCCATTTAAGATGTCTGTAACTAACAAAAAGCCTGAAAAACTAAGCATTTAATTTTTAAGTATATTTTATCTACTGTATTTGTAAAATATGCTTATAATAGCCAATATACACTGAGTGGTCAAATTATTATGGCCACCAAAATCAAAGGCTGAAAATCACACAAAGTCACTTTGCTCAGGAATAACAACTGTTTCAATGTCTCCTGGCAGGTGGCCGTAAATAATGTGACAGGGTGGAGGTAGCCCAAATCCCTTTTCAGTTTCAGTATAGTCACATCAGCAACATTTAAAGCAAGTTTGCTGTATAAATTCTTTTTTTTTTTTTTTTTTTTTTATTAATTCTTTAATTTCTTAATTTTCAAAGCACAAGACATACTTTTGCAGCAAAAAAGAATCAATACAAAACACATTATAGTACATGAAAAAGCACAATAACACAGCTCCATACTTAGACATACAAAAACCAGGAACCAAAGCTAAGATAATATAGTATAGCGTACTTCACTATAAAATAATCAGAAAAATAAGGAAAAGAAAAAAGATGGGGAAGAAAAATAATAGAGAGGGAAAGATAAAGAGGGGGACGAGGGGGAGGGAGAGGGCAAATATACACTGGGTGTACCGAACTCTAAACCAGAGCACCAGAAATATTTAGAAATTAAGGTTGTGGAATGAGGGCTGCATATGAGGCTGAGGATTTAAAATCAATCCAGCTGGACCACATAGCAATAAACTCAGAATGTTTCTCAGGAGCTGAGTAAAGGACATCATCCATGGTCATGTAAAAGTCAAGGCGTTGACAACAATCCCACACTGTCGGAGGGATCCGAGAGCGCCAGCAAACTGGGAGTACCGCCCTAGCAGCATTATTAATATGTCGAAGAAGGGACTTTTTATAAAGAGAAATCGGGTCGGATGTATGAGAGAGCAGCCAGAAGTCCGGACCAGATGATACAGAGTAACCCAATATCTCCGAAGCCAAGGCTATTATCCCTACCCAAAAGGGGACAATTAGTGAACAATCCCACCAGATGTGCAAAACATCTCCAGCAGAGAGGGGACACCGTGGGATAGCACGACTTTAGTATAATCTCTTCTGAAAGCACAGCAGGTCTACTCTACTAAGATCAAATCTGGGTGCAGGATGGCGGAGTAACATCGCTGGACTCTCCCACAAATGTGGTTCACTGACACAAGTGGAAAAGTCTCTTCTGATATATTCCACTGTAGTGAACATCATGATAATCAAACTGGAAAGAACAGTGGGAAGTGACCCACTAAGAACTAGGAACACACAGACATGTAGGAGATGGAGAACAATGATTAAAAAAAAGCATGTGCTTTGACCCTAGTCAAATGTACCTTAGAACTGATCATGCACTGCTGTTTTACCATGACCATGGCGTTCTCAAATACTAAAACTGCTCTGCAGGGCTGGATTAGGACCTTTAGAGGCCCTAAGCAGTTAAAAGATTTTGGTGTCCCTATATAACAAGAGATATGGTAAGAACTTACCTTTGTTATCTCTATTTCTACGAAGTCCATAGGGTCCACAGGGTTGACCTTGGGGTATAGCTGGATCTGGATCCACGGGCACCACGCAGTTAAAGCTTTGCTGCTCCCAGGATGCACTTGGGTCCGTCCTCCTCTATACCCCGCCCCCGACCACAGGCACCTCAGTTGGTAAGCAGCTAAGGCCGGAGGAGGAGACTAAACAGAGAGAAGGAAGACTGGAACACACAAGAAACCATACTCACAGAAATGGGAGACGGAAAACCGGTGACCAGCCACACAGCCCATTTGAAGTGAGGTGCGTCAGGGCGGGCGCCCTGTGGACCCTATGAACTTCGTAGAAACAGAGATAACAAAGGTAAGTTCTTACCATATCTCTTGTTTTCTACTTCAGGGTCCACAGGGTTGACCTTGGGGATGTCCCAAAGCAGTTCAACTAAGGGCGGGGACGCTCCTGTGCTGAAAGGAGTACCCGGCGCCCAAAGGATGCATCCTGAGAGGCGAAGGTATCAAACGCATAGAACCTCAAAAACGTTTGAATTGAAGACCAAGTGGCCGCCTTACACAGCTGAACAGCGGAGGTGCCACGTCTAGCAGCCCAAGAGGGACCCACAGAATGAGTGGAATGAGCCTTAACAGAGGCTGGCACAGATAAACCCTCCTGTGCATAAGCCTCACAAATAACGGAACGAAGCCAACGGGCTAACGTTTGCTTGTTGGCAGGCCAACCCCTCTTGTGAAAACCGAAGAGGACAAACAAAGAATCCGACTTCCTAACCGAAGCAGTCTGGTCCACATAGATTCTAAGTGCCCGAACTACATCTAAGGAAGCCTCACCAGCTGAAAGATCAGGTGACTGAAAAGCTGGCACAACAAGTTCCTGATTAATGTGGAACTTTGAGACCACTTTGGGCAAAAACTCAGGACGAGTGCGGAGCACCGCTCTGTCCTGGTGAAAAATCAGAAAAGGAGGGCGACAGGAAAGCGCCCCCAATTCTGACACCCTCCTGGCAGAAGCAATTGCCAGGAGAAAAATGGTCTTAAACGTCAGCCACTTGAGCTCTACCGACTCAAGCGGCTCAAAAGGAGGACCCTGCAAGACCCCCAGTACCACCGCCAAGTCCCAAGGAGCCACCGGAGGCACGATGGGAGGCTGGATCCTGAGAACACCTTGGAAAAAGGTGTGAACATCTGGCAGTGTAGCAATCCATCGCTGAAACCACACGGACAAAGCAGACACATGAACCTTCAGAGAGGCCAGGAGTAAGCCGAGGTCCAAACCCGATTGAAGAAACTCCAAGATTCTGGAGACCCGGAACAACTGCGGATCATAGTTTCTGGATTCACACCACTAAAAATAAGTGCGCCACACCCTGTGGTAAATCCGCGCGGAAGCAGGCTTGCGTGCCCTAAGCATGGTACCAATGACCGAACTGGAGAAACCCCTAGACCTCAAGACGGCTGTCTCAAGAGCCACGCCGTCAAAGACAGCCGACCCAGATCCGGGTAAAGGCAGGGCCCTTGAGACAACAGGTCCCGATGCTGAGGGAGAAGGTACGGAGCGTCGATGGAGAGGCACCTCAGATCGGAGTACCAAGGACGACTGGGCCACGCCTGAGCTACCAGCACGAGCGTGCCGCTGTCCTGCTTGAATTTCCACAGAACCTGAGGAAGCAGGGATATCGGAGGAAACAGATACGCCAGGTGAAACGTCCATTTCACCGACAGCGCGTCTACCAGACAGGCGCCTGCGTCTCTTGTCCTTGACCCGTAAACGGGCAACTTGTGATTGTGATGGGAGGCCATCAAGTCCAGCTCCGGCAGCCCCCACCTGTCCACGAGTAGCTGAAACACCTCTGGGTGAAGTGACCATTCCCCGGGATGCACGTCGTGACGGCTGAGGAAGTCCGCCTCCCAATTGAGGACTCCGGGAATGAAGACTGCCGAGATCGCTGGAATGTGACACTCCGCCCAAGCAAGAATGCGAGACACCTCCGACATTGCTGTCCGACTGCGAGTTCCCCCTTGGTGGTTGATGTACGCCACCGTGGTGGCGTTGTCGGACTGCACCTGAACCGCCCTTCCGTGAAGAGCGGGGTCGGACGACTGCAGGGCCCTGTATACTGCCTGCAGTTCCAGGATGTTAATGGGGAGAAGTGCTTCTTCCGCGGACCAACGACCCTGAAGCGATAATGAGCCGGTCAATGCCCCCCAACCCCGGAGACTGGCATCCGTCGTGAGCAGGACCCAGTCCGGGATCCAAAAGGGGCGCCCCTCGACCAGATGCGCTGTCTGAAGCCACCAAGCCAAAGACTGCCGAACCTCCGGGGATAACACCAGCATCTCAGAGCGGATCCGGTGAGGTAACCCGTTCCATTCCGATAGAATCAGCCCCTGCAGGGGCCGGGAATGGAACTGGGCAAATTCCACCATGTCGAATGTCGACACCATGGACCCCAGAACTCTCATAGCCGAATGGACCGACAGGCGGCAACTGCTCAGGCAACTGTGTATCCGCAGCTGCAGGGAGGAGACCTTCTCCAGAGACAGGAAAATCCGTTGCTGACGAGAATCCAGCAGGGCTCCCAAATGAACCATCCGCTGTGATGGAATCAGGGAGGACTTTTTTCAATTTATCAGCCACCCGTGCGCTTGCAGGCAAGCGATCGTCAGGTGGAGATGTTGAAGCAGTACCTCCGGGGAGCTCGCCAGCAACAGGAGATCGTCCAGATACGGCAGCAGCCGTACATTCTGGTTCCGAAAATGTGCGGCCATGACCGCCATAATCTTCGTGAACACCCTCGGTGCCGTGGAGAGGCCAAAGGGTAGCGCCCGGAACTGAAAATGATGTTGAAGGATAGCGAACCTCAGATACCGCTGGTGTGAAGGTGCTATCGGAACATGGAGGTAGGCGTCCTGAATAGCCAGGGACACCATGTAATCCCCCGGTTCCATCGCCAGAATGATGGAATGTAACGTTTCCATCCTGAACTTGGGAACTCTGAGGAATTTGTTCAGAGACTTCAAGTTGAGGATAGGGCGATGAGAACCATTGGGTTTCTGCACCAGAAACAGAGAAGAATAGTACCCCGTCCCTCATTGTAATTGAGGAACGGGAACAATGACCCCTGCTTTCAGCAAGGACTCTATAGCTTCCTGAATCTGTAAAGTCTTGGTCGTATCCTGAGAAGGACTCGTGCAGAAAAACTGATGGGGCGGTCTGTGCCGAAAAGACAGGACGTACCCCTGGGAGACCACTTCTCGAACCCAGGCATCCGTGGTGGTATTGTGCCAGCACTGGGCAAATAGAAGAAGTCGGCCTCCCACTCTGGGGTCCCCCAGAGGGAGGCCCGTCCCATCAGGCAGAAGGTTTATCCTCCTGCTTGAAGAAGGGCGCCTGGCACTCCAGGACTGCTTCTTGGGCTTAGAAGCGGCCTTGGTTGCCGATTGCCTCGGGAAGGACTGACCTTTGGCCTTGCCCTGAACCCGAAAGGACCGAAAGGCAGAGCTCCGTACTTTGGTAGGTGCAGAAGCCGAAGGGAGGAAGGCTGATTTAGACTTAGCCTGAGTATCCACAATTTTGTCCAAGTCTGGACCAAAAAGCAACTCCCCATTAAAAGGTAAGGCCTCAGTCCCTTTTTGGAGTCTGTGTCAGCTCTCCAAGACCGACGCGCCGACACCGTTGCAGCCGACACCCGAGAGGTCAGCAGGCTTGCATCTAACGATGCTTCCCCAATGTAGGAAGCCGCATCCCTCATTTGTCCTATCAACGCTCTCTGGATCTCCGAAGCATCTTCCGGAAAGGTATCCTCCAAAGCGTTGGCCCAGCTCTCGATGGCCTTAGCCAGCCAAGAGATGGCCATGAACGGACGGGCAACCGCCCCCGAGAGAGAGTAGATAGACTTTAAACAAGTCTCCACTTTCCTGTCCGTGGGATCTTTCAGGGACGAGATCGACGGCAAAGGCAGCGTAGCGCTTTTAATTAAGTGGGTAACGTGGGAATCCACGGCAGGCGGAGTTTCCCACTTCCTGCAATGAGCCTCAGGAAAAGGATAGTTTGAAGCCAACCGTTTCTGCGGTTGGAACCTCTTGCTGGGCAACTGCCAGGCCCCTGCCATATGATCCGTTAACTGGTCAGACAGGGGAAAAACCGTCGAAGCTACCTTGGCCTTCTTAAAATTAGGGTACTTCGACCTGGGAGCCGGCGCATCCTCCTCTATATGAAGGATGGCCCGCACCGCCCTAACCAATGCCGGTACATTAATGGAGGACTTAGCCTCCACCTCCTGGGCCCCAGCATCCGAGTCAGAGTCTTCATGGATCTCCCCGTCATCCGAAGACACGTCCGTGTCTGTAAACTGTGCCGCCAATGAAGCCGAAACGGTTCGCTTGGACGTCCTTGGTGGCCAATCACTGTGCAACATAGTTTGAAAGGCCGATGACGAAGCCGCCAGGCTCTGAACAGAGCTGGAGAGGACATCCACCCAGGGAGGGGGTACCGTTTGAGGATACCCCTGAAACGGTACCATCGACTGCTGTGGTACCGTGGGAGATTGCACGTACACAGGCAAACCCGCATAAGGACCCACAGTCTGAGACCCGGGAGGAGACTGCACCAGATGCGTCACGCCCGGGGAACGGGGGATGGTAGGCTGGGGCAACGCCCTAGAAGGGCCCGCAGTCTGGACCGCCAGCCGGTCCGCGATCGACGCCAGCACTTGTGTAAACATCGCCCACGGAGGATCCTGCGCCACTGGAGGTCTAGAGGGACCAGGTACCAGCCGGCACCGTCCGCACAGACCGTCCTGAGACAAATCCGCCCCGTCAACCCCTGCCGAACAGCGTCGGCAGGAAAACAACACAGGAGCCACGGAGTGCTCCTTCTCCTCATCAGACATGACACAAAACTTTTGCAATAAAAAATGTATCACCGAAAAGAGGTAAAGGCGTATAACACCTGCGCACTCCCAAGTATGCAACACAAACAGCCCACAATCTGGTACTGAGTAGCACACCGCAGTATGTGACGGACCTCACAAATACGTAGATCTATATAAGTGAGGTATACAGAAAGAACACCCCTCCCCCATGCACCTGCGGGCCGTAGGAGAAGGAAAGGGATAGGTAAAAAGCTGACAGTAAGTAGAAAAAGCACAGACAGCAGCACTAGCAATAGTCACATACCATGCAGGAAGTTATACTCACTGCACCTTCAGCTACAATCAACCTCCCAGCTTCAGTGTCTGGGAGGGCTATAGCGCTGCGAACACTGTCCTTTGCAGGGGGAGAGGTACGCAGGGGGACTGGTCCACTGTATCCGCCTGGGAGCTCTGCGATGCTGCCTGGAAGATGGCCGCCGGAGAGCACTGAGGAGGAGTGGCCAGGAGATAACAGCCCAGCGACGCCAGCACACATGAGAGAAGGCGCGCTGGGCTGAGGGGAGGAGCCACTAAAGCAGGGAAGGCTGCCTCCCCTGCTAGTTCTAAACCCCCGGGGAAGCCGGTTCCCCGCCGGTACTTACACCCCGAGGCCAGCGGTCACGCGGGGCAATCCTGAAGAGGGGGAGCCCGCCGCCGCTACTAGCGCCGCCGGTCTGTCCCCAGAGACCGGCGGCTGAAAGACTGCATTTTCCCCCCCGCGTGCAGCGCGAAGCGCTACACGCGGCTTACCTGGCCCCGTAGAATCCGGCAGCAGTCAGTGGGAGCTCCCGGAGCCACGCTAGTACTGACTCCGGGGTCCCACTGCGATCCCCAGATCAGTACTGGCGTTGCAGAGCCAGCGGGGCTGTTGGAGCGGCAGCATGGACGTCCAGATGGACAGTCTTATGCTGCCGCTCTGAAGATAGTAAAAAATAAAATAATAAAATCTTCTTCTTTGCAAAAAAATTTAATTAAAGCTTAGGGGCTGCTTATGCAGCCCCCCTGCCCAGGGTGATCCGACTCCGGCCGGGCACCAACTAAAACTGAGGTGCCTGTGGTCGGGGGCGGGGTATAGAGGAGGACGGACCCAAGTGTATCCTGGGAGCAGCAAAGCTTTAACTGCGTGGTGCCCGTGGATCCAGATCCAGCTATACCCCCAAGGTCAACCCTGTGGACCCCCTATGGACCCTGAAGTAGAAATATATATTTTGCTCCCCAAAAATACCCCCAAAGAAAGTTATCTCAAAAACTCTCTCCAAGGCCTTTAAAACCTCCAAATTTGGAGAAAACCCCTTCATCTGGCAACATTGTACTGAACGCCGCTGCACTCACTCTCAGTGGGCGACCGAACAGGACAGCCGACATGACCAAGAACGATCGCGTGAGCCTCGGTGGACAGTGTGGCAGTTTACAAGTTACAAGATTCTAATTTTGTTGTATTCCCAAGATTAAAGTATATTACTTACTTCTATTATTACTATTTTTTTTTAAATAGTTTATTTTCATTTTAAATGTATAAGACATCCACAACATTAGCTTTGAGATGAGAAAAAGAAAGCATTGTGAGCCAAATACACGTCTGAAAAATATGCTAAACACCTATAAACATATATATTGTGTCAATATATTATAAACAACTGTACAAAATTAGCTACAGGGACAAAAATAAAAGAGAAGAGAAAAGAAGAAGTACTGTAGAAAGAAGAATGAAGGATAAGTGAAGGGAGAAAGGGAAGAAACGGATAAAGGCATGGTGAGGGGAAAGAGAAGGGGTAGGGGGGAGAGAGGAGAGACCTCACTGGTATAATCTCTCGACAAAAATCAAGATATTAGAACTCGGAGTATCGATAAATGGTAATAGTTATCAAAGTGTCTGTAAAAAACACATCCCATGAAAATACAAATGAGTCAATAAAAGCAAATGGTCAGAACAGAAGGGCTTAAAGGCCACCTAATGAAGGGGAACTATGTGAAAGACTATGATCGTTATACCAAGGATTTAAGATCTGTAAGAAATTAGAGGATCTATTATTAAGATATGCTGTAATTTTCTCCATACTCGCCAGGTACCAGATTGTATCAATAACTAGACCTAGAGAAGGAGTATCTACACGTTTTCAATATAATGCAACGAGACATCTGACAGCGTTCAATATCTGAACCATCAGTTTACTGGATACCATATCTAGAGATTCAAATGGAAGATCCAAGAGAAAAGACCAGGGATCCTTAATTATAGGAACATTGATAACTTTACTTAAAAGATTTGCAATCATGTCCCAATAAAGCGCTATTTTGGGACATGTCAACCATATATGAATAAAGGAACCTAGGGCACCGCATCCTCTCCAGCACTGAGGGGAAACAGAAGGAAACATCTTATGCAACCTAGTAGGGACCAGGTACCAGCAGTAAAAGATCTTATAGGCGTTCTCCTTCACCAAGGTCGAAATAGATGACTTTGAAACAGATATATAAATATCAGACCATGTCTGCCCATCAGGTGGTGGGCCCAGGTCTCTTTCCCACTGAGGTTCAAACGATGGTGAAGGAGACTGCACACACAATAGGAGGAGAGAATATATAGTAGATATAATGCCCTGAGCTAGGGGACTACGACAGCATAGAGATTCTAAGTTTGATAGGGAGTTAAGTGATGTGGGGCTAGATAAAGAGGATACAAAATGTCTTAGTTTAAAACATAGGAAAGGGTTCACCTCAGGGAAGTCAAATTTAGACACAATACCCGGTAGCAACATAGATATACCATTATCCATGATATCTATAACAAAGCTGATATTTCTGCTGACCCAGGGGCTTGCATGTACTGTGGACTGGCCTGGTGGAAAGGCAGGATTATCCCATAAAAGGATAAGGGAAGAGGGAGACGAGAGGAGTTTGAAGCAGCGGGCACAATAGTCCCAGATCTGACAAGTAAAATTAAGGACAGGATGTAAACCAATGTAAGGCAATCTGGACTTGGAGGGAAGTAGTAGTTGAGCGGCCAGTGAGGTAGCATGACTGAGATCCGTCTTTAGTTGGAGCCACCTAAGAGTGGAGGAGGGGGCGAACCAGGCACAAGCTTGACTCTAGTGGGAGGCGTAATAGTATAAATGAATGTCCGGGAAACCCCTCCCACCACGGGTCTCCGCAAAATCGAAAATTCTGTTCTGGGCACTTTATTCCTCCACACAAAATGGAGAAACCAGGTATTTAACCGAGTTAAAGCTGAGTCAGGAACTCTAACCGGTAAAGTTTGAAACAGGTATAAAAGGCGTGGGAGTATATTCATTTTAAGGACCACTATTCGACCCAACCAAGAGATGATAAGAGATTGCCACCTGTGCAGGTCCGCTTTGATGGATGATATCAAGGGTAGGAAGTTCTCTTGATACAGAGTACTATAATGGTTTGTAATGAAGATGCCCAGGTAATGGATCTTATTAGGCCGCCAAGAGAATTTGTAATTATTTTGTAATAGTGATAAGCAGGCCACAGTAATGTGAAGAGGCAAGGCTTCAGTTTTGGACCAATTGATTTTATAGTCCGACAGGCGACCATAGGCATTGGGAATTTGGAACAAATTTGGCAGAGAAGTGTGGGGAGAAGAGAGGGAGAGCAAAACGTCATCGACAAATAACGAGATCTTATACTCGGATCCACCAACACCAATCCCCGAGATATCCCTGGAGGCGCGGATAAATGCCGCCAGAGGTTCAATGATCAAGGCAAAAACCAGGGGCGACAGAGGGCACCTTTGTCTGGTGCCATTTGTAATCTCCAGTGGGTCTGAAGCTAGTCCGTTTACAGAAACCTTTGCTGATGGACCAGAGTACAAGGCTTGAATCCTAGTGAGGAAGATGCCACCGAGCCCGAAATGGTGTAGTCACAAACATAAAGGGCCAACTAATCCTATAAAACGCCTTCTCTGCGTCCAGAGAAAGCAAAAGAACAGGAGTACGCCGAAGGTTTATCGAATGTATAAGGCTAATAATGCGTCTTGTGTTATCTCGTGCTTGTGTGCCTGGAATAAACCCCATCTGGTTGTTATGTATAAGTTGAGGTAATACATTGTCCAATCGTAAGGCCAGAATTTTAGAATATTTTATTATTTTTATTATTGTATATATATTTGGAATGTACCTCTTAAATTTGTCTTTCCTGTCCTTTATATCATCTGCCTCATTATGTGTAAAGAGATCAGCAATCCTTGTTAAGAGGTTTGCATTGATGCAGTTCATATTGCATGGTGTGGCAACAATGGCACTCATGTTTCTGTGACAGTAGTCAATACATTCTTGTACCTATTTAAAAGGGGGAAAAAAAGGAAAAAAACATTATTCCTATATCCATATAATAGAATTTAAAAAAGTAAAACATTATTTTGCACACAAAGACGGCATTACAGGTTTCACTTTAAGAAGTCACAAAATCAACAAGCATTAAACTGGGGAAAAAAATAAACTAAAAAAAAAAAATTATAAACTGTAGCGGGGGAAATTAAAATGTCAATTAAGTAATCCATATGGTAACATTAATATATATTTTGGCGGGTATTTATATCACTGACCCACTATTCTGCATCCCAAACCAGAAACCAGCTTTGATATACTCACTAATGAATCCATCTTTAAAAACTCAGAGGAGATCAGAATTGAAATAACGTTTCCGGGTTCTGTAATTAAAGAGGCTTATATTTAGAAATTTTGAGTAATCCTTATTATTCAAATTTTTCTTTACTTGTTTAATGATCTTGGTAGCAAATATTTGGTCCCTAAAAAAGTCATATGAATTCCGTTGCTAGCAGCAGCAAATTTTTTTTTTTGTGCATTCTGTATTTATTAAAAGGTTCCAAATGAACAGATATACAGAAGCAATGTAATACAAACATATCCATATCAAAACAGATAACATAGCAAACATGTATAGAAATTGGGATCCTATACAATTACATTTGTGTAATAAAACACTAAAATATACAGACAAACATAAAAATGGCAGAACAGAGAAAAATAAAAGAACTAGGGGTTGTGGGACAGAGGGGGGAGGAAGGTAAGGTCACCGTATGTGGGGTAAACTGATATTGGCAAAGTAAAATGAAGTCAAAATATATTATGTGGGATGATGGGTAGAAGACAGTTTTTAAATTCCATAGTAGACTTATATTCCAGCCATGGGAACCAAATGACGGTGAAAGTGGAGGACCTATTAGTAGAAAAGCTTAAGAGGTCTTCCATGGACATGTAATAATCGATCCCCTGGAAACAATCTTTACGGGTGGGAGGGTTGCGGGACTTCCAAAGTAATGGAATAACTGCCCTGGCCGCATTGCTAAGATGGCGTAGCAAGGATTTCTTGAAGGACCCCAATGAGGTATGTGAATGATTAAGCAGCCAAAATGCAGGATCAGTAGGGACGGGGGAGGCTAAAATATTTTTGCGAAATGGAGATAACCTCAGACCAAAATTTAGATAATCAAGGGCAGTCCCACCATATATGTCGTAAAGACCCAGGATCTGAAAGACATCTCCAACAAGAGCCAGATATAGTTGGGAACATGGTATGGAGTAGGGAAGGGTATCTATACCACTGCATTAAAATCTTATATTGAGTTTCCTTAACAATTGTGCAAACAGAGCTACACTGGGTTTTAAGAAATATAGTCTGCCATTCTTGTTCTGTGAAGGAAACACCCAGGTCTGATTCCCATTTTTTGGCCCATGGGGGGATAGGAGAGGCTTGATTGGTTAAAAGAAGCTGGTATAAACAGAAATTGTGTGTGAAGGAGCAGTTGGAGAGACACAGAGTCTCTCAAATGAAGTGTCTCTCTTAGATAGCCCTAATCTATCTGCAGAGGTCAGGAAATGGCGAACCTGAAGGAATTTCCAGAAGTCAGAATGTGGGATTGTCCATTTTTCTTGGAGTTCAGCAAATCGCTTAACACCCCACGCATTCACCAACTGGCCGACTCTGAAGAGACCCTCAAGCACCCAAGTAGGAAAATGCAAAAGATTAATACAGGGGGAAAATCAGGATTAGCCAGAAAAGAAGTATGAGGGCCAAAGCGTGTGGAGATGTGTGATAGACAGCGTAGGGACTTCCAAATAGAATGAGAAGGGGATATAGCCGGATGAAGCATGTTTAGTTTAGGGAAGGAAGGTAGCCAAGGCGTAATTTCAGGAGAAAGTTTCATGAAGCAGCCTTCAAGAGCAACCCATTGCTTAACCTCTCTATATCTTAGAATGTAAGCTCTCACGAGCAGGGACCTCTTCCTTCATGTGCTTCTCTTTACATGTTCTTCTACTCTCTACTCCCCATTAGGGCACCTAACACGGGACCGCCAATTCCCGGCAGCTTATTGTGAGTGCTTTAATCACTATTTCAGCAATGTATATAAGTCGTGTTCTTGTCCTGTACTGTAATGTACTGTATGTTACTTGTTTCTTGTTCACCTATTAGTTCTATGTTCTATGTACTATGTAAGGCGCTGCGGAACACTTGTGGCGCCATATAAATAAAGGATAATAATAATAATAATATCTAGTCCACTCAAGGAATCTATTAAGGTGTACAGCATGATAATAAGATTTCATATCCAGAAGTTGGAGACCTCCCAATTGTTTTGGCTTCGATAAAAGATCACGTCTAATCCAAGGCCTTTTCCAGGGCCAAGATAAATTGCTGAATCAATAAATTCAGAGATCGAAAACAAGAATCAGGTATCAGAATGGGTAGAGTTTAAAGAGGTAAAGCAATTTGGGAAGCGTATTCATTTTTTACCAAATTGATTTTCCCAAGCCAAGAAAGTTGCTTCAAATGCCAGTGGGACTAATCCAACCGAACAGAGGAGAGAAGAGTGGAGAAATTAGTAGCAGAAAGTTGTGACAAGTTTCTGGTTATTTTAACCCCTAGGTAGGTGATATGGGAGGGATGCCTGGAGAATGGGAAAGCAGTTTGTAGACCTGCAATCATGGAGGTAGGAGCGTACAGACAGGTTTAGATCCCAAGATATTGAAAAATTAATCTTGAAATGAGTTAATTTCCCAAACTGTTCAAACTCACGCATTAAATGTATCAGGGATGTCACCGTAGCTAGTGGATCGTCTGCAAATAAAGCTAATTTGTATTCCATACTGCCCACTAGAATACCAGAGATATGGGGGTTGGCTCGTATGGATCGTGCTAGTGCCTCCAAGCAGAGAACAAAGATCAACGGCAATAAAGGGCAGCCTTGCCACGTGTCATTAGTTATGGAAAAGGTTTCAGATAGAACGCCATTGACTTTTACTCTCACCGAGGGACAAGAGTACAGGCTAAAATCCTATGGAGAGCAAGAGGACCCAATCCCATGTGAACGAGCACAGACCTCATAAAAGACCAACTGATTCTATCAAATGCTTTTTCTGCGTCGGTAGAGAGTAAGATAATTTGAGTTTTTGTCTGAGGTGGCAAAATGAACCAAGTTGGAGGATTTTTGTGCTATTGTCACATGCCTCACGACCTCTAACAAATCTCACCTGGTCATTGTGGATCAGCTGGGGAAGAAGGGAATGTAACTGGTTGGCTATTAGTTTGGCATACAATTTAAGGTCAACATTTAGTACAGATATGGGTCTGTAGCTCAGGCACAGTGAGGGGTCTTTACCTGCTTTAGGAATAACAGAAATGTGAGTCTCCATAAATTGTTTCGAAAATTGGGATTCCGCAGAAACAGTGTTAAAAGCACTTAGCATCATAGGGGCTAATTTGTCTTTAAAGGTCTATTGTCAAGCAGTCACGGCCTGGGCTTTTGCCAGCAGGTGAGGAGGATATAGCCATCTCTAACTCTTGCAGGGTTTTTGCCAGCAGGTGAGGAGGATATAGCCATCTCTAACTCTTGCAAGATCGAGTCTATCAGAAGGGGATATAGTGGAGAAGGAAATAGAAGAGAGATAATCCAATGCGTCTTGCGAAGTAGAGAGAGTAGGTCTACCAGAGGAAAGATCTGTCAAGTTGTAGAGGGAAGAATAATATTGCTGGAAACAGGAGGCAAGTTTGGAGGTCTCAAAATGAGATGTACCTGAACTGTCTTTAAGTGTGTGAATGAATTCAGATGCTCGCTGAGCTCTCAGGGCCAGAGTCAAAAGTTTTCCCGGTTTGTCTCCTATTGATAGAAGCGACTCTTGCATTTGCTTACAGACAGTTTAATATTGTCCAAAAGTACTTTACTAAGAGCATTGTGTGCTTCCGACAACTTATAGTAATCATCTCCAGACATGGTCAACTTATGAGACGCCTCGAGTGATTGAATTTGCTCTAGTAAGGCCGAGATTCACGTAGATTTTTGTTTTTTAAGATATGAGCCTAAATGAATGAGCTTGCCTCGGATGACGCATTCATGAGCCTCCCAGATAGGAATTTAAGACATTCAAGTTCGGTCTTACAGTAAACATCTTGTAGAAGGGACTCATTAAGTCGCCATGTCCATTGCTTAGAAGAAGAATGTGGGAGGGTCAAGGTCAATGAGACTGGAGTGTGATCTGACAAAGTTATCGGTCCAATAGAAGCATCAGCGAGCATCTGAAGAGGTCTATGGCTGAGAAATAGATAATCTAGATGGGAAGAAGTGTTGTGCGGGTGAGAGCAAAAAGAGTAGTTAAGAACCGTGGGATATAAAGTCCTCCAAGAGTCAGCCAAGCAGCAGGAATCTTGTGGTCGCTGGACCAGAGAAAGTAAAAGATATGCAGACGGTTAAATGATTTTGTATTTTTCTTTCTAAATACGTTGAAAGAAAAGAAAAGCAGCCAGAATGATTGAAAACCTATATACCTACCCAGTTTTGGTAGGTCCTGCTTGTCAGTGTCATTTGAATTCCGCTTGACGTATTTTATTAGCCAGTTAAAGATGTGAACGTCACAGTGGACAGAGATGTCCACTTCCTCCCATCGCTGCGCATCTGTAGTTAGATATTCTGCAAAGTATTTCATCTCCGAGATCAGCACATCTCGCGGGCACACAAAGTCTTCTCTCAGGTTCTTGGCTTCGTCACATACATGAATGACCATATTTGGCCTGGAGAAGGAGAATGTGGTAAGTACAGTATATTTCTCTGTAATTAGTTTCTATAAAGTATATTTTACTGTGTTATTACTTTAGCTGTATTTTATCATTAAAGTAAGAGGTATTTACATTATGTGTTTTTTTTAATCTTTCAAATTATGAATCATCCATTAAATTTGAATCATATATAGAAATATTGCAGGGATACACCACAGAATATGTGAACCCTTTTAAAATGCAATTTTCCTGAGTCTATGTATATAGGGCCTGATTCAGACCCACTCGCGAGCGCACAGCGCTTGCAAGTGGGTCAATGGTCCCCCACTGCGCATGCGCGAGACCCGGCCAGCGACGGGCGGTCTGTCGCTACGGGTCTCGCACCAAAAAGGGGCGGCTGTCGATTTTGATTGACAGCTCGCCCCGTTTTGGAGGAGGGTTAGTTATGGTGGCTACACAAATGGAGGCGTTCCCGAACGCCTGACATTTGTGGGAGGCACCACTGACATCACCAGTGATGTCAGTGGTGAGCTTCCGGCTCTATTTAGAGCCGGAAGCTCACTGGGGCTTGCAGGAACGAGACCCTACCATAAGGGTCTTGTCGCAAGCCCCGATGGTCGCGACCATCACCTGGCCGCTCGCATAAGCTGTGGGTGGTGACCCACAGCTATGCGAGCAGCCAGGAGGCCGAAACAAAAACAAACAAAAAAACGCCCTGATTCAGAGCGAGCGCTCTGAAAGAGCGTCCGGCTCTGAATCAGGGCCATAGTCCACTTTAGGGACTCAATAGTCCTAACACATTCTTTATTAGAAAGGGCAAAACCTGTGCAATTTCAAAGAGGAATCAATCCACACTAGAGCTTCCATGCATCTGATGGTACTATTGCATTATTAAAGCGGATACTAATTTATGTGGACAGTAGAAATGGGTCTTTAGAGTATGGATTATCATATGTACAGTAGTTTTTAATGGAGCAGTAGAAAATGTTAATACAAAAGCATCACAGTGAAGCTAAATTAGATTGTGTATACTGTTATTGTATGATTAAAGTTTAACCATCTGAAACCTGGGCACACACTGACAATATCTTTGATCTAGTAAATCAAAATTGTAATGTGTTATGCATGAAGCAATTACTCCTTTTTGATTTATGATGTCATGAAAAACAAACAATCGGTTCAAAACAGATTGTAACACGTGTGCCTAAATGGTACTCTATGTGATTGCACATTTATTCTATGATATACTTTACAGACTGGGGGCCCGATTCTGATATGTACGTACACCTGATGTTTTACGTACATATCCGAGGTTCGGGGGTCTGCGCATGTGCGGAAAGGGTCCTGCATGATGGCTCGCAGTTTCCCCTTGATTGACATCCATGGCTTGAAGTCTTCCACGATTGACATACTGCGGCATTTGGGCAACTGAGAGTGGGCGGCAAACCAAGACCGCTGTACAAAATGGGTGCATGTCGCCCCCCCCCCCCGTTTTATAGGTGTGAAATTGCCCAAGGTCTGCGTGGTCAACGCAGACTTTCTGGACCTGGCTGAGAGTTTCCAACGGGCCGGCAGAGTGAGCTTTGGTGACCAAAGCAACGTCTACGGACGCTGTACTGGGATAACATATTTCCAACAGACACCTTCTAATGCATTTTAATTTTATTTGGACGGTATTGCCCAACAGTATCCTTGCAACTGTGCAATACCGTCCACATCGGAATCTGGAGCTCATTCAGAGCCGCTCGCTAGATGCGATCGCTCGCACCCAGCGTATGCAAATTCGGCTAAGTGACAGCATGGCAGGCACTCGCTTGGAAAGGCATAAGCACGCCCACTTTGTTTTGGCGTGCGATCACTTTGTCGCTAAAGACGCCCTTTAGCTTATGTAGAGACGCCCACTAGCATACGTCATCTCCAGGAAGTGTATTAAAACATTGGTACATCGAGGACAATCGGAGGCGATCGCAGCGCTTGAGGTTGCCTTACCCTACTGCAAGCACTGCGAGGACTTCAGTGTAAAAAACAGGCATGTGACGTGTACTATGACGCTGGCTGTTACTTATGCACGCCTCTGAAACGGTGTTGAAACACTGAGGCACGCCTACGTTCACATTTCCACTCCCCTGTTATTAGAGTCCTGCCCCTGTTACCACCCACAAACGGCCTCGCCTGTCACTCATTACACTGGGCTGTCTTTGCTGGGCGAGCGAGCGGATTCCGATTGCTCTGAGTAGTCTGCGCACACGCAGAATGAAGCATATGCATGTGCGGTCGCTTATCATCGGCCGCGAACAAGCGAGTGGCTCTGAATGAGTTCCTCTGCCCCAGGGCTTGCTAGCGGTTATCCATAGGTATTTATAACAATCCGATCACATGTGCTAATATCTTCATTGACTAGAACCCATCCTTCCCCAAGTATTCTACAGCATCATGTGGCATTGCAGAATATTCCCTTACCCCTGATTTCCTTCCTTATTTTCTCCTCCCGCTGAGGATGGGGATTTGTCATTTTCTGCAGAACAGTTCCTTGATGAAACAGCACTCGATCTTCCTTCAAGACCAAAAAAAAAAAAATCTTCATTATTTAAATGCTATTCTTGAAGCAATAAAGTATGCCATATACTGTAAGGGAAAGGAGAGAACATATGGAATGGAGCCACAGGTTCCAGCATTTATATCTATATATATTTTTACTATTTTATTTTTTATATTTTGTTTTATTTATTTTATATATATGTTTATATATATATATATATATATATATATATATATATATATATATACACACACACACATTAAGACACAGAGGGGCATATTTACTATAATGTGTGGCCAGTCCCCGAATAATAAAAGTGTTTATCATCGTAATAATGGGTTCTTTTTCTTCTGAGATGTATAGATGTAAATCACTGGGACACAGGCTATAATAAGAGGCCATCTAAGCGGTCAGGAATATGCAATCACTTTATTTCTACCTATGGACATCGAGCGACTACTGCGCATGTGCGGCTTTCTAGCTTTGCATGTGCAATGCAGTAAAGGTTGCAATACATATATAAGATTAATGCTGCCTTTGATCATGTGGAAACATCAGTTTCCACATATTTTAAGGGCAGAATTGATTAATAAATAGGTCCTGGAATATTATATTTGGTGGTTGTAATTTTCATTTAAACTAATACAATTAAGTCAAAGCGATTTTGTACAGATCTAACGCTAGGTACACACTGTGCAATAATCAGGTCGATTAGCCGATTTTCAGCTGCTTGGTCCAATAATCTAAGTAGCACCATGGGTCGATTATCATTCCAAAACCAGCTGGATCAGATGATTGAATCTTACCTGCTGCACTACATTTCTTCAAAACAATTAACCAATACATATAGTACAGTATGCATTTCCGATCATCGCTCCAACATTTCTGCCGATAGTTCATTTATAAATAATAAATCACTAGTGTGCACACTCAAAATCTGGGTTTTGCCTTTAATAACATTGTTGTTTTAAAAACGATTGGCGATATCTATCACAGAGTCATTGATACAACTAATAGCCAGTGGAGGAGATGCTGTAATTCTTTCAAGTCGCTTTGAGAAGACAATTTCATAGAAACCTCTTTTATGTGCAGCCTCTGCTAATGGTATCATTTAAATTCACAATATTTATATACATTTTTTATTATTCTATCTGTATCATTTTAAGGAGCATTTATTTTATCCCCTTGCTTTGAAGATTTATATGGCAGCAACTGATGCATATAGACTGAGATGTTAAAACGGTTTGAAGTACTGCTGATTAGGGCCTGATTCAGAGCCGCTCGCTATTTGCGGTCGTTCGTTTAAAAAAAAAGGGGTGGCTATTTAAATGAACCGTTCGCATTTGCGGTCTGTTCACGCCTCTAAGTCTGAACGAGCAAGCAAAACTTGCGGTCGAAATTTTGAAAAATACGCCCCCCTGGCCGCTCGCATCATACGTCATGTCCGCTATTTATTAGATTAATCGAGTACATCGAACAGCGTATGAACTGCTCGCTATTCTTGTGGTTGGTTTTTTCAACCGCTATTTTGCGAGTAGTTCTGAGTAAAAAAAAACCAAGTGACCTGGTCGCTGACGCTGCTGTATTAATTATGCACACCCATAAAACGCCCGTTTTGACCTTTAAGCACGCCTGCGTTCTGAATTCCACTCCCCGTTTTCAAGCCCCTTCCCCTGTTACCACCCACATACTCCTCCTCCTGTCACTTAAAATAGCAGACATTCACTATTTTGCGAACAAACGAGTTTCGGCCGCACTGACTGGTTCGCGCATGCGTATTACAATCCGTACGCATGCGCAGTTGTGCAAACATCGCTCAGTGCGCACGAGCGGCCGCTTACGAGCGGCTCTGAATCAGGCCCTTAGGGCCTGATTCAGCAAGGATCGCACATTCAAAAATGCACCCGGTCGATTGTTGCCTTCTGCGCATGAGTATGCATCGCGATGTGCGAACCAGCCACTGCGATAGGGACTGCGATCGCAGTAACTACGCAGACCCATCGCAGAGTGATTGTCAGGAAGTGCCGTTTTGAGATGGTGATTTTGGGGGCGGGGACGGAGAAACGCAGGTGTGCCAGTGTTATTCAAAGCCGTTACAGGGGCGTGCATAAATTAGCCACAGCGTCAGCATATGCAGTGTGAGCTCTGGTTGTACAGGAAGTTTAGTAATTTCTGTGTAAGGTCTGACCTGCCTTAATTGTGTGTGAGGCTGCGATGGTTACTCGATGATACCGATGTTTACGCAGACTTGTAAGGTATTACGGATGTGAGTAGAGGGAAGTGGATGTCTTTATGTTGTGCTGCAGCGACATTGCGATCGTAGTCATTTACATAAGTTCACCGCAGAACTGCGTATGCGTTTGCTGCCGCCATCGCATCTGTGATCCTTCCTGAATCAGGCCCTTAGTTTTTCATAAAGTGATGCCCGTCATAACATTTTAAGGCATCCGTTTTGGACTTAAACAATAGGATAAAGCGCTCTGTGGTAATGGATCTGATGTATAAATGCCAACAAGGTATTAAACCATAAATTATCTATAGTCCCATCTATTAAATATGTAGGTATTGATGACAAACTGGGTAGCAAAAACTTGAGGCTGTGTGTTCAGTGCCGGAATACTTTTGATAAGAGATGTCGTATTGACATATGACTCTCCACATATGTATAGCACAGTCTGATCTTACTAACAAACTGGCGGACAATAACTTGAGGCTGGGTGTTCAGGACTGAAGCCCTATGAATATGAAAGTCTAGTGTGGCATAAATACCACTAATGTCATAATTAATGTGTGTCTCTCCAACTGAATATGACACAATAATCAACAAATATCATGCATCCCAGGTGGGCAAAAACTGTCGGCAGGGTGTTCAGAATTGTAGTACCTTGTAGTACTAAGGTGATTACAAATAGGCAAAAACTGTAGGCAGGATGTTACATAGAAAATGAACCATAACCAGGATACGTATAAACGTGACCTCTTCTCCTCCACTGCTCTCTCCACCTCAGGAAAGGAACGTAGTATCAGAGTGACAAGGGCCCTTGATAAAGTCTCTTGATGAGATGAAACGCGTTGGGACATTTATGTTATCATCCATGTACTTTTAATTTCAATCCCTGTTTGAAGGGTATTTTCTGGTATTTTGTATCTTCTCAATACTGTTTAAATAAACAGTGTTATATTATTTGACGGTCAGTCATTATTTAGCAATATAGCTTCCCCATGCACACTCACACACAGTGATTGCGGACACAGATTGGCACAGGACCAGCAGACTTCATGGTCAGGTAAGCAAACATTCCTCACCTAAAGCTACTGCAATTCTAGTGTCACATGTCACTGATACTACGTTCCTTTCCTGGGATGGAGAGAGCAGAAGAGGTCACGTTTATACGTATCCTGGTTATGGTTCATTTTCTATGCAACATCCTGCCTACAGTTTTTGCCTATTTGTAATCACCTTAGTACTACAAGGTACTACGAGTCTGAACACCCTGCCGACAGTTTTTGCCCACCTGGGATGCATGATATTTGTTGATTATTGTGTCATATTCAGTTGGAGAGACACACATTAATTATGACATTAGTGGTATTTATGCCACACTAGACTTTCATATTCATAGGGCTTCAGTCCTGAACACCCAGCCTCAAGTTATTGTCCACCAGTTTGTTAGTAAGATCAGACTGTGCTATACATATGTGGAGAGTCATATATCACTACGACATCCCTTATCAAAAGTATTCCGGTACTGAACACACAGCCTCAAGTTTTTGCTAACCAGTTTGTCATCAATACCTACATATTTAATAGATGGGACTATAGATAATTTATGGTTTAATACCTTGTTGGCATTTATACATCAGATCCATTACCACAGAGCGCTTTATCCTATTGTTTATATCTGTTTAGGAAGTGGGGATACTTCCAGAGAGAGCAGCTAGTGGTCTATTAACATTTCCTCATCTGTGAGCGCCGACTGTTCTATTTGTTTTGGATCCGTTTTGGACTACTTGATGATATGACTGACAACCACAGTTACGGATACTGAGATGTACTTCACATAAACATAGAAGACCTAATGCAATATACCTGTGGTAGAGGTGGTGCATTGTCCTTCTGCTACCTCCTCAGGGTCATCTGCTGGATCAAGCAGGGAAGATTTGATGTACATAGCCAGGCTATCCAGAGGAATTCCTCCTGCTGCCAACAATGGATTATACTGGTTGTCAACAGGCGATGCCCCACTGCTTTTTAGTTCTTCAAATCTCTTGGCACACTGTAAATTCAGATACTATCACAGGTTAGAAATATACACAAATGTTCTATTTCTCTTCACATTTTATACTCTATCGGGGACGCAGACGTATCTGGATGAGTCAGTAGGCAGATAAATTATAAGCACCTCAATGACAGTCCATAGACATGTTACCTTTGCTCACCTCGGTGCCAATGCAAAGTTGAATGCAAGTTGGCTGTAACTGCTCCCACATTGGGCCTGAGTCTAATGCTGGGTAAGCATTGGCAGATATATTGGCCAATCAATTGATCGGCCAATATATCGGGTGATCCCTCAGCCAGTGTGTACCAGCGATATGTCTGTGAAAAACCAGAGCAGCCGGAGGAAACCCATGCAAAATAAAAGAGAAATCAAATATATTCAATACAGATAGGGCCCTTGTTGGAGTCAAACCTATGACGCTAGCCCTGTGAGACAGAAATGCTATCCACTGTGGTGATAGAGCTAGCATACTTAAATTTGACTAAATATGCTGATAAGTAATCGTTCTTGAAGAGCCGTTTGCTTTGTTAGAAGGGAGGTGCTTCTCTAGTCCAGCAGGCAGAGTATGAGTGACAGCTGTGCAGAAATGCACTGTGGTGATAGGATGATTCCTGAGGCAAGGCCAGTGATGTCACAGTAATGCAAATTACTGAATTTTTGGATTTCCGATCCATATTAGATCTCATCAGGACACGTCCTGAGGATGTGATAGAAGCTTCATCTGTCTCTGATGGAGTGTACATAATACCACTAGCCCTGAACAATGTATTTTGCCTCCATGGCTGTATGTGGAAATTTTAATTTTGCAGTTTAGTGGTCATTTAAATAGTTTACATTGTGTTGCACAGATGGTTTATTGTGTCATTGGCACTTTGGCTCTACTGACTCACACGCTGAGCACTAAGGAAGCCAGCCACCTGCAAGGCCGAAGATGTCAGATTCCAATGACTCCTTACCAGAATGCTCTGCAGAACTAAACAAACAAAAGATGTCTCCCAAAGTTGTAGAATGGTGCGAGACTGAGCATAATACTATGATTAAGGGACATAGGGCCTGATGCAGAGATGTATGTTCAACAGATGATGAATGTACATCTCTGATGTTTCCAGGGCTGCGCAGAACCCATTAAGACACAGAGGGGCATATTTATTATAATGTGTGGCCAGTCCCCGAATAAAAAAAATATCTATCGGGGCATATCGCGGCAATAAGGGTTCTTTTCCTTCTGAGATGTATATATTTAAACCACTGGGACACAGGCTATAATAAGAGCCCATCTCAGCGGTCAGGAATATGCAATCACTTTATTTCTACCTATGGACATCGAGCGACTACTGCGCATGTGCAGCTTTCTAGCTTTGCATGTGCAATGCAGTAAAGGTTGCAATACATATATAAGATTAATGCTGCCTTTGATCATGTGTAAACATCAGAGGCGTCACTTACCTTTGTGACACCCGGTGCAGCAAGGCTTAATTGCTGTGCGCGCGCGCCTTAGGCTCGAAAGGGGTGTGACTTTGCTAAAAGGGCCGTGGCCACGACTCGTGAAGCCACGCCCCCGTATGTGTGCCGATATTGGGGGCGTTACCGCCTCCCGTTCTCTGCACACAGTGGGCTTCCCCAGCGCTCCTGCAGCTGCTGGGGAAGCCCACA
The DNA here is from genome assembly GCA_031769625.1 of Taudactylus pleione. Classification (NCBI taxonomy): domain Eukaryota; kingdom Metazoa; phylum Chordata; class Amphibia; order Anura; family Myobatrachidae; genus Taudactylus; species Taudactylus pleione. The sequence goes on from JAUIMM010000200.1 coordinate 31,403,474, forward strand.
ATCTCTCCCTGCCTCTCTCCATGTCACGGTGACACCATCCGAAGGGGTGACACCAAAATAGCACAGCAGCTCTGCTATTTTGGTGTCACCGCCTCGGATGGTGTCACCCAGTGCGGCCCGCACCCTCCTAGTGACGCCAGTGGGAAACATCAGTTTCCACAGATTTTAAGGGCAGAATTGCTTAATAAATAGGTCCTGGAATATTATATTTGGTGGTTGTAATCTATTCTTCATTTAAACTAATACAATTAAGTCAAAGAGATTTTGTATAGATCTAACACTAGGTACACACTGTGCAATAATCTGGGCGAATAGCCGATTTTCAGCTGCTCGGTCCAATAATCTCAGAGTGTGTAAGCAGCACCAGGGGTCGATTATCATTCCAAAAACAGCTGCATCAGTTGTAGAATGGTGTGAGACTAAGCATAATACTATGATTAAGGGACATAGGGCCTGATGCAGAGATGTATGTTCATCAGATGATAAGAGTACATCTCCAATATTTCTGGGTCTGCGCAGGACTCATTCTGTGCCTGTGCAGAACTTGTAATGGACATGCTGCTGAGTTTTGGAGGTGGAGCAAGGAGTGTGGCTGGGCACCATTCCCGTAAACAGGGGTCATCCCCGATTTCCAGGAGGGACGAGCCCAGGGTCTGCGTTGGCGGACATAGATTCCTGGCCTATAAAGTGGCCAGCACCCGGTTAGGCTGCGGGAAGCTTCAGCACCCGCAGCCAGACTAAGGGGCCCATTTGTCATTGAGTTTTATCGTATGCAACAGGTTTTAAAACTCATTCCGTATGATAATGGTGCTCCAGACAATCAGCTCCTAACTGTCATCTGTTTGTAAAATGACTTCACCTTTCACTACAAATGCTACCTGCAGTGGCCGGAGGCAGGCTGTCAATAAGCCCCAGGAGTGGTCATTGTGGTTCACTTAAAAAGCCATCTCCTGGAGTATCACAATGATTGATTCTTTGAAAGACAAGACTTTTAGCTTTAACTGACCACTGTCAGCCTAACTCATTTAGCCTCTCCTATAGCGACAATTAGAAAGGGTAGACTCAGTGCCAGAGTGTACAGGATGCAATGGCGGAGATTAGGGTGGCAGAGATGCCCACCTCATCTAACTGGAATGCTCTTCATTGTGTCCACCAGCATTTTAAATGCCTGCCCACTGCCATCTTGCAAAACACTGAAAGTGGATTTTTTTTTTCCATACAGTCTTATAGAGAGTGCCAATGAAAAGAAGCAAATGAGGACTTTTAACCCCTTTGCTGCCAAGGACGAGTGAAACCCAGACTTGGGATGGGCAGGGATTAATGATGTCATCATGTTAGAACAGAGATGATGTTATTCATCTCTGCCCCTTATAGGACTAGCATTGCAAAACTTTTTAGAAACCAGGAAAAAAAACCATTAAAAAAGTGCCCTATCCCCCATCCTGGCACTCAGAGTGTCAGTAGTAGCATTTTTTGACCCCTGAGAAGTTACTCTCTGATGATCATGTGTGCTCACCAGAGAACAACCCTGCACTGAAGAAATTAAGGGCCTGATTCAGAACTGTACACTATGCCAATGTTTTTGCAAATGAAAAGTTTTTTTTTCACCACTGCACATGCGTCAAGGTACCTCTCTGTACGTCTCTCAAACACACACAGACTGTGCGCCTCTCTCTCTAACACACACACTCACACTGTGCCTCATTTTCTTACACAATGCACACACACTCACTCACACTCTGGACCTGATTCAGACCTGCTCGCTAGCAAGCGGCCGCTCGCTGCAGAAGATGTTCACTAATGTGCGCATGCGTGTAGTTTGCAGTGCGCAAACTACTATGAGCGATCGGAACGTGCTTGCTCGCCCTGCAAAGACAGCCCAGTGGAATGAGTGACAGGAGAGGCAGTTTGTGGGTGGTAACAGGGGCAGGCCAGTAGTAACGGGGGAGTGGAGTTGCAGATGCAGGTGTGCCAGAGTGTTTTCATGCCGTTTCTGGGGCGTGCATAATTAACAGGCAGCGTCATAGTACACGTCACCTGGTTGAATAATACACTGAAGTGCTCGCAGTGCTTGCGGTAGGGTACAGTCATCCGCAAGCGCTGCGGTCAGATCCGATGGAACCTGATGTACCGATGGTTGTATATACTTCCTGGAGATGACGTACGCTAGTGGGCGGCTACAGACAGGCTGGTGGGCGTCTGTAAACACAAAGTGATCGCTCGACCAAGACATAGTGGGCGTCCTTATACCTTGCCGTGTGAGCGGCTGCCTTGACATCACTTAGCTGAAATTCCATACGCTGGGAGCGAGCGGCCACATCTAGCGAGCGGATCTGAATCAGGTCCTCTGTGTGTGTGTCTCTCTCTCACTCACACACACACTTAGACTGGGCCTCTTTTTCTCACACAGTGCACACACACACATACACTCTGTGTGTCTTTCACATGGCAGTCAGTTTATGTGGGGGCGTGTCTGTGCTCCGACTGGCTAAGTGTCTGTGGTGATGTGTCACTCAGCCAATCGGAGCACAGCGAGCACTGGGCCCGATTCATCAGGATTGCAGTCGCAAAGACGCACACAATCGGTCGATTGTTGCATTCTGCGCATGCATCGCAGTGCGTGTACTAGCAATTGCAAACAGAATTGCATAGGCTACGCAGACCCAGAGCAGAGTGAATGACAGGAAGTGCCGTTTGTGGGTGGTGACTGGGGGGTGGTCGGGCGAACACAGGCATGCCAGTACGTTTTAACCCTGTTGCAGGGGCGTGCATAAATTATCCACTGCGATACCAGATGCCGCCTGAGGCGTCATAGCGTGCGCATAAGTAAGCAATTCCTGAGTGAGGTCTGGGATACTCTAACTGTCCAATGTTACTCGATGTTACCGATTGTTTCACTATATCAAGTATATGGGTGTGAGTGGGCATCCTTAGGTCAGGCAGCGTACGCAATGTGAATGCAATCATTAAAATATCACCACTGATATTAGCAAAGCAGTTGCGTGCGTATAAGCAGAATAGCAAAATGTAGTGAATCAGGCCCACTGCTGAGGAGTTCCTGCACAAGTCAGGAAACTCCTCAGAGATACAGGTCACTGGGCAGCACAGCAGCCGTGTGTATACAGACACAGCATGTCTGGGCCAAGGCAGTCTCATAGCGTCCAGTTACCAGCCTGTCCTTCCTAGTGGTCGAAGCTCCATAGCAGGGAGGCCCACCGGGATTTACCCGGTTCCCAGCCAGGCCAGTCCAACCCTACTCCTTGGTCATGTACAAGTTGAGCAAATGGAAATCTATATAGTATTGAAAAACAAAAACCTCTCAAAATCGGTAAAACACTCAGTTACAGTTTCACCTCAGTCATCGATAGGGCGTATTACAAGACAATGGCTATATCAAAGGGGAAGATAAATTCAGTAAGGATCGCTATTGCTAAAGCGTACGCAGACGGACGATTGTTGCGTACTGTGCATGACATTTTCTAACATATCTTCACCCAAGGATTGACTGACACTAATAAACGGTTTAATCTGCATAATTATTGGAGCATACAGTTGGTTCTTCTCATATACAATTTGGAAAAAGATTGTGAACTTATTTGAGATCGTTCTTTCTTTTTATCCTATTTTATTATGAGTATTATTTTCCACATGTAGGCCATATATATGTGTTGAACATTTGCTTATTGATTGTCTTTTTAGAATATAACTATATTTACTATACACAGTGCAATGAATGTATATATCTATATAAAGTTGACGTATGTGTCTCTTGTGTCCGGGATAGGCCTATTGGCGCTATCATTTACTTTACTAAATAATTATAATTGTGGGAGGAAGGGGTCCATTCTGGACACTAATTAAAATTTTAGGAGGGGGCAGTTATGGGACATAATTGTGTGAGGAGGGAGCAGTCTCTAAATACTGCAGTATAGCTTAGTGGCCCTCGGGCTTCGATTAATTTTTTAATGTGGCCCACACGGTCTTAAAGGTTGAAGACCCCTGATGCAGTGTCTGGAATTTTCAGGATAAGTGGTTTATGGATAAACCATTCCACGACTGTAACAAAATTACCTCTTTTGATGTATATCCTGGAACTAGCCTCGCAACACTGTCCCAATTAATGGGCTGAGGGACACCCACCAGCGAATACAGAATCATATCCAAAACCATCTGGTTATTGTCGTAGGGGAAATTATTGTTTTCTGAATATCCTCGACTCATCTTGTCTGGTGGTAGCTTAAGATAATAAAAAACACATAAAGAACAATAAAAACTATTAGTATTACCTTATTTCTTTCATAATAATAATAATAATCATCATCATCATCAACAACAGTAGTATATAGTTTCCTACCAGAGGTTACCTGTGCAGAATAGCAGGCGCGGTGTTGCACGAAGCCTGATGGCACAATGCCCCTGCAGTGAGCCGGTGGAAGGATGTGAGGCTCAGTGCTTGGTGCTGCAGGCAGGAGAGGATGAACTGCTTCAGCCAATGAAATAAGCTCTGCCTCTGCAAGCTTGGTCTGTGAAAAAGGGCAGAAACTGTTTAATTCTAATTAGAGCTCATATATAATGTAGTGACAGGATGGCACTGCTGGTGTGACTGAATAACGCCAATGCTGCCAGACTTGTAAAACCCTTTAGTTGCCAACAGAGCTGCAATGCAGGAAACACAAGTACACATAGACGCCCGAAAGCTGCTGGATTGATTAAAATGGTAATTTGTTTTTCTATAGTTCAGCAGCCTTCAGTTGAAAAGCATCATAGTAAAAGAACCCATGCGTGAATGTGACAGTTTATTACTTTCATTTATGGTAAAGGTCTTCAATGCAGATGAAATTCACGCGACGCAATTCATTTACTCTGGGATGTGAATAAATATTAGGCTTACTCCGTACTGATGTACTCATCATGTATAAATAGCATCCAATGTATTTATGTTACAGTACCCTATACACTGGCGTAATGCAGGGGGTACGGCTGCTGGGGGCACGGCCGGCAGTTCGACTCCCGGCAGCGTCAGGCCGACAGTGGAACAGATCCCGGCAGCGGCAGCCCAACAGCGCTGGAACTCCCAATCATCCCTAGGTAAGTATTAACTAACCTAACCTACGCCCCTAACCCTAACCCTTCCTTAGGGGTGCCTAACCCTAATTCCCCCTCTAAGTGCCTAAACCTAAGCCCCCCCTTCCCCGCAGCCTACTCCTAAGTCCCGCGGGGTGCCTAACCCTAACCCTCCCTCCCCCTAGCCTAACCCTAACCTCCCGGGGGGGTGCCTAACCCTAAGTCCCCCCCGGAGGAGTCATAAACCAAAAGCCTCCCCCCCCCCCGCGCGCGGCTGTCCACTCGCGGCGCCCGGCATCCCTTCGATCGGGAACCGCCGGGCGCCGATTTCCCGGCATCGGGGAAATGAGCGGCGTCTACATCTAGACGCCGGTCATTTCACCCTCGCTGGGATATGACAGTCGGGTATAATGTCAGTATAATGTCAGCCGGCTTCCCGATTGCATCCCACGGCTGCTACCTACGGTAGTTACGCCAGTGTATATTGTATCAAAACTGTTTACATTACTATTAGGGCAAGGCTTTATTCCATCCTTTTATGTTTTCTCAATCCTATTGTGCTCATGTTCTTTGGAAAATATAGTGCAGTTGTATATTTGCGCAGTATTTGTATACACTGTTGCCTTGGTGATGGGATATCACTACTAGTACTATGTGAGCGTCTCGGTTTACTGACGTCACTAATGTTGGGCGGATGCACGATGGACACGCTCTCCTCCCCTCCCCTCCGGTGTTTTGCATGTGGTGGACTTGTTATAAAAGGTATGTACACTGTTTTCTTTGTTATCCTGAAGACAATGGGCCTGATTCAGAGCCGCACGCTATTTGCGCTCGCTCGTTCAGAAAAAGGGGCCGGCTATTTAAATTGAGCACTCGCTCTTTGTGGTCTGTTGACGCCTCTATGTCTATGTCGCTATTTTGTAAAGACGCCCCCTGGCCGCTCGCATCATACGTCATCTCCGCTATTTATTAGATTAATCGAGTACATCGAAAGGCATCTGAACTGCACGCAGTGCTTGTGGTAGGTTTATCCTACCGCAATCATGCGAACAGATCAGGCTAAGAAACAACCAAGTGACGTGGTCGATGACACTGCTTTGTTAATTATGCACCCCATTAAACCGCCCGTTTCGACCGTTTGGCACGCCTGCGTTCGGATATCCACTCCCCGTTTTCAAGCACCTTCCTCTGTTACCACCCACAAACGCCTCATCCTGTCACTCAAATTAGCAGGCACTCGCTATTTTGCGAGCGCTCGATTTCCGATCGCACTGACTTGTTGGCGCATGCGCATTACGACCCTGACGCATGCGCAGTTGTGCGAACATTGCTCGGAGCGAACGAGCGGCCACTTACGAGCGGCTCTGAATCAGGCCCAATATGAGAATATATGGAAACATTGATGCATTTCCGTTGTGCTTGAGATTTTTCTCTATGCCAGGAGTGCCGCAACTTTGCTAATTGCATAATATATATATATATATATATATTTACGTACAAAGGCAAATTCCATGCGTCCACCGCTGAATCACCCAATTTCAGCTGTTAACACTAAAATAAGATTCGACAAAGCCTCCGTCTATCACTCACAAAATTAATGTACTTCTTACTGTATGAGAGAGCGGAAAATCTCTGCTCCACAACAGACTGTGTAAAAAGGCTGCAGAAGCGTTATCAAACCTTGCAAAAAGAACATGTGGATGCAGGGGTGTAACTTGGGGTCCAAGCGCTCCTGGCAAACTAAGGGACTGGCGCCCCCCTCCAATGACTGCTTCTACTTGAAAAAATAAAATAACACACACTGGGGGTAGTTTAATTCAGACACCTGTAGAAATAGGGAGAATATGTATTTTTTTCTCTTTTTAATATATATATCTTTTATAGAACTTACTCTATTGCAAACCACTATTTACTAATGCCAAAATACACAGGAAAAGCTTGAAAACATAGCATTAAAAACAAACATGCATTATGGGTAAAATAATTTACATATATTCAAATTGGCCTGTACACTGCAATATGCTTTTTGAACTCTGCCATATAATTCACTGGTAAAACCGCCCACATGGGTCCATTGCTATCTCACACACAATAATAAAAACAGCCCATAAGGATTATATCTTAATCCTGACACCTGAGTATCCACAATCTATAAAGATCATGGTCAATTCCCCATACTTGGGAAAAGATAAATTTATTAGTACTTACACTGGGGGTAGTTCAACTTACACGCCTGTAGAAATAGGGAGACAATATATATATATATATATATATATATATATTTATATTTTTTCAGTTATAACACTTACTACATGCAAGCACTGTTTATTCATTTCTATATGTCAACAATACAGGAAAAGAGGGCATCAATAACAAATAACAAACATTGTGGGCAAGATAATTTGCATATATGCAAATTATCTTGCGAATAGAGCATTGTGGTTGATGTGGTGCTTACACTCTTTTCCTGCAAGGTTGACATATGGGAATTAGTGAGTGGTGATTGGTATGTGGTGGGTATTGTGGGAGAAGAGATATATTTGAAGAAAAAAAAAAATTAGTCTCTCTAATTTTAAATGTTTCTGATATAAAGGGACATATAAGAAGCCTGATACACATTAACAATCAATGGAGGACACTGATAAGAGCAGAGGAGACCGAAGGAAGCCAGGGAACATTAACTAATGACAGCCAGGGATCATTAACTAATGACAGCTGTCTGTGGCACACTGCGCAGAGCCAACAGGAGACCATCATTTGTTAATGATGTCGGGTGGCAACGGCGCCCCCCTCGGCCGGCGAGGGCCATCCCTGTGTGGATACACCCAGGGATGTGTTACCCATAGCAACTAATCAGATTCCAGCTGTCATTTATCTACTACTTTACATAAAATTATCGATAGCCATAGGTGCTGAAACGGAGAGGCCAGTCTGAAATAGGTCAGAGGAGCGGCGGCCGGACAGGACAGGGGCTATGCAAATAGGCTGCATGGCCCCCTCCTTTCCAACTTACTTGTTGCTGGGTCTGAATATCTTTGTTCTGGCCTGTTGTCACTCCTGGTCCTGGGTCTTTAACCTTAACTTAAAAGACTGCACATTACACCTCCACTACTGTGCAGTGCAGGGGCCATGCAGCCTATTACTAAAATGCACAACCCCTGCCTCCTGCTCCACTGTGGTACCGCCTCTGCCTCCCTGGTGGTCCCCCTCTCCTCTTCTTCCATGGTGGTGGCCTTCTCTTCCCCCGTGGTACCGCCTCTGCCTCCCTGGTGGTCCTGTTCACCTCCTCTTCTATCACTGTGACAACAGACCAGACTGAAGATATTCAGACCCAGCAACAGGCAATTTGGAAAAGATAGCAAGGTTGGAAAGAGACATTTTTGATGGGAGAGTAGTGTGAGGGAGGAGATCTGTGCAGCGAGTGGAGTGGGATATTCTGTGCTAGGGGGGAGATCATCTGCATTGGGGAAGATCTGTGCTAGGTGTGGTCTTCTGTCCTAGGAGGATGTTTGTGTGAGTGGTGTTCTTCTGTGCTAATGGGAGATATGTGGGAGGGGATCTTCTGTGCTAGGTAGAGATCTGTGTAAGGGATGAATCTGTGTGAGGGGTGAAGATCTGTGTTAGGTGGATCTGTGTCATATACCATGGCAAGACAGAGCACAGTAACAAGGCACAAGATAGTTATAGTGCATCAGCAAGGTCTCTCCCAGGTAAAGATTTCAAAGCAGACTGGGGTTTCAAAAGGTGCTGTTCAAGCTCTTTTGAAGAAACACAAAGAAATGGGCAACTCTGAGGACCGTAGACATGGTGATCGGCCAAGGAAACTTAGTGCATCAGATGTAAACACATCATGCTTACTTCCCTTCGAAAATGGAAGATGTTCAGTAGTGAAAATCAGCTCAGAACTGGCAGAAACCAGTGGGACCCAGGTACACCCATCTACTGTTGAGAAGTCTGGCCAGAAGTGGTCTTCATGGAAGAATTGTGGCCAAAAAGCCATATCTTCGACATGGAAACAAGGCCAAGCAACTCAACTATGCACAAAAATATAGGAACTGGGATGCAGAAAAATGGCAGCAGGTGCTCTGGACTGATGGAGTCAACATTTAAAATATTTGGCTGTAACAGAAGGCAGTTTGTTCGCCGAAGGGCTGGAGAGCGGTACAATAATGAGTGTCTGCAGGCAACAATGAAGCATGGTGGAGGTTCCTTGCAAGTTTGGGGCTGCATTTCTGCAAATGGAGTTGGGGATTTGAGCAGGATTAATGGTGTGCTCAATGCTGAGAAATACAGGCAGATATTTATCCATCATGCAATACCACCAGGGAGGCGTCTGATTGGCTCCAAATTTATTCTGCAGCAGGACAACGACCCCAAACATACAGCCAATGACATTAAGAACTAGCTTCAGCATAAAAGAGAACAAGGAGTCCTGGAAGTGATGATATGGCCCCCACGGGATGTAGTTAGCAGAGCGGCGGATGGATAAGTGTCCAAATACTGACACCTATTTTAATCCCAACACCGGAATACAGACAGACGCCAACCAGAATGAGGCAAGTCGGGGCGGCCTTAGCTGTTAGCCACAGGGGAGGGGGGAGGGTTAGGTTTTTAGGAAGCATAGTGGGGATAGTGCTAGGTTTTGGGGGGGAGGCTAGTGTTAGGCACCACTGGGGGGGGGTTAGGCACTAAGTGGGGAGACTTAGGTTTAGGCATTAACGGGGAAGGTTAGAGTGCGGGGTGGGGAGGGTTATGGTTAGGCTACAAGAAGGGAAGGTTAGGGTGAGAATGGGTTGGGTAGGTATACTTACGCAACCCCTGTCAGAATACCGACCATCGGGATGTAGCTGTCATTATGTTGACAGGAGGCATCACGACTGCCGGTATTACATACCCATTCCGGCACCCGCAGAGCCCTGATCTCAACATCATCGAGTCTGTCTGGGATTCCATGAAGAGACAGAAGGATTAGAGCAAGCCTATATCCACAGAAGGTTAGTTCTCCAAGATGTTTGGAACAAACTCCCTGCCAAGTTCCTTCAAAAACTGTGTGAAAGTGTACCTAGAAGAATTGATGTGGTTTTGAAGGCAAAGGGTGGTCACAGAAAATAGTAACACTTCTATTTTTTAAAGCATTCTTACTTTGCAGCATTTTTTCCACACCTGCCTAAAACCTATATATATTGTGATAGGAACACTGGTAAAGTGGTCAGTGGTAGATACATTTGTCCTAGGTTTTTGACCTATGTGTTCTAAAAAACCCCAGGAGAAAAGTCTGCAGTGAAGCGGATTTGAGTGTCAGCATTTTGAAAAGCCGGTTTTGGGTCTTGGGGGTGTGGATGTGAGGAGAGGGAGGGCTCCATCCACAGGCCACTCCAGGTTTTGGCCTGTTAGCAGGCTCATTAGGGTCTGCACCTGGAACTAATATAGGCTGTGTGTGATTGTAAGCTAGTGTCTCATACCTGGGAGAGCAAGCAGACTGGCTGGCTCAGAGACACTTGGTGAAAACTACCTGTAAGTCTTGTGCATACGCTTGTGTTGATGGTGGAGGCAGTAGGCCCCACTATTTCTTTAGAGAGGGAACCTCTTGTCTAGTTAGCACCCAGATGGGCTAGCGTTTACTTTTATGTTTTGTTTTCCTTTAATGTTGCACAATAAAGACTGGTACCGACCAGCTAGTACGAGACCCCAGACTGGTGTACTATTTTTCCGGCTGCAGTGTGTGTGAAGAGGGAGTCCATCTACCCCCGGAGAGGGACCCCTAATCCGGTCGTGTTACTATATATATACAGAACATAAGAGATGGCACTCTAATGGAGTTAACAGCAGGGGGGTGCCTGGTACAGAAAAAAATCATATAAACACTCTGCCACTAATAAAGCTGACAGCCTGTAGTGTAGAAAAAAACAGCAGTCACGTTTAGATGAAGAATCCACAGGTTTATTCACATGTACAAGAAAAGAACATGCAGCATCAGCTATCAGTAGCCCGACTATCGTTTCAACTGTCTCCCCTGAGGAAAACTGGGAGACTGTTTTTTTTCTACACTACAGGCAGTCAGCTTGTTTAGTGGCAGAGTGTGTGTGTATCTATATATATATATATATATATATATATATATATATGTATATGTATATATATATATATACATACACATACAAACTGTATATACATACAGTATGGCTGCCAAGAACAGAAAAATGTTGGGAACCACTGGGGTAGTAGGTTGAGCTTTGTTGTAAAGATTGTGGAAATAATATGTACACTAATCAGCAGCAATAGTCCGTTCTATTGAAAGCGCTGCAGAAACTTCATGTGCTATATAAATAATTGTTAATTACGAATAAATAAATTCATTGAAATACAGAAAGAGCTGGTTTCTCCATCTTGCCTGCAGTGATGTCACTATGGTCAGGTGGGGGTCACCCATTATGACATCATAATGGCATATGGGCAGGTATAAAACACCAGAGCACAGGACCATCAGTGGCATTTCTTCAGTTCCAGAACTGGCTGCTGGAATTTGCCTTTGTTGTTTCAAAACAATTGTTTTTAAAGCAAAATGAGTAGGAGAGAATTATAGAGGCTTATGGAGGATCACAGAGGATGGAGTGGATATGATGATCTAGGTAAGTAAAATGTGTGGGGCAATATAATCAAACTAAGACATGTCATTCTGTGTGTCACATGGATGGTAGTTAGAGTTATCTGCACATTAGCTTAGCTTTATATAATATAGTGGTGTACAGGAAAGTTAGCAAATTTTAGATGGTAATGTGCGCAGCCAAACATCACAGTGATGTCTGGTATCGCATCATACGGAACCAAATTTCTCCTTAACACTATTAACAGGTAATAAATCAAATTATTATTGCTACAGCTCATGTTCTTGATCAACATTAATTTATTTTTCCATGTTATCTATGGGTAATTATTATAGTTACAATATAACATATATTTTTAGACGAATCTGTTCCGATCACAAATCAGATCGCAGAAGACATCTTGCAGGAGACATAGAACACGATAATAGACAGAGAAGGGACTCGTAGAACACTGAGCTCTCGAAGGAGAGTAAGAGAGGAGAGTATTCCATCTCGGAGTCCTCTACGTACTCAGGGATCAGAGAATACTGTACCACCGAGACCAAATGACATCACAGGTCCAAGACAGCCACCCCATCAGCAACAGTACTTTATCCAAGTAAGACAAAGAGACAGACTGCCACGTCACCAATACGCAGGAGGTGAAACAACTGACTCCTGCGTAATCTGCATTATGGGCTATGAATATGGCGAGGAATTATCTAAGCTGCCCTGTGCGCATACGTTCCATCACTCATGCCTTGCATGGTGGATAATGAGAAACCCCAACTGCCCTTTGTGCCGCCGCTCATATTTTCTCCAACGCACATCGGGACCCAGCTGTCTGATGTCATAACTGTTTTCCATCACCTATATGCGAACCCGGCTGTCCAATGCCCAAAGTACTTTACACCACGCATATGGAGACCCATAAAATATATATTAAAATAATTTTTTTGCCTTGGCCACCAGCTCCTTTATTTATTTTTCTTACATGCTACACCACATATGCCTTCTTCTTCCTACTTCCGTTCTTATATCTTTCCTTTTCTTTCTTCTCTCTGATTGGGGCTCAGGCTAGCCGGGTTGGCACTGATTCCTCTTTGCCGATCCTTTTGTTGAATTTCTCTCTTGGATGAGACGTTATAATGTTGTAGTTTTTAGTCGAATTCGCCACTGACTGTACCTCCCTAAACAAGAGGAGGGGAGCAGAGCACGCTGCCTATCTATCATCGGTTTATACTGCGGGCTGGAAGAAACATCATTGGCTGTAGCAGCGGTTGTGCCACCCCCAGGGCAACAAGACCGCCTGCACCGACCTCGCTACGGCCCTGCATGGCAGAGTGGATGATACGTTCCTCTGCTGTTAATCTGCTTCTCTCAGTGAAACTGTGTTTAAATAATGTTTCTCATCAGCATCTTCAGTGCTGACAGCAGGCAGCATCTTGTCATGTGGTAGAGTTAGCACCTATCTTAAAAAGACACTTGGGAAGACCTGGTGACATTCCCCGTACATGGTTTAGGACCAATATAGATTCTGTTCCTTCTAAAATATAAGGACGCATGAGATGTAATGCCGCTACATCATCCATTCAACCTTACACCTTAATAGGTGTGCACAGGAAAATGCATGATATTAGGCCACCGTACTTGTGCAAGTTATGTGTGCAATGCAATGGACAAAACTCGCATCTTGTAAACACATCGCATGTAAAACCAGCCGGAATCTGGTCCTCGGAAAGTCGGCACCCCAACAATAAATTGGGGTCCCCCCTCCAGAGGACCAGAGAATCTACCAGCCCTGTATTGAAAGCCTAGGGCTATTCCCCACACCCCTGAAGGTAGTGGGTGCAGGGTTAATGGTTTAAAAATAGATTTTAATATTGTTCTTACCAGTGGGACTACAGGTCACAGCCAGCCTGCCCCAGAATGCTAGCACTTGTGGAACAACAAGTGCCAGCATGCCCGGATATTAAGGGCCTACTGTCACCTGTAGTCCTCCTGTGAAGAAAATGTTACAATAACGACAGGACACACACACCAAGGGGCAGACCCCAGTAATTAACATTCTTACTCGCGGAGGGAGCTGGGTCATTTCATCACTATTCCGGCACAGAGACAACTGATATGAAAATCACTTGTCTCCACAAATAATTTTACCGCTACTTTCATATCAGTGAAAATTAGCACTGCCGAGGCTGACTATAACTATTCACACGGGCGCGCAATGGCCTCTTTACAACCCGGGACTCTTTTCCATAGGGAAGGAGCGGAGGTGCAGGAGCAAACGCTATCTGAAGATGGCGAATATTCCCGCAGTCAAGCTCCGAAAATATAGTACTGTAATTTCGGAGCTTAATAAATTTAGGTCCCCGTACTAATGCATGAGGGCAGCAGGACAGATCGGAACTTAAAAGTAAGCAGGAGATATCAGTGATATCTCCTGTGTTACCTTTATGAGGAAAGGTCCCAATACTTAATTTCTACTTCTAATGTTGATTTTCACTTACTTTTGTAGAAATTAAGTGATGATAAATATGGCCCAAGATGGTTTAATCCTTTATTCATTTTATGAAATAAAAAAAAACACAAATACACACTTTATACTTACCACCTACTTGGCTGTGCTCAGTCCCTTTCTTTCAATGACATAGGACCTGATTCAGAGCCGCTCGCAAGTGGCCCGATGGCAAAGTGACACCATGGCAGGCGCTCGCTCGGGAAGGCATTAGCCCGCCCACTTTGGCTATGTTAATTATGCACGCCTTTAAAACGGCATTGAAACACTCAGGCACGCCTGCGTTCGCACCTCCACTCCCCTGTTATTAGTGTCCTGCCCCTGTTACCACCTACAAACGGCCTCCCCTGTCACTCATTTCACTGGGCAGTCTTTGAATAGCAATCGCTTATTGGCTAAGAGACAGACGTTTTTTATGGAAAGGTTTGCTCTCAGCCTATCAGTGGATGTTGCCATGAGTGCCTTGGGCTATTGGTCCAGTACCAAATCAATTTTTATTTTTTTTTAATAATTTTATTGGAATTTTCAGGGTACAACAAGTAAAACACATCTGCTTATACATTGGCATAGAAGAGTCAAATGACACAAAAAGAAACAATATTCCTAGCCATATGAGAAATAACAAGAACCCAGATAGGCTTCGCAATTATAGAATGAATCAAGCCCCGTTTATTTTATAGGTGATAAGCAATATCACTATCAGAAACGAAAAGGAAGAAAGAAAGACAAAGGGGAACAAAGAGGGGGGGACGCGAGGGAGTGTTAGTAAGGAACAGCAGGGGGGGTAAGGGGCAGGAAGGGAAGAGTTGGCATGGGGAGTCACCTCCGAGAGGTCATATTAGGCTAGGAATGCCTCTCCTGATAGGCTAGCCACGGAGCCCAAGTCTCCGAAAACTTAGAAACATTTTCATGAAGTTGACTAGTGATATATTCTAGGTTATATGTAAGCCAGATCGAGCCCTGCAGGGTAGCCATGGACGGACAGTCCAGTTTTTTCCAAGACGATGCAATCGCACAATTAGCGGCATTGAGAATGTGCCTAACAAGGGATTGGGTGAGTCTGTCACCGCTACCGTCAGGTCGCAGGAGGAGAGAAAAGGATAAGCACGGGGGAATGGAGACATTTGTGACCTGTAGAATCAACCGATGCACTCTCTCCCAATAGCCTTTAATTTTAGGGCAATGCCACCAAATGTGAGCCAGGGTCCCCTCTCCTCCACAGCCCCTCCAGCACCTATCTGAGGACTGAGGGAAAATAGCCCGAATTCGTGTAGGGACCAGATACCACCTGTACATTCTCTTGTATGTGTTTTCCTTAAATCTGACACATATGGAAGACTTCGCCGTCAGCTCGCGGATCTTGATCCAATGTTTAGGATCCAAGGACACTCCCATGTCTCTCTCCCAGGCTGTTTCGTGTGGCTCCTTTAGGGGATGATTATGACCTAAGAGTAGGTTATAGAAAGTGGAGATAGGCCCTTTAGAGCCGGAGTGGAGTAAACAGAGGGACTCTAAAAGAGAATAAGATGGGTGTGACCCTGAACCGATTACTGTGGTAAAAAGATGACACAGTTGAAGATATTGGTAGAAGTATCTTGTCGGAATTCCCAATCTGTCTTGTAGATTGGAGAACTCGGGAAACGAGCAAACAGGAGCAATATCTCTCAAAAATTTTACATTATTGGCCATCCAAGGAGTGAAAGATTTAGGATCAAGTCCAGGCCCAAAGTCCCTATTATTCCATTAAGGAGTCATAGCAGGACGACTCTGAATCAAGGCAAACGTTCTATCATTGCCATTTAAAATACTGAACGGAGAAGAAGCAAAGCCGTTGGCCAGGACCAAAGCAGAGGGATTAAAATCTAGAGAGGCGACACCATTTATAAAGTTGCCACTGAAACTAAATGCTTGAAGAGTGGATCTCAAGAAGGTCCAATCAACCCTGTCAAAGGCCTTCTCAGCATCTAAGGCCACCACCAGGGCAGAAACCGACTTGGTATTGACAAAATTAATGAGGTCGATGACCTTCCGGGTATTATCAAAGGCCTGTCGGCCGGGAATAAATCCCACTTGATCACGGTGGACCAGGGAGGGAATAACCAGAGCGCGACGAGAGGCCAGGAGCTTAGCAAAAATTTTCAGATCAACATTCAGAAGGGATATTGGTCTGTAGCTAGCGCACGAGTCGGGGTCTCTACCTTCTTTATGGATAACCACTATTTCAGCCCTGGTGGTGGCCTCGTCAAACTTCCGACCTGTTAGTATAGAATTATAAAGGTTTAACAACAGAGGGGAGAGGGAGGGAAGAAATTTCTTATAGAAGGACGCAGGAAACCCATCCGGACCAGGGGCAGAAGAGGACTTCATAGACTTAACCACTAGTTCCAGTTCATCATAAGTGAAGTCTTCATTGAGGGCAGATAACTGTGACGGGGATAAACGAGGCAATTTACAAGAAGCAAGATAGGTACTAGTGGCTGTAGAGAGAGAAGAGGGAGATCTCGATCTTGAAGAGAATAAAGCGAAGAGTAAAAATCCCTAAAAATATTATCAATGGATTTTGGATCATATTGAGGCCAACCTGCAGGGTCAAGAATTTTTAGGATCCTATTCTTGGTGCGCTTAGTTTGAAGCTTACGAGCTAAAATCCTTGCTCGTAAAATCCCTGCCTTATCTCCATGCTCGTAGAATCTTTGTTGTAGCCATTTGAGAGTACGGGACGCCTTTGATGAGAGAAGTTGGCTCAGTTGGGCTCTACAAGAACGAAGTTGGCGAAGAATTTATCTTTAGGGAACCTCTGGCACTTCTCAGTCAAGACCGAGATTTTAGCTTCTAAGCTATAAATTTCCTTTCTTTCCACTTTTCTACAGGTGGAAGAGATTTGAAGGAAATGGCCCCGGAGTGAAGCTTTTAGTGCTTCCCAATTAATCGCATGTGAAGTGTTGTCAGGGTCATTATGTTGATTAAAATCAGTGATTGCCTGAAGGATTTGGGTATGAACATCTGAGCGTAGGAAAAGTAAGAAAGTCGTCCATTCTCCACTTAAACTGATGGGGACAAATGGAGGGGAACTCTAGATCCAGCAAAACCGCCGAGCGATCGGACCAGGAGACCGGGGAGATCTCCGAACCCTGTAGAATGGGAGTTGTGGAATGATCCACCAAAAAGAGATCTATTCGAGAGAAAACCTTATGTGAGTGAGAGTAATGCGAGTATTCGCGAGCTGACGGATACAGAACCCTCCAAGAGTCATACAGGTTGTATAATTTAAGGAGCGAGGCTAATTTATTTGATTCCCTAAGTTGAGTAGGAGAGGATCCAGTGGGACCTCTCCATATGAGAGGAGAGGATCGCGTTAAAATCTCCACCAATTATTACTCTGCCTCTCGCAATTTTAAACAGCTTAGAAAAGACCATGGAGGCATTGGGAGCATAAATATTTGCAATCGTCACTGGGACGCTACCACTAGAACCTACAAGGAAGAGATAGCGACCCTGGGGGTCAATGTGCGAGGTTTCTACAATGAATGGGGAGGACTGATGAATGAGGATAGCAACTCCTTTGGATTTATGGTCAGTACACACAAAATAGGCGTGAGGAAAAGTTTTATTCATTAACTGTGGATAAGTTTTCAAAAAGTGAGTCTCCTGTAGCAGTGCTATATGAATGCGTCATCGCTTAAGATACTGAAGGGCCATAGAGCGCTTATGGGGAGAGTTTAGGCTGTTTACATTAAGGGAAATTAGTTTCAGGGACATTGGGAAAGTCTCAGACGGAGCTCATATATTGTGATTGCCCACTCGGGAGACACCCATAGCCAACTGGGGAGAAACAGTAGAGTGAAAGGGACAAAGGGAAGGTTGTTAGTAAAGGATAGAGGGTAGAAAGGGAACTGCGTCTGATCCACAGGCCAAAGTAGTTGCACCATAGAAACAGCACATCCTGTGCACTTGGGGTTCAAGGGGGTAGACCAGAGAGCGTAAACAGACAAGAAACAATGCAAACAAAACATATCTGTACAATATTTTGATATTATATAGAGAGAAAGAAATAAACAAGTAGTAGAGAGAAAGAGAGAAAGTAATCGAGGAGAACCATTAGAAACAAATATATTAAATGTCGTAAGAGGAAAAGGCTCCTTTACGACCAATCACACCAGTGCGAAGAGAAAAAGAAAAGAAAAAAGGAGGAACAGCTGAGAAGAAAACAAAAAAAACAAACAAGCCAAATCAAATTATTTAGAGTCAATGATATGAGCCAGAGGTTCCCAAACTCTGTCCTCAAGACACCATAACAGTCCAGGATTTAAGAATAACTGTGCTTGGTCACAGGTGACTTGATTAGTACAATCAATTTTATTTAACCATCTGTGCTCAATTATGTACATCATTAAAACCTGGACCATTAGGGTGCCTTGAGAGTTTGGGAACCTCTGCGATAGGCAAACCAGTGGTGGTGGCAGCCAACCATCAAAACTTGTTGACAAACAGAAGCACAACTCAGTCCACCACTACATTACTGAACCCAAGAATGACAGGTAAGAGCAATTTACCTAATTTAATATGTTTGCTAAATTTCTCTCTAAGAAACTTTAATCCCTATTTAACAAGGAAGCATAACCCTTTTAGCGCTTGCTAAAGGGGTTATGCCACCCTTTCAGGATTTAACAAACAGCAGTAACCTAAGATTGCAGCTGTCAAGCATCGCTCTCACCATCTTTTAGATGGTGAGAGCGATGCGCACCCCATTTCTGGCAATGGAAACCCAGTGGTGCCTTTACGGCAACAGCGAAGCCTTCCAGGCACTGCCGGGTCCCCGTGTCATGCACATCCACAGACGGACCGTTGCGCATGCGCATTACATCGGCGCCTGGTGCAGGCAGTGTTAGGCTAGCAGCAGCCAAGCGGAGGACCTCGCCGAGGAGGAGGACTTTGCGGGACCTCGCTGTAAGTATTGGTAAGTACCAGTGGAGTTTTCGTTAGTTTCACAGTTATACTAAATGAAAAACTGTCGGTATTTGCTTTCGTTGTTAAATAGGGGCCTTTGGGTCTAGGGTGCCGTGAAAAAAATGCTGATACTCTAGGGTGCCGTGATTTAAGACAGTTTGGAACCACTCTGTTAACAGCCTACTAACAGGTTAATAAGTCAATTACAAAGATGCATATTATATTCTGCCTCTTTAGCAGGGTCGGATTAATAAAGGAGTGGGTGGAGCAGCAAGCCCACCACCAACAGGACCCGTGGAGGCAGGAAAATGTTTTTACCGTCATCCAAAGTCCTGCCCATTAAAACCCTACAGGGCTGCCACCACACTTTACCATGCCTATCCGCCCATATGGACAAGAGGTGTGGGAATTCCAAGCAATAATATAAATGGCAGTGGAAAGCTTCATAACCCCTCCTTGCACCACATAGTGGGCCTGATTCAGAGCCGCTCGTAAGCGGCCGCTCGTTCACTCCGAGCGATGTTTGCCCAACTGCGCATGCGTATGGATCGTTATACGCATGCGTGAACCAGTCAGTGCGGTCGAAATTCAAGTGCTCGCAAAATAGCGAATGCCTGATAATTTGAGTGTCAGAAAGAGGCGTATGTGGGTGGTAACAGGGGAAGGTGCTTGAAAACGGGGAGTGGAGATCCGATCGCAGGCGTGCTTAAAGGTCAAAACGGGCGTTTTATGGGTGTGTATAATTAAAACAGCAGCGTCATTGAGCACGTCACTGGGTAATTTTATAGTCAGAACTGCTCGCAAAATTGTGGTAGCAAAAACCAACCACAAGAATAGCGAGCAGCTCATACCCTGGTCGATGTACTCGATTAATCTAATAAATAGCGGACATGACGTAGGATGCGAGCGGCCAGGGGGCGTAGTTTCCCAAAAAACGACCGCAAGTTTTGTTCGCTCGTTCAGACCTAGAGGCGTGAACAGACCACAAAGAGCGAACGGTTCATTTGAATAGCCACCCCTTTTTTTTGAACAAACGACTGCAAATAGCGACCGGCTCTGAATCAGGCCCAGTGTCTCCTCCACACCATGTGACATCATGCCATATGAAGATACATGAGTTGGGTATGGGATGTCGGCGCTCGGGATCCCAGAGGTCAGAAGCCCAAAGCCAGCATCCCAACAGGGTTAGGATACCAACACTTGTCGGTCAGTATCTTAACCATTCCCCTCTCCCTAACCCTAACCCTCCTTTCCTGGTGCCTAAACTTAACCAGCTCCTCCCCGTACCTTAAACCTAACCCTCCCGCCTTAGTGCCTAACCCTAACCCCGTTACTTACCTTCGTAAGTCTTATTAAATGCATTGAAAATACTGGAAACCATAGTAAATGCATTGAAAATGTCGGAAACAAAACCGGAAACCATAGTAAAAGTATTGAAAAAGCTGGAAAACATATTAAATGCATTGAAAAAACTGGAAACCATGTAAGATGTATAGAAAAAGCCGGAAACCATGTAGAGCGTATTGAAAGCCGGAAACCATAGTAAATGCATTGAAAATACTGGAAACCATAGTAAATGCATTGAAAATGTCGGAAACAAAACCGGAAACCATAGTAAAAGTATTGAAAAAGCTGGAAAACATATTAAATGCATTGAAAAAACTGGAAACCATGTAAGATGTATAGAAAAAGCCGGAAACCATGTAGAGCGTATTGAAAGCCGGAAACCATAGTGAATGTATTGAAAATGCTGTAAACCATGTAGAGTGTATTGAAAGCCTGAAACCATAGTAAATGTATTGAAAATGCTGTAAACCATGTAGAGCGCATTGAAAAATATTCATTTGAATGCTGTACAGACGATATGTCTGTGAACCACTTCATTCACATACATATTGCGTCGGCTGTGCAGAACAGCCGATGGCAGATATATCTGCAGATCTATCTGCACATTGTGCTGTGTTTACAGGCGGGGAGCGCAACGCGACCCCCGGCCAGCGGGACCCTTGGCAGATGATGGTTGTTTAGTGTGTATGAACAACCATCATCTGCAGATATATCTGTTAGGTATGTACTCAGGTCACTGGCTACTCTGACACTAACATAATACATTGTATAAATAAATACAATTAAAGCTGGGTACACACCTAAAAGATATTTCTGCATATGATGGTTGTTTATACACAATGAACAACCATCACTGGTCCCGGTGGCCATGGGTAGCGTCGTGGTGTCAGCTTCCTCTGCAGCAAGTGGACGGAAGGACGGCCAACATATCTGCCAGTGTGTACCCAGCATTAGTTTCACTGTTCTATAGCTCCTCTGTTTGATACAAGTTAAATTGATGTAACATTGTTTGTCCATTCTGTACACGATATTTGAGTGTGAGCACTGTAAGTGCCTCCATAACTGTACAGCAGTGATTTTCAACCTTTTCAACTTGAGGCACTCTACACAAGATTTTAAAATTGCAAAGGCACATTATCCGGCGATGCGGTGTACATCACCAATGAAAAAACATACACATTGGCTCCCACATAAAAAACATGCCAACTCTCCCTCATTGTCAGGGAGACTCCCTGAAATAGCAGCAATCTCCCTGCCTCCCTGAAGAGTCTACCAATCTCTCTGATTTCACCTTACCCCCCTTATGACACTGTTATATAAAAGAAAAAACAGAGATATATACATCCAAATGGGATAATTAGTATAATTCCCTGCATTGGGTATAAGGCACAATGGGCCCGATTCAGACCCGCTCGCAAGCGGGTCGATGGTGGCCAATGTAGTGTGTGTTATTCCTGTAGAGGCCAATGTAGTGTGTGTTATTCCTGTGGAGGCCAATGTAGTGTGTGTGCGTTATTCCTGTGGAGGCCAATGTAGTGTGTGTGTTATTCCTGTGGAGGCCAATGTAGTGTGTGTGTTATTCCTGTGGAGGCCAATGTAGTGTGTGTGTTATTCCTGTGGAGGCCAATGTAGTGTGTGTGTTATTCTTGTGGAGGCCAATGTAGTTTGTTTTATTCCTGTGATTTGTTTTATTCACTAGTGATGTCAGTAGGTGGACTTCCTGCTCTAATAGTGCAGGAAGTCCACTGGGGCTTGCGGCAACGAGACCCTACCGCAAGGGTCTCGTCGCAAGCCCAATGGTTGCGATGGTCTTGACCATCGCGACCATCATCATGGCCGCTCGCATAAGCTGTGGGTGGTAACCCACAGCTATGCAAGCGACCAAGAGGCCGCAACAAAAAAAAAAAAAAACACACGCCCTGATTCAGAGCGAGCGCACGCTTTTTGGAAGCGGCTCTGAATCAGGCCCAATGATCCCTATGGTTACATGTATTTTCTGAGAAGTATCAGTGTATTTTCATCAACAAGTAGATCTTACTAACTGCTTTGGGGCTCATTTACATGTGGATGTAAATCAATGTTATGACACGCCTCTCAGATGTAGCAGGACACGCCCACTTTACCACCGCACTCATAGGTGGTGCTTTCACAATCTCCCTGAAATGCTTTTTCAACAGTAGCAAATATGACATACACGCACATTGGCCTCCACTTGAATAAAACACACTACATTGGCCTCCACAGGAATAACACACACTACATTGGCCTCCACAGGAATAACACAAACTACATTGGCCTCCACAGGAATAACACACACACACACACACACACTACATTGGCCTCCACTTGAATAAAACACACTACATTGGCCTCCACAGGAATAAAACACACTACATTGGCCTCCACAGGAATAAAACAAACTACATTGGCCTCCACAGGAATAACACACACACTACATTGGCCTCCACAGAAATAACACACACACACTACATTGGCCTCCACAGGAATAAAACAAACTACATTGGCCTCCACAGGAATAACACACACATTACATTGTCCTCCACAGGAATAAACACACACTACATTGGCCTCCACAGGAATAACACACACACACACTACATTGGCCTCCACAGGAATAAACACACACTATATTGGCCTCCACAGGAATAACACACACACACTACATTGGCCTCCACTTGAATAAAACAAACTACATTGGCCTCCACAGGAATAAAACACACACACTACATTGGCCTCCACAGGAATAACACACACACACTACATTGGCCTCCACAGGAATAACACACACACACCATTGGCCTCCACAGGAATAAACACACACTACATTGGCCTCCACAGGAATAAAACAAACTACATTGGCCTCCACAGGAATAACACACACACACTACATTGGCCTCCACAGGAATAACACACACACTACATTGGCCTCCACAGGAATAACACACACACACACACACACTACATTGGCCTCCACAGGAATAACACACACACACTACATTGGCCTCCACAGGAATAACACACACACACTACATTGGCCTCCACAGGAATAAACACACACTACATTGGCCTCCACAGGAATAACACACACACACTACATTGGCCTCCACTTGAATAAAACACACACACTACATTGGCCTCCACAGGAATAACACACACACCCACTGCATTGGCCTCCACAGGAATAACACACACACTACATTGGCCTCCACAGAAATAACACACACACTACATTGGCCTCCACAGGAATAACACACACACCATTGGCCTCCACAGGAATAACACACACACACCATTGGCCTCCACAGGAATAACACACACACACACACACACTACATTGGCCTCCACAGGAATAAAACACACTACATTGGCCTCCACAGGAATAACACACACACCATTGGCCTCCACAGGAATAAACACACACTACATTGGCCTCCACAGGAATAACACACACACACTACATTGGCCTCCACAGGAATAAACACACACTACATTGGCCTCCACAGGAATAACACACACACACTACATTGGCCTCCACAGGAATAACACACACACACTACATTGGCCTCCACAGGAATAACACACACACTACATTGGCCTCCACAGGAATAACACACACTACATTGGCCTCCACAGGAATAACACACACACACTACATTGGCCTCCACAGGAATAACACACACACTACATTGGCCTCCACATGAATAACACACACTACATTGGCCTCCACAGGAATAACACACACACACTACATTGGCCTCCACAGGAATAACACACACACACTGCATTGGCCTCCACAGGAATAACACACACACTACTTTGGCCTCCACAGGAATAACACACACACACTGCATTGGCCTCCACAGGAATAACACACACTCTACTTTGGCCTCCACAGGAATAACACACACACTACATTGGCCTCCACAGAAATAACACACACACTACATTGGCCTCCACAGGAATAACACACACACACTACATTGGCCTCCACTTGAATAAAACACACTACATTGGCCTCCACAGGAATAACACACACACTACATTGGCCTCGACAGGAATAACACACACACACACACTACATTGGCCTCGACAGGAATAACACACACACACACACTACATTGGCCTCCACAGGAATAACACACACTACATTGGCTTCCACAGGAATAACACACACTACATTGGCCTTAACAGGAATAACACACACTACATTGGCCTCCACAGGAATAAAACACACTACATTGGCCTCCACAGGAATAACACACACTACAGTACAAGTGCGCTGAGCTGACCGCTGCGGCACAATAGTTGAGAAATGCTGCTGTACAGTATGTCTAGTGGCTGGACATCGCTCTGTCACAGCTGCTCCCCTCCACATGTAAGAGCACCATACACACTGTGAGCGCAGGTTTCCTCACAATCAGAAGCAGCTACCAATCATCATCAGATCATATTTTTCATTTAACATGTCAACAGCTGATTTTAAGGTTTGGGTTAGATTAGGATTAGGCTGCGGTTAGCGTTACGCAAAATGGATGCAAAGTCACATTGTCGACATGCTGAATGTAAACATTGATAATGTAGACATTATGTCGGTGTCAATATTCTATTAATCAGTTTTTTTTATACCACATCCCCAAGTGTGGTATATTTATTTAACTCCGAATCAGGTCCACAGCATATAGAGATAACATACATACATAATTTCCCTAAAATATGCAGCATGTAAATATACTACTAATGAACCAACATCAATTAATGAATTGTGCATTATTAAGTTACATATTTTGCAGATAGCACTAGTCATGTACTCTGTATGGTGCACTGTCATGATTATAAAGCTAGACTAGCTTCACAATATTTCCTCACATTTACATGAACCAGTTCCATCACTAAGAATACAAATGTGTCTTATTGTCATAATGATAATACAAGGATATACAATAGCTCCACTTCAACTATATTCTAATAAAAATATGGAATATTATGGCACATGTAAGTGAATGGAGCTTGATAGTGTCACAATAAGAGCCGTAGAAGAGTGGGTATGGTTTACTTCCACATACCTTCAGAATGCTGTGCACCTTTCTCTGGGTGGTGCTTTGTCATGGCTATAAACTGCATGTAGGCACACTCTTCACACTTAAGCCACATACACACTTAACGATATGCACCATGAGCGATATCATTAATACCCCTTTCCCACCTAAATTCCGGGTCTGACCCGGAGTTGGAACAAAGTTTCTATCCGGATCAGACCCGGAATTTTGCCGGCGCTGACTCGGGATATTCCCGAGTCAGCGCCGCTCACACCGCAGTCGGGTCTGCATAAACCCGGCTTTTGCGGAGTGAAAGTGGACGCTTGGAGATGACGTAATCTCCAAGCGCCACTGAAGCCGGACCAATCGGCCGGCTAGCAGCGCACTCCAGGTCATCGTGACCCGGAGTGCGCTGTTCCCATGGGAGGTTTTCACGGGCTACGCCCGTGTTAAACCCTGCTAGTTACCAGGGTTGGATTGCCGGGTCACTCGACCCGGCGATCCAACCCTCTGCCCTTTTACACCAGGGAGCTGCCCGGGTTAACCCTTCAAAAACCCGGGTTTTAGCTCCGGTGTAAAAGGGGTATAAGTGTTCCCCTTGTAATGCCAGGCTCAATGTCATTAACGACACTGAGCATACACACTGAAAGACATCATTAACAATCCACGGGAGAGCGCATCGTCAACAATGTCATGTATACACACTGGACGATATTGAACGCAATAAACAGTAACGTTATCGTTCATATCATCCAACTTATTGTCTAGTGTATACGGCATAAGGGGCCAATCCAATTAGCCGCAAAGGGTACGAGTTGCCATTGCCACGGCGTTAAAACAACGGCGACGGCACCGCATCTTGCGCCCTCGCAGTCTGCTCCCAGCCCAAATTTGTTTAGTTTTGAGCAAATTCAGGCGCCGTAAAGTGCAGCTATTGGATTGTATAATCACTTTGGGGTCAATCCAATTAGACACAATACATATATATATATATATATATATATATATATATATACACACATACACACACATATACATACTCACACGCATACAGACACAATACTAGATAGCGTTGCCTTTTTCCTATATTAAACTAATTCGTTAGTCTAATTATAGAATATGCCATGCTGTATAATGCCTATCAGGTGTATTGTATGGATGCATAAGGCATGCATTGTACATGTCAGGCTGTACTTGCTATGTGTATACTCCTACTGAGTGTATACAGTACATATAATCTGCCGTCCCCTAAGCAATTACCTGCAGACTCACTGTCCATAGAGAGACTCCGTCATCGTCACAGCCCGCAGACAGAACAGCCCAGGACAGAGTAAGGAGCCGGGTGATACAGTCTTTCATCTAACAACCTACCTCGCTCTACCACACCTGTAAAACAGCTAACCAATCCGCTGGCAGAGTCTTAGGCTGTGGACCAATGAAAACACAGGGATGCGCTGGCAATATAGAGAGATGAGATAGTGTGGGCAGGCTGTGTGACGTCCGGAAGGGTTGGGTTGCACCGCGCGTGGTTGCCGCAGTGCAGCGGCCTCTCCTGCTCAGCGTCCTTAGCAACGGGGAAGGGGGCGGGGTCTCTCAAAGGGCTAGTATCCAGACCAGGATACACCCGGCCGGGACCCCATCCAGGCCAGTATAGTACTGTTTCATTATCGCCTCTGAATGCTCTCATCTTGCATAGAGGTAGATCACTTCATGCTGTACTGTTTTAATGGGATTATTTTTAAAGTTTTTGTATAACAAGTTATGCTGGCACTTTTAGTTCCCCACAACAGGTGAAAAGCCACACAGCCTCCTTTCCTGATGCTCTGGTCCTTTTGTTAAGCGCTAATGTGCCAGAGTGGCTGGCGCTTCAAAATGAATTTCCTGAAAAACATAAAACTCTAAATTAGAGCCACAATATTTATGTATGGAAATATGTTTAGCATTTACGTACTGTGCACCGAAATGAGAAATGCCTATGTAACCCCCCCAATGCTGTTTATCCTCATTTTCTTTGGCAGATAGGGGCTACTCTGTTCACAAACCCCTTAATTATAAAGGTGACAGCTACACCAATGGTGATGAGCGTGAGCCGCAAAAGGAAGAGAGCAAAAGCAGAGAAAACATAGTAAATGCATCGAAAAAGCCGGAAACAATGTAAAGTGAATTGAAAAAGCCGGAAAATAATATTACATGTATTGAAAAAGATAGAAACCATAGTAGAGGTAGTGAAAAACACGGAAACCATAGTAAATGTATTGAAAAAGCCTGAAATCATAGTAAATGTATTGAAAAAGTTGGAAACCATAGTAAATGTAATGAAAAAGCTAGAAATCCATAGTAAATTTATTGGAAAAGCCGGAAATCATATTAAAATGTATTGAATAAGTCGGAAGCCATAGTAAACACTTCAATAAGTTTACTATGGTTTCCATCTTTTTCAATATACAGTATTTACTATAGTTTCTGGCTTTTTCAATACATTTACTATGGTTTCTGGCTTTATCAATACATTAAATTCGTTGATAAAGCCAGAAACCATAGTAAATGTATTGAAAATGCTGGAAACCATGTGAAATGCATTGCATTTGACATGGTTTCCAGCATTTTCAATACATTTGCTATGGTTTCTGGCTTTTTCTATACATCTTACCTGGTTTCCAGCTTTTTCAATGCATGTAATATGGTTTCCAGCTTTTTCAATACTTTTACTATGGTTTCCGGCTTTATCAATGCATTTTACATGGTTTTCAGCATTTTCAATGCATTTAATAAGATTTCTGGCTTTTTTAATACACTTTACATGCTTTCCAGCTTTTTCAATATATTTACTATAGTTTCTGGCTTTCAATACACTCTATATGGTTTCCAGCTTTTTCAATACTTTTACTATGGTTTCCGGTTTTGTTTTTGACATTTGCAATGCATTTACAATGGACCTCCTTACCCTTTCATGTGAATGGGCATTCGCTTGATCTGGTCTTTACTCACCGTTGTGATATTTCTGATTATTCCAATTCCCCATTCCCCCTCTCTGACCATCACCTTCTCTCTTTTAACTTATCCCTCTCCCCTTCCCGCCCGCTACCTCCCAAGGCCACTATCACTAGGCGTAACATTGAGGCTATCGACACCGTATCCTTTTCTTCCCTACTTGACTCGCTTCTGTCTCCTTTGCTCTCTCTCTCATGCCCTGAACAAGCTGCTTCCCTATACAATACCTCCCTTACTTCTGCTCTGGACTCTGTTGCTTCGGCGATCACTACTCACCCTCGCAGATCCACACTTCAACCCTGGCATTCAAAATGCACCAGATATCTACAAAAGTGTTCCCGAACCACCGAGCGACAGTGGAGAAGATCACACTCTAAGGCAGATTTTCTCCATTTCAAATTTATGCTCTCATCCTACAGTGCTGCCCTTTCCCTCTCTAAACAGTCATACTTCAAGCACCTCATCTCCTCCCAGTCCTCAAATCCACAGCGTCTCTTCACCACCCTGAACTCCCTCCTCTGCCCACCCCCTCCTCGCCTTCCCTCCTTGCTCTCTGCCCATGACTTTGCTTCCTACTTCACATCTAAAATTGACTCCATACGTCAGGATATCATATCCCACCAGTCCCCCATCACTACACCTCCTCCTTTCCCGGGTCATCCCTCCCCTTCCATTTTACCTACACTTACATCCTTCTCCCCTGTGTCTGGAGAGGAAGTCATGGCCCTTATCCAGTCCTCCCCCCCTTCCACCTCCCCCCTTGACCCTATCCCTTCACGTCTCCTCTGCTACCTCTCTCCCTGTGCCTGTTCCCATCTTGCCCACCTCCTCAATCTCTCCCTATCATCTGGCACTGTCCCTTCTGCATTCAAACATGCCCTTGTCTCCCCCATTCTTAAAAAACCTACTCTTGATCCTAACACTCTCGCCAACTACCTACCCATCTCTCTCCTTCCTTTTGCATCCAAACTCCTTGAGCGTATTGTTTACAACTGCCTTACCAGCTTTCCTCCCACTCCCTCCTTGACCCTTTTCAGTCTGGCTTCCGTTCTCTCCACTCCACAGAAACTGCCCTCACTAAAGTCAGCCACGACCTCCTTGCTGCCAAATCCAAAGGCCACTACTCTCTACTCATTCTCCTTGACCTTTCTGCTGCTTTCGACACTGTGGACCACCCTGCTGCAAATCCTTCACTCCCTTGGTCTACGTGACACTGCCCTCTCCTGGCTATCCTCCTACCTCTCTGATCGATCCGTCTCTGTCTCCTCTCATGGCATATCTTCCCCCCCCCACATCCTCTCACAGTAGGTGTTCCCCAAGGTTCTGTTCTTGGTCCACTCCTTTTCTCCCTCTATACATCCTCTCTAGGTGAACTCATCAGCTCTTTTGACCTCCATTATCATCTCTATGCTGATGACACTCAGATCTACCTTTCCTCCCCTGACCTCTCTCCCTCTCTCCTCACTCGTATCTCCAACTGTCTTTCTGCTATATCTTCCTGGATGTCCCATCGATTTCTTAAACTTAATATGTCTAAGACTGAGATGATCATCTTCCCACCCTCCCACATAACCTCACCTCCCACTATTTCTTTATCAATTGATGGCACAACTATCTCCTCTAGCCCCAAAGTGCGTTGTCTTGGAGTTATCCTGGACTCCTCCCTCTCCTTTAAACCACATATCCAGAACCTCTCACAGTCCTGTCATTTCCATCTTAAAAATATTTCCAGGATCAGACCCTTTCTCACCCAGGATGCTACTAAGACCCTAATACACTCACTGGTCATCTCAAGATTGGATTACTGTAACCTCCTCCTATCTGGCCTCCCCAAATCCCATCTCACTCCTCTCCAGTCTATCCTTAATGCTGCTGCACGGCTTATCTTCCTCTCCAAATGCTCTACATCTGCCTCCCCTCTCCTACAAGCCCTCCACTGGCTCCCCTTCCCCTTCAGAACCCAATTCAAGCTTCTCACACTCGCTTACAAAGCCCTCACACACTCCTCTCCCATTTACATCTCTGACCTCATCTCCCTTCACTTTCCTGTCCGCACTCTTCGTTCAACAAATGCACACCGCCTCTCATGCCAACTGATTACTTCCTCCCACTCCCACCTCCAAGACTTTGCCCGTGCTGCTCCCCACCTCTGGAACTCTCTCCCTCTCCCCATCAGACTCTCCACCTCTCTTCAATCCTTCAAACGGGCTCTCAAGACCCACTACTTCATCAATGCTTTCCAGCTGTCATCCTAACTTGCTACTACATGCTCCCTCCCCCCTGTCTTCCCCATCTGTATCATGCCCATCTGTCTGCCCCTCCCCTTCAGAATGTAAGCTCGTGCGAGCAGGGCCCTCTACCCTCTTGTGCTTCTCCTTACTTTATGTTCATCTACTTCTTACTCACCACTAGGACATCTAACACTTGGTGCCTATACTTTGTTGCTTATGTGGGTGTTATGGCCACCTACCACCTATGTATCAATGTAAATTATCCATGTGCTTGTCCTTCATTGTATTGTATATTACTGTAAGTCACTTTTTGGTTATGTACCTTGTAAGGCGCTGCAGAACACTTGTGGCGCCATATAAATAAACGATAATAATAATTTACTATGGTTTCCAGCATTTTCAATGCATTTAATAAGACTTCCGGCTTTTTCAATACACTTTACATGCTTTCCGGCTTTTTCAAAGCATTACCTATGTTTCCAAAATTTACCCACTCCCACTGCAAAATGTTGAGCTGCTGCTTGTAGAACCGAATTTGCGCGGTTGCGGTGAGAGCAGATAAAACTGGTCATTGGCTTGCATATCCTAATGCTGAGTACACACTAGACCACAGGTTCTCAAACTCGGTCCTCAGGACCCCAAACAGTGCATGTTTTTCAGGTCTCCACACAGAATCACAAGTGAAATACCTGTAATTAGCTCCACCGGTGGAACTTTTAAAATGTGTTGCTGAGTAATGACTACACCTGTGCATCTGCTAGGTGATCTGGAAAACGTGAACTGTGTGGGGTCCTGAGGACCGAGTTTGAGAACCTCTGCACTAGACCACAGGTTCCATAGGCAAAAGCAGGGGGGTTTCCGGTTGCCTGGAACCTCCCCCCCTCTCCATCACACAATAGAAATTGTAATATAATAGAATTTTACTAGTGCTGCATGTTCTTCTCAGGATCGCAAATTAAATAATCAGCACCACCTGTGGATCTTTTAACATGTGTCAGCCAGTAATAAATACACCTGTGCACCAACTAGGAGAACTGGAAAACATGCACTGTTAGGGGTGCACTGCTATAGACCATCGATAGGTTTAATTAATAATAATGTATAATATGGTCTCCTTATGCACTGGAGACCAATATGTGCATACAGTCAGGTGCATAAATATTGGGACATCAACAGAATTTTTAGATTTTGGCCTCTATTCACCACCACAATGGTTTTGAAATGAAACAAACAAGATGTGCTTTAACTGCAGACTTTCAGATTTAATTTGAGGGTAATTGCATCCAAATCGGGTGAACGGTGTAGGAATTACAACGGTTTCGATATGTGCCTCCCACTTTTTAAGGGGCCAAAAGTAATGGGACTATCAACTCAAAAGCTATTTCATGGACAGGTGTGGGCTATTCCCTCGTAATTTCATTATCAATTAAGCAGGTAAAAGGTCTGGAGTTGATTCTAGGTGTGACATTTGCATTTGGAATCAGTTGCTGTCAACTCTCAATATGAGATCCAAAGAGCTGTCACTATCAGTGAAGCAAGTCATCATTAGGCTGAAAAATCAAAACAAACCCATCAGAGAGATAGCAAAAACTTTAGTTGTGGCCAAATCAACTGGAACATTCTTAAAAAGAAAGAACGCACTGGGGAGCTCAGCAACACCAAAAGACCTGGAAGGCCACAGAAAATAACTGTGGTGGATGACAGAATAATTATTTCCCTGGTGAAGAAAAACCCCTTCACAACAGTTGGACAAATCAAGAACACTCTCCAGGAGGTAGATGTATATGTGTCAAAGTCAACAATCAAGAGAAGACTTCACAAGAGTGAATATAGAGGGTTCACCACAAGATGCAAACCATTGGTGAGCCACAAAAACAGGAAGACCAGATTAGAGTTTGCCAAACAACATCTAAAAAAGCCATTACAGTTCTGGAACAACATCCTATGGACAGATGAGACAAAGATCAACTTGTACCAGAGTGATGGGAAGAGAAGAGAAGGAAAGGAACTGCTCATGATCCAAAACATACCACCTCATCAGTGAAGCATGGTGGTGGTAGTGTCGTGGCATGGGCATGTATGGCTGCCAATGGAACTGGTTCCCTTGTATTTATTGATGATGTGACTGCTGACAAAAGCAGCAGAATGAATTCTGAAGTGTTTCGGGCAATATTATATGCTCATATTCAGTCAAATGCTTCAGAACTCATTGGACGGCGCTTCACAGTGCAGATGGACAATGACCCGAAGCATACTGCAAAAGCAACCAAAGAGTTTTTTAAGGCTAAAAAGTGGAATGTTATGCAATGGCCAAGTCAATCCCCTGACCTGAATCCGATTGAGCATGCATTTCACTTGATGAAGACAAAACTGAAGGGAAAATGCCCCAAGAACAAGCAGGAACTGAAGACATTTGCAGTAGAGGCCTGGCAGAACATCACCATGGATGAAACCCAGCGTCTGGTGATGTGTATGCGTTCCAGACTTCAGGCTGTAATTGCCTGCAAAGGATTTGCAACAAAGTATTAAAAAGTGACAGTTAGATTTAGGATTGTTTAGTTTGTCCCATTTTGGCCCCTTAAAAAGTGGGAGGCACATATAGAAACCGTTGCAATTCCTACACCGTTCACCTGATTTGGATGTAATTACCCTCAAATGAAATCTGAAAGTCTGCAGTTAAATCACATCTTGTTTGTTTCATTTCAAAGCCATTGTGGTGGTGAATAGAGGACAAAATATGAAATTTCTGTCAATGTCCCCATATTTATGGACCTGACTGTATATGTCCAGGGCAGTGCTAGGTTCTTTTGCTACTGCCCCAGGCTCCAATGCTCTGGACTGGTGCCTACATCTAAAATAAAAACATTCAGCTCAGGCCGGATGGCCCTACTGCCACATTTAATGTTTACTGTGATCGCTGGCCCTGTATATGTTGGAATTATGATATACAAGACACTTTGTATGATGCATATTAAAGCTGGATAATGACTAATTATGTCCTCTTCATGGACTGGCCACACTCACTCAATCACAATCAAGCATTTGGAAACCCCCCTCTAGAAATCCTGCGTTTGACACTGGGTTCTCAAACTCGGTCCTGGGGACCCCAAACAGTGCATGTTTTTCAGG
Source organism: Taudactylus pleione (assembly GCA_031769625.1). Classification (NCBI taxonomy): domain Eukaryota; kingdom Metazoa; phylum Chordata; class Amphibia; order Anura; family Myobatrachidae; genus Taudactylus; species Taudactylus pleione. The sequence continues at coordinate 31,437,342 of JAUIMM010000200.1, forward strand.
TTTCCTCACAGAATCACAACTGAAATAATTAGCTCCATCTGCAGAGCTTTTAAAATGTGTCGGCCAGTAATGAATACACCTGTGCACCTGCTGGGTGACCTATAAAATGTGAACTGTGTGGGGTCCTGAGGACCGAGTTTGAGAACCTCTGTGCTAGACGATATAGAGACGATCAGCGATATTTTGTCCTGATTATCTCTAAAAGTGTGTTCATTCAATTATTCTTTAAAAGACTGCTAGTATAGATAAAATACTGTAATACAGCAGATGAGATATATCTGGAAGATATGTCGTTAATAATGTATAGTGTGTACGGATGATCTGACAGTATACTGTATACAGAGACATGATTGGTAGCTCACAATCCTCTGAACAGAGATATCTTTCAGATTGGTACAATGATTGTTTAGTGTGTATGTACGATATCGTGTTTTCTCAATCGTTAGGCTAGCTGGTTGTCAGTTACATGTCAAAGTGTGTGTGAGTGTTTAATGTTACAGGTACTGGAGGGTTGGTGCAAAATGACACAATGATAATTTAGACCATCAGCAGTGTTGTCTAGGCATTTCTGATTCGCTGATTGCCATGTGACCCTTTTACGTAATTAACATTAGAGTTGCAGCTTTTATTATATCAAGTTAAGGTCATCTATTTGTATTAGTTTAATTATATTTTGACTACAACAGAAAAAATATTCACATTTAATTTATAGTGGTCAATTCAGTTAGTCACCAGAGAGATACGTTGCAGTCACAACAGGGTGGAAATGTTGGCAATGGTACTTCATCAAACCCCGGTCTTGCAGATTTTTGTACATATCCCTACGGAGCTACGTACTGAACTTTAGTATTTTACTAGTATTTCACTGTCATTTGCCAGGTTACTAGCTGTTACAGGGTTTTTTTTTCCTTTGTGTTCCCCAAGTTCCGGTTTGCTGATGTGGAGAGGAGAGCATACTTACATGCTCTTCTGGAAGGTCCAGAAGACACAATATTTTTTGCGTAGTCCTCTGGACCCTGGAAGAGTGAGTGGATCCAGAGCCTTAACTAGACTTTTTGGAGCCCTGGGCCAGAAAGAGTATCAGTGCCCCCCTCCCCCTTTTTTTTTCAAATATGGACATAAGAATCAACCCCAAAATTTCCAGTTTCTGATCAGAAATTGTGGAGCAGATAGCTCCATGTGTAAGGTGTCTGACTACCATGTGAGAGGTGATGGGTGTGGGGTTTGAGTCTTGGTTATGACTGTATTTTGAAATGTGTGTGTAAATAAAAGAGAATGTGACAGAAGGTGTTTTGGTGGTGGCCAGATGGAGGGGGAGTCAGCCAGGGAGAAGACAGGGGGGCGGCCAGGAGATGCCTGAGATAAAAGAAGAGGTAGTTATAAGTGAGAATGATTATAAACAAAAAAGTGACAGGCCCGAATGGTGCCCCCTGCCCTGCGGTGTCATGGCACATGTCATACCACCCTAGTTACGGCCCTGGGTGGATCTCCTGCAACCCGCCCACTTCCGAAGTGAATGAGGAGAGTAATATCTGGAATTGCTGGTTTGTAAGGAGGATGCATGGTCAATAAGACGTGAATCTCATAATTTTGACTCCATCTCCTCTTCTTAGACCCGAGATTTGCAGGATTATGCCTTGATAAGGGCAGGCCTTAAGGACACTAAGTGCTGACTTCACACCCCCCACCCCCCGATTGGCCAGCAGCAACTTCTCTCTGGCTTTTTCCCGGACATGAGTTATAAAAAGTAGGTATACAGTATATGGACGAGAGGCTGCAACCGGGCAGCTAATCAGAGGAGGGAAGGTGACAGGCCTTTTTACTGACACTAATGCAGCATTTGGAAAAGGTAATGGGGAGTGGCTCAAAAAACGCAGGCATGTTGCAACTATTTTCGGGGCCTGTGTCTACTATCCTGTATGCAATACAAATGTCTCCGGCATCTGTTACTCAGAAGACCGATAATCGAATGATCGATGCTGCGACTTTGTACGCAGATGCTTGGATGTGCAACGCCGCAGGTGGGCTTCTCAATTCGGTGCCTGTGACATTTGCATATTTTCGCACAGCAGCTGCATATGAGATTGCAGCTGCGATGGCATTAGCATACATCTCTGAATCAGCCCTTGTGTGTGATGAGTACATGTTATTCCTGTGTGTATGTCATGCATATATGTTATTCCTGTGTGATACATACAGTATATGTTACTGCTGAGTGTGTGGCATGCATATATTTTTTTCCTGTTTGCGTGTGTTATACATGTTATTCCTTTATGTGTGTTGCACACATATACAGATGTGTTCTCATACAATGAGCGTATTTAGATCATATGGAGTGAGACACCTGGCGTGACCGAGACGCTATGAGATCAGTAGCATAGTGTACTTTTCTTTAAATTGTGCATCTTATTTGCATCACAAACGGAGAGAAAAGCCACACACAGTGTACCAGAGACCATAGACGCTATGGCTGCAACTTTAACCGCACAGGAATTGTTTTTACATATGGCGTGAGGTAAAGCTGCGGATTTTTGCATGAGAGCCTTTTTTGCACAGATTCTGACTAAATCAGACACAGATGCACAACTGTCGCACATTCCAGTGGTCTGCTTACACTAGCAATGCTATCTTGTCGTTTCCAGTAATTAAATTTGTGAATAAGAAGCACATTTTCAGCGAAAAGGACACTCTTTGCGGCAGAGACACCGAGGATCTTGCACAGCGAGAGGGAGTATTTGTTGCGACTTTAGCTACATTATAAATTGACACATCTGTATATTTTTCCTGTATGGGTGTGTGCCTCAGGTACATATTGTTTCTGTATGTGTGTCATGCGTAGATGCTATTCCTGTGTGTGACGAATGATGAGAGATTGTATCCAACTGATTTACTAAGCTCAACACTGCTAAAAACTCACACTGTAGAATAAAATCACCATCCCAATTTCTCCTCATTAGAGGCATAAAAACCACCTTATTTACCCACCGAAAAATCCCTAGGATCTGTGCACCCTTCTCTATATAATTTGGTTGAAATATAGAAACATTAGCAATATCTATAAATAAACCAAAGAGCTCTTGTGCTATTCCCCACACCCCTAATGAGGTGAATCTGGGGTTAATAAATATTGGTAATAATAGAGACAGTATTGTTCTTTTCTGTTGCACTAGTCGAAGCTTGCCCTGTCATGCCCAATTTAAATGACTGCCAGGTTATGCCGGCTCTTGGAAAAACCACAAATACCAGCAAGCCCTGACATCAGCGCCTGCTGGAACCAGCAGTGCACCTTTAAAAAGAAAAAAAAACAGGACACACATATTGTGGAAAAGTAATTTATTAAATAAGTACTCCCACTCACACCAGTCACGCCAGAAATACACCAGAAAGGTAAACTCCGATACTTACCTTTGCGCTGTCTCTCCCCATCCATCCTGAAGTCCTCTGGTCCACGCTGCCTCCTGCAGAATTCAGCTCAAACTGTCGGCACGCCTGAGTTCCCAATGACTCTGGTGTATGGGGGCCGCCATGAAGGAAATGGTCAGCAGACTGTGACTCCTCTATTCACAGTGCATTTTTGCTTCACCCGACTACGGCAGCTAATCAGTTCCTGGAGAGCTGTCTAGTTGCCAGTATGTCTTTGTTCCAGGTGCCATTTCTGGTCCAGCAATGTTTGCAGTATCTTCAGTGTTCCTGCAAGTGCTATACCGTTCCCAGCCCGGTTACCTAGTGCCTTACTGGTCCCATCATGGTTACGTATTGCCATACCTGGTCCCAGCCCAGTTACCTAGTGACATACCAGTCCCAGCCCGTACCTAGTGCCATACCAGTCCCAGCCGGGGTTACGTAGTGCCATACCAGTCTCAGCTTGGTTATCTAGTGCCATAGAAGTTGCTGCCCAGTTACCTAATGCTATACCGGTCCCAGCCCAGTTACAAATACCTATTGCTATACCGATCCTAGCCCGGTTACCAGTTCCTGTTGTTATAACGGTCCCAGTCCTTTTACCGATATCTTTTGTTATACAGGTTCGGCCAGGTTACCAGTTCCTGTTGCTTTACCGGTCCCAGTCTGGTTACCAGTTCCCGTTGCTTCACTGGTCCCAGTCCGGTTACTAGTTGCCATACTAGTACAAGTCTGGTTACCCGATTCTAATGTTTTATGTAACCCCTGGGATACTCTCTCCTCATCTCAGTCATTTCTTCATGCGAAGGAACTTTATTAAACCATCTAGTATTCTGTAACCTCCAGTTCGAGGAACAGAAAAATCCTCAGTTCTGCCAGCAGAGATAACCATAGTTCTACAGTTTGTACTGGACTCATGGATTCAGGTAGAGATCAAGCTCAAAGAGCAGGCTCCATGCAAAGCTTTGTGACTCATCTGGAGAATGAAGAGTCTACACAGACAGGTTATGGAGTTCCTTCTGGAGCTATCTTCATGATTGGATAATATCCAACTAACTCTTAGTGGTCCAGGATCATCTTCTGGGTCTGCTCAAGGTGTTCTGGTTTTTGATTCCTGTGCCAGCATCTCGTCTTCATCTCCCAACTCCTGAGTAATTTTAAGGAGATTTCAAGTTATGCATGGGGTTATTGAACCAATGTGAAATTCACTTTGAATTACAGCCTAGGAACTTTTCCACAGATAGAACTAAAGTAGCATACATCATCTTACTACTCTCTGGGCAAGCATTCACTTGAACTTCACACTTCTGACAGAGATAAGTGATCCGCTACTGTCATCATATCCAGACGTTATTTCAACCTTCTGGTGGATCTTCAATGAGCCTGGTAGAACTACGTCTGCTTCAGCCAAGATTCTACGGTTATGACAGGGTCCTCGAACCGTGGGTACTGATCCATATCTTGTTCACTTTCACACTCTAGCCGCCAAACTGAAATGGAAAGATGAAGCCTTATTCGCAGCCTTTTGGAGTAGACTATCCGACAGAAACAAGGATAAATTATCTACCCGTGATTTGCCTGCCACACTCAGTGATCTGATTTCTTTATGTAAAGGTAAATTTACGTTTCTGGGAACGAGCCCTAGAGATGGGGAGGAATGATCATTACAAGTCACGCCAACTTCCCCAACCACAGCAGTCTTCTCCTCATAGAGAGTAACCAATGCAAATAAAGTGCTATTGTTTGACTCCAGAGGAAGGTCAGAGATGCTGACGGGAACCTCTGCATATACTGTGCAGCCCCAAGGTATCTGCTTGAAACCTGCACCATACGGACTGGAAACTCTTGCTCCTAACTTGCAGAGGAGAATGTTAAGAGTAGCTGCCATTTCTACAAAAAAATTGAATTGCACATTTCCTGTCACTTTGGAATAATCTCCAAAATCCAAAGTTTCTTTCTGCACTCCTAAATTATTGGGCGGGCTGCTGGGACTTTTATAACATCATCTCTAGTCCAGGGGGTATATTTACTAAAGTGCAGGTTTTTAGAAGTGGAGATGTTGCTCATAGCAACTAATCAGATTCTACTTAACATTCATCTAGCACCTTCAAGAAGATAAAAGCTAGAATCTGATTGGCTGCTACGGACAACATCTCCACTTCTATAACCCACACATTAGTAAATATAGCCCCTGGAGTTAGTCCTTTCTACAGAGCCATTACCTCAACCCATATATCTCACAGCTATAGATTGCAGTCGAATTCCTGAAGACGTTATCACCCATCAAACTCTGCCATTGAAATTAAAGGTGGGGTGTTAAATTTAGAACTCTTGAATATCCTGATCATTACCAAAGTGTAATGAATCCAAGGGAGATTTTCTTCAGAAAGATAGTTCAGTTATTACCCAGCTTCGTAGATGCTAGACAAAGATGGAGATCTGGCGGTCACATAGCAGCTTTGAGAGCTGGAGGTGCTTCACAAGATAGTGACGTGATGGTCACGGAACAGCCTTGAGGGCTTGGAGATACTTAGGAAATGAATACTGCTCCTTAATATTTAAGCTGGGACACCAGTACAGCACACATAATATGCATAAAAATTGTACATATGTATTTTATTCAAGGCAAATGCCCATATACACATCAAAAGTAAATTATTATAAACAATTAAAAACAATTGATACAGTAAATCAGATTAAGCATAAAAAATTTAAGCATTCAACTATATAAGAGTTGACCAGACTCTTAAAAAGTAGTTGCAAACGAAGATATTAAATAAAAATCATCAAAATACATAACAAAATGTCCACCAGAGTTAATATAACCACAAATGTATCCAGTGGAGAAGTGTGCATCTAATTAACTGATACCAATTGGTAACTCTAGGTGGTACCTCGGAGATCCTTTCAGGGCGATATATATGTGACAATTCACTTCTGATTAGATACAAATGTCCCGGCATTAATAAATTGCAAAAAGTGTGCCGTCTTCTAAGGGAGATTGTAAGTTTGTATATCCACTGCTGAGCATAAGAGTCTCGTGTGATTGTGTCTGATTACAGCAAATAGTTGAGAGTGGATACTCACTTAGCACCCTATAATCAGGGCTGTGCTTCAGACCAGGGAAAGGAAAGTCCAGTGTGTTATCCGCCACTGAACACTTCACAGTTCCTATCTCAGAAAGCGGCAGCGGCACACATGTAATGGTCAGCCGCAGAACACTCAGTCACCGTCATATAGCCCAAGAGACAGCACGGGTGGCACAGCGTGGAGGGAGCCGGAAACACTGACCATATATATCGGCACTAGATCAAAGTAGCTCATGTGTCAATTCACCTAGCCACTTTGGATCACCAGCAGGGATAGAATATGCAGCGTTACTCCGTCAGCCAAGCAAGTAGTCATCAGTGTGAGATATCAAGCCCAAAGTCGATCTCCGGTTCACAATTGGGGGAGCAGCAACGCGTTTCGACTACCAACCGTAGCCTTTTTCAAGCTGAACTGCTCACCTCCATTAGTGGGCAGTTTAAATAGCACTCAAGCATAAATTATTACTTAGTTAATCTAATTTAACTCATTATTGGCTTGTCTTAAGACTCAGCTGTTAGTGATCTCATTTAACCTCTGATTGCAATAGATGTATATTGTAACACAATCTAAGCAGATATTCAAACCAAAAACAAATCATTCCTTTATACACAAACACAGTAAAAATATACTTATTTGATTTAGCTATAGTCTGATGTCCCAGCAAAAATATGACATAGAAATGTCAGAGTATTGGTTATTGGTTATATAAATAATTAAAGAGACTAAATTATATTAAATAACATGATTTGTATATGTCAATAGACTTGAATAGAAAAAATTGGTTATTGTGGAATCTCATTAAATTCTAATATTAATAAATATGAAACCAATCTACCACCATAAAGTTAGATGAATAATTATATATATGTCAATATTAGTATCAATGTTGATTATATATTATGTATTGAAAAAGCATTATATAAAATTGACTAATCACATATTAGAGACGTATGAAATAGATGTTTAAATGTAGACCTAATAACATATATTATATAGTTATATTATTAACTACAGACACATTCAATGACAATATAATGAAAAGGGGTCTATAACCCTAGCTAGTACACTTATTGAATTAAACTGGCCAACATTGGGCTACAAAAATCAATCTAAGAAGTGAAAGGAGATTGTAGACATAGGAATACATTAATAGACAAAGAAATAAATTAATAGAAAAACTAGCAAGACTTAGGGAACAAGGACATTTTCCAACCATCAGGTTCTAGAGGAATATAGACATATGGTATATAACTACACATCAAATGTAGACTAGAGAAACAAAGTGTCACCAAGGATATCCCTATTGAGGTAAGGACCAGAAAGAGAGATAAGGAAATAAAATTCAATTGATGAGGATAATTGGGAGGGTAAGGGGGGGGAGGGGGTCATGATCGCTCCATTGACCAGACAGTAGCATATGGAGCTATGACGACCCTCCCCACATCTCCAAACAAAACTATTCATGAAATTTCAGTGCTTCATTGAGGCCATCTGGAGATAACGTTTGAAGCTGAAAGATCCATTTTGATTCAGCTTCACATAACCTTTTGAATCTGTCACCACCTCTAATCATAACACCTATGGTTTCTATCCCGATAATCTTTAGACAGGCAGGATTTTTCTGATGGACCTCAGAAAAGTGTCTGGAGACACTGTGTGTCTCCAGACCTTTGAATATATTGAGTCGGTGTTCACAAAACCGTTCTTTAATGGTCCTTGTAGTGCGACCCACATATTGCATGGGACAATCACAGATCAATACATACACCATGAAATTGGATTCACAATTGATAAAACTGTTAATATCAAATGCAAAACCCATCTTCGTTGATGAAACTTGTTTGCCTTTATTGATGATATGTTTACATGTAAGACATCTATTATGATTGCACGAAAAGCACCCTTTTGGTTTAGTTGGAAGCCAACTATCAGTCCTTGCTATGTCTTGTTTGTTGTTTTTATTATCATTAACAAAGGCACTAGGGGCTAGAAAACTTTTTAGGTTTCTGCTCTTTTTAAAGACAATGCTAAGTTTCGGAGCAATAACATGTGAAAGGACTGGATCACATTGTAAGATTTTATAGTTTTTATTAATAATAGACCTAATCCTTTTAGATTCATTATTATATTGAGAAATATATAACAAAGAGGTGTCCTTTTTTGTAGAATTAGTTGATCTTATAGATTTAGTTGTCATATCATTCTCCTCAATGTCTGAAGCTCCAGTCAATTCAATATTCGGACTGGCACATGGGGCAATGATAGCTGACTTGGACTCATGTACACGTTCTGCATGAATCTTAGCATTGTCTAAAGGGGGGTATTCACTAGGTGATTTTTGCAAGCGATTGCACGACAACGATGCCGTTATCGGGCAATCGCTTGCAAATTGCGCATGCATCGAGCATGTTTTGGTCGGAAGCAACCAGCAATGCGCATGCACGCTGGTCACTTCCGACATCTATCAGCGCCCGTAAATGCTGGTCAACCTGACGATCCCGTCAGGTTCAGCATGTGCGGGGATGATGGATGTGCCTGGACTGAATGAGTGAACGTTCAGTCTAGGCGCATCACTAGATATACAAACGAGAGCACGATTGCAATGTCATAATCGTGCTCTCATTTGTATATCTAGTAGTGGATACCCGCCTTTACAGACCTAGAGGATAACCTCTCTTCAAAAGATTTTTTGTCAGTTTGTCAGCATGTATATGATAATCTTCGTCCCTACTGCAACTACGCCTGACTCTCCCCATTTGGCTCTTCAGGATATTATCGATCCAAGGGCGATAATATCCACTAGTATAATGAAGGTACGAGCTGCAGTCTTCATTTTTAGTGTAGAGAGTCGAGACAATTCTATCAGACACAACTGACAAAGTAACATTTAGAAAGTCAATATAACTGTGGCTAAAGTGCGAGGTGAAATGTAAATTCATGGTGTTAGTGTTCAAAAAAATCAGTGAAATTAATATCTTGGAGATACTTGGCAAGATGGTGACCTGATGGTCATGAAGCAGCCTTGAGGGCTGGAGGTGCTTGGCAAGATGGTGACCTGATGGTCATGGAGCAGCCTTGAGGGCTGGAGGTGCTTGGCAAGATGGTGACCTGATGGTCACGGAGCAGCCTTGAAGGCTGAGGGTGCTTGGCAAGATGGTAAACAATATAGTCCATTTCAGAGGTTGCACTGCAGTTATTGCCGACGGAATGGTGCAGAAATGTGATGGCTGAAGACGCAGCACTGTGGTAAATGCATCCAGGATGATGCGGCAATTGTGATGACCGAAGACGCTGTACTGTGGTTATGTCAGGACTGCGACTATTTCAGTACATAAAGATAGACTACTTTTGCGAAAGTTCCATTGTGGTCGTTGGAGGAGCTATCCTGCTTGCTGGCATGCTTCTCATTCTGGGGATAGAGTGTTAAATTGATCATCTGTTTCCCAGGTGTCGTCAGGTTGTGGGATTCCATTATTTCAAACCTGATTCCATTTGGGTCACATGTTCTGAAACTTCCTATGGATCACAGACCGCTAGTATAAAGCCTGTTACTAACTGTGTCTCAGTGTCTGTGCAAAGTTGCTTTCAGGTATTTTCTTGGACTCCTGCCAGATCCCCGCTGTGCCTGTGGATTGCTGTTTACTCTGTTGTATTCCAGATGAACTTCTGATGTCAGTCACCCGCTGCACTACAGGGCCCAGCATTCCTATTGCCTAAGTATTGCTGATTGCTCCATCACTGCAGTTTCACCATTTTGCTGCACTATTTATTTTGCCTGTTGTCTTTCCGTTCCTGTGGATATTGAACTCATCCTTGTTACAGTTGTTAACTGCACTGTTACAGTGTCTTCTCTGCATCACGGGGCTCAACCCCGCTCCGAACCCTAGCCTCACTACAGGGCCCAACCCTTCTACAATCTTCTCCGCATCACGGGGCTCAACCCTGCTACAATCTTCTCCGCATCACGGGGCTCAACCCCGCTACAATCTTCTCCGCATCACGGGGCTCAACCCCGCTACAATTTTCTCTGCATCACGGGGCTCAACTCCGCTGCAATGTTCTCCGCATCCTGGGGCTCAACCCTGCTACAATCTTCTCCGCGCCACGGGGCTCAACCCCGCTACAATCTTCTCCGCATCACGGGACTCAAACCCGCTACAATCCTCTCTGTATCACGGGGCTCAACCCCGCTCCGAACTCTAGCTACGCACCAGGGCTTAATGCTGTCCAGGAATCTCATCGTCTTACAGGGCTTAACCCTGCTCCGACTTCACTACTCCACAAGGCTCAAGTTTGCTTCATCTCTCACTGCACCGCAGAGCTCGGTCCTGTCTCGGAACTATATTATTCTGCAGGGCCCACTCTGCTCCGGATTTGCATTACTATAGGGTTCTACCCTGGCAAAGGTCCTTAATGTCATCCTGAGGTGTTAGCCTCATTCTGGACTTGGGGTTCCCTACTACGTTAGTTCTTATATACTAAAGACTGCTTATATATATTTGGGGATTCTCTCCTATACATATTATTGCACAGGGCCGGATTATAGGAGGGGCGACAGGGGGCGGTCGTCCTGGGGCCCCCACACATTGGAGGCCCCCACACACTGTCCCCGGCCCCCTGCCACAGACATCCCTCTGATGTACTCCAGTCGCCTGCCACGGCACGACCCGCTTTTAAGCCCCGCCCCTCCCGACATTAGGCTCCACCCCCTTTTGAAAGAGCCGCGAATCGGGCCAGTGATCTGGTGGTCCAAGTCCTGCTGTTGCTGCCGGCCCGCCGCTGCCGCTGACACCACGAGATCATGTAAGATCAGATCATGTTTATCTGTGCGTATATATATATATATATATATATATATACATATGTGTATGTATTTATGTGTGTACAGGTATGTGTATGTATATATACAGTATATATGTGTGTGAATATGTGTATATATTATGTATGTATTTATATGTGTACAGGTATGTGTATGTATATATACAGTTTATATGTGTGTGAATATGTGTATATAATATGTATGTATTTATATGTGTACAGGTATGTGTATATATACAGTATATATGTAGTGTTCCCTCTAGCTCCGGCGGGAGGCATGGCGCCGGAGCTAGAGAGGGCGCGCGACCGAGAAGGGGGCGTGGTCATCGGAAAAGGGGGCCTGTCTATAAGACGCGTCCCCTTTTCGTCTCTCTTGGGGGCGTGCCCGGCACTTACGGACATGCCGGGCAGCCCCCAAGCCCTGCAGACAGGGAGAATAGATGCCGGGCGCATGCGCCCGGCGTCTATTCTCCGGTGGTGACAGGGTCACCGTATGTTTCTCCACCCACGAGACACTGTGTCCCGTGGGTGAGAACGGCTCCCGCAGGCTGTGAGGGCAGGGCGCTTTTTGCCCTCCTCCTGGAGGGCAGGGTGCTTTTTGCCCTCCAGAAGGAGGGCAGGGCGCCGCGCCCCGCTAAAACAGCCTAGCGGGAACGCTATATATGTGTGTGAATATGTGTATATACTTATGTATTTATATGTGTACAGGTATATATATATATATATATAATATATATATATATATGTGTGTGTATATGTATGTATAATGTCCAAAACACGTTCGTTGCCCAGGGGCCCCCACAGACCTTAATCCGGCCCTGTTATTGCATATGTGAACCTCTGTGCTGTTTGAGACTTTATTTGAGACCTTGGTGTTTATAATTCTTATGTGAATAAATTCTATTTTACTTTTATCCTGTGCTACTGAGTTTCATGGAAAAGGTCATTACTAAGACCACCCCAGTTTATTGTGCCTAATAGGCCTGCCTCCCTCCAGCAGTCTCATGTGTCGGTAGAGCCGTGACAGGTTAATGCCACCCGAATGGTGTGGCAGTGGAGAGATGAGGTGTACACACACTGCGGAGGAAATTGCGGTGTACTGCTGGATACCCTCGGACGCAGCAGTGCGCACTGTGCTGCCGGAATATGACACAGCGCTTGGAAGGCTGGAAGCACTCTGCAGCGGAGATAGCCTCGATGTTTTGCTGGAACCTCAGACGCTGCAGTGCAGTTAATGCTGCTGAGATGTTATTCGACAGGAAACTCGACAGACTTGGGACTGGAGATGCTGACAATCACAATGAGAGATACCAACTCTATGGAACCGGAAACATGTGTAAAACGCTATGACCAGCACCCAAGCAACGCACCAGCAGAAAAGAAAAAAGGAAGAGGAACCAATCCTAGTCCTGGAAGAGATGACGTAACAGCCAAATGGGAGGACTTCATGAGTTGACAGCGTGGCATCTCTGTCTCCCAGCAACAGGCCTAATAGAATCATCAGGAGCACCGTTGTCCAAGATGCGGCCACGGCTTGTGACACAAAGCTTCTCATGCCCTGGTGTTAGGACTTCAGTGGCTTCATAAACACAATTTTCACCTTGATTGGAATGCTTCACAGATCATTTTTTGGGATTCTTCCAGCAGGGATGCCTGCTTCAAGATATACTTCCACTACAGATTACTGATACTCCTACTCAAGATCTTCCTCCCTTGCCTTACAGAGACTTCTCAGATATTTTTATAAATTATGGTGCATTGCCCCATTGATTTAATTCTTAGAAAAACTCCTCCTATCCTTTATCTCTTCCAGAAATCCAGACAATGAGTACATCAAAGAAAATCTCAAAAAGGGCTTTATTTGTCCATCCTCTTCTCCTGCTGGTGCAGGTTTTTTCTTTGTCAAGAAAAACGATGGGGGTCTTCGACCCTGCATCGACTACAGAGGTCTGAATCAAATCACAGTTAAAAATCATTACCCAATACCACTGATTACAGAATTATTCGACTGGGTCAGAGAGGCAGCGATTTTCACTAAACTGTATCTGAGAGGAACATAGAATTTAATTCAGATATGTGCAGGAGAGGAGTGGAAGACCGCTTTCAACACAAGGGATGGACACTTCGAATACCTTGTCATGCCCAGGGTTAAGCAATGCTCCTGCCGTATTAAAACATATCCTCAATGAGATTTTTCATGACATTCTCTACAAGAGCATGGTTGTATATCTTGATGACATTCTAATCTTTGCCAACAATCTAAGGGCCTGATTCAGAGCCGGACGCAATTTGCGGACGGTCGTTCGGGAAAAGGGGGTGGCTATTGAAATGAACCGTTCGCTCTTTGCGGTCTGTTCACGCCTCTATGTCTGAACGAGCGAACAAAACTTGCGATCGTTGTTTGGTAAACTACGCCCCCTGGCCGCTCGCATCCTACGTCATGTCCGCTATTTATTAGATTAATCGAGTACATCGACCAGGGTATGAACTGCTCGCTATTCTTGTGGTTGGTTTTTGCTACCACAAATTTGCGAGCAGTTCTGGCTATAAAATAACTCAGTGACGTGGTCAGTGATGCTGCTGTATTAATTATGCACACCCATAAAACGCCCGCTTTGACCTTTAAGCACGCCTGCGTTCGGATCTCCACTCCCCGTTTTCAAGCACCTTCCCCTGTTACCACCCACAAACGCCTCATTCTGTCACTCAAAATAGCAGGCATTCGCAATATAGCGAACAAACAATTTTCAGCCGCACTGACTGGTTCGGGCATGCGTATTATGATCCGTACGCATGCGCAGTTGGGCAAACATCGCTCGGAGCGAACGAGCAGCCACTTGCGTCCGGCTCTGAATCAGGCCCTAAAGTCCCATCATCTACATGTCAAAAGGTTCTCTACCACCTTCGCTACAATCAACTCTTCTGTAAACTGGAGAAATGTATCTTTGAAGTACCATCAATTCCCTTCGTGTGATACATTATTACAGATCAAACCACAAACTAATGATCCTGGCGCTTATCAATAAATGGTTAAATAAATAAATACACAGTTGTTTTAAGTTAATAAGAAAAAAAGCAGCACGTCTTATACTATGGGATTTGTGAATACCCATAAAAGATAGAAAATAAATAAATCACAGACTGCGCTAATAAGCCTCATTATAATTGATCGCTCATACATCAAAAACCAGTCATGGCTCCAAACATATAAAAATATACACGCTTTATTATAAAAATATATGTATTCCACAATTAATAAACAAAATCAACATACAATTGACAGATACCCTATATAATATTTCAACATTAAAACTCAATTGAGCACAAATAACTAGATTGGAAACACCACTTGAATAATAGGCATAGGAGTATCTTGAGCAATCTAATTTGAATTAGTTGACAGGCACCTAATAGTGCGAAAAAAGTCCAATTGCTTATTGAATTAATGTCCAGAAAAAAGGAAAAAAAGTATTAATAAATATATATAAAAAAGTCTTATATGCAATTGATCTGATCGGTTGAGTCTGCCGTTATTAATCACTTAATACCTGTCCAGAGGCTATTAGGCTGTTCAGTGCTGCGGTGTTTGCAGGAGGACGGCTTGCCCCGAGACTGTCGGTGGGTGCCAGAAGAGGGTTGACGTTGCCTCAGCAATCGCTAATGTCTCCCTTGGCGGCTGTGCAGCCCGCTGGACTTGCCGGGTTAAAGCCAATATTCAATAGCCTCCTTGGAACGCATGGAATACCGTTAAGCGGAGCTGGAAACGGCTTGTAGAGTGCGGAGATGGTACTTCCAAAACAGATCATCCGTATGCAATTAACAACATGCAATTGGGGGAGTTATTACAGGAACAGGTCTGCAAATGGATCTAGAGAAACTCCAGGCAATCCTAAATTGGTTTCTTACCAAATCCTTGAAGGCAGTGCAACATTTTCTTGGGTTTGAAAAGTATTACTGCAAGTTCATTAAGAACTTTTCAATAAGTGTTGCACCTATGATCACTCTTACCTGTAAAAGATCAGACCCAACAAATTGGTCCGAGGAAGCTAAAGTAGCTTTCCAACATCTCAAACAGGCCTTCGTATCAGCTCCTGTTCTAAGACCGCTCGATGTCTACCGTCATTTTGTTCTGGAAGTTGATGCCTCAGCAGTAGGAGTTGGTGCTGTTCTCTCTCAACATTTTGAGGATGAGCACCTTCACCCCTGTGGTTTTTCTCTGCCGCAAATTCCTCCTAGTGGACATGAATTATACCATGGAAGATCAAGAATTACTTGCTTAATAAATTAGTTTTGCAGGAGTGGAGACACTTACTGGAGGGTGATACATTTTCAATTTCAATTCTTACCGACCATAAAACTCTCCTGTATTTGAAGTCAGCTTAATGCCTCAACCCCAGACAAGCAAGATGGACCATATTCTTCTCTATGACATCTCCTCTGGGTCCCCCGCATGCCGGCTGGAACTGCAGGCAGCCGCGGCTCTCCTAGGAGCGCGCGCGCCATCCTGCAAAGTAATTTAAAGGCACAAAAATGAAGTCACGTTTGGCGCAAGATTTTAACTTCCTCTATAAGAGGAAGTCTCAAGCACCAGACAGGTGCCAGAGTATAGGCTCCATTCCATACTCCAGCATTCATAGTACTTACCTGTTATCCTGAACTTGACCTTGGCTTGTTTGTGACTCCGATTTCGTCTGATCCCTTGTACTGCTCCTGATATCTGGTTCTGACCTCGGCTGCTTCCTGTGACCCGTTTACGTCTGCTCCCTGGTACCTTCTCGTCTGTTTGGATCTGACCCGGCCTGTCGACTACGTTTATTCTTCTGCGCCTGATCCTGTGTCCACAAGTACCTGTATAAGGTAACCTAACCTGAGGGCCGCGACCTGTGTGTTGGATGCAGCCAAGCCTATACCTTCTTGCGAGGATCCCTGGTGAATACCGTCGGCACATTAGACTCCGCGCCTCAGGTATAGGTCTAGCCAATTCCCTAAATACAGGCCGCATCCACATTCCATCTGAGAGTTGTGACAGAATACTCTGGCCGACAACATGGATGCTACTGGTAATCCGTCACCACGAGACCTGCTCGAGAATTTACTTGCTAGAGTCGAGAAGCAAGAACAAGACCAGGCTCAGATTATGCAGTGTTTGCAGACACTGATGCAGCAAGTCGGTGTCGCTCAGGCACCCCCGGTACAACCAGGTCCATCTACTACTGCACCAGCCGCAGGGGCTTCCGCACCAATACAGATTCCAAATCCAACAAAGTATGATGGGGAACAGACAGGCTGTCGTGTATTCCTGAACCAGTGCTCGATCCAGGTCGAAGTCCAGGCAGCAAGTTTCTCTTCAGACAGAACTAAAGTGGCTTATATAATATCGTTATTGTCAGGTCAAGCACTAGCTTGGGCCTCTCCATTGTGGGAAAGGAATAATCCGCTTGTCAACAACAGTGCTGAGTTTCTGAGAGCCTTTCGGAAGGTCTTTGATGAACCTGGGCGAATATCCTCCGCAGGGTTGGCCATCTTGCAACTGAAACAGGGGAATCAATCTGCGGGACAGTATGCCATACAGTTCCGAACCCTTGCTTCAGAATTGGGGTGGAACAATGAAGCCTTGGTTGCCGCATTTATGCATGGACTGTTGGATCAAATGAAAGATGTCCTTGCATCCAAGGAATTGCCAACGTCCTTGGACAACTTGATTTCCTTGTGTATCCGAGTAGACCTTTGCCACAGAGAGAGAGCACGAGAAAAGGAACAGTCTCGTCGCTTCACTTTTAAGCTGGCTCCAAAATTCACGGCACCTATTGAGTCACCAGAGGAACCCATGCAGATTGGAAAATCTCGTCTTCCTGCCGCAGAAAGAGAAAGGAGGTTCAAGAATAAACTTTGTTTGTACTGTGGCGAATCAGGCCACCTCCTCTCTGGCTGTCCAAAGCGTCCGGGAAACAAGAAGACCTAAATGATCGAGGCGTGGTCAGTTGAGGTGCGTGGAAATACACCCCAAAAAAATCAAGTTACTTCCCAGTTTTCCATCGATGTAACCCTGGTCATGGGAGATTCCTGTGAAGAAGTCAAAGCCTTCTTAGATTCAGGTGCCGATGGCAATTTCATCATGGCTATAAAGGTCCAAGAGTTAGGTATTGCTAGCATGCCACTGCAAAAACCCCTTGGCATCATAGTCGTGGATGGAAATAAACTTCCCATGGCTACCATTAATTCACAGACGACAGAAATCAACATGAAAATTGGGGCTCTTCATCGGGAATCAATAACATTCTATATCCTCCCGTCAGCCGAAAGTCCTGTTATCCTGGGTCTTCCTTGGCTTCGCAAGCATGCCCTTGTCCTGGACTGGAGAGAGCCTCAAATCCTGTTATGGAGTTCTCAATGCCGAGGGTCTTGTTTATTGTCTGTCAAACCACCTCATCGCACCATTTGGACCTCCGTTGTCTCGTCGGAAGATCAGTTTCTGGCTCCATACCAGTCCTTCAGGGATGTGTTCAGCTAAAAGGCTGCAGAGACACTTCCTGCCAATCAGGAGTAGGATTGCGCTATAGATTTATTGCCTGTAAAGGTCCCACCTTGTGGAAGAATTTTTCCCTTTACTGCCCGAATCTCAGGCAGTTACTGAATACATTACAGAGAACCTGGAACGTGGATTTATCAGAGAGTCTAAATCTCCTGCTGGAGTGGATCTCTTTGTTAAATAAAAGGATAGGGGTTTGAGACCATGCATCGATTACCGGGGCCTGAATGCAATTCCCATCAAGGATCGGTTCCCGCTACCCCTGATTTCAGAACTCTTTGATTGAATTAAGGGGGCAAAGATTTTCACTAACCTAGATCTTCGCGGGGCCTACAATTTAATCAGAGTCCGATCTGGAGACGAGTGGAAAACGGCCTTTAACACTCGAGATGGCCTCTACGAATACCTAGTTATGCCTTTCGATTAAGCAACGCCCCAGCTGTATTTCAAAAATACATGAATCATATTTTCCGGGATCTGTTGTATAAATTCGTAGTGGTTTGGACGATATCCTAATATTCTCTGTAGATATAGCAAGTCATCGTCAACATGTTTGTGAGGTGCTGTCTCGTCTCCGAGCTAATCAACTGTTCTGCAAACTTGAGAAATGCTCTTTTGAACAAAATGAACTGACATTTCTGGGGTACATAGTCTCGGGTTCCTGCCTTCGAATGGACCCAGAGAAGCTTGCAGCTATTGTCAACTGGACCCGCCCAGTTGGATTGAAAGCAATACAACGCTTCCTGGGTTTTTGCAACTTCTACCGCCAATCCATCAGGAACTACTCTTCCATCGCCGCTTCCATCACTGCTCTTACCAGGAAGAGTCAGGACACTCGTAAGTGGTCAACGGAGGCAGAGGAAGCCTTTGTCCATTTAAAACAGCACTTCCTTTCAGCTCCCATCCCGAGACAACCTGATTGTGACCAACCATTTTTTCTGGAGGTGGATGCTTCCACGGTTGGGGTTGGGGCAGTCCTGTCCCAGAGAGACAAAGGAAATAAGTGGTACTCCTGTAGGTTCTTCTCCCAAAAGTTCTCTACATCAGAGAGGAATTATGCTGTTGGTGACAAAGAACTACTTGCCATCAAGCTGGCTCTACAAGAATGGTGATACTTGCTAGAAGGAGCTAAATTCCCCGTAACAGTCTACACCATTCATAAGAATTTGACCTACCTCAGGACAGCTCACTGTTTAAATTATCGTCAGTCCAGATGGTCGTTGTTCTTCGATCGATTTAATCCAGTGATTACTTACCATCAATGCCATGTCTTGAGCATTTAGTTCTCTGAGATAGAAGAAGTAAAGGAAGATAAGGCCATCCTAAATCCTGCCTGTTTCTTAGCAGCCACCAAGAGGGTCAAGATTCCACTGGGGAAAACATTCATAGCTTCAGAACTTCGGGCTAAACTACTTCAGTGGGCGCATTCATCACGTTTCAGCGGGCATGCAGGCGTCAAAAAAACCTTGGAACTGATCCTCAGGTGGTACGGGTGGCTGACGATCCATCAGGATGTAAAGGACTTCATGGCAGCCTGTCATATTTGTGCTCAGCATAAGATTCCACCGCACTCGCCATCGGGTTCCCTGTTGCCATCACCAGTGCCTGATTGCCCTTGGACTCACATTTCCATGGACTTTGTGACTGATCTGCCTTCATGTCAAGGGTTCAACACAATTCTGGTGGTGGTGGATAGGTTCTCCAAGGCCACTCACGTTATTCCTTTGAAAGGTCTACCCTCAGCACCGAAGTTGGCAGAGATTTTTGTAAAAGAAATCTTTAGGTTACACAGGTTTCCTAAGGACATTGTTTCTGACAGAGGGGTACAGTTCACCTCTAAGTTCTGGAGAGCATTATGCAGGTGCTTTGGAATCAATCTGAGTTTTTCTTTGGCCTATCATCCCCAGAATAATGTCCAGACTGAACAAGTAAACCAAGAATTGGAAAAATTCATTAGGATGTATGTTTCAGCCAATCAAGATGACTGGGTCTCTCTGCTACCTTGGGCTGAATTTGCCCACAATAACCTATACCATGAGGCATCAGGACATTCTCCATTCTTTGTTCAGTATGGTCTGCATCCAGTGTTACCCGAGTTACCAGGCTTTCCGCCAGTATCTCTCCCAGCCGTACGTGGTACAGTGAATCAATTCTTTAGGGTCTGGAAGATGGTAAAGAGAAATTTGTGTAGAACTTCAAGGTACAAGCTGTTTGCAGATAGAAGAAGGAGGAGGGGTCTGGTGCTGGCTCCTGGTGATAAAGTCTTGCTGTCAAATAAACATCTGAGATTAAGGGTTCCAACAATGAAATTCGCTCCCAGATTCATTGGTCCTTTTCAGATCCTACAGGTAATCAACCAGTGGCATATCGTTTGAAACTTCTAAACACTAAGAATACCCGATGTGTTTCACGTTTCTCTTCTCAAACCCCTGGTGCTCAATCGTTTCTCACAATAACCAATACCATTCCTCGTCTAACTCTACGCCTTTCTTCACAGTCTATGGACTTCATCCATGGGTACCAAAATTTCTTCCTTCATCTTCAGCTGTTGTTCCTGCTGCAGATAGCACTCTTCGACAATTTGCCAAGATCTGGAAGGAGATCCCTTCTTCCCTAGTAAAAGCTTCTTCTAGGTATAAAAGTTTTGCTGACCACAAGTGTAGGGCAGTTCCAAGTCTCAAGGTTGGAGATTGAGTGTGGTTTCTACTCGCAATTTAAGAATGAAAGTACCTTCCATGAAATTTGCACCACGCTACATTGATTCCTTTCCAGTGGAATACTTATCAATCCAGTGGTCTGAAAGTAAAAATTACCACCAGTTCTGTGGATTTTGAATTCCTCCCATGGATCTCTATTGAAAGAGTTAATTTTGAACAGATTCTACTGAACTCTTCCTAAAGTTCCCAAAGTCCAACCTTAATGAGGAGTTGATTTCGAAGTTCAGAAAATTCTGAATTCACATCTTTGTCATGGTCACCTTCAGTACCTAATTGACTGGAAAGGTTATGGGCCAGAAGAACGAGCTTGGATCAATTCTTCTGATGTACTTGCACCTCATCTAATCAGTTAATTTCATGCCAAGTTTCATTAAAAACCTAAAGGGTATCCTGGGACCACCCATAAGAGAGGGGTACTGTTACGCGCCGGAAAGGTAAACCCGCATAATTACCTTTTGTGCTGTCTCTCCCACTCCATCCTGAACCCTTCTGGTCTTCACTAGTCCATGCTGCCTCCTGCAGCATGAGGATTTGACTCTGCATGTCAAATCTCCCATCAGCTCCGGTGCATGGGTGCCACCATGTTGGAAATGGTCAGCTGACCGCTACTCCAATCACAGTGCATCTTTGCTTCAACTGACTCCAGCAGCCAATCAATAACCAGCAGCCCCTGTTTAAACAGTTACTGGAGAGCTGACCAGATAGCAGTACAATGTTGTTAGTCCAGACAACATTTCTGGTCCAGCAGTTTTCACAGTATCTTCAGTGTTCCTGCTAGTACCATACTGGTCCTAGCCCAGTTACCCAGTGCCATATTGGTCCCAGCCTGATTATATAGTGCTGTACCAGTCCCAACCCAGTTTCCTAGTGCCACATTGGTCCTAGCCTGGTTACCTAGTGCCATACCAGTCCAATCTGGTAATCTAGTACTATACCAGTGCCAGCCTGGTTACCAGTAACTTTTGCTATGCCGGTCCCAGCCTGGTTACCAGTTCCTGCTGCTATACTGATCCCAGCCCGGTTACCAGCACCTGTCGCTATACCAGTCCTAGACTTGTTGCCAGGTCCTGTTGCTGCGCTGGTCCCAGACCAATTATCAGTTGCCACACAGTACAAGTCTCACTCTGGTTACCCTATTTTAGTGCCTGCTTAGTGTTTCTCCTGGGATACTCTCTCCTCATCTCAGTCTTTTCTCCATGTGAAGGAATTTAATCAAACCACCTAGTTTTCTGCACGTACAGATCAGCTCCTACTGTAACCTCCAGTTCGGGTACAGAAGAATCCGCAGTTCTGTCAGCAAGGAAAACCCTAGTTCTGACAACACCCTTGTTTTCCACTTTATTTCTCAAATATTTAGGGATATGTTCCTCTTCGTTCCATATGGGCATCCTGGGAACTTGAAAAAAAGTAACATATAGATGACCACAACTGCCCCTAGCGGGGCCATTCATGAACGAGAGTTCACTACCAGACCCTGCCATGGCAATGCATTTAGATACACTAATTGGTCAGAGCACGACTGCTCCCATGCTCTGACCAATCAGAGCATTCCAATGTTTTCCTTTAGTGACTTCAATGGTTTTGACCATGAATCTGTGGTCTATCTGTCCTTTGGTTTCAAAGCACTTAGTCAATTTTGCCCTCAAGATCTGGGTTCTAGTTTTAATCTTGTTGAATAGATATAAAACCGATTACCCACATTTTTCCAGTCAGATTAATTATAGGTACTTTACATTGTAGCTTGCAGAACTTAATTCCCTCCATGTATACTGAGCACTTAGGGCCTGATCAGAGGTGGACAGTATAGCAAAGCCTCATAGAATCGGCTGTGCAATACCGTCCAACAAAATGTAAATGCAGCAGGAGGTGTCTGTATGAGGAGGAATGCAATCTCGGCTGGACACGATTCTTAGTAAATTTACACCTTGGAATAAATTTCATAAGAACACATACTAATCATTATATAAATTATATCACAGATTATATAACTTGTTTATTAATGTTTCTGTATTCTATAACTAGTTGTAAGAATTTTAAATTATACCAAAAAGAAAAAGGTGCTGTTACCTCATATTACTGAGTACCATCAAAAAAGTACTAGGAAATCTTAAAATTCGGTGTCTTTGGGGTAAGTTTACTAAGATGGGAGTTCTATCTAGAAGTGATGTTGCCCATCACAACCAATCAGATTCTAGGTATTATCTTCTAGAAGGTTCTAGATAAATGAGAAATAGAATCTGATTGGTTGCTATGGGCAACATCACTTCTTAAATAGAACTCCCATCTTAGTAAATTTACCCCTTAATCATCTCTTTTCACCTCCTTTCCCCTCTCCCTTGTCACTCTCATCTCTGTCAGCTCCAGGCACTGACAGAGGGAACATCGTTGTGCATCCAACCAGTGCTGGTGGGATAATGAAGGTTGTGTGTCTGGGAGTCAGACAGCCAGTGAATGCTGGGAAGGGGTGTGGCCTCCCTTCAGCTTTCACTGCGCTTGTGCAAGACAGACACAACAGCTGATTATATAATAGATAATAAAACCTGTCTTTTCTTTTTCTTTACAGTAAGAAATATACAGCCATTAAACAATTTATGGGCTACTAACTGAAGCGAAAAGGCTGTTTCTTGTATGAGATAATGACAGCCAGGCTGAATAGAAAGTTTATATTCTATAGAAAAAGCCTGTCAGAACTGGGACCTACTGTGACACATCTAAGACAGCCATTGCACACAAGCAGGACTAACAAATCGGAACATCTGCCTAGCATTGCAGGGATTGGTCAGCCCACCCGCACAACACCGAAGTGTTTTCCCAGTCCTGTTAGAACTGAAGAGCCCAGGAAGAGTGTTGTCAGCAAATCAGTTCAGGTACAATTTTACCTTGTACTGTTTTCTTATATATAGAATTGCTTTTAATATTTTCCTTTTATAAGTAAAGAAATAAGCCTGCACATGATTAATCCCATACTATACATGGTACAAGCTGCAATTCTATGTAAATGCCCCTCATAGATACAAAACCAAAAGATAGTTTTAAGCAATTGCGAAACTAGGCTTTCTGTCACCCGGGCAAATACTAAGATCTGCACCCGCTACTCACCTTTCTCAATATTCACCTATATGACAATCATTTATTGCAGAGCACATCACATTACAGTGACCGCCATATAATGCATAGGACATCAGTGCCAGCTATATAGTGCAGAGAACATCACAGTGACTGTCATGCAATACATATAGCATAACAGTGACTGCCATATAAAGCAGATATAAAGCAGATAACATTGTAGTCAGTGCCATATAATGCAGAAAACATCACAGTGACTGCCATACAGGGGTTAAAGTTGGCAGGAACGGGGTGGACTGAGTACCCTCACCTCTAATGGTAGATGGAACTAGTTCCATCTCCACCAAGTCCCTGCACAGAAGTCCCACAGACAGAGAGACACTTTTGAAGTGATCCAACATTGTAGTATCAGCTGATTGCAGGAGTGCTAAAAAAGCATCTAAAATGTATTTCACACTGTCATAGCCCCCAGCTTCTCGGGGCCTATGCGGCCCCCAGCCATTCACTTTACCATTTCCCATACACAACAGTGTTTGTGTGTAAAGAACAGTTTTCACACTTGTTTTGGCCTGTCAGACTAGCGTGGCGGGGGGGTGGGGAGTAGGCAGCCGGCAGGAGAGATGAGCTCCACCACCTCTCCAGGACCACTTTAAGCCCTGCTGCCATATAAAGTGACTGCCATATACTAAAGCCTCATTCCAACCATAATTTCTTATTTTCACATCAACCAGGAAATTGTAGTTCCAGTCTTACCAAATGCAGGCCAGTCTGTTAAGGAGGTCTTTTTCCAGTTTCTAGATGTGGTCTTGGTCCTTAAGATCTACGTTCATAGGACATACAGACAATCTCTGCGTTTTTAGATGATTTTCACAAATGGGGCTGGACAGCCCTAAACCAATCCATCCACCAGATGAACAAAGCATATTTCCCATACTAATGCCTACATAAAACAGAATTTATTTTTCTTCCTAGGTGTCATCTGATCGGGAAAGCTTGTTGCTGGCAAACATTAAAGCTTTAAAAAAAGAAAATTGCTTCCTCCGATCATCCCTTCAAGAAAAAGAGAACTTGGTCTTAGAGCTAATCTTAACCATTAAGAATAAGGTGTAGTATCATTATTTATTTAAAAAAATTCTTAAATGATGCTTTTGAATGATTGTGGTGGTATCCCCGTAGTTGTCACATGCCCCTGTATTTGCACCAAATGTATAAGAAATAAGGTTACCTGTATAAGTGTTGCAGATCCCATGTCATGTGTCAATGCATTGTTTACAAGTTAAACTGGCTCAGGTTTGTTCAGTTGATACATAAAGGGACTGGGCAACCGCTTATCTGCTGAGTTTTGTTAGTCCTGTGCTTAGCCCATTTTGTGATGATTGCGCTTGTCACATTCCAACATCAGTATTGCTAATTTTATTATGCAGTGCCTACACAAATATATACCCTGTATAAGTAGCATTTGACTTAATATATGTAGTAATTGACTTGTGTTCAATCAGAATGTCAACAGGCATTATGGGGGCACCAAAATGCAGATACCGTGAGGTTGGCAAGTGTGAAATGCTACTTACAGCATTTTAGGCCTGCCGGCAGTACAACTGCCATCATTGATTTCCATCATGTTGACAGGTTCTAATTACTCGGGCTCAAGCTTCTCTGGGAGGCCTGTCGAGAGCCCGGGCCAGCTGTAGAGAAGGAGAAATTCACTTCTCTGTAACTTCTCTGCAGTGTTTCTTTTTCATTTCAGGTCTGGTTTTTGATGGAAAAAGTTGTCAGTTAAGTGGATATATCTTATATCTAAAATTCATTGGTCTGTTTGTTTGTTTATGTATTCGGATACCCTTGCACCAACTGGAATGAAACTAACGCGAGGTGGTCCAGGTTTTAGGGGGGTTAAGGTTCCGGTCGGACCTCTCGTTGGTGTACACTGCGGAGAACTTTGACCTGGGGAGCTTGTTCTGGGCCTTCCACTGGATGGATTTGTACGACATGAAAAGATAAAGCTTAATACCTTGAAGATACACCCCTGCACCGATTGGGATTAAACCAACCCGAGGTGGTCCAGTTGGATCCAGGTTTTAGGTGAGGTTAGGGTCCCTGTCAGACCTGTGAAGAAAGGTTTGGGTGGGGTCCACACTAGTCACTCAGTTTAATCATATGTCAATGCAGTGTTTAGTAATAGAAACCAACATAAAGGTCTTAACTGAAATAAATTATAAGACTTGTACTGTGGTTGGTGGTGCTACCAGATAAATTTGTAAAAATCACAATTAAACTATTGAGTGAAGAAGCAGAAGAGCAAAAAAGTCTTACTGGTGCACTCTTCAAGAAATTGGATAAGGGAAATAAGAAAAATAATTGAAAACAGAAAAAAATAATTAAATAAATGTAATACTTAACCTTTATTAAATCACTTTTAAAAACAAAAAGAAAACAGGTGGTGTATAACTAGATACACATCTAAATGCCTGAGATCTCAAAAGATAATCATATTAATAATAACATCAAAAAATTATTAAATTATACATATAGGAACAGTCTTGGCAAAAATATTTAATATCCAATTCCTTATATACTGTAATAACCAATAAGTATATCATAAATTGACAGGAAAATTGGGATAGAAACCCACCTTTTTTAATTATCAAATGTGTGAGCAAAATTGTTGCTCAACCAAATATTGTCTTAAATACATCAAAAGAAACGTAGCCGCATATCACAACAATCAATCTTAATATACACATATAGATATGATACCATAAAAAATAGATAGTTAGAGAGATCTATTTTGTCATTTAAATTCACTCTGACAAAATGCTCACTTAACCGAGGTAATTGGATAAGAAAATTGAAATAATACTCTAAAGCAAATAGATAGGAGGATTAATATGTATGCCTATCTGTGATCTGAAAGTGATTAATAAAATAATCACGAGGTAAATAGATTATAATACTTGATTCACCAAGGTGATAAAACAGAGAATTAGAGTTAATAGTCCAATTCAATCAATCCCTGTGAAAATTCATTTATAAACACATCTATAATTAAAGTGCAGAGTGCTTGCAATAATCAATATTGAATAACTAATACATGGGAACCGCAAATAATAATGGATTACATCACAAAGATTCATTTATAAACACATCTCTAATTAAAGTGCTTGTAATCGTCAGTTTTGAGTAGTTGGTACATATGAGCCACAAACAAGAAAGGATTAAATCACATAGATTCAAATGTATATGAAGATAAATACCATGACATGAGTATATGTACCAAATAAGAATCATTAGATCATAAGTTAAAGGAAAAGAAAAGCCTGGGGAGAAGATATGTCATACAACTTCTACTGTCCCCTGTCAAATAAATTTCAAACAGGGGATGAGAGAGAAGTAAACAATGTCCCCAGGGAAGCAACAGTTTAAGAGCGCTTCTGCTGTCCCCGCTCCTGACAGTATCTCCCCTCTGTTACTATAAATGCATTGCAGAGGGGGAGTTTTTAGTCCGGCTTGAATGAGAGAGCGCTATAGGGATAGAGAAAAATAAGAGATACCTTGTAAGCAAATACAGTGGGCAGGAGATGCGGCTGCCGGTGGTGTATCAGCTGGGCTATGGAGTGCAGACAGCTCGCCGGGTATTGTAGGCAGGAAGTGCGGCTGCCTGTGGATCAGCTGAGCCGTGCAGCACAGATACCCGTTGGGTGGACGCGTGTTTCGCCTCTGATGGCTTGGTCATTATCACACATTTGATAATTAAAAAAGGTGGGTTTCTATCCCAATTTTCCTGTCAATTTATGATATACTTATTGGTTATTACAGTATATAAGGAATTGGGTACTAAATATTTTCGCCAAGACTGTTCCTATATGTATAATTTAATAATTTTTTGATGTGTTATCTTATTAATATGTTTATCTTTTGAGATCTCAGGCATTTAGATGTGTATCTAGTTATACACCACCTGTTTTCTTTTTTAAAAGTGATTTAATAAAGGTTAAGTATTATATTTAATTAATAATTTTTTCTGTATTCAATAATTTTTCTTATTTCCCTTATCCAATTTCTTGAAGAGTGCACCAGTAAGACTTTTTTGCTCTTCTGCTTCTTCGCTCAATAGTTTAATTCCCTGTCAGACCTCCCGTTGGTGTACACTGGGCAGAACTTTGACCCAGGGAGCCTGTTCTAGGTCTTACATTAGATGGATTTGGATGAAAACTTCACAGAGTGGTAACATTGGATCCCAGAAGACATACTAGGAGGTTGAGATCCCGGTTGGACCTCCTGTTGGTGTACGCTGGGCAGACCTTTGACCCGGGGAGCCTATTCTGGGATTTCCATTGGATGGATTTGGATGAAAAACTTCACAGAGGGGTGGCAAATTGTCTGGGATACCTAATGGAGTGATTGGGGTACCGGTCAGACCTCACGACGGAGTGCGCCGAGCAGAACTTTGACCCAGGGATCCTGTTCTGGGCCTTCCACTTGATGGATTTGGACGACATCACATAAAACTTAACAATAGCAACGCCGGGTACTTCAGCTAGTATATATGTTAAAAAAAAACTGCTAGAATTGTATTGTGGTCAGTCATTATTGGTATACTAGGAGTACAGTTTGGAAAAAATTTGGGCTAGGTGTCCTATAGTTTTTATAGATTATAATAGAATTATATTATGATCATGTCTATTTGACAAATCATGATGGGTTAGTATTGTGTTCTATGTCTATATAGATTGTTATAGAATTGTATTATGATCATGTCCAGTGATAAAATCTTATTGGGAGATGTAGTGTCTTTGTCTCTATTGATTGTGGTTGAAATGTATTATGATCATGTTCGTGTTGATGAATAGGTGTCACAGCATGCCGAGTTCCCGATCCCTATTACCAGGTTCGGCAGTGCTGGCTTCCAGCGGGGTCTGTGATCCCGCAACGGGTCAAGGTCCGTCAGCGCCTACAATGGTGATCTTCTTATGGCCAGCGGTGGGACAGCACACAGGGAGCCCCAGCAGCTGCGGCTTCTGTATCTGATGGCCACAGCTCCCATAGGGTAAAGCACACCTCTCTGAATGTAATTTAAAGGGCCAGATGCGCCAAGTGTGACATCACACCTAAATTTAAATCCCTCCCTATAAAAGGTAGCTCTATTCAGTGCCAGAGTATGGGCTCCCAAACCATACTCCAGCGTTCCTACCTCCAAGTGATTCCCACTTCTCGTTCCTAATTCTTGGCTTTGTTTATGACCTGATTCTGTCTCCTCCATGGTATTGCACTTGCTATTACGGTTTTGACCTTGGCTTCGTTGCTGACCTGATATTGTCTGATCCTTGGTACCATTTTGTCCGTTTGGTTCTGACACGGCTTGTAGACTACGTTGTATGCTTCATCGCACTCTGCTCCAATCCAGAGTACACCAGCACCTGTACTAGGGAACCAAGTCTGAGGGCCACGACCTGCATGTCGGACGCAATGAAGTCCAAACGCCCTTGTGGGGGCCTGGTGAATACCGCCAGCACTCATGCTGCTTTGCAATTGTGATCCTTAGCAGATATGGTAATGCACAGAAGGCATCACGCCCCCTGTGCATTACTTAACCGAGCTGCGTTGTTCAAAGCAGCATCAGTTAATATGCGTACCATCAGCTGGCTGCGGCGACCCATAGGGTCCCGCAGCCGGCCACCACAGCTTACAGAAAAAGGCCAGGAAATCTCTGTCACCCGACAGAGATCCTGGCTTCTTCCCTCCCCCCAACGGCGGCAACATGCCTCCGTTTCGGGTAACTGAGGCTGTTGCCGCCTCCTCCCCGCCCCCAAACGGCAGCAGACTGTCAATCACTAACAGTCTGCTGCCAGTTTGCAAGTGGACTTGCAGACCCGTTCTGCACATGCGCAGTACGGGTCTGGTGCCTGCACAGATTCCCAAACATCAGGAATCTGCGTTCAGAAGTGCACTGGCGTGCACTGCTGAATCAGGCCCAGATATCTGCTGCTTGTACCTGCCGCTGCCTAATTGCAGAGGATTGTCCCTGAAGCTGTGGTCTTTATTGGAATTGATCCAGAGACTGCTGGCTTTTCATCTCAGGAATCACCAGGAGGATCACCTTACAAGCTGCATTGCAGCAGTACACACACACTCACAGCTAGTGGCTGCCTGCTGTTCATCAGACAGCCTGAGGAGCTTGTGGAGATTTGCTCACACAGCACACAAGAGCTAACCCTTGGAGATTTTAGCACACTTGGTGGTATTAACAGCGTGAGCCGTTCACAGGTACTGTCTCAGCTGTTTTCACTGGAACAGTGTTTCACATTACCTCCCCAAACAAATAAAGAGGAGATTTTACATGAGGAATTTTCTTTTATAGTGCATTTCAGCCAGGGAATCGCAGTACTATTGTTTATATGCAAAGACTCTGACTACTGTTTACATCAGCTGGAACCTAATGAGGTTTTTTAATATATACTGAGATGACTATGCGCCTGATTCAGCAAGGAACGCAGTTGCTTAAAGCCGCGCAATCGGCTGATTGTTGCGTTCTGCGCATGCGTATGCATCACAGTGAGCCTGCGCGAACTAGCCACTGCGATCGCAGAGGCTACGCAGACCCATGGCAGAGTGATTGGCAGGAAGTGCCGTTTGTGGGTGGTGACAGGGGGTGGTCGGAGTTGAACGCAGGCGTGCCAGTGCGTTTGGATGGCGTTCTAGCGGCGTGCATAATTTATCCACAGCAATACCATACGCAGCCTGAGGCCTCATAGCATGCGCTGAAGTAAGCAATTCCTGAGTGAGGTCTGACCTGCCTTAACTGTGCGTATGGGTCCGATGTTACTTGATTACTGATTATATAGCTATGTATACGGTTGTGAGCATAAAATGCAAACATTTACATATCACCGCTAATATTAGCAACTGTGTACAAGCAGAATAGCGATCCATGCTAAATCAGGCAATATGTCCTCATGAATATTTATCAGTAGCTATTGTGCTGTTTGTCATTATTGGAAGTCATATGCATGCTGTGTAATTAATTAATTGCAGTTCAGTTCTTATATTTTGATATATTTTAATAAATTGTTACAGTAATTGCCTTGGTGTTTTTTGTTTTAATACAAGCGTGGATATCCATATACTTTGTTTACATTGTGCACAGACTAGCTGCCGTGACAGACAGGGCTGAAGAAGTGAGGTAGTGCCCTAAATAGATTGTTTCTTATTTTCAACATTTGCAATATTAAAGCATCGTTTATTTATGACAAGCTGTGTGGCCCTTATGTGAGCACCCAAATGCTGCATCACTAAGCACTATACTGAGCAAAATACTCCAGGCCATAACATTATGTTGGAGAATTGGCTTGCAATTGAGATATATGCATAAGTATGTAGATTATAGCAGCTTAATGGGAGAACATGGATGCTTTCTGTACAGAGATAACAGGACTCACCTATGAAACAAGGGAGGTGGTGAGTGACAAATTATGTTGAAAAGTATTGTTTAAACAGAAAATTGCCTACATATCTGAAGATGCCAAAAGGTGAGGCAAAGTTAAATACAAGTGCTAAGTGGACACCTTTTTCTTGGAGAGGAAGAAAAATAAAAGGTGTTTACAAAGTACTGTCTCAGTTGTTGCTGGAAATAAAAGCAATTGTTTGTGAAGTGATGCAGCAATGTGCAGTCACAAAAGGGGTTAATATGGGAATAGTCAAGGATATTTCATCTAAAGAAAACAAGTATTTTAATCTTCCTCATCAGAGTTGGGTGTGGAGCAGAATAAGATACATTTTTCAAAAACCATTAAAGAGACAGTTACTGTGATACATTTTGGTAGTTGTAGTATGACGCCTGCAGTGTCAAGTAATGTAGTTTGCTGTGTTGAGAATAATTTTGAAAGCAAACTGTGATAGAATGTAAGCTCTTATGAGCAGGGCCCTCTAACCTCTTGTACTTCTCCCTACTTTAGTTTCATCTACTTCTTACTCACCACTAGGGCACCTAACACTTGGCTGCTTATGCTCTGTTGCTTATCTGGGTGTTATGTTCACTAATGTAGCAATATATATAATCCATGTCCTGGTCCTGTATTGTATTGTTCTGTAAGTCGCTTGTCTACAACTTGTTTATGTGCTTTGTAAGGCACTGCGGAACATTTGTGGCGCCATATAAATAAATGATAATAATAATAATACATTAAAACAAGAAAAACTGTTCCTGTATATTATGTATGCAGATAACTATGGGGAGTAAAAGGAATCATGCTACTAGTAGAGGCAGGTTGCCTGCAAGCGTTCAGCCTCAAGCTAGAGAGTTGCAAATCCAGACCTGGGGTCTACAGTATGGAAATAAAACAAATATGTGTCAAGGAGGAGGATAATTATTTTTAAGATGCTGTGTTGCAAAATGATGTTTCAGAGATATAGTCATCTAAAATGCAAAAGCAGAGTAAAACTAACAATGTGTGATTATTATTATCAGTGTATGGCGCCGGGTCTACCAGGAGAGGACTATGGGCCTGATTCAGAGCCGCCCGTAAGCGGCCGCTCGTTCGCTCCGAGCGATGTTTGCCCAACTGCGCATGCGTATGGATCGTAATACGCATGCTCGAACCAGTCAGTGCGGCCGAAAATCGTTTTGTTCGCTAAATAGCGAATGCCTGCTATTTTGAGTGACAGAATGAGGCGTATGTGGGTGGTAATAGGGGAAGGTGCTTGAAAACGGGGAGTGGAGATCCGAACGCAGGCGTGCTTAAAGGTCAAAACGGGCGTTTTAAGGGTGTGCATAATTAATACAGCAGCGTCATTGACCACGTCACTGGGTTATTTTATAGCCAGAACTGCTCGCAAAATTGTGGTAGCAAAAAACCAACCACAAGAATAGCGAGCAGTTCATACCCTGGTCGATGTACTAGATTAATCTAATAAATAGCGGACATGACGTAGGATGCGAGCGGCCAGGGGGCGTATTTTTAAAAAAAACGACCGCAAGTTTTGTTCGCTCGTTCAGACATAGAGGCAAAGAGTGAACGGTTCATTTGAATAGCCACCCCTATTTTCTGAACGAGCGAGCGCAAATAGCGTCCAGCTCTGAATCAGGCACTATGTCAGCATGGAAGAATTTGGTTATATGAATAAAGTTTTGCATGAAATACTTTTGTATTACTATAAGCAGAAAGTCTGCTGATGCGAAACTGTTGCATGATCAAATTGTTTAGACAAGAGGAAGAAAAAAAGAGAGTTGTAAATTTACAGATATGGCTGAACTCCTATAGGAGGCTGAAGTATTAAAGGAGTCTATGCTAGGAAGAAAGCATGAAAATTCTGTGCTTCTTGCAATGAAAGAGCAAGACATTGTTGAATTGCACCAAAAGTGTGTAGTACTTCAGCAGGAAGTGTAAAGGGGGGTATCCCCCAGGTGATTTTAGCAAGCGATTGCACAAATTCAACGTCGCAATCATGCAATTGCTTGCAAATCGCGCATGCATCAGACATGTTTTGGTCGGAAGCAACCACCAATGCGCGTGCACGCTGTTTGCTTCCGACATCTATCATCACCTGTACATGCTGGTCAACCTGACGATCCCGTCAGGTTCAGCATGTGCGGGGATGATGGATGTGCCTGGACTGAACGAGTGAACGTTCAGTCTAGGCACATCACTAGATATACAAACGAGAGCACGATTGCAATGTCGTAATCGTGCTCTCGTTTGTATATCTAGTAGTGGATACCTGCCTTAAGCTTTGAAAGCTCAGAAGGAAAAGTGGCAGATTTAGCTCTGGTGTTGAAAGGAAAAGTCTTTTGAATTGTGGGCCTGATTCAGACCCGCTTGCGAGCGCTGAGCGCTCGCAAGCGGGTCGATGTTGCCCAAGTGCGCATGCGCACGACGGAGGCAGCTCCGTCGTGCGCAAGCGCGAGACCCGAATAACAACGGCCAAGCCGTTGTCATGGGTCTCGCACCAAAGGGGGCGTGCTGTCAATGGTGATTGACAGCACGCCCCCTTTGGTGGGCGTGCCGGGGGAGTGGCTGCCCAGACGGAGGCGTTCCCATGGGAACGCCTACCGTCTGGGGCCGGCCCCACTGACATCACTAGTGATGTCAGTGGGAGTGCTTTTGGCTCTGATAGAGCCAAAAGCACTCCAGGGCTTGCGGCAGCGAGATCCTACTGCAAGTGTCTCGTCGCAAGCCCGATGGTCGCGATGGTCTTGACCATCGCGAACATCATTTTGGCCGCTCGCTATAGCTGTGGGTGGTTACGCAAATACTGCATGAAACAGCAGAACACAGTGAAGTTTTTGAGAAATGTTTTTATCATGTGTATGTGATGTGATTGGGGAGTTACAAGGAGGCAATAATGAACCTTACAAAATGTCTATCAAGTGCAGAAAAAGTTGCACAATCTCCAGGTTGAAATGAGTGCAGAGAAGGAGAACTTGAGGGTATAACAAAAGTTGCAGAATCTGAAATAGTTGAACAAAAGTTGGTACTTGTTAAACTTGAAGATATGGAGAACAATCCTCTGCAGACTCAACAAGTTGGAAAATTACCCAGCTGAAAGAACAGCTCTCTGCAAGGAAAGTGCCATTTGGAAGTGGGAAAAGCAGAAAAGGAAAATACGCTGGACTGCACTCTGGAATTCGATTTTGGCCATATAGATACAATTGACCCATTTACAAGTGATGGGTCAAAGCTGCAAAATGCCCCAAAATAACTTGTTACAGAAAAATAAATGCCCAGCTCTCTGTTATATCTCAGGATGTGCAGTCCTCCCAGAGTGTTACATATCCAATGATAAAGCTGTACATAATGTAGGTGATATGGAGTTTATAAATAACAAATAGTTGCTGTGGATGGTAGTGAAAGGCAGTGGGTGGCAGGGAGAGGCAAGGGGTGGCAGGGAGAGGCAATGGGTGGCAGGAGGAGACTGGGTGGCAGGGAAAGGCAATAGGTGGCAGGAGGAGACAGTGGGTGGCAGGAGAGGAAGTGGGCGACAGAGGCAATGGGTGACTGGAAAGGCAGAGGATGGCAGGGAAAGGCAGAGGGTGGGAGGGAGAAGAGCGCAGACAAGTCGGTACAGTGGGGGGAGTGAGGGGGCATGTTGCCGCATTGGTGAGTAGTGCGGGGGGGGTGCCAGAATAATCGCGTCATCATGGCCACACCCACCACTATACAATACCTGTATTAATGGCATTATAAAGTGGCGCTACGTTGACACGATTCAGCGCGGATCATGCAATCTCCCTCCTCCCCAGACCGTCAACCAGCACTCAGTAAGCAGGCAGCTGTGGTGAGATGTGGGCAGCTGCTGGCGGGTTGTGTCCGGCTCAGGGAGACTTAACCACTCTTCTGAGTGCCCAAGAGTAGTACCCAATTTTTGGGAGTCTCCCGGCCATTCCCGGAGAGTAGGCAAGTGTGACATCACCCCCTTCCTATAAACCCTGCTAATGCTAGGCTTCCATCATGTGTCACCTCACAGTCACGGAGCAGAGCCCAGACTGCGTACCTGAGAGTTGGACCCAGAACCGGCCACCTCTGTTCCCACCCGCATCACGTGACAGTCTGCGCCTCTGCCCACGTGACATGGGATGTGACAGTGAGCGCCCAGTCCTAGTCACCCAGCAGGCAGAGAGGAGGACCCCACCCCTCTTCCTTCTCCAGCCGGACTGCATCCTTTTAGTTAGGGCCCACAGAGCGGTGGCGTATGGTACTAATAAATCAGTTTGACTCATTATAAAGCTGTTGGCTTCTTCATAGCGGTGACCCTGGTGCAATGCACCGGCTGCACTAGTTGCACTCCTGTACAGTAGCCTTATTGGGCGTTTAATCAGCAAAGATGCTACTCTCAGTAATGTGTAGCTGGCTTGGCACTGCATTCAATACAACAATATTCTTTCTTTGCAGACAATGCAGTTTACCAAAGACATTGAACTTGAAGTAAACAACTATAAAACAACCAGACAGGCACTGGAGAAGAGCCAGAGGTTAGTGGAAATGAAAGAAAAGCTCCTGGAGGAAAATATGCTGCATTATAATAAAGTAAACCAAGAACTGCAGAGTCAGGTCTGTATAATGGACCTTGGTCACTTATGTTTGATATTAAAGAGATGAACGTTTTTCAGTTTTTCTTAACAAACATAATTTAAAATGTCATATTCTGTCTCTCACGAAGTTTGAAGAGGCAGTGACATCACTTCAGGAGCAGAGCCAGAGAGAGATCAGCATCAGGGATGACAAGATTAATAAACTGAAGCAGCAGATCTCTGAACTTTTCAAAGACAAGTCATGGTACGGTTAATAAGACATTTATGCATCACATTTTAAATGAAATTTAAAACCTCTGTAATAGAAAGGTGGTAATTGAATTGCACTGTACTGTTATAAAAGTTAGTCATTATTCACGAATTTCCAATTTCTATGTAATGTATAATAACGATAGAGTAAAGCTGGCCACACATCTAAAGATTATCTGTCCAACCAGCCAACTAGTTGATTGATTGGAATGAAAATCTGGTAAGGTATGAAAGCAAATGACAGTCAGCAATTTGCTCCCAAACACTGGAAAATGGACAAAAACTGTTGTTTGAACAAATTGTTTAGATCAAACATTTAACAAACTTGTCGGACGACCATTTTCATCTGTTTTCTGGCATTTAGGAGCAAATTACTGATCATCATTTACTCCCATACGTTACCAGATTTTCATTCCAACCAATCAACTAGTTGGCTGGTTGGATGTAAGTTGGTCTAGTGTGTGGCCAGCTTAAGACTGCGGTTTGACTGCCATGTATGGTCTATGGATTGATTAAGACTGCCCAGGGCACTGCTGTTGTGAATGCTATATGTGGTCTATGGAAAAATGGGCAACCATAGAGTTATGGGTTATCTAATGATACACTCAAATCAGTTCTTCAAAAAAAACAATATATACAAATATACATTTATTTATACAAACATATTAACACATCGTAACAATAAACAAGATGCAGGCATATGAATACTAATAGCATAAAATATCAAACAATAAATGATAAAAATCTTAATAATTAAAAGGTGATCCCAAATTACAGGGTACAAATTGATACAGTGTTAATTCAGAAGAATGTTACTATTGATCACTGTCCAGCTCTAAGTTGTATACATTTAACCACTGTGAAAGTTGTGTAATAAAGTCAGATATTGTAACTAATGAATTACCTGCAGACTCCCGTTATGCAGTCCAGCAGGGGGAGAATTCAGCTGATAATAAAGTGCTTTGTATCCGGATAGTGGTGAGCCCAACCAGTGGGAAAAGTGAAATCCGCTACTAAATAGCGTATGGTCGCCTGAGGGATACAGGGCCTGATTCAGAACCGCTTGCGTGCGCTGAGCGCTCGCAAGCGGGTCGATGTTTGCCAAGTGCGCATGCGCATGACGGAGGCGACCATCATTTTGGCCGCTTGCTATAGCTGTGGGTGGTAACCAACAGCTATGCGAGCGGCCGGGAGGCCGCTCCAAAAAGTAGGAGGGACGGCCCTGATTCGGAGCGAGCGCTCTGTCAGAGCATCCAGCTCTGAATCAGGGCCACAGTGTAATCTTCCAAATGTACTGCAGCTCCGGTTGGAACAGTACAGTGACGGGGTCTTTGTAACTGAAGTCACAGCAGCCGCGTTGGTGATAAGTTCACTTTCAGAAGTTGTAGCGCCGCTTAATTGGCACTGGCTGTAAATCTCCCAGCTCCAGGTGGATGACAGCTCTGGCTGTCTAGAGTATGGGAATCGGTGCTGTGTTGTAATATCCGTGGCAGATGGAGATGGTATTAGCCCCGTCTCAGTGATCAAATCAGTTAGATGAATGAAGGCATTAATAGGAGAGCTGTGTCCACACTGAGCTGTGCAGTGGGCTCTATCCGTAGCTGGGGAGCAACCAATTCAATCCCTCTGAAGTCCATGGAATTAGGTAGGAGATAGCGAGCACTTAGCAGTATATAAAGTCAAATTCAT
The DNA here is from genome assembly GCA_031769625.1 of Taudactylus pleione. Taxonomy (NCBI): domain Eukaryota; kingdom Metazoa; phylum Chordata; class Amphibia; order Anura; family Myobatrachidae; genus Taudactylus; species Taudactylus pleione. The sequence goes on from JAUIMM010000200.1 coordinate 31,474,927, forward strand.
TGGTTATGAAAAATAAAGGTAATCCCTAAGGGAGCACACTGACACGCCTACGTTTCCCCGACCACCCCCCCCCCCCTCGTCATCACCCCCAAGTGGTCACTTCCTGTCAATCACTCTGCATGGGCCTGCGTAGTCACTGCTATCTCAGTGTGATCGCAGTGGAGCCTTCGCACACACACACTGCGATGGATATGCATGTGCAGTACGCAACAATCTGCCATCTGCGTGCGTAATTGCAATAGTAATCTTTGCTGAATCAGGCCCTATGTCTTTTTACAACAATCCAGTTGTCTACGCACTTACAAAAAGACCAGATCACAATGCAAGAGCTCTTGCTTGAATATTTACCCCACTCACGTGGTGATGGGAATAGGCAAGCATGTAGGGTAACAGTATAAGTACTGGGAATCTCCCCTCGGGATTAGACTTATGCTGGGTACACACTGGAGCAGTGTACCTGGACGATATGCGGTCCAACATATCGTATCCGCGGTAAACATCAGAATGATGTAATGAAGGACGGAACGATCCCTCATTCCGTCCCTGATTCATTTGCATGGAGCCGCATGTGATATCATCTGGTTGGCCGTGCAGCACGGCCAATATGTTGTTCCGAATCACACGGAAACTACATATCGGGCCGATATCGCTCCAGTGTGTACCCAACATTAGTGATTAATATTTGAAAGTGCTACATAATATTCTGCATTTAGTGTTTGTACAATATGTATATACATAAAATATTGACATTTTAAAGGTAGCTTTGGAATCTGTCATTAAATTGGTACGGTGAAGGGGATCACTGTTGGATCTGGTGTTACTCCATACCTAACAATATATGACTCAACAGAGACAGATTTTGAGCAGTTATGGGGACCTTAGTACCGGCATATCTAAAGTTATAATAACCACACGGGTGAAATGAGCTTAGTAGCATTTCAGCTACAGTATGTTGGTTTCCGGCGCCTGTATACTGAGGTTGACAATGACATAGTGACTGGTGACATTGTCATTGTCGACCTATGGACCACACACCAAGTACTTCAAATAAAGGCATAACAACTAACTTACATGTGTCTCTAATTTCAGTGAACATCTAAAGCAGATAAAAGAACTGGAAAAGGAATGGAGTCGTGTAAAAGAGGAAGCTCAGGATAAAGTAAATGTAAGATCACCAGCAATACTGCATCATTCTTACTACTATTGGTATTTCAGCATTGACTGTTCTAATATCTTTTAGTGGATCAAGATTCCTTATGCTCCAGCCGCATCATTAACCACTTAATAAAAGCTGCTCACATTCTGAGCAGGATAATCGTACCCTGTAGGAAAGGTTTTAGGGATTATAGCAGGCAAATCAAGATAATTTGAAACTACAGTTAAAGTGCGCTGTTGTATCCATTACATATAGCACACGTATACTGCAAGAATATGATTTGGGATAAATGTTAATAGAAATACCTTGGCGCAATGTAAAGTTAGAGTAAGCGTCAGAACAGCTCTGTTTTGGAAGATGGTAGGGACACTATACATTACACTGACCTTTAGCATACCTCCCATCATTTGGGAACTCAGAATTGGGACGGGGTTGTGGCCAGTATCGGACAGGGGCATGGGGGTCACACCCGGGAAATCCAATGGTAGAGGCCTGCTAAAGAACAGTTCTGCACCACTGAAGGAACGTGACCAGCTGACTGAGGGGGTGTGGCAGCCACTAGTAGTGTGGAAGGATATATCAAGAAAAGCTCTGGACACCTGAGTGATTCTATATAATTTATTTATTTTTTATTTATTAACAGTTTCTTATATAGCGCAGCATATTCCTTTGCGCTTTACAATTGGAAACATAAATAGAACAAAACTTGGTAATAACAGACAGATATATAGGTAGGAAGGCCCTGCTCGTAAGCTTACATACTATAGGGAAATGTCATAGAACCGGTATTAGTAAAACATGTCACCACCCCAGGGAAAACAATTTTTTATTCAACCATTTTTGAAAGATAAGCACTCATTTCAGCCAAAGGGAAAATCAAGTTTCAAACATGTTTGACACATTTAAGCCGAAAGGAAATTAATGTGGAATATCACGTCGGTATATTTTCGAACTCGTGTTTTTTTGTTCATATTGCACCAACAATACTCCGCTAAATGTCTGTGCAGCAAAGTTTTAGATGTTCCTTTCATTTTTTGCATTATTTGACTTTTGATGTGACACCAGTGGGTTACGATCCTTTGACCGTTGGCAATACTAATTGCATCAACAACATTTTCCTGATGGTTCATGCGTCAAGTGAGTATAGTTTAACTCAGGCCATTTTCCAATATGCCGATATGCTGCCCATTCATCGGACATGAAGGTGGAACCAGGGGCAATATGACGACAAATGATGACACCCAAAGAGGCTTAATTTCTGCAAAAGATGTGAAATAATGATTGATATTCAGTGCTTTCCGCGTGTTTTTAGCAGAAATTAAGTATCAGTCAGATATAACAATGGGGGCGATTCAATTCAGCGCAATGCTGAATAGCTCCGGTAAGGAGCTCCAGGAGCTATTCAATTCACCGCGCTGTTTGCTTAGTCGGCAAGTGGTTCTCGCAACTTAACCTGAGTGTTTAATTGTGAGAACCGGTATTCTCCAACTAAAGTGCCGGCCGCACAGCTATCATTGCCGCGCTAAGCAGTAACAGCTAAGCACTTTAGTCAGATTTCTCCTCGCATCTCCAGGGGGTTGTGTGAGAAGAAATCCTTAAGTCTGACCAAACAGCACGGTGAATTGAATAGCTCCGGGACCTCCCTCTTGGGGCTATTCAGCATCTCACTGAATTGAATCGCCCCTAATGCGTCTTGAGTTTAATCGTATATCTAGTTTGCGTTAATAATCTAAACATATGATATAGCAAAACACTGCCGGAATCATTGGAAACTATTGGAATGCGTTAAATGTCATATGTATCAACATTTGCATAGACATCTTTTTCCAGCAAATGGGTAGTATAATTTTCTCCATGTTCAAAAGAAAAAATGTTGATGGTGTGGAATGGAAAAATATATTTTTTATGAATTCATTGTTTTAATTCTTTAAAAAAATGTTCTGAAGTTCAATCATTTGTATATATATATATATATATATAAATATATACATATATCCATACTCACACACAAGGGCGTTTCAGTAAGTAAGGTAACAAGATCTCTCGTGTATAATGTTCTCTATTTCATTCTTCATATCTGTCATACTGTCCCAACATCAGTAGTAAGATGGCCGGGCTGGCAGAAACATGGTCAAACATTGAGGTGCGTAGTGTGATCAGATTTCTGCCTCTAAAGGGCACATTAGCGGCTGAAATTCATCGCCAACTTGTCGGGGTGTATGGTGATAATTTCATGTTAAGGAAACAGGCTTGGGTTTGGTGCACTGCCTATGATAACGGCAGGACAGACATTCAAGTTGAGTAACGATCCAGTCGGCCAAGCACGTCCACCACAGATGACAATTTGGGCCTGATTCATGAGGACAGATGCATTCAAGTTAGTAATGTTGCTGACGAACTGAACATCTCAGTGGGTACTGTGCACAACATCATTCATGAGCAACTGGGGTACAGGAAATAGTGTTCGTACTGGGTACCGAAGCAACTCACAGAAGTTCACAAAACCAATAGGATTGGATTATCTCTCGTGCACTTGACACGGTACCAAGGAGGGCCTGTAAAAATGTTGCCATGGGTCCCCCCTATGTCTAGTTACACCCCTGCTCCTCCCATGGGAGGAAAGCAGATATCGAGGCCAATCAGGGCCAGACTGGGACTAAAAATAGGCCCTGGCATTTTAAAGCACACAGGCCCATCTTGAGGGTCAATCCTATTATCCGCGATGAACGCGCCGGCGTGAGTCATCACGGCAGTGGCCGCACTTTACGGCAGCCCGGAATCACCTAATATTGTTCATAGCACCATAGGGCTCCGAGCAAAATTATGCGAATCCTGGCTTTTGTAGCGAAGGATGCGAGCTGCAGTGATGTTGGCGGCGTTTAAACGGGTAAATGGCTAATAGGATTGACCCGTAGGTGTCAGCATCTGGTTCCAGTCACAGACTCCTCCCCTTGCTATTCCTGACTCCTCCCACTGCTTAGTCTATGCTCTTACATATATAATTAATGTTAGAACAACATAAAAGTGTACTTTATTCTCTGTATTAAAACACACACAACAGTGCACATCCTGCAAGGGATTTAAACATGTGCCATAGTCAGACATTTGGGGCCAAATGTAATAGGGTGAGAGTTTAGAAATGTTAGAGTTTATCTCACACTAAGGGCCATATCCATTTAGCCCAGAACACTGCCCTTAGCCATATCCAATTAGCCGCAGTAAATTGCCGTGGCTAATTAGTTCGCCCGCTGCTCACTTGGGGCTATCCAATTAGCCCCAAAGTTGGCCTGACAACGGCACTTATCAGGGTTTTTTTTTCGGGACCTGATGTGTCCCAAGTAATAATCCACGATAAGTGCCGTTTTTTTGTCCAAAAAAAGGCGAGAACACATAGGAGCCGCGATAAGCTTGCGGCCCTATGTGTTAGCGGGCGAACTATCCTATTAATTCGCCCGAATTAATAGGATAGGGAGGAAAAAAATATATGCGAAAATCGGGGATTATCGGCCAAAAATCCCCGTTTTTTGCCCGATCGCAGGGATCAATTAGCACCCGAACAGTGTTATGGGCTAATTAGATATGGCCCTAAGGGCCATATTCAATTAGAGGCGAAAAGTCTGAGGTCGGACTTTTCGCCATCATCGCCGTTTTTTACTGGGATAAAGTATCGGGCGAGTGCCCGCTTATCCCTGATTCAATTTGGAACCAGCAAAAATGGGACCTGGTGGAAAGGTAAGTATTGAAAAGTCCTGTCAATTTTTGGGAAATCATCCTGGCACTCCCATAAGATGGTCTTACATGGGTAGCCCCGATTTGGCCTGCTGAAGGTAGTCAGTGTTTTTAAATAGCCGCTGCAGGTGCATAAATGCGCCTGTGAAGAAGTGATGAAGAATAGCACTTAGTTTTGGGTTTTTTTGCAAAAAATAACTTGCTCCATCAAATTTGGGGTACATGAAAAAGGGTGCAAACATATTTTTAAGTCCCTAAAATTATTTGTAAAAATTCGTGAAAAATGCACCTTCCGCGACCACCCACATTCCAGAAAACACCTGCTGCATACATGGGGACCCCTCCTGAGGATATTTTGCTAGTTTTTAAGTTTGTTCCCCAACATTTTTTTTTACCCCCAAAATGAAATTTTTTGGGGTGTCCTGAGGAATTTTTTTTACATTTTTTTGACACAGATTACATTAAGGGGGCATTCCCAAGGCTGCAGGCTATTTTTTTTATTCTGCACCCTAATTCCGAAATTCTGCACTTTTTTTCGCCACCTAAACAGTGTTGAAAACTTATCCCTGTTTTTTTACACAGGTTTTTCGCACCTGCGAAAAGTCTTTGTAATTGAATATGGGGATAAGTGAAACTGGCGAAAATTACGCCATCCCGTTTTCGCAGGCTAATTGAATATGGCCCTATTACACTAATCAAGTCGTATTTTCAAAACAGGAAACATCTGGATGAGAGTTTAAGGGGTCTATTTACTAAGCAGTTATAGAAGACAAAGTGATAAAATAAGGTACCAGCCAATCAGCTCCAAACTGTCATTTTCCAAACACAACCTGTTCCATGGCAGTGAGGAGCTGATTGGCTGGTACCTTATCTCATTTCACTTTGTCTCCTAACACTGCTTAGTTAATAGACCCCTAAATCTTGAGAGTTGTTGAAAGTTTACACTGATGGGGGGGGGGTTACAGGGAGGGTGGGGGCTATGATACTGATTGGGGGTTACAGGGAGGGGGAGTTACAGGGAGGGTGAGGGTTGGGACACTGAGGGGGGTTACAGAGGCTGGGACACTGATTTGGGGTTACAGGGGGGTGAGGGAAGGGACACTGAGGGGAAGATACAAAGATGATAAGAGCTGGGACACTGAGGGGGTTTACAGGGAGGGTGAGGGCTGAGACACTGATGGGGGTTAAAGGGAGGGTGAGGACAAAGACACTGAAGGGAGTTACAGGGAGGGTAAGGGCTGGGACAATGAGGGGGAGATGCAGGGAGGGTGAGGGCTGGAATACAGGGTTACAGGGAGGGTGAGAGTTGGGACACTGAGAGGGAGATATAGGAAGGGTGAGGGCTGGGACACTGAGGGGGGTTACAGTGAGGGTGAGAGTTGGGACACTGAGGGGGGTTAAAGGGAGGGTATGGGGCTGGGACACTGATTGGGGGTTACAGGGAAGGTGAGGGCTAGGACACTGACTGGGGGTTACAGGGAGGGTGGGGTCTGGGACACTGAGGGGGAAATACAGGGAGGGTGAGGACTGGGACACTGATTGAGGGTTACAGGGAAGGTGGGGGCTGGGACACTGATTGAGGGTTACAGGGAGGGTGGGGGCTGGGACACTGATTGAGGGTTACAGGGAGGGTGGGGGCTGGGACACTGAAGGGAGTTACAGTGAGGGTGAGGACTGGGACACTGATTGAGGGTTACAGGGACGGTGGGGGCTGGGACACTGATTGAGGGTTACAGGGAGGGTGGGGGCTGGGACACTGATTGAGGGTTACAGGGAGGGTGGGGGCTGGGACACTGAAGGGAGTTACAGTGAGGGCAGGGACACTGAGGGGGAGATACAGGAAAGGTGAGGGCTAGGACACTAGCCCTCACCTTTCCTGGTGAGGGGGTTACAGTGAGGGTGAGGGCAGGGACACTGAGTGGGAGATACAGAGAGGGTGGGGGCTAGGACACTGAGGGGGGTTACAGGGAGGGTGAAGGAAGGGACACTGATTGGGGGTTACAGTGAGGGTGAGGGCTGGGACACTGAGGGGGGTTTAAAGTGAGGATGGGGGCTGGGACACTGAGGGGGATTACAGGGAGGGTGGGGTCTGGGACACTGATTGGAGTTTACAGGGAGTCTGGAGGCTGGGACACTGAGGGGTGTTACAGTGAGGGTGGGGGTAGTGGGGGCTGGGACACTGATTGGGAGTTACAGGGAGGATGAGGCCTGGGATACTGAGGGGGAGATACAGTGATTATACATATAAAGCTGTCTGTCATTAGGGTAAATAGCAACAGATTAAAAAAGTAAATAAGGTGCACACACTTACCTGATAGTGTTTGGTAGCGCCCCCTCTCCTCTCCACTCTCTCCAGGGTCCAGGAGATGCAGCTGTCGCATTGGGTCTCCTCCTGCGCTGCTGCTCCTCTTCGGCACTTCCAGTTCTTCACATAAGTAGGGCCACTCACAAATGGCAGGCGTTCCTTCAGGAACGCCTCCGTTTGTCCAGCCACCCCCCCCCCCACCTACAAAACGGGGCGAGCTGTCGATCAACATTGACAGCCGCACACATATTCCGCAGCGCTTTACAGAGAATATTTGGCCATTCACATCAGTCCCTGCCCCAGTGGGGCTTACAATCTATGTTCCTTATCACATGATCACATGCATACACACTAGGGTTAAATTGTGTTAGGAGCCAATAAATCTACAAGTATATATTTGGAGTGTGGGAGGAAACCGGAGTACCCGGAGGAAACCCACGCAAGCACAGGGAGAATATACAAACTCCACACAGGTAGGGCCGTGGTGGGAACCGAACCCATGACCTCAGTGCTGTGAGGCAGTAATGCTAACCATTACACCGCCTGTGCTGCCCCATTGTGCATGCGTATGCTTCGCAGTGCGAGTGCGCGAAGGCAGCTGTGCATCCGCTGCGTGTTCACGCAGACCACGGAAGCCCATTGCAGATTGATTGACAGGAAGTGACCGTTTGGGAGGTGTGGACAGGGGTTGGTTAACAAAACGCAGGCATGCCTGGCCGTTTGAACGCCGTTACGTGGGCGTGCATAAATTAGCCACTACAATTGCATATGCAGCTCTGCGTGGCATATGAGCTCACTGGCCTGCGTCAGGTCAGACCTGCTGCAAGGGTAAAATGGTCACCGATTAACTCTGATGGTACCGATGTTTAAGTAGGTATGCGTAGTTGCACGCAGATGAGAAGGCAGTAGTGGGTGTCTTTATGCGCATGTGATCTTTGCTAATATTAGCATATTTTTGCAACTGCGTTGCGTATGGAGATGCAGTTGCGGTTGCATTAGTGTACATCTCTGAATCAGGCCCTCAGTGCGCTGACAGAAAGGAGGGAGCCCAAACGGAGGCTGCACATGACCTCCTCTCTTAAAACGCCCCTGGTTAGTATATAATGCTACGATATATCACTTCCTGTTTCTGCCTACCTGGAACAAGCCCCCCTCCTATTCGGAATAAGCTGCACCCACCTGGAATAAGCCCCACCCATAATAGGAGGGCAGTGGGTTTAGCAGCCAACATATGAAGCTGCAGGACAGCTGGCCACCTCCCAGATCACACAGCCACTTTTGGAGATCTCTCACCTGCAGTCCCCAATGAGGATGAAAAGAGGCAGAGTCTAGGAGTTGAGCAGCTGCATCCTCCTCCCTGGTTTCTCACCACCTTACCCTCTCCTTCCCATTCCTCATTTACCTCTCAGCTCTCCTTTCCGACTCCTTCCTTACAGCATTGCAGATGTCATGTGACCTAATGGCATCGCGATGCGCTGCTGTCAGGTTTCAGAATGTGGGGAGCATCAGCAACTTACCCCACTAACTTAAGGGGAGTGGCAGTCAGCAGTGGCACCATGGGCCCAACCCTCTAATGGTAGTGGGCGGGGCTCCAAGTCAGTGAGGCCCACTGGGAAACACCCCAGACCTCCAATGTTGCATATTTATCACTGCAGACATGTTTATTGCATTTGTGATGTGACAGCATTACACATAATCACAATGCAGTAATGCCAGTTACCACTTGCAATTATTATTCTTTGGATGCCGGAACAGAGCTTCCAAGAAAGCCCTGTCCCAGCGAAGGGTTAGAAGCAAAGGGATAGCTACCACAGGGCATCAGTACAGTCAGAGGGGGATCTGTATAAAATAAAAACGAAACAGTAGCCCAAAGGCTGTTTAGATAGTGTTAGTTTCCAGGGCCAAGCTCTACTTGCTAAATCTCACCATTCAGAAGCCCCCACAAAAACCTATCTCCAATATCTGCTGCGTTCTCCCCTATATACATTGTTGGGAAGCTTAATAATTGCGGTATGCCCCAAAAGCAGCTTTTTTGCAGGAGATTTCCCACAAATGTGCTTTGATAAATATGCCCAGTGCTATTTTACTGTAGGAACTCAGGGCCTGATTTAGAGCCGGAAGCTCTTTGAGAGCGCTCGCTCTGAAGCAGGGCGTCCCTGTTTTTTTGTAAAGATGGCCTCCTGGCCGCTCGCATAGCTGTGGGTGACCACCCACAGCTTTAGCGAGCGGCCAGGTGATGGTCGTGATGGTCACGACCATCGGGGCTTGCGACAAGACCCTTGTGGTAGGGTCTCGTTCCCGCAAGCCCCAGTGAGCTTTCGGCTCTTAACAGAGCCGGAAGCTCACCACTGACATCACTTGTGATGTCAATGGGGCCGCCCCCAAACGGCAGGCGTTCCTTCGGGAACGCCTCAGTTTGGCCAGCCACCCCCCCTGTCCGCCTCCAAAATGGGGCAAGCTGTAAATCACAATCGACAGCTGTCCTGCTTTGGTGCGAGACCCGTAGCGACGGAGTGCCCGTCGCTGGCCGTGTCTCATGCATGCGCACGCCGGCTCCAGCGTGTGCATGCGCAGTGAGGGACCATCGACCTGCTTGTGAGCGCTGTGCGCTCGCGAGCGGGTCTGAATCAGGCCCTTAGTTCCCGAACCTCTCATTAACTATGATGTAATGTCCTGGGCCAAAATGTATTTCCCATAAGATAAGTTTTATTTTAAAGGCCATTGTGAGTGCCTTCTTTTGTAAATACTATATCTATGTACAGTATATATCATATATCTAAGTATATATAATTTTTTTTTCTATAGCTCCACCCACAGTTCATGAACCTATTTTTTTCCCCAGAAAATAGTCCTGAATATGCCCTATGCAAGGTTAGTTCTGCTGGATTCTGGATTATACACACTGCTTGCACAGGCCATACCCCTACATTTTTTACTATTCTGGTTTGTGTACGTTTTCTGGGTGAGATGTAACAATGTGACAGATACGCCAATGAATACTTTAAGTAGAAAGATGGCCCCTGACTATGTAGCCGGAATATAGAGGTAACTACAAAACTTATCTATGTTTTCAACACAAAATTAATGAGACAAGTCTTTATTTCATATTTTATTAATAAGAAGTAATGAATTTTCAAAACCACCTGTTCCGTCAGTCTGGTGGTGTCTCTGCTGCTTGTGATGGTCCTGCAGGTCCCTCCTTCCACTTGTCACAATGATATGAGTAATACTTCATATTTCTAATACTGGCCCCCAATTCCCAGAGCCACACATCAAAATGATAATCATAATGAGAAATGATAGAGATAGAGTTGCTCATCTGAGTAACAGATTCAGGGCCTGATTCAGAGACGGACGCAAGTGGACGTTCGCTCGTTCAGCGTACGAGCGAGAAAATGTAAATTCAAGCGCTCGCAAGTAAGTTCGCTCGTAGCTAATCTTCCGCCCCAAAGTCTCCCAACCCCTCCTCTAGCTAACGAACGATCAAAATAGCGACCGTCCATCTCCTATTTTGGTTGCAGGGAACGCTCGCACAAGTCCAAAACGGAAGTGGGCCTGTCATTTATCGTTTGCTTGCTATTTCATTCTGCCCACATACTGGAATCGATTCCTAGCAATCAGTATATTAATTAGCTTAATTGTTATTCACATCTTTGCAATCCGTTTATTTTTACAATGTCAATAAACTTTATTATTGTTCGTGTGTGTCATTCCTTCTGCTGAATACGATGGTTTTTCAAAATTCAAAGTTGTTTTGAATGCTACTATTGTTTTGCGTAAGTTGATATGCAGATTTTGCATCTTTATTAATAATATTTAAATTAGCTAACGCATGTCACTGCCTCAAGCCTATAATAATTCACATTATATTTGTGAGGGTGTAGGTCACATGTCTCATACAATAACCAATCCAATGCGTTCTGTTATATTTCAAAGTACATTAGCCAATCATAATTTTTCTGGGCCCTTTATTAAAACTGTTTTTTTGGTAAAAAATCATTGCCATCATGAGAGCCGCAGCCTTTACAAGACGAGAACTCCTGGTCCTCACAGATGTGATGGACCGAAGGATCACAGTTCTTCCGGCCCCCATCACAAACCAACACAAGCGGCTTGCCTATGCGGAGGGGATGCGCCGCCTGCGATCTTTGGGCTACCGCCGCAATATCGGGCAGCTGGAAAGGCGGTGGTCTGATCTCCACCGCAGGTCCCCCCACCTTTTGGCGAATTTGCGTGTTGAAATTCGCGACAGTAAGTTGTTTTTTTGGGGTTTTTTAAATGTAAGCCTCCCTGCGTGTGCATGTTTGCCATCTATCCCTGTTTGTTTATGTTGTACATCCCTGCGTGTGCATGTTTTCCATCTATTCCTGCTTGTTTATTTTGTACATCCCTGCATGTGCATGTTTTCCATCTATCCCTGTTTGTTTATTTTGTACATCCCTGCGTGTGCAAGTTTTCCATCTATCCCTGTTTGATTATTTTGTACATAACTGCGTGTGCATCTTTTCCATCTATCCCTGTTTGTTTATTTTGTACATCCCTGCGTGTGCGTGGTTTTTTTTTTGGCTCTTAAAATTCTGGACTGTGTAAATTGATAAAACGACCCAAAAATAAAATAAGAATAACATTTTTTACCCATCATTTAGGGGCTGAGCGCAGAGTATGACGTAGAATCAGACAACGTCGTCGCCCTCGTCCCCTATCCCCCACTCCCACCCAATCCTCCTCTCCCCAACCTTCACCAAATTCCCCCTCCACCCCAGACCGCCCAGTGCCTGAGGCCCATCCCTGTCCTATTATTCCCATCCCTCCCAATTCACCCTCCCCCCCTCTCTTTTCATCACCCTCCCCTCCCCCCCCCTCTCTTTTCATCACCCTCCCCTCCCCCCCCTCTCTTTTCCTCCCCCTCCACCCAGAGTCAAATATCCCCTCCTCAATCGGACCAGCACTGGCCCACCTCTGAGGAGGACGATGTGGTGCCTACAGGACCAGGCATCAATCTGACCGGTATGTTTGCCTTTTTAACTTTTTTTTTTTTTTGGCTTTTTGGTTGATGTTGTCCTTTTGCCTGTGCATTTCCAATTTGTTAAGTATTTGTAATGTTTTGGATATATATCTTGGCAAAACAATGTCTAAGATGTTTTCCCCTTACACATATCACACATGTCCAAACACTCATACTTGGGTCTATCTATTTTACGGTACCAACAAATGTATTGTTTTTGCCTACTTCAGCTTTTTAATTTTTGTTTTTTTATGTCTAATTTTTAAGGTTATTATTTAAATAATCTTTGTGTTTGCCATTACTTTTTTGGGGGGGACAAATTTAGATCTTTGTTGAAACTATAGTCTGATTTGTAAGTTGTTGGTAACATATAAATTAAGGTGTCAGTTTAGTAATCCCTTTTTTTTTTTTTAAACCACAGAGGACCAGAGGCGTTTGCAAACAATGCTTGAGGGATTGCAAACCTTGAGGGTCCATCTCGTCGGGATGCTGGTGGTCGTTGATCACATGGTGGCGGTCCTGCGGCACTAATTTTTTTTTTTTTTTTTAACCCCCTTAAAATGTTGGGACCAATAAAATATATTTTGATTTATTAAAGTCTCATTCCTTGTCTGTAAATATTAGATTCTTTAACCTTACATAAGTCGACTATTGGAGCGTGTTTTTTTAAGTCATGTAAATGTGTTTGTAGAAAGCTCAAGTAAGTATGTAAGCTGGAACATTAAACACCTAACAATACCAATAGGTTTGTCGAATTACCAGAGTTTTTTTTTATTTTGGGGTGGGTAATGTAAATTTTCTATAAAACCTGCTTAGCCCTAGATTAGAAAACATCCTGATTCACCATAATACCTTTGGTGTTTGTTTTTAGCCACAAAGCATGGTAAAATACTTTACAATTTAACACATTACAGGATTAGCCATTAAGCAAGTTTGCCTTTTTTGGACCAGGTTACACTTGCTTGTAATTTACCAAGGAAAAGTCTTTAAAAGGTTATCCAAAAATTTAATCCACACAAAAAAAATAAACAAAGTGAATTTTGTCAAGCAATTAACACAGTGAAAACACAATCCAAAAAACAACCAACACCAAAAATAACAAAACAACAACAACAACAACAATCAAGAACTGTTTGAAGAAGTAGCAGGCCAACAGGAATCCCCAAATGAGGCGAAGAAATAATTGTTCCAGAAGTTAGAGCCAATGTGGACACATGAAGACATTTTTTGGGATCAGGTAGTAAGCATCGTTTGGTCGGGTAATTTAATGGAAAAAAAGACATCCCAAAAAAAAGAAAAAAAAATTACAATTGGTCATTGAAATCTTACATGTCTACATTGTGTAAATTAACTACATTATTAACAAAAATTACCTAAAATATCTGGCCACCACATCATCACGTATGGCCCCCCCACATACTGACCTCCGACCAATCTCGGGGGGGCCATCCTCAGGCAAGGCATCCTCTGGCTGCATTGGGACACCACTCCTTATGGCGATGTTGTGAAATATCCCACACAGGACCACAATTTTTGAAACCATATCCGGCAAATACATGAGCTCGCCACCAGAGTGGTGGAGGCATCTGAATCGGCCTTTTAAAAGGCCAATACAGCGCTTCACCACCTGCCTGGTGGCTGTAAGTGCAGAATTATACTCACTTTGTTGCCCTGGTGTGGGTGCCAAATAAGGAGTGAGCAGCCAGGGCGTGCAAGGGTAACCACTGTCTCCTGTGAAAATAAAAAAAAAACATCAGGACCATTGTGTAACAAGCTTTGCATTGGTTGCCACAGGTGTCAACTTACCTAGAAGCCATGCATCACCAGCTTGTAGGTTGTCTAATTTGTGCCAAATCCCTGATTGCCGGATGACGAAGGAATCATGTGCACTCCCGGGGAATTTGGCATTCAGGGACAAGATCTGGAGGGAGGCATCACATACCACCATTACATTCAGTGAATGAAAGTGTTTTCGGTTTTGAAGTGGCAAGGCCTTCAGCCTTGCCACTTCTGCCTCCAGCAAGGCTGGAGGCTATTTTTAGGTATGTGAGTGCCATCCACAACCCCTATGATGTGTGGGAAGCCAGCTATTTGGTAAAAATTGGCCTTCGCCACACTAAGGGAACCCATATCCAATGGCATTGTAATAAAATGATGGAGGTGTTTAAAACTGGCCTCCATCACTGCCCTCAGGATCCTTGAAAAGGAGGATTGATAGATTCCGGCAACTATTCCCACAGTGGTTTGAAAGGATCCTGAGGCACAGAAATGTAACACTGACATTGATTGCGTAAGTGGTGGTATTGCTGTAGGACTGACAATTTGCCGTTCAAGATCACTCTCTATTAATGAGAGAGTGTCTAGGATGATTTGTGGAGGAAGACGGTATCGTCTTAAGACCTCATCATCTGGCATTCCAAAAAGGGTGACATGTGTTCTATATATCTGGGGCCTTGCACGCCTACGAGGCCTACGCCTGGGACGAAGTTGAGGTTGGTCGGGTTCTGGAACCAGGGCCAATATAATTCGACCAACATCAACCTGAAATGGTAAGCCAGGTAGTTATTTGTTTAGACAAATGTGTACAGAAAAATATACTTATCTTTTCTAAGAATTCCAAAGATGCTTACAGGCCTTGGACGGGTCATGCGCTGAACCACCTACATTTAAAAAGTAGAAATTATATTTAAGATTAATTTAATAAACTATGATTGTAAACACATTTCTGGGGTGAAAAATACAGAAGGGAGGACACATTATTTGCGAAAATCTTACGCCACATTTCCAGGGGTATTCTATATGGGAACGTTAACATGTTTTGGGCATTATTTTTGGAGGTAAGACATCATTATGCCCGTTTTTACTTTTACACCCTATTCAATATCAAAGACTTATCGCAGTTTGGAAAAGTGTTTGTTAAAAAACGGGGATAACTTGTCACCATTGAATAGTTGTCGGAAAAAAGTGTAGAATTGGTGTTTAGGGGTGGAGGCTTAAAAAAATTAGCCTGCACCCCTGGGACTGACATTTAGCCCCAAAATGTGTGCCAAAAAGTTTAACAAACAAAAGAGTGACACCCATCAAAATTTAGGTATATTTTGGCATGAAAACAATAAAAAAGGGACGAAATTATTACACAATATGGAAGTAGGTTCAGGGCTATTCTGCAAGTATGCGGCAGGTGTTTTGAAACTTCGAATTATAGCGGCAGGTGCCCACTTAAAAAAATGTGCAAAAATAACCTAAGTGCTCTTCTGCATCACTTCTTCAATGTTGGTAACAAAACACATGCTGCGGCTCTTTTAAACCCACACTTTCAAATAAAGGCTAAAACGGGGGTACCCATAGTGTTCAACCATGTTGTGCCAAATTTAGGGGTGCTCTTACCTTTTTAAATTGGACAAACATGAAACTTTACGCCAATCCCAAATCAAAGTTTCCAGTTTGTGTTATTTTTCAATTGACTACGGGGATAAGCGGGAGGGCACACCAGACTTAACACTGATAAATACTCCGATATTAAACGTTAACTTCGACAGTGAAGTTAACGTGTCCTATTGGTTTATTTTTCAGCGTTAAGTCTGGCGCGCCCTCCCGCTTTTCCCCGTATTCAATTGTAAAATTTAAAAAAATGGAAACTTGGATTTGGGATGGGCGTAAAGTTTGTCGTTTTTCCAAGTTAAAAAGGTAAGAGCACCCCTAAGGTTTGAAAAACATTTTTGAACACTATGGGTACCCCCGTTTTAGCCTTTATTAGAAAGTGTGTGTTTAAAAGAGCCGCAGCATGTGTTTTGTTACCCACATTGAAGAAGTGATGCAGAAGAGCACTTAGGTTATTTTTGCACATTTTTTAAGTGGGCCCATCAAATTTGGAGAAACTAAAAATGGGGATTACCCTATTTTGATGTCCCTCAATTAATTTGTGTTAACATCAACATTTGGGCACCTGCCACTATAATTATATTCTAAAAAACACCTGCCGCATACTTGCAAAATAGCCCTGAACCTATTTCCCTATTGTTAAGAAATTGTATTTAAAAAATATTTTTGGATCACCCTTTTTTTAAAAAAATTTTGGCCTGTCCATTTTTGCTGAACCAAAAAAAAGAGGGACCCAGTTCTTTTTACACTGACATTCTCAGGGGCGAAGGCTATTTTATAAAAGCCTGCACCCCTAAACCCCAATTCTGCTATTTTTTTGTGCACCTATTCTATGGAAACAACTTATCACCGTATTAGATGAAAGACTTGTTAAAAATGCGATGTCTTTGAGATTGAAGTGGGAGTAAAAGTAAAACCTGCGAAAATGACGTCAGAATGTCTAAATTAACGCCAAAACTAAGTTAAGGCACCCATATTGAATAGCCATGTTAGTGTTAAGACAAGATTTTAAACTAAAACAAAAAAAATATTAGATCGCAAAATAGTGCGCTCCTTTTACAGTTCAAACAAGACACATTAGTTCGCAAAATAGTACGCTCCTTTTACAGTTCAAACTAGACACATTAGTTCGCAAAATAGTACGCTCCTTTTACAGTTCAAACAAGACACATTAGTTCACAAAATAGTACGCTCCTTTTACAGTTCAAACAAGACACATTAGTTTGCAAAATAGTACGCTTCTTTTACAGTTCAATCAAGACACATTAGTTCGCAAAATAGTACGCTCCTTTTACAGTTCAAACAAGACACATTAGTTCGCAAAATAGTACGCTCCTTTTACAGTTCAAACAAGACACATTAGTTCGCAAAATAGTACGCTCCTTTTACAGTTCAAACAAGACACATTAGTTCACAAAATAGTACGCTCCTTTTACAGTTCAAACAAGACACATTAGTTTGCAAAATAGTACGCTCCTTTTACAGTTCAAACAAGACACATTAGTTCGCAAAATAGTACGCTCCTTTTACAGTTCAAACAAGACACATTAGTTCGCAAAATAGTACGCTCCTTTTACAGTTCAAACAAGACACATTAGTTCGCAAAATAGTACGCTCCTTTTACAGTTCAAACAAGACACATTAGTTCACAAAATAGTACGCTCCTTTTACAGTTCAAACAAGACACATTAGTTCGCAAAATAGTACGCTCCTTTTACAGTTCAAACAAGACACATTAGTTCGCAAAATAGTACGCTCCTTTTACAGTTCAAACAAGACACATTAGTTCGCAAAATAGTACGCTCCTTTTATAAGTTCAAACAAGACACATTAGTTCGCAAAATAGTACGCTACTTTTACAGTTCAAACAAGACACATTAGTTCGCAAAATAGTACGCTCCTTTTACAGTTCAAACAAGACACATTAGTTCGCAAAATAGTACGCTCCTTTTACAGTTCAAACAAGACACATTAGTTCGCAAAATAGTACGCTCCTTTTACAGTTCAAACAAGACACATTAGTTCGCAAAATAGTATGCTCCTTTTACAGTTCAAACAAGACACATTAGTTCGCAAAATAGTACGCTCCTTTAACAGTTCAAACAAGACACATTAGTTCGCAAAATAGTACGCTACTTTTATTGGTTACACATGATTGGCCAAAGAAAATAAACAACATTACTTTGGGAAACAGATGCAAAGACAAACACATCGATTTTGATAAATAAATAAACAAACACTTACCAAAAAAAGACAAATAAACCAAAGTACGAAAACGTCACTGGGGCAAGGCCAAAAAAAAACTGTAATAAAAAAATTAAAACACATTTTAAAAAATTTACTATGAATTTTTAAGGGGGGATTTTAAAATACTTACTGAAAAATGCAAAAGCCAAAAAATAGAAACCAAAAACGACCAGAAAAAAAATAAGTAAGCAAAATACCAAAAAAGATCACAACCCAAAAATACGCTTTCTACTACCAAAACAGCCAATAAACCACGACAACGCCAAACCTCCAACAATCAACATGCCACCTCTACTGGAGTCACACCAAGCCATAAATAGTCTTTATTTTCCCGCACAAATTAAGGACGAACAATAGGAGCGCACAATCAATGATGCGTCCGAATAAGGAGAATAGGAGCGCACAATCAATGATGCGGCCGAATGATGCTGACGCATGTGTAAAAACGTCACTGAAATCCCAAATCGGTCTGCTGTAGTTGAGTCCAAAATGAATACCGAGCAGCAAGGTACTGGCCAAGAGGCGCCAGGTAAGTATGATTTTTTTTTAAATGAAAATGATGGTTTATCAATAATTTAAATAAAAATTAAAATTATCCCTAAAAATTTCTGTTTTCCAAAAGGTGTGGATGATGTGGAAGAGGCTGCTGGGCCTAGTAGGCCTACAAAACCTGGCAAAAAAAAAGGCAGCCACAATTCACAAGGAAGGAGATGGAGGTTTTGATACAAATGTGCACTGACACCCTTCCCCAGGCCCCAAGGAATATGGGTGCAAGCCAGAAGTGGAAAATGTGGGAGGACATAGCCAGTGCTGTCAATGGGGTGAGTGAGTTGGAACGTGAAACCCGGGTTGTTAAACGCCGGTAAGTACAAACTACATTTGATTAAAAAGTGTTTACAGGACAAAATACTGCAGTTATAATGCCAACTTTTTATACAACAGATGGACCGACTTCAAATATCGGCTGAAACAAAAACTTGCAGATAGGGCTAGGCATGCAAGGGGGACAGGTGGGGGTCCCACCCCTGTGTCACATGAGCTCACTGATTTGGAGGAGCTGGCACAGGGGTGTGTGCAGGATGAGGAGGTGTTTGGCGTGTCGAACATGGATACCGACATGACAGACTTTGCGGCTCCTCATGTTGACCCAGGTAAATGTTGGAATGTTACCAACTCTGAAATGTTTTTGGGAACATATATAGATTCTAATTTGACTATTTTCTCTTTTTTCTCACAGAGACACAGGCGGATGAGTCTGCTCCAGAGGTGAGCGTTGGCCGCAGAATTTCTTCTGGCTCTGCAGGGGAGGAAGCATTAGATCCGGCTGGGGACCCTGTGGAAGACAGTCCAAGGCCTTCCCCCTCGCAGGCAGTAGTCCTCCTCACTGATCTCAATTTCAAAACGGATCAACAGACCGAGATTATGCTGAGGCGGGACGCCAATCTGTTACGGGTGGCGGACGCCCTGGAGGCAAATTCTGCGGCCAACGTGCGAATTGCTAATGCCCTGGAGCAGCTCGTTCGCCACCACATGTTGGAGCCGGCCTCCCTTCCTGCCGGAACATCACACCCTCCACCTCTGGCACAACAGCCATCCCTCCAAATGTGCCTAGCCCTATGCCTAGTCCAGAGGCCACAACATCTGCCTCTGGACAGGCCAGGCGAAGGACATCCCGGACCCGTACCAGCTCACTCCCCACCCCGCCCAAACGCCCTAAAAGGCGATGACAGCATTGGCTAATTTCCCCACAATCCATTTCTGTGTTTGCCCCATATTCCTTAATGGCCAAAACCTCCCTCTCCTTTCTTGTGAATTGTTTTTAATAATTTTATTGGTTTGTGTATGAAATGCCACTTTGTTTATTTTTGTGGGCAAAAAAACTATTTATGTTTTTTTACGTTTTTTACATTATTTCTGTGAGTAAAAATAATAAAAAAAAAAATACAAACTGATCAATTCTCTTGTTTATTTCTTTCAAAACTGGTTTAAAGGTAATCCAGACAACAAAATGACAAACAAGACAACGGAAAGAAAAACATTTTTTAAATTCTAAACAATCAAGGGTTTTTTTTAAAAAAAAAAGAGTTTTAAAAAACCAAAACAAAATACGAAACCAAAAAATGGTTTCTTTGGCCATAAAATATTCGCTTCTCCAAAAAACAAGCGTACAATATTGTTGAACTACACACCCCCACAAAAATGAATAAAACCAAAAAAAAAACAACTGCTAATTGATTGTATTAGGCCGCAATTAGCAGCTGAGTAGTTCACCTGCGTTCGGATTTTAGCAACTAAAAAAAGGCTATTAACGAAACACCTTACAAGCAGATTAACAATTACAAGATGATTGTTTATGTGGCCGCAAATGATACATCGCCACACCATCGATGAGCCCGGAGAAGGCCCAAGAGACCATCGTCATTGCGGTAGACTATACCAGACCACAAGCTGAGCGAGAAGTCTTACTGAAAATTGGCTCAGCCAGTCACTATGACTTGTTCCGTTCACATTGGCCGCTCGCATCAGATAATTTATGTACGCCCAATAAACGCCTCGACACGCCTGCGTTTTCCCATCTCCACCCCCGTCACCGCCCCCAAAACTGACAGTTCTGTCAATCACATTTGACATGTCACTTCCTGTTCGCTGTTCGACGAACGACTGAAAAATTATCGCAATCAGCCGTACGCACATGGGCACTGTTACCCCGACGCATGCGTGGTTGTACAACATCGGATCGCTACGAGCGGCTCTGAATGAGGGCCTCAATCTTGTAGACACTAGGACAGCCAGGCAGGGTTGAGACAGAGACAGGCCATTATACAAGCCAGGGGTCTGATACATGGGTAATCATTCCAACAGCCAGGCAGGGTTAAGGCAGGGAAAGGTCCATTATAGAAGCCAGGGGTCTGATACATTGGTAATCATTCTAGCAGGCAGACCCAAGGATGAGGCAGACAGTCCATTATACAAGCCAGGGGTCTGGTACACGGGTATTCCAGCAGGCAGGCAAGGGTGAGGTAGAGACAGGTCCATTACACAAGCCAGGGGTCTGGTACATGGGTATTCATTCTAGCAGCCAGGCAGGGTTGAGGCAAAGACAGTCCATTATACAAGCCAGGGGACTGCTACACGGGTATTCCAGCAGGCAGGCAAGGGTGAGGCAGAGAAAGGTCCATTATACCAGCCAGGGGTCTGGTACATGGGTAATTATTCTAGCAGGCAGACCCAAGGATGAGGCAGAGACAATTCATTATATAAGCCAGGGGCTGGCACATGGGTAATCATTCTAGCAGGCAGGCCCAAGGATGAGGCAGACACTGGGCCTGATTCAGACCCGGACGTTATTTGCGGCGGTTCGCTGGCTAAAAGGGGACAGCTATTTAAATCATGTGCTCGCACTGCGTCGCGTAAAGCCGCCCACTAAGTAATAGCGAGCGGCCGCACTATGCGCTCGCATCTGTATAAAGACGCCCCTTTGCCACTCGCAACACACGTCATCTCCGGCAGTTGTAAGATTAATCTGGAACATCGAGTGCCATCGGAGCTGCTCGCAGTGCTTGTGGTAGCCTTTTCCCACCACAACATTGCGAGCAGTTCAGGCTAAAATACAACCCAGTCACGTGTGTAATGACGCTACTTTGCTAATTATGCACACCCATTAAACGCCATTCTGACGGACGGGCATGCCTGCATTCGCACATCCACACCCCTGCTTACAAGCACCTTCCCCTGTTACCATCCACAAACGGCACTATCTGTCACTCAAAATAGCTGCCCGACTGCGGGCTACGGGCGAGCACTTTCCCATCGCAATGACTGGTTCGTGCACGCGCATTGCGACTCATACGCATGCACAGATTGCGAAAAGTCGCTCAATGCGAGCGCAGCATAGCGTCCGGGTCTGAATCAGGCCCACAGTCCATTATACAAGCCAGGGGTTTGGTTCATGGTTATTCATTCCAGCAGCCAGGCAGGGTTAAGGCAGGGAAAGGTCCATTATACAAGCCAGGGGTCTGGTACATGGGTATTCATCAGGCAGGCAAGGGTGAGGCAGAGACAGGTCCATTACACAAGCTATGGGTCTGGTACGTGGGTATTCATTCCTGCAACCAGGCAGGGTTAAGGCAGAGATAGTCCATTATACAAGCCAGGGGTCTGGTACATGGGTAATCATTCCAGGAAGCAGGCAATGGTGAGGCAGAGACAGGTGGTACCATGGGCATTGCCCTACCATTATCAGACCAGCTATTCTTCGAATCTGGTGATCATTCTATATTAACTTTAGTTTATGTATATCTATTAAATAATTCTATACCTCCAACTTGTCTTCCATTGTTAGCATTAATCAACTTATACTCAAACCGGGTATTCCACTTCCACAAAAAAAAACATATCTTGAACAAGCTAGAAAGAGTAGAAATAATGTGTTTAAAGAATTGTAATGATTCTATGTCAGGAACAATTGGTACCCAATGGCTCAACATGTGATTCCTCATTTCAGTTTTAAAGTTAAAAAAAATTTACAAAACAAAAAGCTATAGAAAACTTTAGATAGACTAAAACATCTGATCTAAATTTAAACAAGCAAGATGAACAGATTAGACTATGTTCAAGCTACTTTATTAATAACTAGCTGTTACCCGCAGCTTCGCCCACAATTAAATCACTTCTGACAACATTCTCTTTATCTGTGGTGTTCTAGTTATATTGCTCAGCATAGGGGCCCTGGCGCGGGAGTCGCCCATGTGACCAGCAGCGCTATACAGACTGGTGGCAGCAGCACCTTCACCCACCACTCATACCAATGCCACTGTATGCCCTGTGCACAGACTGCTACTGTATGTAGCCTATCCTATTCACCCACCACTCACACCAATGCCACTGTATGCCCTGTGCACAGACTGCTACTGTATGTAGCCTATCCTATTCACCCACCACTCACACCAATGCCACTGTATGCCCTGTGCACAGACTGCTACTGTATGTAGCCTATCCTATTCACCCACCACTCACACCAATGCCACTGTATGCCCTGTGCACAGACTGCTACTGTATGTAGCCTATCCTATTCACCCACCACTCACACCAATGCCACTGTATGCCCTGTGCACAGACTGCTACTGTATGTAGCCTATCCTATTCACCCACCACTCACACCAATGCCACTGTATGCCCTGTGCACAGACTGCTACTGTATGTAGCCTATCCTATTCACCCACCACTCACACCAATGCCACTGTATGCCCTGTGCACAGACTGCTACTGTATGTAGCCTATCCTATTCACCCACCACTCACACCAATGCCACTGTATGCCCTGTGCACAGACTGCTACTGTATGTAGCCTATCCTATTCACCCACCACTCACACCAATGCCACTGTATGCCCTGTGCACAGACTGCTACTGTATGTAGCCTATCCTATTCACCCACCACTCACACCAATGCCACTGTATGCCCTGTGCACAGACTGCTACTGTATGTAGCCTATCCTATGCAAGTGAACGTGGGCCCAAAAGCACCTCTCCCCCCACTCCTTACCAACCACATGGATGGTGCCATAGCTATCTCTTGCATTGATGATGTCAATAAATTTAGATTTTGCTGTTGCTCAGCTTTAACTTGATGGATTGAGCTCAAACAAAGTGCAGGTTATTTCTAGGAGTTTACACTATAAAATGATTCATGAAAATTGGTTCAGTCGTTTTTGCGACAACTGGGAACAAACAGACATACACAAAGGTAATATTATATTAGTATATATTCCACATAAACCTTACAACTAGAAAACTTTAGCAGTAGTATATTCAGCCTCAGCATTCAGGAGGAGGTCAATCAGGGCGCTTGCCCCCCATTACACACAGCTCCTTTCCAGGTACTGCTGTGGGGACCGCGGGCCAGAGCTCTGCATTATTCCCTCCCGGTGCAGAGTATAGGTGCCCACACACATACAGATGTGCACACGCTCAGCCGATGTGTACGATTTCCCTTGAAACTCTCCCCGGCAGCTCTGCACACAATATGGTGTTCATTTTACAAACGATCTATCGTGTATCCAGACTTTTTCCAGTGCATTGTATCCTAGATTGTCAGATCTGCCCTACAGCACCGCAGATCTGACGCCGCGATGTGCGACCAGCAGGGACGCGCATCGCATCTTGATCGTGAGTGGGGACTCACGATTTCCTCACAATTTTGGCATATTTTACACGACCTGTCATTCCAATGCATCGGAATCGGCCAGATCAGGTAAAATATCGTTATGTGTGTGGGCAGCTTAAGACACCCCTGGGCAGTTGTTCAGAGAGAGGAGAAAGCTATCCTGGCCAATCACTCTCCACCCCCCTCCCTTCAGCGGCTTAGCCACATTTCTCCCGTTGTGTGTGTGCTTCCACCTCCTGCAAAGCACTGCTGGGGAGTGTGCAGGCGACACGAAGAGGCCGGCCAAGAAGTGACTGCGGGGCACAGAAGGAGATATGTATATAGATTTGTAAATCGGTTGGTGTACTCTTATATGAAAGAAATACACTCAATGAAATGTGATAAATATTAGAATATATTCTGCTACAACTTGAATATGTGCTGCATTATTTAACCCCCCTCCATACTGGAAACACCAATACAGTATTTTACTTCAGCACAAGACAGTGTTGTCAGGCTGGTTCTAACTTCTTACATTTCAGACTGGCATTTAAATCTATTATACAGTGTTCACAGCTTCAGCTGCACACAGAAAATGCAAATGCAGAAAGAGTGTTGGGGAACATCAGTCAGGATGAGAGAATATTTGAGGAGCTTGAAGGACAACTCACTTACCTTCAACTGATACCAGTCCAGCATGTGCCTGTCAATCAGTTTTTGCACATTCACAACTGCACTATAACAGCTTTCTAGGGCTGCACGGTCTGCAGCCCATAGAAGCACAGTAAGGCTGGCAAATCAGCACAGTGTGGGCTTCCTGCTGGAACCTCTGAAGCTAGGTACACACTGGACACCATATCGTACTGCAGGTACACGTTATGCTGCATACACACGGGATGATTTTCCTGAACGATATGAACGATAACAATATCGTTGAACGATATATCGTTCATATCGTTCACTTTTAGGCAGCGAATGATCGTCCAACGACCAACGATGCGCATTACCGCATGGACGATAAAGATATCTTTCATCGTCCATGAATGTAGGCCAACTTGGATGATAATGTCAATTTTCCCTGTTCAGAGATGTGGCAGGATGACCAGGGCCGTAGCTAGGGTAGTGCGGCCGGTGCCATCGCACAGGGCACCACAGGTCAGGGGGCGCTGTTTGGGCCTGTCAAATTTCTCTTTATTATCATTCTCACTTGTAGCTTCCTTTTATTTCATCCCAAGAATCTGGGCTCCCCTATCTCTTCCCTGGCCCTTCCCCATGAGGCCATTCCCCTTTATTGGGTGTATTATGTCCCTTTGAAAAATGAGGGGGGCGCCAATGCTCTTTCTGGCACAGGGCACCAAAAAGTTTAGTTACGGCTCTGAGGATGACTCACTGAAAGATATCTTTGGAAGATCTTTGAAAGATATATGAACGATCTATGAACAATATCTTTGAAAGATATCTTTAAAGTCGTTGGTGGTACAGATTGTTCCATGTGTATGCACCTTTAGAGTGATGTTAAGAACGACGGAACAACCACTTGTTCCGTCCTTCATTAACATAATTGGAGCTGCTTGCGATATCGTTAGGTTTGTCGTGCAGTCTCCTACTCCCTGCCTGCACTAGTGTGTGAGTAAATAACGTACTCGTAGGGGGGAAGGGGGTGAGAGGGCGGAAGCCCGAGCTCATCAGGGGGTGGTAGCACAGTTTCAAATTTTTACTGGAGGGGGAGGAAACTGTAGTCCTGGAGCCCCTATGTAAAATCCAACAATAAACAATAATAATGACAGCGCAAAAAATGTGTGGTGCAGCCCCTGATGGGAACAGAAGACTCTTCACAAATCTTCGAATAGTCAAATTTGTACAAAAACAGCTTCTATGTAAAATCTGCCACTGCATACAGTATTTTGCATGCTCTTTTACAGGAATGTGAACAGTGCAAGTCATTGACGTCAGCCTTGGAGAACAGCAGGTCACAGTTAAAACTAAAGGACAGGACAATTGAGAAGCTACAGTCAATGTGCCAAAGACTGGAAACCAAGCTCCAGGAAGAAGTATGTTATCAATCTGAAGAGTATTGGATGCAGGATTTTGGATAGAGGGTTCCAGGTTTTGTTGATACTATTGAAGGTCAATTACAAGGGGTTCCATTACAGGTTTCCCCTCTGTATTTTAGATCCACACTTACACATAAATATCCATGATGCAGGGGTGACTACCCAATTCAGGCAATTAAGCCATAATCCACAAAGTTCAATAAGGGGGTGCACTCACCAGTCTTATAGAAGAAGGTTGCAAATCTTTTAATGAAAAGTTATACAGGGAATCAAGGGATGTATATATATATATATATATATATATACAGTCAGGTGCATAAATATTGGGACATTAACAGAATTTTCATATTTTGGCCTCTAGTCACCACCACAATGGCTTTGAAATGAAACAAACAAGATGTGCTTTAACTGCAGACTTTTCAGATTTAATTTGAGGGTAATTACATCCAAATCAGGTGAACGGTGTAGGAATTACAACGGTTTCGTTATGTGCCTCCCACTTTTTAAGGGGCCAAAAGTAATGGGACTATCAACTCAAAAGCTATTTCATGGACAGGTGTGGGCTATTCCCTCATTATTTCATTATCAATTAAGCAGGTAAAAGGTCTGGAGTTGATTCTAGGTGTGACATTTGCATTTGGAATCAGTTGCTGTCGACTCTCAATATGAGATCCAAAGAGCTGTCACTATCAGTGAAGCAAGCCATCATTAGGCTGAAAAATCAAAACAAACCCATCAGAGAGGGTATACAATCGTATGCTAAAGAAGCGCTTGTATAGTGGATAGTGCTTAAATGTAATACCAGCAATAGTGAAACATACACACAATAACACTCAATACATATAACGTAGATAAATGTTTAAGCGCTTTCAGTGAAAAAATGAAGTGTCCTGAAAAGGTTTCCCCATTAAGACGTGGGCGCTGGATACCAGGGTAAGTGGGATAAACTGACCCTACCTTTCCCTGTGTAAGATCTTCTCCGTGCGGGGGCTGGGTGTGTCCAGGCGGCTGCAGTATAATCAGCTGTATGACAATTCCGTCTGCCGCTTGTAATATCAGTGGCTCGCCGGAGCAGCGTCTTTCTGCACTCTTCTGCCTAGTGGAAATCTGCCGTTCTCATGGAGAGGAATTCGCGCTCACTGGAATAGTGACGTCAGGGGTAGTCTAAACACCAACGCGTTTCATCCGGTAGGACTTTATCAAGGTGTTGCTGTGAAGCCCTTGTTCACCTTTTATCCTTGTGCTAGCCTGGTAATTGGCTGGTTAATTATGTCAATTAGACATGTCTCAATCCCGCATATTTAGCCGGATAACGGGATAAAAAGCTGGGCAATCTAAAAGTGTGCTTTTCTTTAATATGTGTATACAATAAAAATGATAAATGAATTTTATTAATAAAATCTGTTTAAAAGTAGTGTGCAGTTATAATTGGTTTAATAATAAGCCAATTAATGCGAATGTAAAATCACAGAATGCTAACAGACAAACATTTACATTACATTATCAGTAGAGTGTATCATGTTGTTCCATTTGTTGCTGGATTGTATCATATAAACAATAAATAAATAAATATAAAATCAATCAGTCTTTAAACGAAAAATTGATACAGATTATAATTTGAGAAAAGCTCCTAAATCAAAGTCTATATTTAGACCCTTGGGGTGTAGGGTTCCAATTCTGTATATCCATTCGGTTTCTGTTCTTGAAATTTTTTCTATATATTGGCCCCCTCTCCAATCTTTTCCACATTTTTAATTGCCATAAATTTCATTCCTTTAGGATCTTTGTTATGGTGCATCAAAAAAGTGATTGGAGACACTGTGTGTGGTTAGACCTTTATGTATGTTGTAAACATGTTCTCCTATTCTTGTTTTTAATTGCCTTATCGTTCGGCCCACATACTGGACAAAGATCCTAAAGGAATGAAATTTATGGCAATTAAAAATGTGGAAAAAGATTGGAGAGGGGGCCAATATATAGAAAAAATTTCAAGAACAGAAACTGAATGGATATACAGAATTGGAACCCTACACCCCAAGGGTCTAAATATAGACTTTGATTTAGGAGCTTTTCTCAAATTATAATCTGTATCAATTTTTCGTTTAAAGACTGATTGATTTTATATTTATTTATTTATTGTTTATATGATACAATCCAGCAACAAATGGAACAACATGATACACTCTACTGATAATCTAATGTAAATGTTTGTCTGTTAGCATTCTGTGATTTTACATTCGCATTAATTGGCTTATTATTAAACCAATTATAACTGCACACTACTTTTAAACAGATTTTATTAATAAAATTCATTTATCATTTTTATTGTATACACATATTAAAGAAAAGCACACTTTTAGATTGCCCAGCTTTTTATCCCGTTATCCGGCTAAATATGCGGGATTGAGACATGTCTAATTGACATAATTAACCAGCCAATTACCAGGCTAGCACAAGGATAAAAGGTGAACAAGGGCTTCACAGCAACACCTTGATAAAGTCCTACCGGATGAAACGCGTTGGTGTTTAGACTACCCCTGACGTCACTATTCCAGTGAGCGCGAATTCCTCTCCATGAGAACGGCAGATTTCCACCAGGCAGAAGAGTGCAGAAAGACGCTGCTCCGGCGAGCCACTGATATTACAAGCGGCAGACGGAATTGTCATACAGCTGATTATACTGCAGCCGCCAGGACACACCCAGCCCCCGCACGGAGAAGATCTTACACAGGGAAAGGTAGGGTCAGTTTATCCCACTTACCCTGGTATCCAGCGCCCACGTCTTAATGGGGAAACCTTTTCAGGACACTTCGTTTTTTCATTTTTTCACTGAAAGCGCTTAAACATTTATCTACGTTATATGTATTGAGTGTTATTGTGTGTATGTTTCACTATTGCTGGTATTACATTTAAGCACTATCCACTATACAAGCGCTTCTTTAGCATACATTAACCCTTACCTGGCCAGTGATCTGGCCATTTAAAAGAAAGCTGCTTATCACTGGGAGCGCATGATTCATTATTATATAGGGTATACAATCGGGAAGCCGGCTGTCTTAATACCGGCAGCCGGCTTCCCGACTGTCATATCCCGTCGAGGGATGAAATGCCGGACGTCTAGATGTAGACGCCTGACATTTCCCTGACGCCGGGAAACCGGCGCCCGGCATCCCGATCGAGGCGATGCCGGGCGCCGTGAGCGACAGCCGCAGGGGGGGGGGTTAGGTTTAGGGCACCAAGGGGGGGGACTTAGGGTTAGACACCCCCCAGGGAGGGTTAGGGTTAGGCTAGGGGGAGGGAGGGTTAGGGTTAGGCACCCCCCCGGGGGGGACTTAGGGTTAGGCACCCCCCCGGGGGGGACTTAGGGTTAGGCACCCCCCCGGGGGGGACTTAGGGTTAGGCACCCCCCCGGGGGGGACTTAGGTTTAGGCAGCAGGGAAGGGGGCGTTAGGCACTTACAGGGGGGATTAGGGTTAGGCACTTGGAGGGGAGGTTAGGGTTAGGCACCCCTAAGGAGGGTTAGGCTAGGTTAGTAGATACTTACCTTAGAACGATCGGGATTTCCAGCGCTGTCGGGCTTCCACTGCCGGGAACTCTGCATCTGCCATGAGGCCGGCGGTATTTCATACCGATACCTCAGAGAGATAGCAAAAACATTAGGTGTGGCCAAATCAACTGTTTGAAACATTCTTTAAAAGAAAGAACGCACTGGAGAGCTCAGCAACACCAAAAGACCCGGAAGACCACGGAAAACAACTGTGATGGATGACAGAAGAATTATTTCCCTGGTGAAGAAAAACCCCTTCACAACAGTTAGCCAAATCAAGAACACTCTCCAGGAGGTAGGTGTATATGTGTCAAAGTCAACAATGAAGAGAAGACTTCACAAGGGTGAATATAGAGGGTTCACCACAAGATGTAAACCATTGGTGAGCCACAAAAACAGGAAGACCAGATTAGAGTTTGCCAAACAACATCTAATAAAGCCATTACAGTTCTGGAACAACATCCTATGGACAGATGAGACAAAGATCAACTTGTACCAGAGTGATGGGAAGAGTATGGAGAAGGAAAGGAACTGCTCATGATCCAAAACATACCACCTCATCAGTGAAGCATGGTGGTGGTAGTGTCATGGTGTGGGCATGTATGGCTGCCAATGGAACTGGTTCCTTTGTATTTATTGATGATGTGACTGCTGACAAAAGCAGCAGAATGAATTCTGAAGTATTTCGGGCAATATTATATGCTCATATTCAGTCAAATGCTTCAGAACTCATTGGACGGCACTTCACAGTGCAGATGGACAATGACCCGAAGCATACTGCAAAAGCAACCAGAGAGTTTTGTAAGGCTGAAAAGTGGAATGTTATGCAATGGCCAAGTCAATCCCCTGACCTGAATCCGATTGAGCATGCATTTCACTTGATGAAGACAAAACTGAAGGGAAAATGCCCCAAGAACAAGCAGTAACTGAAGACATTTGCAGTAGAGGCCTGGCAGAGAATCACCAGGGATGAAACCCAGCGTCTGGTGATGTCTATGCGTTCCAGACTTCAGGCTGTAATTGCCTGCAAAAGATTTGCAACAAAGTTTTAAAAAGTGAAAGTTAGATTTAGGATTGTTTAGTTTGTCCCATTACTTTTGGCCCCTTAAAAAGTGGGAGGCACATATAGAAACCGTTGTAATTCCTACACCGTTCACCTGATTTGGATGTAATTACCCTCAAATGAAATCTGAAAGTCTGCAGTTAAAGCACATCTTGTTTGTTTCATTTCAAAGTCATTGTGGTGGTGAATAGAGGCCAAAATATGAAAATTCTGTCAATGTCCCAATATTTATGCACCTGACTGTATATATGTGTGTGTGTGTGTGTGTGTGTGTATGTATATATATATATATATATATATATATATATATATAGTTTTACCAATATATGGTACCAGCCTCATAGAAATATTAATGCCATTCATGTATAAACAAACAGATATTTGTTGACGGTGCTTACCACCACAACCACCGCAAATCTGTGTGCATCTAGCAAATAAAAGAAGCATGGAGACTTTGTTCATATCTTGTGCAAAACATTTAGGGGCGAGTTAACTGACAGTTACGAGCTGATTGGTTGGTACTTTGTCTCTCTCCGCTTTATCTCTCTCCAAGTTTTGATATATCTCCCCCTAAGTACCAACCAATCGGCTTTTCTTGCCAAGATTTGATAAAGCCCAACATCAAGCGATTCCCAAACTGGGTTGCGCCATTTACACTGCACCATTACCCGGGTACATACTAGTTCCAACCCTGGTAGCTACCTGGGTTGGATTCCCGGGTCACTTGACCCAGGTTATGTTTCAGGGACCCTTTTACACTGAGCTGCGACCCGGGTAAACCCGGCAATAACCTGTGTTTTTGTAGCAGTGTAAAAGGGGTATAAGTTGCAAAACTATGCTCCGTGATATCTGACAGAGTATAGAGATAGAGGAGGCTGAGAAGTTTATTCCAGAGTCACCAGTGTCCCCCATGGAATCAGAGAGAATGATTTACCGGTAAGTATGAAAATCCTGTTATTTTGTTAATAAATTAGTAAACTTAATTAGATGAAATATCTCTTTTTACAGAAATGTAAACAGTGCAAGCCATTGACGTCAGCCCTGGAAGACAGCATTTCACAGCTAAAGCTAAAGGACAATACAATTGAGGAACTACAGTCAATGTGCCAAAGACTGGAAAAAAAGCTTCAGGAACAAGTATGACATTAATCTATAGGTTATATAAACCCACTACCAGATGCAGGGGTTTGGGAGAGGAAGAGAATATATATATATATATATATATATATATAAACAGCTTTGCTCCAAGCCTTGTGTTTTACTTATCCACTGATGTATCTTTCTGCCTATACTTATATTTCACCAATAGTCCTACAGCACTCTCCTGTATACTCCCACAGGAATAGTTTAGACTGCACCAGTGATAGCATAGAGCTTCCCAAACGCGGTCCTCAAAGCTCCCCAACAGTTCAGGTTTAGAGATATCCATGGCACAGGTGACTTAATAGTAACTCAGTTAATTTAATTTAACCACCTGTGCTCAACCATGGCGATCTCTAAAACCTGAGCTGTTGGGGAGCCTTGAGGACCACATTTGGGAACTCTGGCATAGAGCTATTGCATTTATAAGACCCAGAGGCAAACATATACAGTTAGTCTTGGATACATTTTATCAAAAGAAGAAAATGTTTCTATGTACAAATATCCTTTGTGTTGGAGTGATTGGTTGTATGGTGCAGAGTTGATGGACAAAAACTACCTTTTTTGTAGTTTTTGGTTCACATGCAGTCTGCATACATTCTTGCCTCTTTGTAACATATAATGGGTGACCTCATTTTGGGTGGTTAGCAAGGAACATGGAGGGAGATGAAAACCATTGTTTAACCCTGCTTCTATTTATATATTATCCATGTTAAGGAACGGGTACTCCGGCACCTCTGTAGAAATAGATAACTTATGATTTAATGCAATGACAATGAGCTACAGTGGTCGGGGAACAGGGGTAAATTACCCCACATGGGGTAAAAATGAAATTCTAGGGGGTAATGGACGGACAGCCAGGCATGAATATGAATCATTCTATAATAAAGAATGATTCATATGCATGCCCGGCTGTGCCACAGGGAGGATCTAAGCCACTGAGGGAGGACTCCCGCTGAGATGTTATTACCAGCGGGCGCCCGGCTCCTCCCCTGCAGCGCTGCGTTAGCCGGAACCTGGAGTTCTCTTCTGAACTCAAGCTTCCGCCTCTCTCCATGCGCACTATGGGACAGACGTCATGTACAAGCGGCACTACAAGGGCATTATATGGGGGCACTACTACAGGAGCACTACTACCGGGGCATAACTATGGGGGCACTACTATATGATTTCCTTCCTTTCAAATCAAGGGGCTAACATCGGCGTATCTAAATATATTTTGGGGTCAAAGGTAAAAAAGTTCCCTGACCCCTGAGCTACAGGGTAGAGCTAGATTGAACTCCATACGCTCTTACCACCTCCCTTTAGCTCACATTACTCTTAAAAACAAACGATATCCATGTGGTCCAAGTGAAATTGTCATACAAATAGAAACTTAAGGCGCATATCCACTAGACGATAAATTGGATGATTTGACCGATATCGTTCAGCGTCCGCAATATCATCCAGTGGGTAAGCAGTCAATGACCAGCGATGCGCGCTCCCGCTGGTCATTAACATTTTTGATCGCACGTACTTGCAGGGCAACCTGACAATATCGTCAGGTTGTGCAAGTACGGGGATGAGGGAGGGTGACGTCACTGAATGATATTGTTCTGTGTGGGTGCTCAATGTCGTTTATTACATTGAGCCCGGCACTGCATGGCAAGCACTAGACGATATCGCTCATGGAGCATATCGTCTAGTGGATACGCGCATTTAAACTGAATGAAATATGACACTGCTTCACCCTCCTAATGAACTCATGTATCACCTGATTATGTTTTCCAGGAGAAATTTGTGAATCTTCTTGTAGCTACAAACAGCAGGAACCTGAAAATAAGTAACTAATCATATATCATAAACAGATAACCAGATTATGTTTTTAGGGTAATTTATAAATTTAGTTGGACATGTTAAATATTAGCTTGTTTTAAATAGGAATTGCTATGACACATTTGTTTTCATGGCACAAACACAATGTTTGCATTAATAAAAGGATTTTACTTATATAATGTCTGCATTCATCAATATTAAATATATTTGAAGGTTCCTGATCTATGCATTTAGACTTTAGATGGCCTATTATTATTATCTTTATGCAGCCATTGTATAGTGTTAGGAAGTGGGGTATCTGACAGATGGGCCTTCTAGTACCCTAGATTCATTTGGAGACTCCTAGGGGTAGATGTATTTAAGCTTCTTAAATGAAGATTGGAGGTGTTGGCCATACCAACCAGATTCTAGCTATCATTCCCTATTGCAGGGGTGGGGAACCTTTTGTTTTGTCGAGGTCCATTTTGATATATATAACATTATTCGCCGGCCCGGTGCAGGCCACACCCCCTCCGTGTGACATCACATGGGGCGGGGCCACAATCGCCGCTGATTACCGCAATGCCCGGAGCATCCTGAGGATGCTCCGCGGAGCTGTAAGGGCAGCGGTGTGACCATCTGAAGCATCCCAAGGATGCTCCAGGCGGCACAGCTCCGAAGATTCTGGCTGCAGGGTGCCATTCTAGGCACCCTGCTAGCCAGATCAAAGCTCTGAGGGCCAGACCAAATGATTCCGGGGGCCTTATATGGCCCGCGGGCCTGAGGTTCCCCATCCCTGCTCTATTGCATCCTAGAAAATGATAAACAGAAGCTGATTGGTTACTATGGGCAACACCACCACTTTTAATTTTTAGCCTTAGTATTCTAGTGTTTTACCTTAAACGCAGAATACAAAACAAGATGCTTCATATTGATATTACACTATGCAGTTGAGTACAAGCTAGTGTTCTTTGTCATCATACATTACATTATGTAGGTTTGAAAGTAGTATCCTGTTGGAAAATGTGTCTAATAAATGGCTAAATTGCATGTCTCACTTGAAACCCACTTACATTTAATATGCTTAGGGCCATATCCAATTAGCCACGGTATATTACTGCGGTTAATTAGCTCGCCTGGGGCTCACTCGAAGCTATCCAATTAGCCCTGAAGTCGGCCCGACAACGGCACTTATCAGGGTTTTTTTTCGTGACCTGATGTGTCCCGAAAAATATTCCGGGATAAGTGCAGTTTTTTCGCCCAAAAAAAGGCAAGAACACAAAGGAGCCGCGATAAGCTTGCAGCCCTATGTGTTAACAGATAAACTATCCAATTAATTCACCTGAATGAATAGGATAGGGATAAAAAAAATATCGCTGAAAATCGGGGATTATCGGCGAAAAAATTCCAGTTTTTCGCCGATCGCGGGGATCAATTAGCACCCGAACAGTGTTCGGAGCTAATTAGATATGGCCCTTATTGTAGCTAGATTAAGGTAAGGCGTGCCGTCTCCTGGGGTAAACGGTTAGCACTTTGCTTACAGCAGACAATTATTAGTACACCAGTTCAGGGACTTGGTACAAGTAGCCTCTTTCAAAGTCGCTGAGGTCTCCTCTTGAAACCCATAATTGTATGTAACCGGGACAGACCAGCAGTTTTATACATAACACTGACCGCCACCCGTATTCAGTTAAGAGGCGAAAAGTCGGAGTTTTGCCTGTTCGACGTTCCACCTCCCTTCACCCGTTTCAGAGGCAAAAAATTTTCGTGCGCGTCCCCGCTTTTCGCCCTATTCAATTCCTAAACACGCGAAAGCGGCAAATGCGGAAAGTACTGTCAGAAGTGGGGAAATCGGTCTGTATCCCAAAAAAAGTTGCACTAACATAAGGAATCAATGTAGATGTGTACTAATAGCTCTAATAAAAATGTTTGAGGTACTTATGTAGCTTAAATTGCTTCTTATTAGCATCTTTGTAAAAGTGGTGAAGAATGGCATAAAGCAGTATTTTCTGGTGAAAAAAGTAGTCCAGTCACATTTGGGGTTCTTGAAAATGGGTGCTAGCATATTTTTATGTCTCTAAAGTGCTTTTTAAAATGTGAAAAAACAAGAGATATGGTAAGAACTTACCTTTGTTATCTCTGTTTCTACGAAGTCCATAGGGTCCACAGGGTGACCTTGGGGTATAGCTGGATCCTGGATCCTCGGGCACCACGGAGTTAAAGCTTTTAGCTGCTCCCAGGATGCACTTGGGTCCAACCTCCCCTATACCCCGCCCCCGAGCCACAGGCACCTCAGTTGGTAAGCAGCCCAGGCCGGAGGAGGAGACGAAACAGAGAGAAGGAAGACTGGAACACACAAGAACCATACTCACAGAAATGGGAGACGGAAAACCGGTGACCAGTCACAGAGCCCATATGAAGCCAGGTGCGTCAGGGCGGGTGCCCTGTGGACCCTATGGACTTCGTAGAAACAGAGATAACAAAGGTAAGTTCTTACCATATCTCTTGTTTTCTACTTCAGGGTCCATAGGGGTCCACAGGGTGACCTTGGGGATGTCCCAAAGCAGTCCAACTAAGGGCGGGGACGCTCCTGTGCTGATAGGAGAACCCGGCGCCCAAAGGATGCATCCTGAGAGGCAAAGGTGTCAAACGCATAGAACCTCAAAAAGGTCTGAATGGAAGACCAGGTGGCCGCCTTACAGAGCTGAACAGCAGAGGCGCCACGGCTAGCAGCCCAAGAAGGGCCCACGGACCGAGTGGAATGAGCCTTAACAGAGGCTGGAACAGGTAAACCCTCCTGCATATAAGCCTCAATAATAACAGAACGAAGCCAACGGGCTAGAGTCTGTTTGTTGGCAGGCCAACCCCTCTTGTGAAAACCAAAGAGGATAAACAAAGAATCCGACTTCCTCACAGAACTAGTCCGGTCCACATAAACCTGGAGTGCCCTTACAACGTCTAAGGAAGTCTCCCCAGCCGAAAGATCAGGTGACTGAAAGGCTGGTACAACAATTTCCTGATTAATGTGGAACCTGGAAACCACCTTAGGCAGGAAATCAGGACGAGTGCGAAGCACCGCTCTGTCCTGATGAAAAATCAGAAAAGGGGGACGACAAGAAAGCGCCCCCAAATCTGAAACCCTCCTGGCAGAAGCAATTGCCAAGAGGAAAACAGTTTTAAAAGTTAGCCACTTGAGCTCCACTGACTCCAAGGGCTCAAAAGGAGGACCCTGTAAGGCCCGAAGAACCACCGCCAAATCCCACGGGGCCACAGGTGGCACAAAGGGAGGCTGGATTCTCAAAACACCCTGGAAAAAGGTGTGTACGTCCGGCATAGCAGCGATCCTGCGCTGGAACCACACCGACAGACCAGACACGTGTACCTTCAGTGAAGAAAGACGTAATCCTAAGTCCAAACCGGACTGAAGGAAAGCCAGAATACGCGAAACTCGGAACACCTGGGGATCATAGTTTCTGGCCTCGCACCACTGAAAGTAAGTGTGCCACACTCTGTGATAGATCCTCGCGGAAGCAGGCTTGCGCGCCCTCAGCATGGTGGTAATAACGGAGCTAGAAAAGCCCCGAGACCTCAGGACGGCTGTCTCAAGAGCCACGCCGTCAAAGATAGTCGACCCAGATCCGGGTGAAGACAGGGCCCCTGAGACAACAGGTCCCGCCATTGAGGTAGGAGGTACGGAGCGTCGATGGACAGGCTCCGCAGATCGGAGTACCACGGCCTTCTGGGCCACGCTGGGGCCACCAGGATCAGTGTGCCTCTGTCCTGTTTGAACTTGCGCAGGACCCGAGGCAGCAGAGATATCGGAGGGAACAAGTAAGCCAGTTGAAACAGCCATTTCACCGACAGCGCGTCTATCAGACTTGCGCCTGCGTCCCTTGTCCTTGACCCGTACACAGGCAGCTTGTGATTGTAACGGGACGCCATCAGGTCCAGCTCTGGCAGCCCCCACTTGTCCACGAGTAGTTGGAATACCTCTGGATGAAGCGACCATTCCCCGGGATGCACATCGTAACGGCTGAGGAAGTCTGCCTCCCAATTGAGGACTCCTGGGATGAAAACTGCCGAGAGAGCTGGAAGATAGCGCTCCGCCCAAGCCAGGACGCGGGACACCTCCGACATCGCAGCTCGACTGCGAGTCCCTCCCTGGTGATTGATGTATGCCACCGTGGTGGCGTTGTCTGACTGCACCTGAACGGCCCTTCCGTGAAGAGCGGTGCCGGACGACTGCAGGGCTCTGTATACTGCCCGCAGTTCCAGGATGTTGATGGGAAGAATCGCTTCCTCCGCCGACCAACGACCCTGAAGTGACAAGGAGCCTGTCACCGCCCCCCAACCCCGGAGACTGGCATCTGTCGTGAGCAGAACCCATTCCGGGATCCAAAAGGGGCGCCCCTCCAGGAGATGCGCTGTCTGCAGCCACCAGGCTAGGGACAGACGCACCTCCGAGGACAACACCAGCATCTGAGAGCGGATCCTGTGTGGCAATCCGTTCCATTCTGAAAGAATCAGCCCCTGCAGGGGCCTGGAATGGAACTGGGCAAACTCCACCATGTCGAATGCCGACACCATGGACCCCAAAACTCTCATCGCTGAGTGCACCGACACTCTGCCACTGCTCAGACAACTGTGAATCCGCAGCTGTAAGGAGGAGACCTTCTTTGGAGTCAGAAAAATCCGTTGCTGACGAGAGTCCAGCAGGGCCCCCAAATGAACCATCCGTTGTGATGGGATGAGGGAGGATTTCTTCCAGTTGATCAACCAGCCGTGCGCCTGTAGACAAGCGACCGTCAGGTGGAGATGCTGGATCAGTACCTCCGGGGAGCTTGCCAGCAAGAGGAGGTCGTCTAGATACGGTAGCAACCGTATCCCCTGGCTCCGAAGGTGAGCCGCCATGACCGCCATCACCTTGGTAAATACCCTTGGTGCCGTGGAGAGACCAAAGGGTAGAGCCCTGAATTGGTAGTGGTTGTGGAGAATAGCAAACCGCAGAAACCGTTGGTGCGATGTTGCTATAGGCACATGGAGGTAGGCGTCCTGGATATCCAGGGAGACCATATAATCCCCCGGTTCCATCGCCAGTATGATGGAACGCAAAGTTTCCATCCTGAATTTGGGAACCCTGAGAAACCTGTTCAGGGACTTCAAATTGAGGATGGGGCGATGAGAGCCATTGGGTTTCTGCACCAGAAACAGCGTAGAGTAATACCCCATCCCACGTTGAGACTGTGGTACGGGTATAATGACCCCCGCCGT
This sequence comes from Taudactylus pleione, assembly GCA_031769625.1. Lineage (NCBI taxonomy): Eukaryota > Metazoa > Chordata > Amphibia > Anura > Myobatrachidae > Taudactylus > Taudactylus pleione. The sequence goes on from JAUIMM010000200.1 coordinate 31,513,762, forward strand.
CAGCAAGGCCTCTATGGCTTCCTGAACCTGCAAGGCCTTGGTTTTGTCCTGAGAAGGACTTGTGCAAAAAAACTGGCAAGGCGGCCTGTGCCGAAAAGACAGGGCGTACCCCTGGGGGACCACTTCTCGCACCCAGGCATCCGTGGTGGTATTGTGCCAGCACTGGGCGAATTGAAGAAGTCGGCCTCCCACTCTGGGGTCCCCCAGAGGGAGGCCCGTCCCATCACGCAGAAGGCTTATCTTCTGGCTTGGAAGAAGGGCGCCTAGCACTCCAGGCTTGCTTCTTTGGCTTTGAGGCGGTCTTGGGTGCGGACTGCCTCGGGAAGGACTGACCCTTTGCCTTGCCCTGAACCCGAAAGGAACGAAACGCCGAGCTCCGGACCTTAGCAGGTGTAGTAGCTGAAGGGAGGAAGGCTGACTTGGATTTTGCCAGGGTATCTACTATTTTGTCCAGGTCCGGACCAAATAGTAATTCCCCATTAAAAGGTAAGGCCTCCAAGCCTTTCTTTGAATCCGCGTCTGCTCTCCAAGACCGCAACCACAAGGATCTACGAGCAGACACTGCTGCCGCCGAAACCCTAGAGGTCAACAGGCTAGCATCCAAAGATGCTTCTCCAATGTAGGAGGCGGCATCTCTCATCTGTCCTAACAACGCCCTCTGGACGTCCGGAGATTCATCCGTAAACGTGTCCTCCAAGGCGTTGGCCCACCCCTCAATGGCCTTGGCCACCCAGGAGATGGCCATGGACGGCCGGGCTACAGCCCCTGAGAGAGAATAAATAGACTTTAGACAAGTCTCCACCTTCCTGTCCGTAGGATCCTTCAGCGAGGATATAGACGGCAATGGCAAAGTAGCACTCCTGATGAGGCGTGTTACATGGGAATCGACTGCAGGCGGAGTTTCCCATTTCTTACAATGCGCTTCCGGGAATGGATAATTGGACGCCAAGCGTTTCTGTGGCAGGAAACGCTTACTGGGCGTCTGCCAGGCCACCGCCATGTGATCAGTCAACTGATCAGACAAGGGGAACGCTGTAGAAGTAACCTTAGCTTTTTTAAAACCAGGATACCTTGACTTGGGAGCGGGTGCCTCATCCTCAATCAGAAGAATAGCCCGCACCGCCTTAACCAGAGCCCGCACATTGATGGAAGACTTAGTGTCTACCTCCTGGACTGAGGCATCTGAGGCTGAGTCATCCTGTACCTCACCATCATCCGAGAACCCCTCAGAATCCGACAGATGCGCAGCCTGTGCCATGACTGAGTGTTTAGACGCCCTGGAGGGCACGTCACTGCGCAACATCGACTGAAAAGCCAAAGATGCTGCCGCCAAATCTTGGACAGTGTGGGAAAGCGCATCCACCCAGGGTGGAGGAGCTGTCACAGGAGCCTGAAACGGCACCACAGCCGGCTGTGCCACAGGGGTGGACTGAATATTCATGGCAACCCCGCATAGGGACCAACAGGCTGAGACCCCGGGGGAGTCTGCAATAATTGTGGGACACCCGGGGAATGGGGGATGGCAGGCTGGGGCAACGCCCTAGTAGGGGCGGCAGTCGGGACCGACAGACGGTCCGCGATGGACACCAGCACCTGGGAAAACATCGCCCATGGTGGCTCCTGCGAAATGGGAGGTTTAGACGTACCAGGGACCGCCTGGCACCGTCCGCACAGGCCGTCCTGTGACAAATCCTCCCTATCCACTCCTGCAGAACAGCGCCTGCAGGAGAACAATGCTGGAGCCCCGGAGTGCTCAATCTCCTCCTCAGACATGACTTAGGAAGAAAACGTGCGCACTCACCAGTGTGCTGAACAACAGCCCACAATATGGCACAGTGTAGCACACAACTGTATGTGACGGACCTCACAAATACGTGATCTATATAGGTGAGGTCAGTAGAAACACCCTTCCCCCGCACACCTGTAGGGCTTGTAGGAGAAGGAAAGGGATAGGTACAGGCTGACAGTAAGTAGAAAAAAGACACAGACAGGCAGCACTAGCAAAAGTCACATACCATGCAGGAAGATATACTCACTGCACCTTTCCACTACAATCAACCTCCCAGATTCAGTGTCTGGGAGGGCTATAGCGCTGTGTACACTGTCCTTGTCGGGGGAGAGGTACACAGGGGGACCGGTCCGCGTGCTCCCTGAGAGTATCCACGCTGCCAGTAAGAAAATGGCCGCTGGAGACCTCAGAGGAGGAGTGGCCCGAGTAGCTGCAGCTCAGCGACGCCAGACTCCGAGCTGAAAGGCGCGCTGAGCTGAGGGGAGGAGCCGCTGACAGGGAAGGCTTCCTCCCCTGGCTAGCATATTTAACCCCCAAGGTTGCGGCATCCCGCTTGCCGCTTAATTACCCTGGTGGTCTAGTGGTCTGGCGAGGTATGCCTCCGATGGAGGGGGGGCCCGCCGCCACTGCTAGCGCCCCCGGTCTGTCCCCTAGACCGGGGGCATGGGACTGCATATGAAAGGCATTACCCGCGCACCGCCGCTAATCAGCGGTGCGCGGCTTACCTGATCTCCCCGGCGTCTTCCGGCAGCAGTCCCGGGGGAAGCCAGAGTCCGGCTAGTACAGACTCTGGCTTCCCCCGCCGCGATCCCCAGTTCAGTGCTGGCGTCGCGGCGCCAGCAGGGAGGAGCGGCAGCGTGGGCGTCTGTACAGACAGCCCATCGCTGCCGCTCTGGAGAAAAAGAAAAAACTGTAGTCAAAAAATAAATAAATTTAACTAAGTTAAAAAAGCTTTAGGGGGCTGCTCCTGCAGACCCCCCCCGCAGGGTGACCCGACTCCGGCCGGGCACCATCTTAAACTGAGGTGCCTGTGGCTCGGGGGCGGGGTATAGGGGAGGTTGGACCCAAGTGCATCCTGGGAGCAGCTAAAAGCTTTAACTCCGTGGTGCCCGAGGATCCAGCTATACCCCAAGGTCACCCTGTGGACCCCTATGGACCCTGAAGTAGAAACCCCCTTATACATGCACCTGCAATCTCAAAAACACTTGGCCACTCCTTACAGCACCCCAATAAGTCTATTTGGCTAGTTTTTATAATTGTCCCTCCCGCTTTTTTGCCCCAAAACTAAAGTACTTTTTTTGGGGGGGTGTTCTGACGTCATTTTTTTTTTACAAGGGTTCTGAGTCATTTCCCCACGTTTGCACCCCAAATTAACGATTTTGCACTTTTTTTTCCTGCTTTTCATAGGAGATACTGTTCCGACTATTACATTGCATTGACTTTCCGCTTAAGCAAAATTGTCCTGGAATTGAATATGGAGATAATTTGAAAACAGGCGGAAAGTCCGAAGTGCACTTTTCGACTCTAATTGAATACAGCCCCATGTTGGGATGCAGTTTGCTAATGCATGCATATCTTGTCCCTGTTCTGCCCTTTTGCCACTTAGCCAGGTATCACTATTTTTGGTCACTACCTGTACTGCTGCATGTGATGCTTATCCTTTTATGCAGATATAAACTAAAGGAAACCATTTTACCTTGACACCTCTGTATATGAAAAGTTCTGCCTGGGCATTAATAGTTTTGTGTAATGGTAATGCTTTAACTTAATCTATATAATGAGCGTGAAAGTATGTGTGTCTGTTTGTCCTTTATGCATGGCTAGAGGTTTGTACCTTGCTCCACCAAATTTGGCATGGTGGTGTCATTTGACCGGGATTAGGTTTTTGGCTATGTTTGAAGTTTCTCAGGGCCATGGAGGTCTACATGGTACCCACCAAGCAGGCTGTGGAGTCTTTGATTTGAAATTTTGGTTTAAGCGAGTTCGCTCCCAATGTCTAAAACTGCACTGATATGAAGGCACAGGCTGATATGTACCAGTAGGGGGCAGGCAGAGCTCCAACGGAAGAGCAGTGAGTCGGATGATCAACTGTCACACTGCACCTGCACTGACAGTTACTCATTTCCTCCAAGCACATTTTCATATTCCATGGTCTCCAAAGTTGGTCTGCAATGTAAAAAATGAAGGCTGCAGATGTATTTCAAGGTCCACTCTTCAACCCGGGCAACGCTGGGTATTCCAGCTAGTTTAACATAAAAAACAGCTGTTAAGAGGACATAAAAATAGCCAAGCAACCATTTAATAAATATTTAGCATATTTATTTCAGAGAACATAGCACATACTTATTGTCATTAATAAACATAACATTTTACCTAGGTCATTCTGTTCATCAGAAATCTCTTAATTTGTATTATTTTTGTTACTATTGCTGAAATCATACTGGTACCAGGAACAGGACTCTATTGTACTCCAGCTGTTGATTAAAAAGTTCCATTATGATGCCCTGGATGGCTGAGGATCATGTACGATGTAGTTGGCAACTGCTTGAGTGTCTCAGGTTGCCCATTCTTTCGTTACAAACATAGATCGCATTCAGTGTTAGAAAATTAGAATATATATATAATAAACATCAGTGTAATTTAAGAAAAAAACCATTGCAATCATACCATACTGTATTAAATTTATCCAGCAGTACTTTAGTTTCTTTGCTGTATTTCGGGCTGGAGACAGAAGACTAGAAGACTCCCAGATGTGGGGTAATACTCAAACCGCGCCAAAATCGAAGGCGGCATTTGCCCACTAGATTCTGTTCAAACTACATACCTTCTTCAGGAGTTCCCTGAGGCTTGAATTCTCCAGTCAACCTGAGTATCCAACTAGCATCACTATAGGGGTTGTACACCTTCCTTCATTGTAAATACACAATAACTAGGAAAATGTAGATGGACTTTCATGGACATAAATGGTTGGGAGTGTCTGGCATACTATACTGCCTTGCAGAGCAATAAATGTCCCTTTCCCTTTTCTAAGACCTGTTAATACTATTGAAAGCAAGAATAGTGAGGGAAGGTGTATAACACCTTTAAGGTAACAGTGGGAATTACAGGAGAGATCCCACCCCACCTGTCCAAGGCTGGGTACACATTAGAATGACGTACAAAAGACGCAATGGTCTTTCCAATTGCCCTTCACCCCAGAACACACGATATATATATATATATATATATATATATATATATATATATATATAGCGTACACACTATGCAGTCTTACGAACGACGGCACAATAAATAATGTTGGAGCATTGTATCCAATTAATCTTTTCTCCTGTACACACTATGCAATCATTGTGTAGATTACTGGCAGGTCAGGTGATGTCTTCAGAGGAAAGATTAGACCAATATATCTTGTGGTCTTCTGGTAGAGTGTACACACTGCATGATGTGCACCACACTGTTCACAACATCTGCCCATCTGACATACAGCACATCAGATGTGAAGATGAGATGACCGACGCATGTGAATGTGCGATTCAGTGTACACACTACGCAATGTGGTCAATATTTCGTTTCAATTTGCCTCAAAATGAAATATTGTCCTATATATCACCTAACACGTACCCAGCCTAAAAGAAGCGCTACCAAGGGATGGTAGAGCTCCTTTAGTAGTATTCCTATAATAGCTAGGAAAGGATCCATATACACAGTACAGAATTTTAGGGCCTGATTTAGTACGGATCGCAACTGCGAATGCAATAGCGATTATGCACGCAGTCTCACTGCGAAGATATGCTATTCTTCTGCAATCGCTATGCCATCGCAGCACAACATAAGGACCCCCACTTTACCTTACACACATCCGTAATACTTAGCAAGACTGCGAAACCATCGGTAACCTCGAGTACAATCGCAGCCTCACACACACTTGCACAAAGCTCTGACCTTACTCAGAAATTGCTAACCTCGTCACACGCAGTGAGTACACAAGCTGCGTATGGCATCATAGTGGATAATTTAAGCACGCCCATGCAACAGCGTTCAAACATGCTGGCACGCCTGCGTTTCGCCGACCACCCCTCCATCACCACCCCCAAACGGTACTACCGGTCAATCACTCTGCGATGGGTCTACGTAGTGACTGCAGTTCCGATCTCAGTGGAGTGTTCGGGCACTGCTATGCATACACAAAACGCAGCAATCGGCCGATTGCGTGTGTAATCTCAGTTGCGATCCTTGCTGAATCAGGCCCTTAGTTTTGTAGGCAAAGTACTCAATGAACAACTGTGATTTGAATGGTATTTCATTATTTTACCTTTTTAAAAATAAAATGGTATTAAATTACATAGGCTGAGATTTCTTTCCAAAGCTAACTTTTATTATAAAATGGAACAAAAACCAAACTTCTAAACAGTATTCCAATTTTGCACGCAAGTTATTCTAATGATATTTTAAGGCTTAAAAAATTTATTGGACAGAGAGCTACATTTATCCATGTATTCTGCTAATCACTAAAAGTGTGGTGTTGCTTTGCAGTCACGTGGTGCCTTTCAGACATCCATACCCAAGGATGGCTGGTACACCTGGCTTAGGACACACGTGAGCAAGGGCTCCCTTGATTCTCAGCAAGTACTCCCCAGGTTCTCTGCTGCATCCCAAGCCTCAACTTCATTGGGTTTCAACCAAATAGTGTTAATTGCTTTTTGTGCTGCAAATCCAAATAAGTCAGCGAAACGCCATTGGAGGAGGAGAGGGGCATAGAGATCTAGGCAGAGCTAACCCACAGAATATGGCAGCAGCTGCAGGAGAGGTATTAAAATAAATGTGTTGTACTTTTAAATATTAACTAATTTATACACAAATACCAAAAAGAGAAAAATAATATCCATAACATAACACTGGAAAGACCACATAGTAAAAACATGTATAAAGCTTCAAACAACATGAGTAATTAAAATTATTTGAGGGAAAGAAACATGGGCCTGAGACGGATACAATTATGATATTTAGGCAGAACGAGCGAATGTTTGCTTATGCGCAAATGCCGCACTGCGTACACGCAGCAATGGTTTTGCAGCTACGTTCGTACAGAGGAACCATTCGCAAAGTGAGTGACATGTAGTCAGTGTCTGTTGGTGGAAATGGGGGGGGGGGGTTAGAAGAACACAGGAGTCTTCTGTTTAAATGGCGTTTCATTGGCGTGCATAAATTAGTCGTTGTGATCTCTTGTGCAGCATGAGAGGAATTAACCCGGGTCCAGCCGCCGGTGTAAAACCCGGCTCCAGCCGCCGGTGTAAAACCCGGCTCCGACCCATGCTCAGTGTCTTGGGTTGGAGCCGGGTTTTTGTTAGAAAAGTTGTACAGTATAGGAGTCAAGTTAAAATACATTTGGATTACATTATAATCACTTCAAAGTGCTCAGTTGTCCAGGCAAACATCCCTGCATAATATTTATAGTAGTATAGTATGTGTGGTGTCTAATTCTCAATTTTACACATTTTACTAGTGTTCTTGTTACTGCAGTACTATATTGTACTAGATTATTATTATTATAAAAAAAAAGTTAATTGTTGTATGAAGCCTAATTCTGAACACTGATTTCTTGGTGCACTGTTAATCAAATGTACAAAGGCAGTTTCCACAAGCATACATGTGTATGTGAATAACATTTAGGTGGGTACAGTTCGAGCTTAAGTGGGATGTCCTGAGTCGATCCTTGGTGGACAGAACCAGTCTGCTAACTACAAGCTGTAATTAAGACTCAGGTTGAGGATCCGCTATAGAGGGGAAGACAGATTGACCTTGCAGAGTACCAGTATCACCACCCCTTTCCAGAAGGGGGTGTAAAGGGGTGTTACATAAAGCAAGCTTTTCATGTAGTAACTAGAAACATGCAGTATTTGGAGTACAATCTTAAGGTGCGTGCACACGTTCAGACACAGCGACGATCAGATAACGATTGTTATCTGATTGTTCTGCATGTGTTGGATGATCGTTATCGAACATCCAACACATACATTAAGCTATAGCAACCCACAATTAACGATCGCGGGTCCCTATAGTAAAACATGCTAACATGGGTGAACTCGACCATGTATGCCGGTTTTCCCGGGCAACGGACGATGGTCGATTACGACCAATCGTGCCCGCGCATCGACCATCGTTTGCAGGGGCATCAAAGTGAACGATTAAACGATAAGATTCTTAGCGTTAAAATCCTTCACTTTATGTGAACGTGTGTACACAGCTTTAGTCTTCGGTCAGTACTGCCAATGCTGCTGTACTGTATGCATCTCTGGTGTAATAACCACCTACACAAATTACTCATTTTAAATTATTTTAGCACTAGTTTGCCCTGCAAGACCTTGTAACATCCAGTGTTTAATATGTACTCTTGAAGACTAGAAAACACGCCTCAAGGTCGCTATGGGATTGGGACGGAGCAGGGGGGGGGGGGGAAGAGCAGCACAGAGGTAATCGGAACGTACCAAAGCAGAAGTCAGAGCAGGAAGCGGGGTTGTACAGAGCGGGGGCAGACTGTGGTGACCCAGGTCCCTTTGCTAGTTAAGTATATTACACAATATACACTGCACAGAGGCTGTGCAAACACTAATGCTCTAATAGAATTGAGGACAGAGTACAAGGTTTTGTTTTCAACAATCATTTTTAAACTCAGTGTACAAGCTAAAGAATAGATCCAACAATTTCAAGAAATTAAAACAGAACTTTTAGTTTAAGAAAAAAAAAAAAAACCCCAACGATTAAGCAAATCATAGTCTTCTCAGGCTCCTGCGGCAGAATGTAGTCTACCCCTTTGGCGATTGCCAACTGCTCTAAAGGGCCACTAAAGTACAAGCAGCTCTCTAACTGTGTTCTCAAATATTTCAAGGAAATGTCAGGAACTTGTTTTAAATAAAGTAGTATAGCTGCAGAACATATGTATTATTCTCTACCCCTCTGTAAGTCTACCAATTACCAGAAGCAGAAATCACTGCCTACAATACAGACTGCACTCTGTAACCCAGAGCTGGAGTTAGTATGAGCGTAAGTCACTAAGGGGTCTATTTACTAAGCAGTGTTATGAGACAGAGTGAAAAGTGATAATGTGCCAGCCAATCAGCGCCTAACTGCCATCTCACAGGCTGTGTTGAAAAATGACAGTTGGGAGCTGATTGGCTGGCACCTTATCACTTTTCACTCTGTCTCATAACACTGCTTAGTAACTAGACCCCCAAATCCGCTCAATGTCTTTAACATGCAACAAAAGGAACAAAAAAAAAAAAAAAAGATAGGGGACGGGGTGGGGACAGCAGCTTTGGGTCAGAGACCAAAAAGCCCCATAAATATATTATTTTACATGATTGGATAGAATTCCCTTTAATTAAGCAGTTAGTCTAGTGCATGAGCGGCTGCACACCCTTCTATGTAATCACATCTGTCAGGTGGAAGTGTTATCCAATTAAGACTGACCACTTTATATATTATATGGCTCTGTTCTCTAACTGCAGTGCAATACAACATAACCATGCCATTCTCACAACAGATCGGTGTGTGTTTTGTCTATAGAATAAATGTGTCTCTGTGGCTTATGTTTGCATCAATATCATGTGTCGGGTTGTTGGTTTCCACAAAAACAGACTCTAGCGCAGCTTCCTGCTCTTCCAATGTGGTTACGGCTGTGGCCCCGCTCAGGGACGAGGTGCTGGGGAGTGGTTGCTGTTCCTGTCTCTTTTCCTCTGCTTTTTTGCCTTTTCTTTTGCCGAGGATTTTGATGTAGTTTGCTGGAACAAATCCCGTTGTTTGTCCATCCGAGCTTCCAAGCAGCCATCCTCTAACTTTAGGCTGTTGCTCTGCAAAAATTCCCAACAAATGAAATGACAATTACAGTAATGGAAGGATAGACCAAACGGTAAGGACTACATCCAGCAAGTGATAAACTTATGTATCCACATTTATTTTTGTTACAGACATAGGTATGAAGCCATGTGTCTACAGACCAAGGGAGTAGTAATGCCAGGTGTGGCAGATCTGGTGTGTAATCACTAAGCATGCCGAGAAAAGGGTGAACACATAGGCACCAATGCACATCTCTGACACTTATGCCAGCCTGGGCCTAGAGAGGTTTGACAAGGGAGTGAGACCGCATTCTAATATAGTACAAATACAGTAAGAAGAAGATAGAGAATCTGCGCTGTCTCTATATTGTATCAAATATAACCATTAGAAAATAATGATGCGATTAGAATGTGCAAACATAATTTGATTAAATTTAATATCACTAAAAACATCACATAGCATAGTATAAAAAATACATATAACACTCAAAAAAGCAATAAATGGTTGTAAGTAATATCACTATTAAAATAAAATATACAATGATACAATTGTTGCCAGTAATTGTGATCTGACACGACTGGAATCCAGCTAAATGAGAGATTATGTGCTTGAATATAGAAGTGAGGCGGGACGCCAATATTGGATACATTGTTGCCGTTTGCACCAGATTGACGCTTGCTCTATGGATATATCCAGGACCCCGTAGCTTCACCGGCAGCATCCGGCTTGGCTGTGTGCTACTCCCGGCATCACATACAAGAACCGGAGGACAGAATTATAAGGGGGACCCCCATGTCGGTTGGTTCTACAGCCCGTGAGTACTGTTGGCTTACACTGTGAAAACGCAGTGCAGCTTATCAAGCTTCACCTGTTGTGGCTGTTTTATGTTATTTCCCAGCCCAGCGGCTGCATCTGGTATATTTTATACAGAGACTACTGTTATTACTGCTCTGGGTCTGCACCCGGGAGTTATCATCGGGTCCTCTTGTACCTTCACGTTTTACATCTGACTATGTCTACAAGTATTATTCCAAAATATCCAGGATTAAACAATGTGTCTGTGATTACTGCACGAGTTTGAGACAAAAAACGTGTTTCACTAATCTTTGAAGGAACGGAGACATTGCTCTTAACTTTATGTGATTTTGTTTCAACCACTCCAAGGATTAGTGCCAGTTCTATTTTCCACCCGCTATTAAAAATAGCCGTTAAAAACTATATATATCATTCTTTGTGGAAACACTAATCTTCTTGGCCTTTAAGAGCGCTCAACAGCTTCTATATTCAAGCACATAATCTCTCATTTAGCTGGATTCCAGTCGTGTCAGATCACAATTACTGGCAACAATTGTATCATTGTATATTTTATTTTAATAGTGATATTATTACTTATAACACTCAAAAAAGCAATAAATGGTTGTATGTATCTTTTATACTATGTGACGTTTTTAGTGATATTAAATGTAATCAAATGTATGTTTGTACATTCTAATCGCACCATTATTTTCTAATGGTTATATTTGATACAATATAGAGACAACGCAGATTCTCTATCTTCTTCGGTTCTCTATTTTTTCAAACTAACACAGAGGGCCTGATTCAGATCCGCTCGCAAGCGGGTGGATGGTGGCCCAGTGCGCACACGCGGCGTGCCACTGCGCGTGCCCCGGAGCGAGCACAAAAAGCACTCGCATCCAAAAGGGGCAGATGTCGATGTTGATTGACAGCTGCCCCGTTTGGAAGGTGGGGAAGGGGGGTGGCTGAGCAAATGGAGGCGTTCCTGCAGGAACACCTCTGTTTGTGGGCGGCCCTACTGACATCACTAATGATGTCAGTAGGTGGACTTCCTGCTCTAATAGTGCAGGAAGTCCACTGGGGCTTGCGGCAACGAGACCCTACCGCAAGGGTCTCGTCGAAAGCCTGATGGTCGCGATGGTCAAGACCATCGCGACCATCCTCACGGCCGCTTGCATAAGCTTTGGGTGGTAAACCACAGCTATGCGAGCGGCAAAGAGGCCGCAACAAAAAAAAACAAAAAACACACGCCCTGATTCAGAGCGAGCGCTCGCTTTTTGCGAGCGGCTCTGAATCAGGCCCAGAGTTTGATATCTGCTGCAGTTCTATATTATATATTCATATGTGATTTCAACTAGTAGTGTTAGGCACCAGAATTGTTCTTGTTCTCCGAATACAGTAAGAGCATGTTTGTGTTATTGCGCACAGGTACAGAATGTTACATGTAGTGTTCCCACTAGGCTGTTCTGGCGTCACACACACTGCCTGATTTGTAACTGATGAGATACGCCATGCCCATGTTTTTGAATGCTTAATTGCGCCCTGCACATCTCCAAAGCATGACAGACTGGGAAGTCACCACAAAGAATAAAGAGATAGGCGGAGCAAATGGGCAAAATCCCAGTCACAACCCAGCCCCTAGGAGCTGCACACCACTCAATGCTATGGCTTACCGCTGCGGTTTGAGGTCTCGCTCCATGACCAGTCATGAGCTCGTGCTGGGCTCTCTCACCACCAAGTGCACCTTTAGCCAAGTGCCCACAGTACCACACAAGCTGGGCAGAAGAGGCCACAATGACTCACAACCACCCCTTGCTGCCCACGGTGCATATGATAGAGAGAGAAGCTACCCTGAGCCTGTCGAGCGAGGGACATTATGACTACAATGAGGAGTTAGACATCTTTGAAGTGGTCAGCCACTTTAAAGCATGGGTTACCGAAAGTACCTAAAGACAGCTACATAGCAGGTAGCCTAGTTTAGAGGTAAAACAGCCTGTTATGCTAAAAGGAGATGTCTATATCATGTACTGAACTCAGAGTTGCTTAATATGTGGCTGTGAATTGCAGGGGCCAACACAGGATTTTTATGGGGGGGGTGTATATGTATGCATATATTGTCACATACATTACAAAAAAAAACTTACCTTGCAGCAGATTTAATAAGGATCTAGCAGGCTGGCACCATATTCTTAAGCCCCGCCCCCTTGTGGCAATTTTGCCGCAATTCGAGGGTCAATCGGGAGGGGGCGGAGCCAAATGACTTTATTCTGATTACATTGTGTCATATTGGCTCCACCTCCTCCATATTGACCCGCAAATCGCGGTAAAGTTGCAGCGAGGGGGCGGGGCTTAAGAACACGTTGCCTGCACTCTAGTCTGTCGGGGGGCGGTGTTCAGGGTACTCAGAAACCCCCCCTGCGTGCAGTACTGAACTGGGGGCACTACTGTGTGGCATAGTGTGAATTGAGGGCACTACTGTGTGGCATGATGTAAATTTTGGACACTACTGTGTGGTATAATGCGAGTTTTGGACACTACTGTGTGGCATAATGTAAATTGGGGATACTACTGTTTGGTATAATGTACATTGGGGATACTACTGTGGCGCATAATGTGAATTGGGGACACTAATGTCTAGCATAATGTGAATTTTGGATATGTACGGCATAAAGTGAATTGGGGGCACTTATGTGTGGCCTAATGTGAATTATGGGCATTATATTACTGTACATATAATGTAACATTGATTATATTATTGTAGAATGATAACTGAATACATCAGCTTTATCAAAGCATCAAAATTTTTGCCCTTCAGAAGCAAAACGTGCTCTGCTCAGTGGTCAGCACCCTGCCCTACAAAATCCTACAGTGAACACTAAGGCTGCGTACACACCTATAGATATATCTGTCTGGTGGGAAGGAAAATCTGGTAAAGAATGGGAGCAAATAACAATAGAAATTTGCTCCCAAACACTGGAAAGCGGACCAGATTTTCCTTCCCACCAGACAGATTGGACAGATATATCATTAGGTGTGTATGCAGCCTAACAGACGTATACCCTGTACCAGCTGTATTATTTTATAGGTAAGTCAGGGAAGCTACAAATAGATGAGAGTCACCTGCACTTGCAATCTGCTTTTTGTGAATGCACCAATGACTACAATTGGAGCGGACTTCTTTGTTTGGGCATATATTATGTTTAAAGGTGCATATTTAAGCACATTTTTGTAAAACTCTATCCCCTAGGATTGTAAGCTCCTACGAGCAGGGTCCTCCTCCCCAATGTCTCACAGCCTTCTTCTCTAGCACTTCTACGACAGCCTTCACCTTCCCAGCTGTATTGTGTATGGAGAATTGTGTTGCTAATTGTTACTTGTGTTCTGTTTATACTTTGGTTGCTGTACTGTAATGTAATGTTCTGTGTACCCTGTACTGTATGTACGGCGCTGCGGACCACTTGTGGCGCCCTATAAATAAAATGTAATAATAATTAAACTGAGATGGAAAGTTATTTTTCCTGTATTAGAGGATCATTATTTTTTAATTTTTATTTCATTGATGCCTAATAGTGAAAGTGCTTTGTGCAAACAAAATAAATGGATTTAAACATAGACGTAAGTGTATGCGATGTAAATCAGGCACATGGGCTATTGGTGCCATCCTGCAAGAGGTTTTGTATATGGTCACAATTGGGGCTTTTCAGTGAGTCCAACACAACTGCAGCCAACTCTGCATCACCACTGTCTATCAGTTACAGGTGTATTAGCCTGCAGCAGGTTCTCCCATTCTAACTCGCAGCCTCTCCCTAGCGGAAGGATGCACCACATACATCCCACGACAATACAAATAAATCTATAGAAGTGTAATGCCGCATATCAACTACACGACTAATGAACGATTACGACATCGTTGTCGTTCTTTATACTGCGCAGTGGATATTGTGCCCGATACGTCGTTCAGTGCCGGCACCCTCCCTCATCCCCGAACCCGCACAACCTGACTATATCATCACGTTGGACAATAGGTTCAGGCGACGACAAATGCCGACAACAACCAGCGGGGAAGCGCATTGCTGGTCGTTGCCGGCATATCCACTGCACGATATTGTGAACGATGACCGATAACGTTATCGTTCAATTGTTAATTTATATTGTGTAGTGGATATGTGCCATAAAAGTACATGACTAAAGAGGAACATATAAAGAAAAACAATACATTAAGTAAACAATACAAGACAGCATGTCTAAGCCAGTAAATTAAATGTATATGAATGTGGTAATCCCTTAAATTAGACCAATCAGCTATGAAGCTTAGTAAGAGTTCCATACCCAACTTCACAGCATGTCTGCAGGCTGTAGCAGAGTCTGTCTATAGCACCCAGGCAGAAGAAAGGAGGAAAGAAAAAAAAGAATGGAAAAGACATTACCTTTGGGAGCCAGGTTGAGTAAATCACCAGCATGGAAGGAAATCTCCTCTTCTGAAGTAGCAGTGAAGTCATATTCTGCCCTTCCCACAACATGGTCATCTTCCCCACTGGCCCAGTTTATATTTTCTAAATAAAGAATGACACTATTTAAGCCAGTGTGAGTGGCGCACAATCACCACACTACCATTACTACTAGAACATCCTGGAGTGCGGACAATAAACATACAAATACTCAGAACTTAAGTTCTGAACGAACAGTCCTCACAATGCAGGCGACCAACTCACTAGGGACCAGGAACATTGATACAAAATATTCATGAAGCACTGATCCCTAATGAATTACCAAGCCCTAGTCTCATTAAAAATTGGTTCAGCCCACAAAATAGCTGCATTTTCAAAATGACAGGAATAAAGTTGGTAAGTAGCATCAATATAACTATAAGGGGTATATTTACTAAAAAGTGTGGATTTAGAGGGTGGGGGTGTTGCCCATAGCAACCAGAGTCTACTTATTTATCTTACACCTTGCAGAAGATAACTAGAATCTGTTTTGTTGCTATGGGCAACACCTCCACTTCAGTAAATATACCCCTAAGATAATTATTTGCTAATCAGAAAGATGCCAAGCAGGTGCTTAGGACAAATCATATCCGATCCTGTGGAATACAACTTACCGTCATCATTTTCAGCATTACCGGAAGACAGGAGTTTCCAAATTAGGTAGGGGCCACCAAGAATGACAGCAAAGAATAAGAAAATCGGCCATGACTTAGAAGAGTTGGTGACGTCATTCTCTGCACCAAGTTGAGCCACAGCTCCAGAGCTTTCAGTCCATAAATCCTCATTTTCTGAACCCTTCCGCAGACCCATAAGTCTCTGCAAACGCCGGAAAAGGAACCGGATTGTTCTGACAAGTGCAAAAGCTGAAAAGACCTTTGTAAAGTGGATCTTCATCCTGGAGAAGTGGTTTGCCACATCTAGAACAGCCCGGAAGCTGTTATACACAGCAGAGAAGGTTGCATCCATCATCATGCTGACTGAGGAAAAAGCGTGAACAATACTTTCGATGGACTGGAACGCTCCACGGCTACTTTCTTCAGCTTGGCGCACAAACCTGCTGGGAGGAACATCATCTGTCTGAAATCTGTTGTAGCCCATTCCACTACCGTACCCATAGCTGTATGGACTGTGGCCACCATAAAATGAACTGCCATAATTGCCGTAAGAGCCAAATCCTGTGGAAAAGGAATTGTATGCAGGTCGGTAGGTGCTGAGTGAACTTGCTCTCGTCTGTTCAGATGGTCTAGGTAGGACAGGTGGTGGCACCCTGCTAAGAGATGGGTGTCCTGGTCTGGTGAGGGTACTAGTTCTCAAGTCAGCTGACCTGTGAAAAAATAATAAACATTATAGAAATGATAATAATCAAAACAACTCTAATTATAAGGATATAGTGTTCCCTCTAGTCTGTTTTAGCAGGGTGTTGTGCTCTGCTTAGTTTGTAGTAGAAACATTGCACCATGCTGATTGAATAATGCATCAGCTCCTCATCCCTTTGCAGAACTCCTGATTTGACGAGGAGGGATTGTAAGAGGTCTATGCCGCCCGGCTCCATTACCACCACCCTGCCCAGCACATTCTGTAACTCCAGCCTCTGACTCGCTGAGCGACTGATGGCTGGAAACCAGGTCCTGGCTGCACAGCCTGAGTTGTGTGGATTTTGAGACTCCCCAAGCCATCTGATATCGTAGATTGGTGGATCTAGGATGAAGGTATGTGTGCAAACGCATCTTGGGTTTGTTGCACAAGATGATAATATGAGATATGGTAAGAACTTACCCTTGTTATCTCTATTTCTACGAAGTCCATAGGGTTCCACAGGATACCTTGGGGTATAGGTGTGACGTCAGTCGCAGGGCACCAAAGAGTTAAGCTTTCAGCCTCCCAGGATGCACTAGGTCCCCCTCCTATACCCCGCCCCCGGGCCAAGGCACCTCAGTTAGTTACCAAGCCATAGGCCGGAGGAGGAGAAGGAAGAGAGAGAACAAAGATCTGGACACATACAAGAATCACATTCTCACCAGAGGGAGACGGAAAACCGGTGACCAGAGCAAAGCCCATCTGCAGCACAGGTGCGACAGGGCGGGAGTCCTGTGGAACCCTATGGACTTCGTAGAAATAGAGATAACAAGGGTAAGTTCTTACCATATCTCATATTTTCTACTTCAGGGTCCATAGGGTATCCACAGGATACCTTGGGGATGTCCCAAAGCAGTATCCTTTAAGGGTGGGGATGCTCCTGTGCAGAAAGGAGAATCCGCCGCCCGAAGGAAGCATCCTGAGAGGCGAAGGTGTCAAACCTGTAATACCTCACGAAGGTATGGACAGAAGACCACGTAGCAGCCTTGCAGATCTGAACTGCCGAGGCACCACGTCGAGCTGCCCACGAAGGACCCACAGACCTAGTGGAATGAGCCTTCAGAGAAGGAGGGACCGGTAGGCCTTCATGAAGATAAGCTTCAGAAATAGCCATACGGATCCAGGCTGCCAAAGTTTGCTTTGAAGCAGGCCAACCCTTTTTACGGAAGCCAAAGAGGACAAACAAAGCGTCCGACTTCCTAAACGAAGAAGTGCGGTCAACATAAGTCCTTAAGGCCCGCACAACATCCAAAGAGGCCTCACCCACGGAAAGACCCGGTGAGTTAAAGGCCGGAACAACTATTTCCTCGTTAATATGAAACTGGGAAACAACTTTGGGAAGAAACTCGGGCCGAGTGCGGAGCACTGCCCTGTTCCCATAAAAAACCAAGAAAGGGGGTCTACAAGAAAGAGCCCCTAACTCAGAAACACGTCTGGCCGAAGCAATGGCCAGAAGGAAAACAGTCTTAGCTGTTAGCCATTTAAGATCCACTGAGCCCAGTGGTTCAAACGGCGGTCCTTGGAGAGCCCTCAGGACCACAGCCAAATCCCAAGGCGCCACAGGTGGAACAAAGGGCGGCTGAATGCGGAGAACACCCTGCATAAAGGTGCGCACATCCGGGATTGTAGCAATCCTACGGTGAAACCAGACAGATAGGGCCGAAACCTGTACCTTCAAAGAAGCAAGGCGAAGCCCATGATCTAGTCCCGCTTGCAGGAAGGCGAGAATCCGAGACAGACGAAACTCCCGCGGTGCATAACCTCTCGGTCGACACCACTGGAAGAACGTATGCCACACGCGATGGTATATCCTCGCGGAAGACGGTTTCCGAGCTCGCAACATGGTACGCACCACAGAGCTGGAAAACCCCCGGGACCTCAGCATGGCCGTCTCAACAGCCACGCCGTCAAAGACAGCCGAGTCAGGTCCGGGTGAAGGCAAGGACCCTGAGACAGAAGGTCCGGTCGTAGCGGCAACCGCAGAGGAATGTCCACGGACAGACCCTGAAGGTCTGAGAACCAGTGCCGTCTGGGCCACGCGGGAGCTATCAACAGGAGCGTCCCTCCTTCCTGTTTGAATTTCCGGATTACCCGTGGAAGAAGGGAGACCGGAGGGAACAGGTATGCGAACCGGAACGTCCACCGGACGGACAGAGCATCCACCAGAGACGCCCCTTCGTCTCTTGTGCGAGACCCGTACACCGGCAACTTGTTGTGCCGGGACGCCATGAGGTCGATTTCTGGAAGACCCCACCTGTCCACCAGTAGTTGAAAAACGTCCGGGTGCAGGGACCATTCCCCCGGATGAACGTCCTGGCGACTTAGAAAGTCCGCCTCCCAATTGAGCACTCCCGGGATGAAGACCGCTGATATGGCCGGAAGATTGCGCTCCGCCCAAACCAGGATCCGAGAGACCTCTACGAGAGCCGCCCGACTGCGAGTTCCTCCTTGCCTGTTTATGTAGGCCACGGTGGTAGCGTTGTCCGACTGGACCTGCACCGGGCGGTGCCTGCTGGAGAGCATTGAAGACCGCACGGAGTTCCAAGATATTTATTGGAAGCTCCGCTTCTGTCGGCGTCCACCTGCCCTGGAACAAGTGTGGACCCGAAACTGCTCCCCAGCCCCGAAGACTGGCGTCCGTTGTCAACAGGACCCAATTTGGAACCCAGAACGGACGTCCCTTGTTGAGGTGGGTCGTCTGTAACCACCACGTAAGGGACAGGCGAACCTCCTGGGTGAGCACAATCGTCTGGGACTTCAGAGACTGAGTCAGCCCGTTCCACTTGGACAGGATCAGGTGCTGCAGAGGTCTGGAGTGAAACTGGGCGTATTCCACCATGTCGAACACCGACACCATGGAGCCCAGTAACCTCATCGCCGAGTGTAAGGACACCCGGCGGCTGTGCAGACAACTGCGCACCCTTGACTGTAAAGCAGAGATCTTGTCCTCCGTCACGAAGATCCTTTGCTATCCCGAGTCCAATAAGGCTCCAAGATGCAGAATCCTCCGAGACGGGATTAGAGTGGACTTCTGCCAGTTGATTAGCCAGCCGTGCCGTTGCAGCAGTGCAATGGTCAGGTCCAAGTGGCGTAACAGGAGCTCTGGAGATCCTGCCACCAATAACAGGTCGTCCAAATACGGCAACATGCGGACTCCCTGCAGCCGCAGAGAAGCCGCCATGACCGCCATCACCTTGGTGAAAACACGTGGTGCTGTTGCCAGGCCAAAAGGTAACGCCCGAAACTGGAAGTGGTCGCTGCTGATTGCAAACCTGAGGAACTGTTGATGGCGCCAAAGAATAGGGACATGCAGGTAAGCGTCCTGTATGTCCAATGACACCAAGTAGTCCCCAGGTTCCAGCGCCAGAATGATGGACCGTAGGGTCTCCATCCGAAACTTCGGGACCCGCAAAGACTTGTTGAGTGCTTTGAGGTTGAGAATCGGACGATATGACCCATTGGGTTTCTGTACCAAAAATAGATTTGAATAGAAACCCTGGCCCCTCTGGGAGAATGGAACCGCCACTATAACTCCAGCCTGGAGCATAGTGTGCAATACCTTCCGCAGCTCCGTAGCCTTGTTCCGGTCTGATGGGAGACCCGTGGTGAAGAAGCGAGCCGGGGGTCTGTGCCGGAAGGAGAGGGCGTATCCGTGGGAAACCACCTCCAGAACCCAAGTGTCTGTCGTAGTGGTCGACCAACACTGGGCGAACTGTAGCAGGCGGCCTCCCACCCTGGGATCCCCCAAAGGGAGGCCCGGACCGTCAGGCCGCAGGCTTGTCATCTGGCTTGGGGGCCGGACGTCTGGTACTCCATGCCTGCTTCCGGGGCTTGACCGATTTCTTAGGGCCAGCCTGTCGAGGAAACGACTGTGGTTTGGGCCTGCCCTGGGCCCTAGATGACCGAAAGGACGATGGTCCCGAACCAGAAGGAGCAGCGGCCGACGGGAGACAGGCAGATTTGGCTGCCGCCAGCGTGGCCACAATCTTATCCAGATCCGGACCGAAGAGAACTTCTCCGGTAAACGGCAACGCTTCCAGACCTTTCTTGGAATCTGCGTCCGCCTTCCAGGATCGCAGCCACAAGGTGCGACGAGCAGCTACCGCTGCTGAAGAAATTCTAGACACCAGAGTACTAATGTCTAGAGCCGCCTCGTTGATGTAGGTGGCCGAATCACGGAGATTGCCAATCAACTCCGCCTGTTCGGCCGGACAGTCGGATTCAAAAGAAGCCTCTAATGAATCCGCCCAGCGCTCCATCGCTCTGGCAACCCAGCAAATGGCCATAGCCGGCCGTGCTGCCCCCCCTGCAAGGGAATAAGCGGACTTCAGGCAGATTTCTACCTTGCGGTCCGTAGCATCCTTAAGGGAGGACATGGATGGCATCGGCAATGTGGCACTACGGACAAGACGGGTCACGTGAGAATCCACCTGTGGAGGGGATTCCCACTTCGCAAAATAATTATCCGCGAACGGATAAGCCACCGCCAGGCGTCTCTGCGGCTGGTATCTTTTGCCAGGTTGTTTCCACGCCTCCTCTAAATGGTCCACCAACTGACCCGAAAGAGGAAAGACTGTGGCATCGCCCTTCACATCTTTGAAAAAGGCATACTTAGATTTAGCCGCTGGGGGAACTTCGTCCTCAATCACCCAGGCTGTGCGGACCGCCCGAATAAGTCCAGGAATATATACTTTGGACTTAGCATCAGCGTCCTTAGTATGGAGAGGTTCCTGATCGTAAGGATCTAGAATCTCCCCATCATCAGACGTCCCTTCGTCATCCTCATAAGGAGCGGACAGAGACGCCACCGGCCTTTTATGAGACCGCATCACAGACTCCCCTTGCAACACATCCGACAAGTGCTGTACAGAACTCGTCAGGGAGTTAACCCACGCTGGCTCCTGAGAACCCGGGAGCGGGGAAATAGGGAGACTGTGGGGTACCACCAATTGTCGTGGGAACCCCTGCATGGGTGACGACACCACAGACTGCTGGGACAAACCCATCGGAGTAAACGCGGGCTGCGGAGCTAACTGGCCCACTAAAGCTGTTAACGCCTGAGCGAAACAAGCCCAGGGCGGCTCCTGTACCGGTGCTGTAACCGTAATAGGCCGCGCCATGGACAAACACTGCCGGCAAAGGCCCTCCGCGCTACCCTCCCCCTCCGCTAACGGTACTTTGCACGTGGTACACTGTAGCCGGAGGGGAAAATCACTTTCAGACATGATGGCACCACGTATGTGACCTCTCTCACCAATTAAGTATTAAATAGGCGAGAGACCACCCTGCAGCACCGCACCGCAAGGGCTTTAGCAGAAAGAACAGGGACAGTAATAAAGCTGACAGTTTAGAGAAGAAAAGATTACAGGCAGCAGCGCTAGCACAGTCACATACAATGCAGAAAAATAACAATTCCTGCACTAACAGCGCTGATCACTCAACTACACAGACACAGGGCCTGGTAGGACACAGCGCTGCATACACAGACCTGACCACAGCGGAGGAGAGGTATGCGGGGGGACCCAGACCACGATGCTTCCGTCCAGCGCTTCCAGCAGCGTTCACCATGCGTTCTGGAGAAGATGGCCGCCGAGGAGCAGAGAGGAGGCTGGCCTGGGGGAGGAGCGCTGCCACAGGACCAGTCGGCAGCATGCAGAGAGGGCTGTGTGCAGCGGGGGAGGCGCCGGCTGTGAGACAGGGAAGGCGCGCTCCCCTGGCATGCATTTAACCCCTGGGACGCCGCAGCGCTACCGCTCTGCTGCGGTCCGCTGTCCCAGGGGGTAGTGGAAGCGCAGGTTGGTCGCCTGGCTCCACGCTGCAGCCAGTCCCCAGGGAGCCCCCTGCCTGGGGACTTAGGCCCATGTGATCAGCGGGGACCCACCGCGGGACCCCGCTGCTTACCTCTGTCCCCCTTGAATCCGGCCATGGTCCGGAGCATCTGGGGTCACCGCTAGCTGTGACCCCAGACGCCCACCAGCATCCCCGGATCAGTACCGGCGTTCTGGTACCGGCGGGGTGTAGGGAAGACAGCATGGACGTCAGGACTGACTGTCCATGCTGTTCATCCAGTTGTGCAGCCACAGCTGCATGAAGAATAAGCTTCAGGGGCTCTTCTAGCCCCCACTCCAACAGGTGCACCCGACTCCGGCCGGGCACCAAACTAAACTGAGGTGCCTTGGCCCGGGGGCGGGGTATAGGAGGGGGACCTAGTGCATCCTGGGAGGCTGAAAGCTTAACTCTTTGGTGCCCTGCGACTGACGTCACACCTATACCCCAAGGTATCCTGTGGATACCCTATGGACCCTGAAGTAGAAAGAGTCAGTTTACACAGTGCCTGGAGGTATACATACTGTTATGTCCTGTGACTGGAGAAATGCAATGGGGCACTTCTATAAGGCATTGGGCCATAATCAATTTGGCTGCGAAAAGTCAGAATCGCATTTTCTCATGTTCGCAAAGTCGGAACGCCATTTTCGCATGTTTGAATTATCCCCATATTCAATTTCATAGACTTTTCGCCGGTGCAGAATTGGGATTTAGGGGTGCAGGCATAAAATAGAATAGCCGGCACCCCTGAGAATAGCCCCTAAAAATGAACTGTGACAAAAAAAAAAAGTTTTAAAAAAAATGAAGACAACCCAAAATATTAATTTCATTTTGGGGTTAAAAAAAAAAATTATAGATGAGGAACACGTTTTTAAATTACGAAATTAATTCAGGGGGGTTCCCAAGTATGCGGCAAGTGTTTTAAAGAATGCGGGTGGTAGCGGCAGGTGCATTTTTGAAGAATTTTCAAAATGCACTTTAGGTACTTAAAAAATATGCTTACCCCCATTTTCATGTACCCCAAATTTGATAGGAATAGTTATTTTTCTCCCCCCAAAAAAATCTAAGTGCCACTTCTTCATAGCCGCAAATATGCACGTGCCGCGGCTATTACAAACCCCGACTCCCTTCAGCAGGCAAAAATGGGGGTACCCATAGTGATCCCCCATGTCTGGACATCTTTAGATGGGGCCCAGGCACATTTCCAAAAAATTCTACGTTTTTTTTTTTGCAGATCCAAGTTTCACCGAGACTCGTTTTCGCTCCTTTTAAATTGAATACAGGAATAAGCGGGCGCGCGGCCGATACTTTATCCCCACTCTAACCTCCGATGTGGAGAGAAAAGTCCAGCACTGACTTTTCGCTCCCATATTGAATATGGCCCATAATAATAATCTTGGGCACTGAAGTGAGATGCATAATAATCAAATGTAACTAGTATTTCAAATATTATATTAAAATTAGTATATTACCGGTTAGCGATGGGACACAACCCGCCTAAAATTTTGCCCTTCAAAAATAAATTGTGCTCTCCTCAGCGAACAGCACCCTGTCCAAAACAATCCTCGAGTGAACACTAAGAATGTTTTAAAAGCACTTAAATTTTAGGACTAGAATATAGGGAGTTACTCAAGCCTTAAAAAAAAAAAAAAAACATTATCTAGTGTATATATTATACTACAAACTCATAGTCTAGCTCAGTGGTTTGGGTACGTGATCCCGGCGGTCAGGATACCGTCCCAAGTACGTTACTAAGCCTAACACTTCCCCTACCCCACCTTTCCCACAGCCTAAATTCAACAACGTAACCCCCCCCCCCCTGCAGCCTAACCCTAATACTTACCATAGGGAAGTCGGTGGTCGGGATTCCTGTGCCAGTATTCTGAGCGTCGACATCCTTACTGCCAGGATGGTGATTACATCCTATCTCAGTGGCAGGCAACCTGTGGCACATGAGCTGTTGTGGAACTACACATCCCACCATGCCCTAACATCAAATTTGTGGCAGGGCATACTGGTATGTGTAGCTCCGCAGCAGCTGAAGTGCCACAGATGGCTACCCCAGGTCTATAATTTCCATAGTACTTCCCCATGTTAAAGCGATGAAATAAAAAGTCTCATCTGAATTGGTGGCAGGCCTGTACTGAGCACAGGACAAACATTTCAAAACACTAGGTGCAACTGGATAATGAAAAAATGTACCAGGACGAGTCTGCTTATGACATACACATGGTGTATTCAAAACCCTGGAGCTAAATTACATGAAAACAAGATGCCGTGGTTTTAGGATTCACTGCCATTATTATCATCTCTATTGCAGAATACTCCAAGCAACATGGATTTCATGTTTAATAATTCTCACTAGATTTACAGGTCATATATAGGTTCTGCAAGTTTGTGTTTATAACCTATTAAAGTAAAATATGGAGGTGATTGAGGTCATCTGTGACACCAGAAAGCCCTGGATATACATACACAACCTAATGCAAGCAATCCAATGTAACCTATCATAGGAAGCCCAGCTAAGACACACTTACAATTTACATTTCCAACTCTAAAGCTGAAAGCAGATGAGCACAGATAGATATAGTGCTATTTATCATTGTCTATATATAACTAGTGCATGTATATATAACTAGGCTTGGAAGAAGTGTGCCTGCTGCTGGGGCTGATAGTAACACAGGTACAGGAACTCGCAGTGGCCCTTTGGACCCTGCTCTGGCCTGTGCAGAGAGCGATCATCGCAGGGTTCATTCCGAGCTGAGGATCCCGCTCAGTACAGGACAGTGTGAGACAGGGGCTGCTGCTGGCACCTGGGACCCCCGGCGCCGCTATACAGTAACGCACTGCTGGGGTTACAGCTCCTGTTCTGTGCGCCTCCGCTGTCTCTGCGCTGTGCCGGGATCCCGTACCTCTCCCTCCCGCCCCCCTGCCTAGCTGTGCACACTCACTGATAGGAGGTGGTGGGTAGGCCACCAAGGACCCGCCGGGTCTCCCACGGTTTAGGAGGTGGCTGCGCCGCCATCCCGTTCCACTGCAGTCACAGTGCCATACACAGGGTAGAGCAATCTATCGCCGACAGGCTGCGGGAGTGGTTGCCATCCACAGCCCTGACCAATCTATTGCCAACGCAGAACTGAAGTGCCACACACAGGCCTGATAAATCTTTTGCCGACGCCAACGTGGAACTGAAGTACCAACCACAGGCACGATCAATCTACCACAGAGACTCCACGGCAACCAATCCAGTTCCCAGGCTATGGCCTGTATTCAATTTGAGGCGAAAAGCCGGAATCCGCGGAAAAGTTTCGCAGATGACGTCTTTTCACCATGCGGAAAAGTATCGCCGTATTCAATTTGAAAGACTTTTCGCCTAGGTGGAAAGTCAATGCAATGTAATAGGCGGAAAAGTTTCGCCTATGAATAGCAGGCGGAAAAAAGTGCAGAATTGGGGTTTTGGGTTGCAACGTTGCGGGAACCCCCGTGCAGCCTTCAGACAGTCCCCCAAAGGTAAACTGCGTCAAAATTTCTTTAAAAAAGAAAACACTTAAGAACACCCCAATATATCACTTTGAATTTGGGGGCAAGAAAAAAAAAAGTTTCGGGGCAAAGTTAAAAACTAGCAAACTAGACTCTGGGGGGGGGTCCCCAAGTATGCCCCAGGTGTTTTTTTCATTGCAGGGGCTTGCGGCAGGTGGATTTTTAACTATTTTTTTAACTTAACTTTAGCAA
This sequence comes from Taudactylus pleione, assembly GCA_031769625.1. Lineage (NCBI taxonomy): Eukaryota > Metazoa > Chordata > Amphibia > Anura > Myobatrachidae > Taudactylus > Taudactylus pleione. The sequence goes on from JAUIMM010000200.1 coordinate 31,539,580, forward strand.
CTTTAAAATATGCTGACCCCCATTTTCAAGTACCCCAAATTTGCAGGAATAAGTTATTTTCTGCAAAAAACCCTCCTGAATACTATTCTGCACCACTTATACAAAAACGCTATTTAGCAGCTATTGAGCCCGTTTAAAAACACCAAATACCTTCAGCAAGCCAAATCGGAGGGTACCATAGCTAAACCCCATGTCAGAGCATCTTTTGGGGGGTGTCAGGCTGATTTCCCCTAATCTGACAGGACTTTCCGCTTGTTTAAGTTTCGCCGAGTCACGTTTTTGCGTACTTTCAAATTGAATACGCGGGCACGTGCGCGATACTTTTCCGCCTCCAAAACACTCGTAGTTGAAAAGTCCGGGAGGCAGAAAAGTATCGCGGGTCCGCTCAAATTGAATACGTCTCTATATTGTGCATACATATAATGCAGTTGACGCCCCTTATGATTATTATTATTATTATCCTTTATTTATATGGTGCCACAAGGGTTCCGCAGCGCCTTACAAAGTACATAAACAAATGAGCACACAAGAAAAACAGTTATTAACAGTACAAACAATGCAGGACAAATACATGATTTATAATACATTGCTGCATAACACTTAAATAAGCAGCAGGGTGTCAGTAACCAAGTGTTAGGTGCTGTTGTAAATTAAAATATAAGTAAGGGAAGGAGAAGCACATGAGGGAAGAGGGCCCTGCTCGTGAGAGCTTACATTCTAAAGGGGAGGGGCAGACAAATGGGTGACACAGATGGGCTGGATTGTGAGGAAGGAACATGCAGCAGCGGGTTAGGATGAGCGCTGGGAGCTTTGAGGAAGAAAGGGGTCTTGAGAGCTCATTTGAAGATTAGGAGCCAGGAAGCAAAGTTATCAAGGAATTTTGGGCTAAGGCCAGGTTGACGAAAAAAGGAAGCTACTCGAAGAAGTTGGAAGAGCCGAATGTCATGAGCATTGAATGGAAAGAATGAAATGGAGAGTTTAGAAGGTAAGAGTTGGTGGGAGTGACCAGACGATAGAAGTACCCCAACACCGTGGCAACCTCCAGGCCAGGGAGTGTGTAAGAATCTAAGGCCCCCAAAGGAGATAGCTGCAGGAGATGTGGTGTCAGATGGGTAAATTCAGGATTTGGTGAAGGTTAGGAGATTCGAGGAGTTGGAGATGAAGCTGTCATGGATGGGGACCAGTTGATGATAGACAGAAGTGGCTTTCCAGAGGAGACAGGATAGAGGGACAGAGTTAGGAGAGAGAATAATGAGATTGTTAGGGTTGCTGTAGTGTGGGGTTGAGATTGATTTAGAGCAGGGGGATAAGGATAGTGTGGGTATGTACAATTTATCATATACATAAATGATTGTGCCAAAGAATTAAAAATACAGAAAATTAGTTTCTGTTCAGAAGAAAAGACACTGATCTCACCCACAACTGTTAGTCCATACTTTGCTTGAGTATGCACAGCTCCTGAAGGAAAAACACTTAGGATGCCAAAATAAACAGCATAGGATAGTCCGCTGTATATATTATAGATGGTAATATTCACCGATGGAGGGATGTCCCTTTTAGATGTTGTTCATTCGGTAATAGTCTGGGTCCTCAATATATACAGTGTTCATATGTGGTAATGTCCCAATTTGTAGTATGCAGGCTTACTCCCAGTGTGCTGGTCCTTTAAAGCTCCATATAATTAGGATTGTGCAATAGTCCTTTAAGGTTCCTCCAATATGTACAGTAGTATAGAAAAGTTGGGGTGATGATCCTTGGTAGCCGTTTCTCTGTGGAATACAACTTACCGTCATCATTTTTAGCATTACCGGAAGACAGGAGTATCCAAATTAGGTAGGGGCCACCAAGAATGACAGCAAAGAATAAGAAAATCGGCCATGACTTAGAAGAGTTGGTGACGTCATTCTCTGCACCAAGTTGAGCCACAGCTCCAGAGCTTTCAGTCCATAAATCCTCATTTTCTGAACCCTTCCGCAGACCCATAAGTCTCTGCAAATGCCTGAAAAGGAACCGGATTGTTCTGACAAGTGCAAAAGCTGAAAAGACCTTTGTAAAGTGGATCTTCATCCTGGAGAAGTGGTTTGCCACATCTAGAACAGCCCGGAAGCTGTTATACACAGCAGAGAAGGTTGCATCCATCATCATGCTGACTGAGGAAAAAGCGTGAACAATACTTTTGATGGACTGGAACGCTCCACGGCTACTTTCTTCAGCTTGGCGCACAAACCTGCTGGGAGGAACATCATCTGTCTGAAATCTGTTGTAGCCCATTCCACTACCGTACCCATAGCTGTATGGACTGTGACCACCATAAAATGAACTGCCATAATTGGTGTAAGAGCCAAATCCTGTGGAAAAGGAATTGTATGCAGATTGGTAGGTGCTGAGTGAACTTGCTCTCGTCTGTTCAGACGGTCTAGGTAGGACAGGTGGTGGCACCCTGCTAAGAGATGGGTGTCCTGGTCTGGTGAGGATACTAGTTCTCAAGTCCAGTGGCGTAACTAGGGCAGGGCGAGCGGGGTGCGTGCCCTGGGGGCCGTTGGACCGGCAGTGCGGGGGGGCGCCGCTGGTCACGGTACCCGCCGCCCTAGTTAGCCATGAGTGCGGTCAGCGCTACACATTTACACAGGACCGGCGCTAGGCTTCCAGCGCCGGTCCTGTGCTTCACACCTGAGCCCGTTCCCTCCCCCTGAGCGCTTGCCCAATAGCGCTAGGAGGCGGGCTCAGGCTGTGCATAACACACGCATCGCCGCCAGCGCTGGCGGCGATGCGTGTGTTAAACAGCAGCCAATGAGAGTCAGATAGACTCTCATTGACTGCTGCAGCACCCACTGCAAGAGCCGGACTTCCGTCCGGCTCCTGCAGTGGGTAATGGGACTGACGTCATGACATCATGACGTCTGTCCCATTATGCTGAGCACGCCAGCCCGGGTGGGAGCGGCGTCACGAGCAGGACCAGGAGCAGAGATTCAGGTAAGTATATTTTTATGTATATATATATATTTTTTTTAACTTATCTGCACAACGGGGGAGGGGGGTGGCTACTACTGGGGGGACCTCTACTGAGGGAGGGGTGGCTACTACTGGGGGCGCCATTGGGAGGAGCTCTACTGGGGGGGGCTACTCTACTGGGGACTACTACTTGGGGGGGAACTACCACTGGGGGCATTATAAAAGGGGCCTACTACTAGAGGCACTGCACTCGGGGGACCACTACTGGGGGCAATAATAGGAAGGGCCACTACAGGGGGCAATGGATAGGGGGGATCACTACAGGGTGCCTGCATAAGGGGACCACTACTGGGAAAACTGCATGGGGGGGACTACTGCTGGGGGCACTATATAAAGGGCACTGCATAGGGGGGAGACTACTACTGGGGGCACCATATAAAGGGCACTGCATAAGGGGATACCGCTACTGGGCGCACTGCATTGTGGGGACTGCTACTGGGGGCACTGCATAAGGGGGGGCCACTACTGGGGGTACTGAGTAAGGGGAACTAATTGGGGGCTGTATAAGGGGGACCACTACTGGGGATACTGTATAAGGGGCACTACTATGGGCCTGCATAAGAGGGACCACAACTGCATACTGGGGGTACTGTATAAGGGGTACTACTGGGGTTAAGGTGCATATGGATAGGAATGTTCAGCGTGAAAATAAAGGGGTGTGGCATTTTTAAGTGACCACGCCCATTTTTTTCCACGCGCGCTGAAGGATGTTAGGGGGGGGCTCCCTTTTCTAATTTGCCCTGGGCTCCAAATACCCTAGTTACGCCACTGCTCAAGTCAGCTGACCTATGAAAAAATAATAAACATTATAGAAATGATAATAATCAAAACAACTCTAATTATAAGGATAAAGTGTTCCCTCTAGTCTGTTTTAGCAGGGTGTTGTGCTCTGCCTATTTTGTAGTAGGAACATTGCACCATGCTGATTGGATAATGCATCAGCTCCTCATCCCTTTGCAAAACTCCTAATTTGACGAGGAGGGATTGTAAGAGGTCTATGCCGCCCGGCTCCATTACCATCACTATCACCCTGCCCTGTACATTCTGTAACTCCAGCCTCTGACTCGCTGAGGGACTGATGGCTGAAAAACCAGGTCCTGGCTGCACAGCCTGAGTTGTGTGATTTTTGAGTCTCCACAAGCCATCTGATATCGTAGATTGGTGGATCTAGGATGAAGGTATGTGTGCAAACGCATCTTGGGTTTGTTGCACAAGATGATAGAGACAGTTTACACAGTGCCTGGAGGTATACATACTATTATTTCCTGTGGCTTAAAGGACTATTGCACAATCCTAATCATATGGAGCCTTAAAGGACCAGCACACTGGGAGTAAGCCTGCATACTACAATTTGGGACATTACCACATATGAACACCGTATCTTTTGAGGACCCAGACTATTACCGGATGATCAACATCTAAAAGGGACCTTCCACTATCGGTGAATATTACCATCTATATACAGCGGACTGTCCTATGCTGTTTATTTTGGCATCCTAAGTGTTTTTCCTTCAGGACAGGGGCGTATCTACAATGGGTGCAGGGTGTGCGGGGAATACGGGCCTCTGGGTCCAGGGGGGCCCCACACCACACACCCTGCACCCATAGAATGACTTACCTCTCCGGAGTCCCACGTTGGCGCGGGGGTCCGGCGCTGTAAAAACCACTGGAAAATGGCTGCCGCGCCATTTTCCCGGTGACCAGTGCATCCTCTATAGACTCTGGGCGCACTCTAGTGCCCAGAGTCTTTAACCCCGTCTCTGGCCGCGCACAGCTCAGTGCGCTGCCGGCCGCCGGACAGAGAGGAGGGGGGCGTGTCGGAGACTGCACACGGGCCCCCTCCTCTCTAGAAACTCCCCTGCTTCAGGAGCTGTGCATACTCAAGCAAAGTATGGACTAACAGTTGTGGGTGAGATCAGTGTCCTTTCTACTAAACAGAAATGAATTTTCTGTATTTTTAATTATTTGGCACAATCATTATGTATATGAATAAATTGTATATTTTTGATATCTAGATGATTGCTCTACCTTGTTTTTATAATTTTTATGTTCTAACATTTCTAGCACTACTTTTTGTTTATTGTATATATGTATTGGTAGGGAGTGACTATCCCGCTTTTAGTAGCTGCTTGGACAACATACTCATATCAGCGCCTGTGTAGCATCAGTTGGTGCTTTTTTCTGTTTTAGTGTGGCTATGTGGTGGGCTTCAGAATGAGGAAGGGTGACAGCAGGTGGTGGGCAAGGTGGAGAAGAGGAGAGGTAACTTGGAGAAAAGGCAGCGTACAGGGCTTAGTGGTGGAATAGCAGGGCCATGGTGGAATAGGAGTAAATAATAATGGAGTTGTGGGAGATACGGTGGAGAGTACTAGATGGGATGAAGGGAGACAGAGGAGAGGAAGGTGGAGGAGACTATGGAGGGAGGAAAGAGATGGGAACTGGTGGTAGAAGAGAGAATTATTTAGCTGCTGAGTGAGGGGGGGTGGAGCAGAAGAAAAGAGAGACATAGGCCCGTGTTCAATTAGTTTCGCGTACGCGATAAAGTTTCGCCTGCCGGAGTTTTCGCCTACATCTCATATTTTAGCTGCAGATACTTATCGGGTGTGTACTCGCGATTCGCCCTATTCAATTCCAAAAGACGCGAAAACGGAGACACGCGAAGTCAGAACAGGCGAAAAGTGGTGTCAGAATCGGGGAAATCTGCCTGAACCCCCAAAAAAGATGCGGAAAATTGGGGATCAATGTAGTAGTGCCCGATTAGCCCTAATGAAACATTTTGGGGTACTTAAGTTTGCACAATTGCCTCTAATTAGCGTCTTTGCACAAGTGGTGAAGAATGGCATTAAGCAGTATTTTTGAGAAAATATGTAGTCCTGCCAAATTTGGGGTACTTGAAAATGAGTGCAAGCATATTTAAAAGTTGCTAAAGTGAAATTATAAGAAACATAAAAAAACGCACCTTCAGCAAATACCTGCAATAAAAAAAACACCTCATCCATACTTGCAGACCCCCCAAAAGTCTATTGCGCTACTTTTTATGTTTGTACCCCTACTTTGCACTTTTTTGCCCCCTTTTTCAAAGTGCTTTTTTTGGGTGTTCCTCACTTTTTTGTGAGTGAGACACTCGGAGGACTGCGGATGGATTTCTCCATCAGGAAAGTCGGTGGTTTTGTGTTCTATATTTTTCATGCTGCTGGAGTCGGAGCTACCATCATCTGCAAGCCGCTGGAGCAGCGGGACTGTCAAGAGGGGTGTGAGTACAGCGGAGAACTGAGTTTTTCATTCTGCATTATTACATTGGAAGCGCATATTCATAGCGCTTTGTGGAACATCGTCAGCTATTTAGTTTTATTGGGCCATTTAGCTCTCAATTCACTGCTATTTAGCAGCTTTTCTTCTCAGTTACTGGACACACTGTTGCTAATTGCTGTGAAACACTGTCAGCTACTTAGTTTTATTGGGCCATTCAGCTTCCAATTCATTGCTACATGATAACATTTTTTTCTCAGTTATTCAGAACATTGCTGCTAACTGGCTCATTTTCACTTGGCTCATTGAAGCATTAGAGCTCAGATGTTCAATCCATCAATTTGAGAATAATAGAGATATTTTATTGTGATTGTTTATCTTCTAATTTAAATTTTGTGCTTCATTTGAAGACATGTTATTCATTTAAATACATATTGTGTGTATAGAATTTTCGTATACTCCCGGGAGTTTTATTGAGACTTTTGAAAGTTTATATACTAATATTTTAGCCTTCAATAAAGGTGGTTTACAAATACACTCCCTGACATGTGTTCTTAGACGCCGCCTACTTTTTTTGTGTATTTCTTTATTGTTGTTGGAAGTGTGGCAAAAACTTCCTGTGGGCGTGCTGCAATCTACACAAGGAGGGGGATTAACAGTACACCATTACTGGCACTTGGGCTATCTATCTTTTTTAAACTTTTTCACAACTACAATAGTATCTAATAAACAAAATGAGTTTGGAGCTATTAAAGTTGCAAGACTTTAAATTTAGGATAAAGTATTCTTAAATAGGTATAGGTGTTAAACAATGGTAGCGACTACAGTGGTATAGAGATAAATTGACAGTGATACAGGAATTATTCAAACAGTGTAGAGTCGAAAAACATACATACAAAAATTAAAGTGCAGCAAAATAACTGCTAGTTGCTTGCAATGCTGAAGTAGGGTGTTTGGCAAAAGGTGTGTCCAGGTTATAATGAAATCTGGTGGCTGAGTTGCAGGCATACTTGCCTACCCTCCCGATTTGGTCGGGTGCCGCTCCCAGCCTCCCGGGAAGGCAGGCAATTCTCCCGCAAGCTGCCGACCCCTCCTGCCCCCTCGCGATTACATGAGAATCCCCGGCGGGGGGGGGCCTGTGACGCGAATCAAGCCGAATTGCATCTTTTTGGACCCGCCCCCTGCTTCACAATGCTAGGATTATCGACATTGTGTAGCAGGGGCGAGGTCAAAATTGAACGAGTGTGTGGTCACAGCCTGCTCTGCCCACAACGGCCGGTCACGCCCCCGATTTTGCCGATCTGGCTGCCCCCTCCCGGAAGGGGCAGCCAGAATGTCGGCATCTCTAGTTACAGGGTATCCAGAAGCTCAAAGTTGCAAAGAGTTCTTTTTAACTGTGTTCCTCCTGTTTAACTACTGTCTAACTCTTTAAATTATAATATATCACTATATATATTACTTATATAAAAGAACTCGCAAAATTAAATGAATCTTCTATAACCATGTGTCTAATAAAATAAAAAGGAATTATAAATAAAAAAACATACATGGTAATATACATTAGAATAAAATAAAATATATACATGCTAGTATGTAAGCTGTCATGGGCTAGTTCCAAAATGACACATTGTGTCCAGCGACAGCAAACGTTTGCTCTCACGCCCCATAAAGATACACAGGAAAATTGACTGATATGTGTGAAGTCGAGATTGCGCCTATGCTCAGCGACATAATTAAATTCCCCCTATAAATACTTTGCAGCATATGAGATATATGTGAAGTATCAGTGGGTACACACTGCAATAATCGGGCCAATCGGCCAATTCTTGGCTTATTGATCGGATTATTGCACAATGTTGTACACAGCACATGTAGCCAACTGTTATTCATATACCTGGCCGATTGGCTCCCAACATCAGGAGTGCTGCCCGACATTTGTCTGTCCCAATGAGCAGATGGTTATGCAGCTAATGCCGACATCATCTGACAAACTGCATGCAGAACACATCACCTAAACCAACTATAGGGAAATGTGTCATTCTTATAGTTACGCTAATTGTATGGTGTGGTACAGGAAACTGTATGTTCTCTGGATCGTGGATCGTTCCTCTGATCTGTCAGATGTGTACCTAGATCCAATGAGCCCATACATCTGTGACCGATTGAGGCAATTTCCTCTTCTGGCTAAGGGCCTTATTCAATTAGCGGCGATATTATCACCCACTATAATATCGCTGATTTTTCGGCGATATTATCGCATTTATCGACGATTTTTCATGTTAAAATGGAGAAAACTTTTCTCCATTTTAAAAAAGGGGGAAAATGTGCAAAATCCCTATTTTTGTGTTAAAATGTGGGGATTTCTTACAGAACCCTTTGGACAGCTCCACTAATGATACTTTAGCAAAAAAAATCTCATAAATTGCGTACTTTAGCGAAAAACGTCCTCTGAAATTTTATTTATTATTTTTGTGAAAAATGCATTTAATGTATTGGGGCTGGTATTTTGAAGAGACATAAAGATACACCAAGTGTTTTAAACATCGCACGTGGCTGGCGCAGGCGTTTTTTAGCAGTTTTAAAAATCCACCTGCGCCAGCCACGTGCGATATTTAAAACACTTGGCGCATCTTTATGGCCCTCTGAAATACCAGACCCAATAAGTTAAAATAATTTATCACGGGAAAAAAAAATTTGACCGAGATTTCAGCGCCCTTTTTTCGCCAAAGTACGCAATTTACAATTTTTTTTTGTCGCTAAAGTATCATTTGGGGGGCTGTTGAAAGGGTTCTGTAAGAAATCCCCACATTTTTACCCAAAAATAGGGATTTTGCTAATTTTATAGCCTGCCCTAGGCTGGTAGAAAAGTTTTCTCCAGTTTTAGGGTTTTAGGTGTAAAAATGCTGTTTTTCGCTGTCATTTGCGAAATCGTTCACAATTGGCTGATCGAGGCCGATATATATCGTACGGCCGATTCGCAAACGACGGCGAAAACGACCGATTTTGCTTCTAATTGAATACGGCCCTAAGGCGGGGTAAGGGGATTGGGGATATTCAACATGTTGAAAAATCTTGATTCCCTGATGCCAACCCGAAAAAGGTCAGATTCAGTGAGCCTGGAGTTTCAACATGTTGAATTTCCCCGATCTTCCGGCATATTCCCACTCATCAATGTCATTCGCGGACCAGGTCGGCTGCGGCAGAATGGGGAATCGTGGCCCAATACTCACAAGATTATCAAATCCACCCTTATGGTGGCTACTTGACTTATCAATGTTTATATTTTTGTTCCTGGTAAACCTAGTCCTAGGGTTATATATTCTTAAGGCCCCCATACACGGTGCGATTGCACCGTGCAAGGCGACAGAGGATCTGTCGTCCGACATATCGGGCGTTCCGCAAACACAGTGCGATCGGGTGGCCGACCACCTGATATGCCGGCTCCCCCTGTCTCACCCGCATAGCAATGAATGGGATCGCACATCGCATCCCCTGATCAGGGGGTGCGATGTACGACCCCGCAGGAGCGCGTTCGGCCCGATATCAGGGCCATACATGGTGCGATATAGCAGGCTAATCGCACCAATCAGTTGGATCGCCTGCTATATCGCCCCGTGTATGGGGGCCTTTATTCTATAATGAGCACAGGTCATAGTGGTCTATTTACTAGGCCTTGGATGGAGATGAAGTGAATGGAGATAAAGTACCAACCAACCAGCTCCTGACTGTCATTTTTCAAACACAGCCTGTGACCTGGCAGTTAGGAGCTGATAGGCTGGTACTTTACTCACTTGATCTCCATCCAATGCTTAGTAAATAGATCCATAGTATCCTAATATAATGTTGTTTATCTGCATGTTTACAGATCTTATTAAGGTTGGAGCCCTATTTGTGATTGTTACACACAGCTAAGGGATCTCTTCATAGCTTATATATCATTGTACAGTAAACACTATCACACAGTACGTATATGTGACTGTAGCCTCCAGTACAGCAGGGGGCGCTAGACCTCAGGTCTGTCTCGGTGTGTAATTGTATAGTCTCCCTCCTCTTGACGAAGCCTGCCTGGCATCCGTCCTCAAAATACTTCCCCCGCTAGTGGTGACACGAGTCTTTTGGTCCGTGTGTTATATGCACATTACAGTCTTTAGTGATTGTTTTGCTGCATTGAACATTTATGAACCGGTGTCTAATTTCTGCTTATGTACTGACAGCTCAGCCTCCATATACACAGTGCCCGAGATCCAGGATACACTTCCCTCTGCCCCTGCATGGAATATCTGCATCTTCTCATTTATACATAGCACATCATTGTGAAGGTAAGACCATAGGCATGTAATAGTACTTTATTAAGCGTACACTCGTTGTGATTGTGCACACTATACCAATATCAGCATATGTAGCCAGGCTATTGCGGCAGCCAGATCTCTGTGTATGCATATTCTATTCCTCTCTCCTGATGGGTAACAGAGTATGTCATGTATCTTATCAGAGGTGTGCATCTGGCTTCTAGAATAATTAGGTTGCATTTCAGATAAACTTTATTTTCTCACGTTTTTTTTCCTATATTATCCATTACTTACTCACAGTGGAGGCGTCTGTATTGTAGTCCGAAGTAATATTCATGGCACAGCTGCCCATTAATTCATTAAGAACTAGTGACAAAGCAGTTTAGTTCAGGTACATGTAATAATATATAATTTTGTCCTATAGATATACTGTATAGATCTATCTATTTTCACACATCAATGGCTCCGTCTCTCCCAGGTATCAATAAATTTGCCTTGGTGGCCGCATGTAAAACTTAGATACTTATCGGTAACAGGCAGCACTCATAGGACTTGTAAGAAGTATTTGTTCCAAGACAATCAGCTGATTGTCTAACTTTTGGAATAAACACTTCTTACAAGTCCTATGAGTGCTGCATGTTACTGATAAGTGTATATAAAATATATATATTATATATATATATATATATATATATATATATATATACACACACACACGCAAAATACTGTGCAAAAATTTTAAGCAGGTGGAAAAAATGCTGCAAAGTATGGGCCTCATTTACTAACGAGTTTTATCTCAAAAACTGGTGACAAATTTCACTGTATATGTATATGATAAATGGGGCTCCAGCCAATCAGCTCCCAACTGTCAGAGAAATGACAGTTGGGAGCTGATTGGCTGGAGCATCATTTATCACACACAGTGAAATTTATCACTCGTTTTGGTGATAGAACTCGTTAGTAAATGGGGGCCTAATGGAGCATACACACGGTCAGATCTGTCAGATGAACGATTTGAACGCTTTAACCAAAGATTTGAACGATTTTTGACTGCATTAAAATGAATGGAATCGTCCAAGTCTGACTACAAAAACATCAGATGTCAGATATCGTTATCTGACCATCGGGAACGCGCATTGTTCAAATCGTTCATCTGACAGATATGTCAGATTTTCCTTCAGATATGAACGATTTTTTAAATCGTTAGCGTTCAGATCTGAAGAAAAATCCGATCGTGTGTTTACGCCATAAGAATGCTTTAAAAAATATAAGTAATCTATTTGGGATGTGTTCAGCATCCTGGATCCCGATGGTCATCAGAATACCGGCTCCTGAGTCCATATGGTTGGAATCCCAACGCTAAGTATTAGGGCTAAACTTATGCTGCAGAAGGGACGGTTAGGGTTAGGCTGTAGGAAGGGTGGGTTAGGGCAAGATTTATAATACTCGCCAACATGCGTCAGGATGATGACCGTTCAAATTCCTGGAGCCGCCCCTGTCCCCATCGGGATTCTGTCCTCCGGGCTTGTATACCCTATCCGTTTATCCTTACAGCAGGCACAACAAGGTAAAGCATATATTGAAAAACTGCCCTTTCGGTCACAAAGATTAGCTTTTCAGCACACAAGCTATAGACTGAAGAGTATAATGTTAGAGATTATAACATACCTATTTGCTGTATTGTACTACTGTGACCTATTGCATATTTTCTATTAGTTTATGTGCTAGTAGACCACCATTATAACACCTCATTACAAGCACAATCAATCAATATGGGGTACATTTATGAAGAGGTGGCTTTGAGTGTAAAGCCGTACTAATATTAAGTACAAAGCCCAGCGTGTCTTGCACTTAATATTTGTGCTGCTTTAAATTTTGGGGCAAAAGCTGCAGCTTGGTAAATATAGAGCTAAATCTAGCATACCATTTGATACGAAATGACAATCCTATTGTACATTCATAGGCAGATGTTTAAAAGCTTCTGTACTTTAATATTTAACTTGTATATTAACAGTTAAATTATATTGTTCACTAATGCATAGCAAAAGTTTTTTTTTTATTGTAAGGTAGTGATTTTGATTTTGGCTCTGAGTTCGCTAAAACACTAGTATGTATACTCCATCTTCTTTGAATAGCAGAAAGGAGAAAGTGTGTTTTTATTGATAATTTAGGAAAAAACTGTGTGGCATACTGTATATATCAAAGCTTGATGTGAGATATATATCACCAACCAATCAGCTTCTAACTTAATTGTTGCAGGCTGTGTTTAAGAAATGATAGTTTGGAGCTGATTGGTTGGTGATATATATTTCACAATTTTATCTCACATCAAGCTTTGATACATATGCCCCTGTAAACAGGTCTCCATTTTATTCCTGCTTTACCAGTCATAGCTTTAACAAGTATGCGTTCTGTTCCCAAGGGTTATACAACATGCTTTTGATAGAGGAAAAGTATAAACCAGTTGCTCAGATCTTGTTGTCTGCTGGATCATGTCCCAGATGTGTCCTTCGCTTCTGCTGTGCTGGATCTCCCACTCTTTACCGGCTTCCATACAAGGTATTTTTTTTCCTTTTTAAGAGATTACAAGGTGTGGAATATCCTCATCGTAAGCTCTCTCTGTTACTGTATTTCCAGTTTAAAAAGTGGGTGTATTGTATTTCTATTTTTCTAGCATTAATATCCCTGCGGATTATTAATCCATTTTGGCAGGAAAATGCTTATTGTATGGATGAGCTTCACGGTGAAGGTTCAAAACTTTATTACTAGATTTGGAGATGCACATTACGAGTATAGCCCAGCCATCCCTTCTGGGAAGTTTCTGCTCTTGTTGGAACCCTATGAGCTAGGAACCATCTGATTGGATGAGTAAGCTGTCTGGGCTTCATGCACTCCCAGATAGGGGGAGAAAGATGTTGTAGACTAATGTCACTCAATGCTAAAATTTTCATTTTGGATGAGATCTACATGAGGTAAAATTAAGTGTTACCGTGATTTGGCGGCTTTCCATATGATTCTAACAATAGGAGCTCCATTCTCCTGCGCAGACGGGCTTTGTGCAGGACTGTCACAGTCCTTCACCTGTGAATGGATGATCTTACAGGGAAATGGATCAAACCTGTTAAAGAGGGGTTGTGGAGAAGTTTACCATAGCAACCAATCAGCTTCTAATTATCATTTTATAGGATGTACTTGATAATTGATAGCTAGGTGCTGATTGGCTGCTAAGGAAAACGTCTCCAGTTGTCATCTCTAGAAGGTTTGCTACATCTCATAGTGTGAACAGGCCACCCGTGCAGACATAAAGCTGGGTACAAACTGGAGTGACGTTGGGATGATTTGTCGTTGCTCAGTCTGTACGTTCAATATGCGCTCTCCCGCGGTCACATGCTACGTCGTCAGGTTTGATGTGCTGCACATTTATTTTATCTCACTTTGCTGAAAACTACATTTGTATTGTCGCACGGGTTTGGCTTTACCTACGGGATATCATGGAGCGCTCATTCTACGTGATATCCTGCAATGATTTATTTTATTACATCTTTTACAACATATGATCAGGTAGACAGATCAGTTGTGCTTACAAGATGGGTTGTAATTTGCATTGGAATCATATGAGACTGTTTTTCCATATTGGGTTGGCTTCCGGGTAGAATCTGCACAATGTTCCAGACTATGCGTTTTAGTGAAAGCTCTGGGCCTGATTCAGAGCTGATCGCTCGCACGATGTGTATGCAAATTGCGTAGGCAGTGCAATCGCACAGCAATGCATTAGCACGTCCAGTATTTCTTAGAGAACGATCACATAGTGTATGCAGACACCCACCAGCCTGTCTTCAGACGCCCACTTGTGCATGTCATATCCAGGAACTGTATGCAACCATCGGAACATCTGATGCTATCGCAGCGCTTGAGGTTGACCATACCCTGCCGCAAGCACTGCGAGCACTTCAGTGTAAAAACAAGCCAGGTGACGTGTACTATGATGCTATCTTATAATTATGCACACCTAATGAAAAAAGGTTGTGCAGTTGTCCTACCCATTGTGATAAAGAACTCACGGGTATATGAACTATATTACATTTCAACTATCTAGCTAATTTTCAGCTATTTTCGTGGTTATACATGTCCTATACAGGGGAGCGCTGAGTGTTTAGTCTGGGCAACATTTTTCACAGATATTGTAGAATACTTAGTTATATGAATTCATATTTAAAAATAAATGTGATACTGCTATAAATCAGCAACCACAAAGCACTGATAATGTCTAGATTGTAATAATTTACTTAAAATAAATAAACCATTGGAATCATTTTAGGATCTAGCTGAGGAGCTGCAGAAATTCCTGGTTCGGTCTCATAAAGAGGACGCTGATGAACATAATGCTCCACCAAGTAAGAAGGTCAGATTGGAAGACACAGGTGGATGTGACGCCGAATCACAGAGCTACAGGGACATAAAGGACTCTGACTGTGGGACTCCAAGTACCTGTAATCTGTGCCTGGGGATTCTGCAGCATCTCTGCAATACAGAGTTTGTTAAGAAGGTAACGTACACGGTGTACACTCAGAATAGATCCTAGCGGTGTCGTTGTACCTATTCTTATGTTCCGTTCCCTCACTAACTTTCTTTTAAATTATTTAGATAATTTGCCCTTTGTACAATCATATCTTTGTTTAAAGAAAGGGTTTGTTTATATTAATAGTATCCATTTATAATATGTATAGAGGGTGGTTAGTATGAGGTTATATTTTGTATAGTGCTAATTATGGAATTGTCTAGTTATGCTATTCTTGGACCACACCTCTGATCACAAATCCAAGTAATCTAAGTAATAACACGTGATTCTCCTGTCAGATCATGATTTAACTATGCCCCTTCGGTTATTAGTTTAGAACAGGAATACACTAGGGGGTAAATTCCATTAGCCATGGAGGGTACCGTGGGCTTTTAGCTTTAGGTTTGAGAGCCTGGAGCTATTCAATTACTGCCCGAGGTAAGCCCCAAGGGTACATGTAACAGATTTCTGTACGCACCACAGGAGAGTGCAAACAGAAATCTGCCTTAAGTGTACCCTCGGGGCTTACTCTGCGTGGTAATTGTAAAGCTCCGGGCATTTAACCCGGTATCTATGCCTTACCGCGCATTAGCCGAGGGGCTTAGAGCGAGATAAAATTAAATAGCTCCAGAAACTTAACATGGGAACTAAAAGCCTGTGGTAAGTCCCATTTCAGGACTGTGGTAAGCTCCACTGGGGCAGGGACTGATATGAATGGCCAGATATTCTCTGTAAAGCTGCATAATGTGTGTTCTATATTCATTACTAATAATCAATATTTAAATGGGTAATTCTGAGGTAGCAAAGATAGCGAAAAAGAATTAAGTGACGCTGAATGCAGCAGTAAAATAGTCGGCGTCAGACTATTATCATCTTTTCTTTATAAGGTTCCGCAAAGTGCTCACTACACTGTTCTGAGGTTAAAAAACATATCAGAATAATAGAGCATGAGTACAATACATGACCGTCAACCATTCCATACTGTAGGTAGTGAGAAGACAGATCAGAGCATTGCAGTAACATCACACGGTAGGTGAGAGACATGGGCATACAAGACGACACAATGACATTACAAGTAGGCAGAATAAGAATGAATGGATACGGTTTCAACCAAATTGCATGGTGGAAAAAGGAATTCAGCCTAAGACATGGAAAACAGGCATGGCAGACATTAATATAATAGTTAATGCAGAATAACATGAAAGGATTCAGGGCCTGATTCAGACCCGGTCGCAAGCACTGAGCGCTCGCAACCAGGTCGATGGTGGCCCAGAGCGCATGCGCACGACGGAGCCGGCTCCATCGTGTGCATGCACGAGACCCGGCTAGCGACAGGCAAACCGTCGCTCCGGGTCTCGCGCCAAAGGGGGCGTGCTGTCGATGTTGAGTGACAGCACGCCCCCTTTGGTGGGCGGACCGGGGGGTGGCTGCCCAAACAGAGGCGTTCCCATGTGAACGCCTACCATTTGGGGCCGGCCCCACTGACATCACAAGTGATGTTAGAGCCGAAATCTCTCTGGGGCTTACGGCAACGAGACCCTACCACAAGGGTCTCGTCACAATCCCGATGGTCGCGATGGTCTTGACCATCGCGACCATCTTCCTGACCGCTCACCCACAGCTATCATGCCTGCTTTCAGATGGATACTTTGCACCAAGGATAGGGCTGGTACAAGTGAGCACTGATAGTGATGCCGGCTAGGAAACGGATAGGGGCCGTCTGGCTGTAGACGTGTGCAGCTCTGCATATACGCAATGCAGGAACAGTAACAGCCGTCTTGTGTCTCATATCAATTTAAACTAATCAGAATCCTAGGGCCGTTTATCAATAAGCTAATGCTACATGTTGTATGAGGACAGATTGAACATAGGTAGACAAGGTGAGAAAGAAAAGCATGGAACAGAGAATGTGTGTGTGTGTGTGTATATATGTGTGTATATATATATATATATATATATAAACAGTAGCAATGCTCCCCTGAGAAACCTTATTGTATCCAGCCTACTCTACCACCACCCTCACCTCTGGGAGTTTGATCCCTTGGCAGGTGCATTTGGTAGAAATAGTACAAGAGAAACCAAGTGTGTGATTTACTGTATATTAATGAGGCAATATGATTAGGCATCAGCTTCTTATCTCTTAGCGTGTATAAGCCATTGTTATTACCAGCTACTCCATGCTGGAACCACGATTGGGCCTCCATTGGTGAAATGGAAGTAATGAACGAGTGAGTTATCGTGTATGAGATGCCTTTCCTCCGTAGTGACAATGACAAGTGCTCATTTGCTTTTGTACAGTAGGTTATTAAATAATTTGAATAAAAGGAGATTTTGATATAATTTTAGATAATATTACAATCATCTGCTGCATCTTTTAAAATAACATTTAGAAAGTGAGGATTTGATCTAGTACTGGTCGGGGTACCAGGATGGGGTGGCGGGCGTGGGTTGGGTATGCGGTGGGCCAGTTATGCCACCATTTGCACTGGAATGAAGGACAGATCAATGATTTCTACTTCAGGGTCCATAGGGGGTCCACAGGGTTGACCTTGGGGTTATAGCTGGAACAGGATCCATGGGCACCACACAGTTAAGCTTTTAGCTCCCAGGATGCACTTGGGTCCTCCTCTATACCCCGCCCCCGAGCCACAGGCACCTCAGTGTAAGCTGGTGCCCGGCCGGAGTCGGTCACCGCGCAGGGGGGCTGCAGGAGCAGCCCCCAGAAGCTTTTTATTTTAAGTTAAATTTTATTTATTTTTAATCTATTTTTACTACAGACGGCAGCGAAGGGCTGTCTGTACAGACGCCCACGC